>JAXQHN010000006.1:0-707782 GCA_037040845.1 Trichomonascaceae sp. B5901
GCTTTTGGACAAAAGATTTAGCCTTTTGATGACCGTAGTAGATGAATAAATGCATAGACTATCAAAAAAAAAAAAAATCAGGATTAGGAAGCTTTTGAGCAAAAGATTTAGCCTTTTGGTGACCGTTGATAGATGATGAATTACATAGACAACCAAAAAAAAACCAAGCTTTTGTTATATCAATACATTAGTAGAGCGGCCATGTGAAACCTCCAAAGAAGAGTTGCGCTATTTCGTCGATATATTCCAAATTGTCTGGTCCAAAAATGTCACTATCAATAACAGGTTCAACAGTCAGTTCTTTCTCAGTATTTTTCAAAGCATCAAACAATTTATCAAGAAAAGCAAAATGCATTTGAAGCTCAACAGAATGGAATTTCCAGCTGGGTCCATAACCGGGAGGGATAAAGCTTCTCGTAGCAGCGACAAGAACATGAAGATCTCTACTGCATGATTGTAACATTTCATCCGGTAAAGCCAACAAATCCAGCGGTTGATATTCTAATAAAGAATTGAGCTTATTATCACCGTTGGCAGTTGAATTATCTTGAAAAGCCAACGAAACAACCAAGGCGACGACTCTCATGAACAACTCACCAACCTTGTGGAAATATTCAGCATGACTACCATAGGCAATATCATCCTCCGACACTTCTGATATACGTCCAAAGAGTATTCTAAGTGTAGATATCGATACCAGCCAGTACCTCATAGCCTCTATATGGCTCACACTCTTATTGAGCGTAAGCCCTATTGACAGGAGAGCTCCCATGGCGTTTAGGCAAAATACTTCATGCTCAACCATATGAGCAAAGGAATCTGTGGCAAAAGGCTTGCGGGAAAACAATAACTGCTTGACTCGAGCGATGTGACTTTGAAGTCTCACTTCTTTTCTACCGTTATTGAATTCATCAACTATATCCCTCAATATTTCGATCTTTCTCACATATCCCCATGGATCGATCTTTTTGTCGTAATTTTTCATATTGCAGTAATGCACAGATAACGGTATGCCTTGCTGGAAGCTCTGCCATGAATCCTCGAACACTATCAGCAGCCACATCGATTTCAACGAAGCCCGAAAACTGTCACTGGTAATTCGATAGAGTACGTCAATATCACGATAAAGACCCATATGTACGGCTGAAGTCGTTATGTGGCCAAACAGAGAAACCAAATGAGGTTGAGCATCGCTTGCCTCGCCGTCAAAGTGATGCCGACGCTTATATGCCCACAAAAGTACCAGTGCTTGAAGATGAGCAATATTAATCTCGAAATAATTGCGTAGTATCAAATTCTGAGCATACTGTAGAACTTTTTGTGACTTCTCGACCGGTGGATCGGCCAGACAACTTATAAGCAAAGGAATAGACAATTTGATTGAGCCTGTAGAGAAATCCAGTAGACCAGCAGGTTCCGTTGATTTGTTCAAATATTGAAGAACAGTCTGTTTATCGAATGATCGAGTGAGAGGAGAAGCAACTTCAAAAAAAAGGTCGATATGATGCCAGATTTGGCTCAAGGAGGGCATATCCCGCATTTTATCTCTGCTTTGGTCATTTTTATCCTCTTCTAACAAAGAAAAAGCCATTCCACGTGACTTTTGTTTCTGACTCAAACCATCTGATCTTGTCTTAGCCAGAATTTCTACTATCGGCCTGAACTGAAAGATATTAGTAGCTACGATGAACTTGTGGCATGTAGGACCAAAGAACCGCGAGTCATCAGGCGGGAAATGATGCGAAAAAGGCAGGTCAGCTGATTTCCATTCATATACCGTCTCGGGATTGGTAGCTTCTATCATGCTTTTGTTTGGTGTCCATCGTAATGATCGTGCTGGTTCAATAGATTCTTGATAGATGCACTGTTCCCCTGACTTTCGACAGTGCCAACAAGCCGGCCTTTCCCTGCTACACTTGATTTTCCGCACCCTACAATATTTGCATGATAGGGGCAATCTCCGGACTCTTCTTCTGTGCTCCATGCTAACTGTAGTTTGCTAGAATGGAAAAATGAGAGCGAGATTGAAAGGCGCGGCTGTCTCGGCCGAGATACTTCCCAATTCGGAAATTTGTCGGCCGACAAGTCCTTTCAGCATGATATCTAATTTTTGCAACTATAAGTATGCGTGTGAGTGCTTGGCGTATTATAAAGTACTTTAATAAGTCATTTACTTAGTACCTGCTTAAAATGTCAGAAATTCGTGAACATAGTGCGCCCAGTATTGAGCCATCGATATCGAAGCAGGCCCCCAATGATACTAACGACATTGATGATCCCAGTATATACTATCTCACTGGAGCTAAATTATACCTGTGTACAATGTCGGTAATAATTAGCTTTCTTTTGACAGGAATTGACCAATCCATCACCAATACAGCCATCAAGGGCCTTGAAAGCCAGTTTCATTCCTTCACAGAGACAGGCTGGATAACTTCTGCTTTCATGTTACCAGTAGCCGTACTATCATTGCTCTGGGGAAGACTTGGCATGATATTCAACAACAGATCATGCTTGTTGGTCAGTGTTTTTTTGTTTGAACTTGGCTCGCTGATTGCCGCAGTTGCACCCTCAATGAATGCTTTTCTAGGCGGGCGTGTTATTTCAGGAGTTGGATCAGCTGGTATTCAAACAGGTAGCCTACTAGTAATATCAGAAATTAGCCCTGTTGAAAAGCGGGGCATTTTGATGGCTCTCTTGGGCGTATCCATAAGCCCTGCCATCAGTGTAGGACCACTTGTCGGAGGAGCTTTCACTAGTTCAACTGAACTCACTTGGAGATGGTGCTTTTATATCAATCTTCCTTTTGGCGGCGTAGCCCTTGTACTTCTCTGGTTTCTTTATCGACCACCTCCTTCAAAGAACCTGTTACCTCCAATACATTGGAAGAATTGGCCTCATTGCATCTTAGAGTTTGCCAATACAATCGATATTGTTGGATTAGTACTTATTACTGCATCAAGCACGATTTTCCTTTTAGGCATCTCACTGCCAGGGAACAATGATTCTTGGACTTCTCCCATAGTTCTGGCTTTCGTCATTGTAGGAGGACTGGTCTTCATCGCAGCAATCATCTATGAGTCCTGGATATACGATTCCAGTGATACTCATAACATTCCTTTGCTACCTAAAGAGTGGATTGCAATTAGAGGCGTATTGGGGCCTCTAGGAGCATATGGCCTTGGTTCCATGGCCTTCTTCTCGGCCTTCATGTACTTGTCGATATATTTTGAGATTGTCCTCAACAATTCAGCAGTTAAAGCCGGCATTAACATGCTGCCGATCTCTATTACAGCAATTCCAGCCACAGTGATATGTGGGTTCCTGGCGACCAAAAAGCTCATCATGAAACCTGCAATGCTAGCATCTGGTGCACTTTTAGCAGTTGGAAGCGGACTCCTCACCACATTTGGCCCAAGCACCTCTACAGGTACACATATAGGCTATCAAATATTTATTGGAATCGGATATGGTGCCGTGATCCAGTCAGCGATTCTGAGCGCTCAACACACCATTACCGGAGATGCAGTTACACGGAAAATGGTAGTAACGTCATTTGCTAGTTTTTCAAGAAATATTGGTGCTGCTGCCGGATGTGTTGTCTCTACAGCTGTCTATGTTGCAGTAGGTGACAGCCGATTGGCATCTAGCCATTTGTTTGGACAAAATACGCACATAAACAGTATTTTGGCACAAAATAGGAACAAGCTTTCGGCAAATCAACAAGCAGTACTTTTGCAATCTCTCGAAGATGCTCTTAAAAGTGTCTTCTGGATGTGCTTAGCGATATCTATCCTATTGATCGCTAGTGCTATGTTTGCAAACAACGATTCCGTATACAGGAAACAGCAAGAAGAAGAGAGAAATTTGGAGCAAAGTGCATAATATGAGAGGCTTGAATTATATAAAGATATAAATGTAAATAGTTAATGTATACAATAAGAATGGAGAACAAGATTTATATATGATTTTCACAGACCACGTGACACCTTTTCGACTTCACAACGAAAAACCTGAAAAATTACAGCTTTTCATCAATCGACCGTCTTTTCAACCTGCCACAAACCAAACAGGAATTCATACGAATTTTTATGCATTATGAGACCTTCAGCTATTCAACTGTTGCTGAGGCCATGGAAAAAGTACAAAGATGGAACTCCATTCAAAGGCTCCATTGACAAAGGTACCAGAAGATGGCCTCTTACAACCAAAGACGGTAAACGAGACATGTACAAAGGAACAGGATCTTCAGGAGTAGGAAGGTGGAGTCGTCGTGGAAGATATCTTATAGATTGGAGTAAAGTTCGAACATATGTAGTGCCCAGCAACTTGAGTAACAGTAGTCTTAAACCTCTTGTATGTGTGACAGCACCTCCAATAAAGCACACTTTCAAGGGATACGAAAAAGGAGCAGTTGATGGCAAGTTGTATGTTCAAAAGATCAAGGAATTCATAGAGTATGGGAATGGAGAAGGACCAGAAACTGCGCGAGATGATAGTTTTAGAGAGAGAGGTTGAAGGATAGGACGACAACTACATTATTATTGATCTTTAATCTGCTATTTGACTATTTCATACTCTTACGAATAGTATCTGAGTTTTGTTAGCATTGTACATAGAAATCACAATAGTCTTATAACTTACAGTTCCAAGCTCATTCCATTATGAATCTCATAATCAGCCAATGTGATATGATCTTTAAATGTAGTATAGCCTTTTTTTAAGACTATCAATGTTAGTCAAATGTATCTTTACGTGTCGAGACTTTAATACCTACTTATTTTCTCAGCAGGAGTTCCTATCTGAGCAGCTAAAATGCGCTTGAAATCACCAACAGTATCGTCTGGTAAACATTTAACCTTTACTCTTTTACCTAAACTAATAGATGTTAGAGATAACTATATATAGACATACTTTATAGGAATATACAGTACATACCGATCATTACAAAGTACTTCGATCATTGTTGTGAAGGTGAAATTTGGTTATTGTGAAGATCCCATCTGTCGATGGGCAAAAGATGCGAAGCGAAACGATGCAGCATAATACGGTATTACAATATAGCAACTATCCATATTTCTCATGATATTAGCATTCCAAAATACATATATGCTTTACATACATGGAAGAAATCTGTCATACACTTTTGCTTCAGTCTATTTTAATACATATTAGCATTTTATGCACCTAAGTACGTAATGTTTTATTGCACCTAGCATTTAACCAATGGAAATTGCACTCATTTTAACCAAAGGTCATTGCATCTAACCAATAGTCATTTTATCCATGCAACCAAAGGTTAATTATTCCGTTTAACCAACTGTCAACGTATCTCCGTCCAACACATATTCAGGAATCTCTAAGTTCAATGGAGCTGGGCCCTTTCTAATTCTTCCAGAAATATCATAATGAGATCCATGGCATGGACAAAACCAGCCTCCAAAATCACCAGCTTCTCCAATAGGAACACAACCCAAATGAGTGCAGATGCCAAGCATAATCAGCCAATGAGGATCTTTAACACGCTCTTCATCACTTTGAGGATCTCTTAGCGAAGCAACATTAACCTTCTCGGCCTCAGCAATCTCTGAATCCGTTCGATGTCGAATAAAAACTGGTTTTCCTCTCCATTTGACCAAAATGTTCTTGCCCAAGGGAATATTGCTGAGATCCACCTCGACTTTAGCCAAAGCCAGGACATCAGCTGATGCAGACATAGTCGTAAGGAAGTCCTGGACTGTAGCTCGAGCAGCAGCAGCCGAAACCACGCCCATTGTACCGACCATGAAGTATGAAAAGACTCGATTAGTATCCTTATTTCGATCCTCCTTAAGATACGGACTGAAATCCGGCACCTTGAACGAAGAAGCACCTCCAATTGCAACACGACCTCCCTGCCGAGCTGCCAGTCGAGCAACAGTAGGAATCATGATTGAAGCTTTTGTGTGATGTGATTGGCAAGCTGTGGTGTTGTGAAATGCACTGTTGAGAAAAAAGGACAGTTTTGTCGATGAAATGATTGGATGAATGGTTGAAGGCCGGGTAAATGGAACAGTCACGTGATAGCTGATCTTCTTCCTCGCTTTCTTCTCTTAAAAATGCCATTTATTTCTATTCTTTTCCTAAGATTTACTAATTATATTATCTAATGATGCCGACTGTACCTGATTCGGCGACTCCTGTGCTTGTGTGTCACTTGTATCCACTTCCATAGGTTCAGGCTCAACTGGCTCAGGAACAGGAGCGGGAGCAGGAGCAAAACTTACAACAGTATTTCCATTGCTATTGGTAGAAGTCGAAATAGTAGATTGACCTTTCATTAATTCAGGTACGATTTTCGACTGTTTGCTATTATTTTTGACTGTTTTATAGGGAACTTTCTTAGGTATCAATGCTAAAGGGTTAGTTTAAAGGGGCCAAAACAACCAAAAAAGGGCTACTTACTTGATAAAAACTCGAGATTATCTTGCTGAGAAACAGCCGATGAAAAGTCTTCATATGTGAGTTTTTTGCGCTTGTCAGCTCGAGCTAACATATATGCTTGCTCTGAGAAATGCTGAACAAACAACTCCTTTTATCAGTTAATAACAAAAACTATACGAATCCCTTGAATAATACATACCGTAGCCGCCGATATCGCGTATACTGCGCTTGCTGAAACCGTGGTGATCTCGTCGTCTTGTTTTATGATACGTTTGACACGAGCAAAAGGAATAGATACCTTATATGGTTTGGAAACCTCCTGTTCCTGTGCAGCATCATATTGGATTTCCTCATTTACTGCAGTCTCCTCATTAGCACGTTCCTCACTGCTCATTGTTGCGATAAAAAGCACGTGAAAATGGTCGTTTATTCACAGGATGAGTTCGCTAAAGAGAAGTTGATCAAAACCCCAGGATCCATATATACTTCCTGGCAGTCGTGGTCAGCGACACCATTTTCATGAATTAACACGGCAAAATCAACTGTTTCATTCAATGCGATCATTGGAGCATGCCAAGTTCCTACACCATAAGTTACAGCTTGATTTCCTTTGGCTATAAATGCTTGTATGGCTGTGATATCAGGTAATCCATCTGATCCAGAAGGGGCAACTATAACCATATAGGCGATATTATTTTTAGAAACACCCATAGGTAGAAACGTCTGAGTCGAATAAGGATGACGTTCTAGAACTTTAGAAGTATATATATTATTCAATTGTTGAGGATCATAGTCGATTAGATGATCAGGAGGACTGCATCTAAACAGGTTGAATTTGGCAATACCAGGCTCATTACTTGGACAAGAAGAATAATTGTTTTCAATTGGAGATACCTGGAATAATTTGACAGCAGTTCCATAATTAGCACTGGCTGAAGGTTGAGAGTCTAACAGGTGCGGAGATGATATGACAGCCCCAAACGAAGCAAATGAGCTTGGAGTGAGCTGTTTGGCAGTCACAGCAGGGTAATTACTTGAATTATATACTTTTAAGGGCATTGACAGAAGTGGATTTCCAACAGAGTCAATAAGTGATGATAAGAACCAAAAGTAACCAACGATAAGAAGTTGATGTCCGTGCAAAAACCTAACCTCAGACCAAATCAACAAAAAGCTTCTTTCAACCCGAATAAGCAAACTTGACCTTAAACAATGACAACTGAATGGTTTCAAAAGGAGATTTCTTTGAGTCCTCATGGAAAAGGATGTTATTTAATCACAGACGATATTACGGCACAAATTCCTGAAATTCGTAGTTATAAAATAGGTCTACTCAATCTATTCATGAAGCATACTTCGGCCGGACTTACCCTAAATGAAAATTGGGATTCCGACGTTCGCGCCGATCTGTTCGATGCCTTAGATCGCGTTGTACCTGAAGGAAACGTTTATAGGCATGATGCTGAAGGTTCTGACGATATGCCATCCCATGTTAAATCATCTCTTGTTGGAGCATCGGTGGATATTCCTATTCGTAATGGTAGCTTGGCTACGGGAACTTGGCAAGGAATTTGGTTATGTGAATTTCGACGAGCTAAGCAGCAAAGGAAGGTCGTTGCTACAATTCAAGGAGTAAAAAAATGAAAAAAATACATTGTCGTTAAGTTATATAGCTATATAGTTGATATCTCATAGTCATACGGCTATCACTTTCCCGCGCGGCTTCCCATGTTCTTTCCAAGTACCCATGAAATTCGAATCGCTGCCTGCAGAAATTCTCGTGAATATTCTTCAAATATCCGATAGAAACCATACTGTAGGAGGCTTGAGTCAAGTTTCCAGAAGGTTCCGCGACGTTGCTGTTCAAAATGACCTTCTGTGGAAGAGAATATATGATAATTAGTAAGTATTATGCCATTTAGCAACCAAATGGACCCATTAACATCCAAGTATTATTAAGAATTTGAAAGTTCTTCCCGATGAAATCCCTATAAAAGTGTCTTATCGTTCTTCATACTTGGAGTTGTTGGAAATCAATCAATCGGTAAAGAAATCCCTGGCCGATTTATGCTTGATTCCTCATCGGAGGTCTCAAACGGAAAGCATATTGAAAATTTGCACGTATAAAGCTGCTTCCTACAATGTTCTTCTAAAAATCATGAAATGCGGAACTTCTTACAGCGAGGAATATGGCTTGGCTGCTGCTTATTGGAGCCGTCAATTGGTCAAGACCATCAATCATATGAGATGTTTGGAAGTTCTACTTGATATTGCGGCCGCAGATCCCTCAGATTCTACTCAGACTGTCGATGCTTCTATACGGCTTATCTTAAACTTTTCAATGTTCTCCTCGAGTTATATTCCTGAACCTTCTTTGGTTGCAAGCAGGGCCCTGGAGCAATTGGCCGAAGCCATTACTGAAAAAATGGCGAAAGTCAACGATCCGTTTGCTAAAGTCAATCTTGTTATCGATGAATTTCATGCTGAGAAACTAATGACGGATGTCGGTCCGCTTTTCAAGGAGATTTTCTCGGTTCAAGAGCTCTTCACTCAGGCTCAAATGGCTGATTCGGATGATTACTTTGGTGCTCTTCCTTTAGTAGCTGCAATGCTAGCATATGTTTATCGTCATTGCAGAGTCAATGCTTCTCTAGTATGGCATGGAAAACTTATGAAGAATCCCTTTGTTAGAATCGATATACGACCGGATGATTCTAACCAGCTTCCTGAAGAATTCCTTCGGCCTGATGGTTCTGGAATCGTATTTATTGAGCCTTACAAAGGTGGAAAATTAAGAACTATTCATTATATGACACATATGGTGGGCTCGCATACAGATCTTGGCCCGGTATCTGTGTCTCAGGCCGCAAGTTATACGGCAAGAGCCTCGTATTGTGGTCCTATGACATTCAAATCTACAGTAAAGTATCCATTAGGCTCATATCTCACTTTGATGATATTGGTATGTGATCAACCGGACATTGTATCTGCTGTTTGCCGAGCTATGTGTTCATTCATGATCGGCAACTGTCCTCAAGCATTTCCAGTCCTGCATAACATTGTTGAAAAGATGCCTAGATATCATACGAAGCTTCTCTCAACATTGTCTGTTGCTCAGTCAAAGTTTGTGGTGCCAGACGTTGAGCCTGAAGAGAAACTTCGGCAAGCTGGAGCTCCTGTCAAGTATGCTGTTGGAGATATAGTCGTATTTGAACATACTTTAAGTCTCGGAGTCATTATTTCATGGGATGAACAGCATAAAAAGTATCCTGAAAAGCATCAAACTCCTTTTTATGAACTGGTTCTCACTCAACCCTACGACGTCAAGCCCTATACTAGAATATATGTGAGCCAAGATTCAGTGAAACGCATTACAAAGTTCCAAAACATCACTGACAAAATGGCTACTTTACTTTCTATGGATAATACGTTTTATCTCGGTAAATACTTCCTCAATGCTGATCCTTACCGACCTCGGCTCATTCCTGGTCCTAGGCTACAGCTGCTATATCCAGATGATATCTAAAAAAAAGATATGTTAAACAACTATACAAGACAATTAATGCATTATTATATTATATTTTGATTATGCGGTGCTTCTGGAGCTTCTATGAGACTCTTCAATCTGGCCATGGTAAAACCATGTTGCAGTTTCACACTGGACACCTTTCCTGTGGATATCATGGAGCAAAAACCAGGAGCTCTCTTGGAAACTATTGCCAATGCTTCTTCTAATTGATTGAGATCCACGTTGTTTTGCATGCTATCCAACAATTTCGTCAGAAGAAAAGATTTTGACAGACACTTACTATGCCCTGATAGCGGTGCTAATGACAACAAGGTTCGAAGAATAATTGGAAGAAGACTCTTTACAAGTCGCTGATATATCAGGACAGATTCGTCAGCATAAGACTGGCCCTTCATCTTGTTTTGTTGTTCCTTGGCTCTGATTCTCTCTAAAACTGAACCTTGTTTAGGCTTGGCAACAGCAAAATTAATGATTGACTGTTTGTGTAACTGCGACTTGCGTTTGACAGCTCTTATTTTCTTGCTATTAGGTTTGTTTTCTTTGGATTGCTCCTTGTCGATTATATCCCCGATGATTTCTGGCAGAACCGCAAATGGATCTTTTTCAACCAAAGATTTGCAAGCATTAAAAAGATCCATCTTCCTAGCCTGTGCACGATTTGGTAACTCACTTGTCTCAATTAGAAGGGCAAATTTCCCCTGATACCACTGTCGAGAAAGGATATAAGTACCAGGTCTCAAATGATTGATCTGATGAATCTGTTGCAGATTCATTCTCATATTAGAACCACTTGAGGCTACACGATGTGTCAGGGCATCAAATTCCGCGAAATTCTGAGAAAGTGTAGCCATATTATACATGAGAACTGCATCGACTTCAATTAGAAGAAAGCAAAGATATGACAAATGATCGGGAAGGCCCTGAATTTTTTTACCCTGAAACATATCATGATGCTGTATATATTTGGATGGATAGAATTTCAAGGTATTAAAAGCCAAGAGGTGTGTTTGAGAAGATCGCGCAGACTTATGATAGGAGATATGGTTTGAATTCAATGGAGCCAATTCAGTATCACAGTTAGCAATAGATCTCAACAGAGGTTCCATCCGAATGATACAATTGCCGAAATCACCCTGGCTTCTATGCAAAGAAACAATGTTTGAATCGATATTGGCACGCTTTTCATCGGCATTGGCCCCAGCTTCATTAGTGATATCAACCAATGCTGGACGATCCTCTGATAAATAATATTCCAAAGCATCTTCAGGAAGGTTCAAAGACGCAAGAAGAATTGGAAGCAGTTTTGAAAGCAGGTCGTCAATTTCGGTACAGACCTTTCGGACGCGTGCTACTTCCTTAGCTGACAGAGCATCTTCAGTTTTTGCCGCGATATTCTCTGCTATATCGATTTCTATTGGACAGTTTTTGATTCGAAATTGTCCATATAGCTTTAAAGAATTGCCTATGAGGTCTAGAGATTGTGCCAATCGCGAATAAGGTACTGAATGCATATATTAAACGAGAGTCAAGTCAAGAGTTGACGATGGTGCTTTTTGATGACAAGACAAAATTAAAATGAACGAGTGTTTTAACAAGAAATTCCCTGGGAAAAATGAGAAATCGACATAAATTGACACCAAAAGTTCGCGTTGGTGGAAGAAAGATTTCATTAGAATACCGGATTTGGGTAAAGAAGCGTGTTTCGTGACGTACGGCTGTGGGGGAGGCCGTCGCTCAATGGACATAGGCCAGTGATACAGTGCCAGAACTTTTTAGAATACTCTGCTATTTATTTAAATTGAAATAGAGATATATGCATTCAGATTTACTGAGAAAAAGATAAAATGTAGAAATTGGCATTGGTGCTATTGCACCCTGTACTGGTATGAAGTCACAGCATAGGGCCATGCCAACCAATCAAAACAGCCCTGACAACACAAAGATCATCAAAAAATATAGCTCAAAATCATTCATACCACATAAACCCTCCTATTACCTTCCCTTCTTCATCCTTACTCACAATCGTCCCTCCCTTACATAATCACCCGATTCGGCTCCCGTCTCTCCCGTCCAACCTCCCAATTCTCCCACCTTTATTTTCCACATCTTTCTCTTGCTTTCCTTTTTCTTACACACACTGTGTTATATAAGTTCCTTGCAACCAAACTGTTTGGAACAAGCTTGCCATCTTGACGATACATATTTATAGCTTATAAAGGAAACATAGAAACAAGATGTTATCAGCAGCAAGACTTAGTCGATCTGCTTTCCGAAGAGTAAGTGATGAATGGAATTTGTCCATGAAATTTTTTCACGGGCCTTTGATTATATCAACCAAGACAACTAACATTGTTTTATAGGCTCCTATTCGTGTAGGTTCTACTTTCCAGCAACGATTCAATTCCAATGGAAAGGTCCAAGGATCCGTCATTGGTATTGATTTGGGTACTACCAACTCGGCTGTGGCTTTGATGGAAGGAAAGGTTCCTAAGGTTATTGAAAACAGCGAAGGTGCTCGAACCACTCCTTCTGTCGTTGCCTTCACCAAAGAAGGCGAGAGATTGGTCGGTACTCCTGCTAAGCGTCAGGCTGTGGTCAATCCCGAGAATACCTTGTTTGCCACTAAACGTTTGATTGGTCGACGTTTCGAGGACAAGGAGGTTCAAAAGGATCTCGATCAGGTTCCCTACAAGATCATCAAGCATGCTAATGGAGATGCATGGCTCGAGGCCCGTGGTGAGAAGTACTCTCCTGCCCAAATCGGTGGGTTTGTTCTCAATAAAATGAAGGAGACTGCTGAAGGATATCTTGGCAAGCCCGTCAACAATGCCGTTGTTACCGTTCCAGCTTATTTCAACGATTCGCAGCGACAAGCTACCAAGGATGCCGGTGCTATTGTTGGTTTGAATGTTCTGCGTGTTGTCAATGAGCCTACTGCTGCCGCGTTGGCCTATGGTTTGGAGAAGACTGACGACAAGATTGTCGCTGTCTTTGATCTCGGTGGTGGTACCTTTGATATCTCTATTTTGGAGATCCAGAAAGGTGTTTTCGAAGTCAAGTCTACCAATGGTGACACTCACTTGGGTGGTGAAGACTTTGATATTGCTTTAGTTCGTCATTTGGTTGCTCAGTTCAAGAAGGATACTGGTATCGATCTCTCTAGTGACCGTATGGCCATCCAGCGAATCAGAGAGGCTGCTGAGAAGGCAAAGACTGAATTGTCGTCCACTTTGTCTACTGATATCAACTTACCTTTCATCACTGCTGATGCCACTGGTCCCAAGCATATCAACAGCACCATTACTCGAGCTCAGTTTGAAGGATTGGTCGATGGTCTAATCAAGCAGACTATTGATCCTGTCAAGAAGGCTCTCAAGGACGCTGATATTGCTGCTTCTGCTGTTAATGAAGTTATCCTCGTCGGTGGTATGACTCGAATGCCCAAGGTTGTTTCTACTGTCAAGAGCTTGTTCAACAAGGATCCCAATAAGTCAGTCAACCCCGATGAAGCTGTTGCCATTGGTGCTGCCATTCAGGGTGCCGTGCTTGCTGGTGAAGTCCAGGATGTGTTGCTTCTCGATGTGACCCCATTGTCTCTTGGTATTGAGACCCTTGGTGGCGTTTTCACTCGTCTGATCAACCGAAACACTACTATTCCTACCCGAAAGTCGCAAGTCTTCTCTACTGCTGCTACTGGTCAGACTTCTGTTGAGATTAGAGTCTACCAGGGTGAACGAGAACTTGTTCGAGACAACAAGTTGATTGGAAACTTCACTCTTGGTGACATTCCTCCTGCACCTAAGGGTATTCCTCAGATTGAAGTGACCTTTGATATTGATGCTGATGGTATTATCAATGTTTCTGCACGTGATAAGGGTACCAACAAGGATGCATCCATCACTGTTGCCGGTTCGTCTGGATTGTCTGATACTGAGATTGAGAAGATGGTTGCCGATGCTGAGAAGTACAAGGAACAGGACAAGGCTCGACGAGAGGCTGTTGAGACTGCCAACCGAGGTGACTCTATCTGCAACGAGATTGAGAATTCTTTGCAACAGTACAAGGACCAATTGAACAAGGACGACGTCGAGAAGTTGCAGGCTAAGATCACCACATTGCGTGAGCTTATTGTCAGGGCTCAGGCCGGCGATGAAGCTGTTTCTGTTGAAGATATCAAGACTAAGTCGGATGAGGTTCAGAATGAGTCGTTGGATGTGTTCAAAAAGATTTACGAAGAAAAGGCTAGAAACAATGCCAATGAAAACAACAGCAACCCTTCTGACGAGCCCAAGTCTGAAGATAAGTAATAAGGGAGATATTTGTGATTAGACGTTTTTTCAGAAGAGTAAATAATTCCATTTTCTGGTGAAATGGGCTGTAAATAGAATATATTGTATATCATGAGAAGGAGAGTTTCGAGGTGCATTTGGTATATTTTTGCCTGTTAATTGTACACAGTTTCTAATTCCAATAAACAGTTAATTTATTATGATGCTTTAGACGATTTTTTTTGTGATTTTTCAGTTATTATAATAATATAGAATGTGACCTTCCCAATTAGGCAATCTTACCCTGAAGCAGGTTCCCCTGAAGAATATAAAGATCTGCTCAATTATCAACTATAATCAGCACAAAATTGCATATAATTTATATATTATCATATTTTAGTCACCTTGCATTTTATAATCCATTGCTCGTGTTTTATCCACCAATTCGTTATCTTAATACCATCCCTTATCAGCCACACTTAATGTTTCCAAAATGTTTCTCAACACGAATCTTACGCGTCATGTCACTCAATACTGCCCAACGAAAAGCAGTATATGAACCAATAGATTGTCAGCTTCAAATTGTCGCGGGTCCAGGGACCGGTAAAACCAAAACTTTAACTTCTAGAGTTGCTCACTTTGTTCAAGATGAGAAGATCGATCCTAGAGATATCGTCGTCATGACCTTTACCAACCAAGCAGCACGTGAAATGAGAGTTCGAATCAGTTCCATTTTACAAGAGCATGGAATTGGCGATTCTGCTGAGAATGTCAAGAAGAATTTGTGCATTGGAACCTTTCATTCCGTTTGTTATCGATATTTGTTGAAACACGGCAAGAAAATCGGCCTATCACGCATCAAAGGAATAGCCGATGATAAGGAGAAATCACATATATTGAAATCTATTATTTTCGATGAAAATTTCGAAAAGAATTTCCCCAATCAAGAAAAAGATTTCATTGCAGCAGGTGAGGAAAAGGGCCGTAGTAGATCTTGGCTACATGGTCCTACACGCACGCGCGTGACTCTCGAGTTATACGATGTGATGAAACGCGTGTCTCAAGCAAAATGCGGTGAGAGACAACCTGAATATGAGGCTATGGGTCCTAAATTTATTTTTGAGAAAGTTATGCAACTTTATAAAGAACGTCTTGGTAGCACTGGTAAAATGGATTTCGATGATCTTCTTTGTGAATGCCGTCGATTACTGCAAGAATGCCCTGAAGTTGTCGATAACATTCGAGCCGTTTTAATTGACGAATTCCAAGATACAAATTCCATTCAATTGGAACTTACATATCTGTTTGCTCAGTGTCGTGAGTCTATCACAGTAGTAGGAGACCCTGATCAAAGCATTTATGCCTTTAGAGGAGCTGTCCCCGAGAATTTTCAGCTCATGAGGGAAAAATTTCCAGAATTCCGTGACGTTTTTCTAGAGGAAAATTACCGATCAGTTGCGCCAATTCTCAACTTATCTATGGCCGTCATCAAAGGTGATACCTTTAGAATAGGCGGGGATGAACGAACTCTTCGCGCCAGTTTATCCGGAGCTAATGATATTTTAAGATTACCAACAGTAGCAAGTAGATCGGATATGTTCACAGAAAGACGAGATATCGAGAACACTATCAAGGGTCTCATAGAGTCTCACAAAGGATCTCTACAATATAAGGATATCGCAATTCTATGTCGAACACGTGCTCAAGTTCGGCATTTTAGTGAGCTATATTCTATTCCTACTCATACTCTTGACGGTGCCAGAGATTTTTGGGACAAGCCATTAGTAGTATCGATTCTGGGCTACTTGAACGTGGTAAGTAATAGCGAAGATCGCGTCAACATTGAAAGGACCATTAATACACCCAAGCGAGGTATTGGAGCCAACACAATCCAGCAATTTGTAAATGATGCTAGCCTTAATGACTGCTTGGGTGAATCAATGGCTCAGAGGTTCGAACGTATTGCTGAATGTACTGGCAAGAAGAAGTTGACTGGGTTTCCTATTGCACCTAAGCAACTGAAAGCTATGCAAAAATATTACGGCATGATATTGGATTTTCGCAGGAGAATTGATGAAGTCGAAACAGTAGAAGAAAAACTATCGGTGATTTGCACAATTGTCGACGAGGTCTGTGACACGATCCTAGAAGGTTTGAATGAGAAGAAGCCCGAAACTCAAGAGCAGAAAGAGCAGGGTAAAATCGATGCCGACAGGTTGAAAGAAATGTTTTGCACCATGGCATCTCCTGCAGAGATTTCTTCGTCTGAAGATATGGATCTGTACGAAGCATTTGGCCCATTAGGCTATTTCCTGTCGCAGTTGGCTATGCAAGCAGAGATTAAAAATGATGATAAACAGAACAAGGTGGCTGTTGGAACGATACATTCTGCAAAAGGGTTGGAATGGCCTATAGTGTTTTTGGCGTGCTGTGACAACACATTCTCTTGGTCGTTGAAATCAGAAGAAAGAAGACTGCTATTCGTGGGTTTGACCCGAGCGAAGCTGTTTATGAATATATCTTACTCAGTGACGACCAAAAAAGGTTGGGGACCCAATAAGTCATTATCGACTTATCTTGATCATAAAAGTTGTACTCCGTTCTATAAAAAGGCGACATACAAATCATCCATTGCATCTCTTACGCCTAAGGAGATGGCAATAGGACTGAAATTTCTTCAACGCAAAATACCGATATTTGACGAGGTTTCAAACATGTCAGAAACAAAGGCTAAAATGCAGAAGGTGAGTTTGCTGCCTAATTCTTCATTTGGATCAGCATCGGCACTGATTATGAATAAGAAAACACAATTAGCACCAATGTCGGCGAAAGAGAAGGCAGCAATGACTTCAATTTTTAAGAAGGAGCAAGATAATGAAAGGAAGCGGCCAATGGGATTTGGAAGTTCATATTCTTCAGCGTCGACCTTGCTGAAAGAGAAGAACACAGAGCAGGAGAAACCGTTTTCATTTACAAATTCGTTTGACTCCGCATTGGAGTTGTTAAAGGACGCCAAGAGGCGCGAGCAGAAACGTGAATCCAATGAAATGTCTGGAGGCTCAAAGAAGAAGAAACAGAAGGGAGGGCAATAAAGAAATGCATGAGCTATTACCAGGGCTCAAACCAATAGAATGAAAGTAATGACCGACGCATTAATAGACGTAATAACCTAGAAATTAGTAGAATTATGCAGACTCAAACCAAATAGGCTGGCCCTACATGCCATATCAATTATCATACTGCTGTTTTATTTTCACTACTGCGTATCCATGCTATCTGAAGGGACGGTCTGATCCTCAGCATCTTCGGTGTCTTCCTGCATAGTTGTTGATTCTGTAGTTGGTACAGCACCAGAAGATCTAGAAGTAGAATCCATCTTATCTAACCAGGGTCTAACATCATCGTCATCCCAAATAGTGAATTTTGTGTCAGTGCCAATGACTGCAATAGACGTATTTCTAGAATTGAGCTCTTTATCTTGAGAAAGAGTGTCTCTTAAAGCACTGAGGCCGTGTATTACCAATTCTTCCAACGAACTATCAGCAAAAACATCCAAATTTCGCTCTAGATATGTTTTAGCAGCTTGTGATCTTGCACCAATGGCAGTACCTCGATACTCTAAAACCGAACCACTAGGAAGAAATTCGTAAATATGAGGACCCACGTCGTCAAGACCTGCCACCAACAGTCCCACACCATATGGACGCTTTCCGTATTCCTGCGTATTTACTTGAGCTTTGTCGGCAATAGAATAAACTGCCTTTGATACCGGTAATGGTCGATCAAACGTCAATTTAGAATACAGGGCCTGTTGTCTAAGAAAGTTTGACAGGATTCGAGCATCTGGGGCAAGGCCAGCTAGAGCCAAACCAAGGTGATCATCGACTCTCACGAGTTTCTTCTGATATGATCCCAGATCCTCAGCATTTCTTTTTAATGCGACTAATACGGCATGAGTTTTCGATGCAATTCCAACTGCAGCAGAGCCCTGTTTGATGGCTTCCAGAGCGTATTCCACCTGGAAAAGACGTCCAGTGGGAGAATAAGTTACATTATCATTATCATAAGAGTTACGAAACTAACATTAGAATCATTCAATTGATAACAATATTCAAGATACTCACCATTTTGCTTGGTTATTGCAGCGACGTCTCTTATTTTGCCTCCTACAATTGAAAGATGCTTTGATTTTCAATCCTGCAACTTGGTCCCAATTGGGACAAAAGAGGCCTCTTTTTTTGCTGCACCGTCAATTGATTGATTCTTGAACCCCCTCAAAACAAAACACAATAATGGTGACTATCAATCCTCTGTATAAAATAATATCATTATCAAGTGTACTTGCATTGGGGTTTTTATTGATAGTACTATCATGTGCATTATATGGGAATTGGTTACCGTTAACAGTTGGTAAGTGTGACTGGTTCTGGAAGAGACATAGATTACAATATTTATTAACTTTTAGTTTTAATGTTTTTATTGGCTCCTATACCAAATGCTATATCAGCTAGTTTATCAGAATCAGATGATTTTATGAGCGAAAGTTCGGGGTAAGTGCTCAAGGGGTATATGTAACCCAGCCTAAAAACTAACATCAACCAGTGGTGGCGCCGATTTCGCCCGTTTTTCCACCGGCTTCCTCGTCTTCTCCGGTCTAGCATTACCTATCGTCATGGCTCATAATAATCTCATTTCTTTTGCTGCCATGGTCATGTCGTTAAGTGGAGGTTTATTAGTGTATATTACTATCATCACCTTTGGGGCATTTTTCCATGAGTCTGACGATTTGTAGGATCATTATGGGATATTTTACAATTCAATCAAATCAAAAAAAAAACAATGAGATTAAATCGAGCATTCTTCCTATGATTATGATATCAAATGAATTGATAAAAAGAAAAACCCTCATTTAATTGCCGTTTTTTTGCCACCTGCAACCTTCACCGTATCTCATGCATTTCGCCTTCAGCCGTGCTCGTCTCTATATAGGCCAAATGCTTCCTCTAACCTTTTCTCCAGATATCAATCCACCATGTGTCGCCACCACACCAGAACCAATTCCGAATTGACCGATAATTCTATAGCCGAACCTCTTGGGATCTCAAATACTTTTGATCAAGATATTGCTAGTTTTTGGCAAGATGGTTTTTACAGATTTGCCCCATCTATATGGGACGACCATTCTTTTGGTCCATGGCGACGCCACCATAATTCAACGCCTTTGCCCGAAGGAATTGACCGTATTGATAAAGCATATCCTGTTCCTAGTGTGAAAAAGTATGAGAAATGCGCTTTGAATGGTGGCGTTGGTTTATGGGATCGCAGTGGAGCTTGGAATTGTCTTGTTCCTAACAATAAGGCTGCTCTGGCCAACCTGGATGTCGATAGTAACAAGCCTATTGAGCAAAAGGGTTGGTTTAAAGATTATTCGGTATACTTAGACTGGTCTCGAGCTATGAAGGCTGCCCAACGCGCTGAACGTCAGAGAGCTCGAGAGCAATGGAGAAGGCAATATGGGCCAAAACCAATTACTGAGCAACAGGCTGCTAATTTGATTGCAGAAGATGAAGCAAAGAAGCTCGGAAAGAGTGTGATTTCACGAACTATTCATATCAATTCTGATTTTGATGGTGGTTCTTTCAATACCAGCAAGGTTGTTAAGAAATGGTATGATGATGGATCCATTAGTGTCACTGAGACATTGAATGGACGCCCTGTTGCAGCTAGTTCAGTAGCAAATTCGCCATCCTCAGATCTTTCTGATAACAAGCGAGGATGGTTTTGGAAGTGAATCAGTGGAAATCAGCCATATTTTCGACCTGAACCACTCTCTATCCTCCAACCATATTTTATCTATCTCTCCTATCATATACAGTTTTTTGATAGTGTCATTTGAACATAAGTAGTAAATATCTCTTAAATATCTCTTAAATACTGTATCTTGCCAGATCCTCTCGTGATAAACTCTATATACAATCTACTCCTCGTCCTCGTCATCTTCAACCGGAGGCATTGGATGCTTAAGTACATTACCTTTCAATCGATAATGAGCCTTTCTCATTTCTTCAAAGCGTTTTTTCTTTGCAGCAGCCGCAGCTTCCTCGTCTTCTTCGCTTTCTTCGTCACCTTCATTTCCTTCGTCTTCGTCTTCGTCTTCTTTACCATCTTCCTCCTCGGTTATTATGCGATCATTCTCAATAGTAGTATCTTTACTAGCTGAAACCTCGGGTTCTCCTAAAGAAAATCCTTGAATATCGTCATCTTGATCTGCATCATCTGGTTCATAATATTCACTATTACCAACAGGACCTTGATATGGAGTCTTTGGCTCATCGATTTTCATGGTCGCTGTACGTTCTTGTTCCAATTTTTGAAGATTGGCTTCGTCCCATTGAAGATTAGCTCTTTCTTCTTCCGTTAAATCTTCCAGTTTACGTTGACCCTTGACGGTCTGACCATTATCGTGGAGCAATGCATTGAGCTTAGTATTTTCTAAAACTTGAGAACGATTAAACTTGTCATTTTGCAATTGTTCATAGGTTCCTTTCGGAGGAGCATTTCTCAAAATACTTCTTGGTTCAGTATCTTGACTATTGATCATAATTTGAGGTAGAACAAGGAAAGAAAGGATTGTATAGCCGAGAAGTGGAAAATAAGGTGTATAAGGGAAAAAGTCACGTGAGACATCAAGATTTGGGTGAATGAACGATAAAAGGGGATTCAAATATGATGGATATATATAAAGAGATTAGACGTATATGACAGTTACTTCCGACAATATAATTGGTTATAGCTATCAATATTTGTGTGCATCGTATGCTGCTATTTGTCATTGTTGTATACTTGGATCGGATGTTATACTTATCTTGGAAGTTCCCCCACAAAACAAAACGAGACCCTGACATGTATATGCCAACTTTCTGGCAGTATTTGGTGAACAAAATAGTTCAGTTATGATCTACCTACAGACGATACGGCCAGACACTACTAGCGGAGAATCTCATAATTTATAACTATTTATATATTCTAGAGTTGTCTACCTACAGAAAAAAGTGTTACAGCTACGGCTCGTCGATATCGAAGTATGGAACGACAACGACGATCCAGCTCAACTTATGGCACATGAATTTTAACTTTCACCAAGGAATTTCCTCATTTTCCCATTTAGTTAGCCTACCAGTTGGACCCTGTCGCCCTAGAAGAGCAACGCGAATGATTTCTCGAGATCCTTCCTCCAGAGTGCCAGGTCCGCGATAGCTGTTCAAGTTGGTCTTAATATGCCCTGGAGAAACAGCGTTGACAGGTATCCCCTCAGGCTTTAGTTCGAGCGCCATTGCGACTGTTAGCGCATTCAGAGCCGTTTTAGACCCTCCATAACCTGGAGAAACAACAGCAGCGTAAGGATTTGCAGGGTCCGACATAGAGGTCAATGAGCCCAATTCGGTCGAGACATTAACAATACGAGATCCTGGCGTACTTCGAATCAACGGCAGCATGACTTGGTATACGTCAATTACCCCAAAGACATTGGTATTCCATATAGCACGCATGTTATCGAGTGAGATATTACTGGCTTTTATAGATTTTATGTACTCTTCAAGGCTCAAACCAGTTGATCCAACAGTCTTTGAGATAGCTGCATTCTGTATCAATAGATCAAGCCGACCGAATTCTTTGCGGATATATTGTTCTGCTGAAACAATAGTGGAATGGCCTGTTACGTCAAGATGAACAGCTCTGGCATCACCATTGAGACTCTTAACAGCCTCCTCACCTCTTTCAAGGCTACGAGAACCGACGATGACAGTGAATCCATGAGAAAGCAAATCTTTAGCGACTTGGAATCCAATGCCTTGATTTGCTCCAGTCACCAGGGCAACTTGCTTAGAGTAGTTCATAATGGTAAATATGACCGAAGATGGGGAAAGATGTCATCTTTGGTGGATATTTATATTTAACTGTAAGAGGTTTAGCTTTCTCCGTCAACATCGGGGGTAAAAAACTTTGTTCCACCGTAACTCCGTCTTGATGGAGTTATTTGATTTTGTAATTTCAGGGCCCAAATGTTTATACCTCAATTAGGAATAACCACTAGACAGAAGTATAGTAGCGAGAGTTTAGAGATTTGGTATAAACCAGTATTAGTGTTTGTTTTAATGAATATATTGTTGATATAAAAAAGTATAAGACTATATCGATATTTCTATATTTCTCTGGAACGTCCAGCAGGTTACCCTCAAGTACTTCCCTATTGGGAAGTATTCAGAGAATCCGAAAAAGTCACGTGGGCATGAGATTTGGGTCAAAAGAGAATAGAAGCGATGCTGTGGATGTATATAATATAAAAGAAAGTAAGTATATCTTGAATTATAATATTTGCTTATGATAATATAAATGACTGTACTTATCAATATTTCCGTGTATTGTATGAGGTTATTTGTCATGGTATACATTTGGATCGTATGTTTTATATATCTTGTAATTCCCCACAAAATGAGACCGACATAAAGAGATCAGTCATTCATCCGGTTCAGTTCGGATAACAAGCGATGATTTATGAGATTACTGAGGATAGACTAATAATTATAATAATATCCTCTAACACCTTCTACACTGTTGATATATTTAAAGCTTCTTCTCTTTTCCTTTTTCATCTGCGCCAGTAATAGTCTCTTGTGACCCATCTGTTCGTCTTTTGACCATTTTATATCATTACCGGAAGAGATAAACATCCTCCATTTCTATCTTAAAAAAACCGTTTGACATCCTCACAAATTCAACAAAAACAAAAATATCTTCCTTAAAAACCCTCATTTTATTTTTTTTAAACCCTTATCTCACCTAACCTCAGACCGTTTCAACGCATAATTGGCCAAGCCCGAATGTTGCAATGCTTAAATGCACAGCTGGCCAAAATTGACGATATTGAGTAATTTATCCACCGGAATAACTTAGTGGGGTAACAGGCCCGCCCAACCACAAGACCACATAAACAAGTGGTTTTTTTGTATATAAATTTTAGAGTTTTCACGCCCTTTTTTGTCTATTCAATAATATTTCGTTATTCTTCAAATATCTTTCTTTCATATTTTACACTTCGTTAAAAAATCATGAATAAATTATTTGGTTTGGCTGGTAAAACAGCTGTCATTACTGGAGGGTCTGGAGGCCTGGCAATGAGTGTGGCTCGTTATTTTTTACAAGCCGGTGCATCCTTGGCTTTGGTGGACGCCAATTTGCCAAAGTTGGAGCCGGCTGCTACTGAACTGTCAAATTGGTATATTAAGTCTCAAAAGGAATCCAGACATGGCTATAATAGTATTATGGCTTCTGAACAGTTAAACAAGCAAGTCATTTCTTCTTGGGCTTGTAACATCTCGGATCCGGGCCAGGTCCGAACCACAATGGAAGCCATTCGATCTCATCATGATCGTCCCTTGGATATCCTAATTAATGCTGCCGGATATTGTGAAAATATTCCCGCTTTAGAATATCCTCCATTGAGTATTAAACAACTAATTGATGTCAATTTAAACGGTTCCATGTTTGTAGCCACTGAATTTGCTAGAGTGCTGTTGGCTGACAAGAATCCGGGGGCCATCTCATTGGTAGCCTCAATGAGTGGTTCTATCATCAATTATCCACAACCACAAACCCCTTATAATATATCAAAAGCTGGTGTTATACATTTGGCCAAGAGTTTGGCTAGCGAATGGGCTGAACATAATATCCGAGTTAATTCGTTATCTCCAGGGTATATTTTGACTCCATTGACTAAAGCCATATTAGAGAAGGATCCTGCATTGAAGGCTCAATGGGATGCAAAAGTCCCCCTGAGAAGAATGGCAGAACCCTCGGAATTCGCCGGTCCTTTAATATTCATGTCATCACCAGCTTCATCATATATGACAGGACATAATTTGGTTGTTGATGGTGGATATACGGTATGGTAGAGAGAGAGCCATGACAACCCAGCCAAGAACGGTGCGGTTTACAATAGACTACCAAATAAACCTTTTTTTAGAACCCTCTTGGCTGGCATTTTTGTACATTATTATCACTTAATCATGCGCCTTTTTTCTTCTCAAATCAGGTTATTTTATAATTTAGTTTCATAATAATTTTAGCTCTTAATATATCTTCTTTTTTTCATCAATGGATATTCGTCCTGCTCCACTATTCACCAATAAAATCAACCCCCCGACTATACTTAGACTTTGGAAAAATTCATATCTTAAGAAGTCTCGGGTAGGGTTTCGAGCGTTATATTGCCAGTAAGGGTTGGTGAGAAGATTCTGAATGCTAAGTAAAATGACCAGAAATGAAGCAGACAACCTGGCCTTGAAGCCAACAACAACCAAAATACAGGCAACAAGTCCAATGATATTGAAAATTCCGCCAATAATTGTCCATCGTTTTGTTACCAAAGAGGCAATAAATAGCAATATCAGCAAGATTCGGCCTCCCAGCTGGAAATACTTTGATCTGTCATGATCATCAATTTCGGGAAGCCCTGGTAAACTGAGGCTACGCCTGTCTTGAGCAAATACGTCAGATAATACCAATAATAAGCCGCCACATAAACTGAGGTTTCTAAATAGATAAGACAGCTGAGTAATAAACCCATAAATATAAGTCTGAGAAAAGAGCACATAGACCAGAGCCCCCACACCGTATTCAAAGCGCTTCTTGAATATAGCGGTAAATGAGCCAAATAACATCAAGACCACATTAAGACCCACGTAAATTACACACAATGAATAGGGAATTTGTCTAACATTCCATATAAATGAAACTTGAGACTTCCATTGAGAGATCAGCCGCAGAGCATCCTCTAGAAACGTGGCTACAATCAAAAATCGACCAAGTGCTGGCAAATAAGGCTTGACAGGAGTAGCTATAGTTCCCAGAATATCATCAATTTGATCAGCCAACTTCTTCAAACGATCCATTGTGGATCCCTCAGCATGACTGACGCCGAAATCAGGTCTTCTTGCATTAAAGGCCTTGCCATTTGATGGACCAGTCGAAGCTACAGGTATAGTTGCATTATACCGACTTCCTCTTAACGACATGATGAAATAGACCTGCCGAATAAAATCAATATACCCAAATATCAATTATCAAGATTTCAATTCCTCCACTGATCCTAATAAATACAAGCCAGTCTGTCGAATCGGCACAGGCTTCGTCTTAAAACAACACGTAAAGAGGAAAATTTGGTGTTGTCCAGTTCTCAAGTGTACAATGGGCATTAAATACAAGGTTCGAAACACCACGTAAAAAGTTAAAAAAATGAGCACAAAAATGATCTTGAGAAGTCCCAAGCGAAGCCAAAATTCCAAAAATCAAGAAGACGAAAAAAAACGAGTGAATTAAGCCGGCGCCGAGATTCCCAAAACAGACAAACTTCCCAAGAAAATTCATCCCAATTTCTTTCATCCCACAAAATGACCTCGTCCAAACCGGTCTCGGCCGAGGATATCACTCCAATAGTAATTGAAAGCGGCTCTTCTTGGACTCGAGTAGGTTATGCAGGGGAAGGACAACCAAGTCACGTGGTACCGACTCAATACGCTAAATCCTCGGATGGAAAGTTGAGTTTTGGTACAAAGGCTCTACAAACACCTGAACCTGGAAAAGAAATTTATAATCCATTATATGATGGCTGTATTCAGGATTGGAATGCAATGTCAGATCTTTGGAAGTATGTTTACTCGGATCTTTTGCAGGTTGATTCGTCCGATCAGCCATTAATGATGACTGAGCCTGTATGGAATTCCAGCAGCAACAAGCAGCAGGCCTGTGAAGTAGCGTTTGAAGAGCTCAATGTTCCAGTTTTCTCTTTGGTTAAGAGCCCCTTATGTGCAGCTTATCAATCGTCACGATCCAATGCCTTGGTTGTGGATATTGGTTCAGCTGTAACAAGTGTAACTCCGGTGATATCAGGTGTCGTGATCTCCAAGGCTGCCGTTCATTCGCGATTCGCTGGAGATTTCGTCAATTTACACATTTTGACACACCTGAAAAATAAACGGAACATTGACGTTGTTCCCTCGTTCCGTGTCAAGAGGAAGTCTGTTGTTGAGCCTGGACTTCCTGCTAATGCCGATCTATACGATTATCCTGGCATTACTGAGTCGTTTAACGCGTATCATGTTGCTTCTGTTCTTAATGAGTTCAAGGAAACCACTTCTCAGGTGTCTGATGTCCCCTTCAATAGTTCGTCTACTTTGGCTAGAATTGGCCGACCGTTTGAATTCCCCGACGGTTATAACACCACATTTGGTCCTGAAAGAGTAACCACCGTCGAGGCTTTGTTCACTCCTTCTCTTTATGAACTTCCTGGTATGACTCTGGGTGAAAATGCTGCCACAATGGGTCTAAGCAATCTTATATTCAATTCTATAAACAGATGCGATGCCGCAGCAACCAATGCTCAAGATTCATCGGCACGAACGCTATTATCCAATGTCATTCTATGTGGAGGCACCAGTCTCATCCAGGGCTTGGCTGCAAGAGTGGAATTGGACTTGAAGAGCCTTTTCCCTGGATTTGGTCTTCGATTAAATTATTTTGCACATAATGCTGCTGATACAAAGAATTTCAACTGGGCAGGCGCAAGTATTCTTGGAAGTCTGGCGACTTTTGATCAGAGTTTCTGGATGACTAAACAGGAATATGAGGAGCATGGCCGAGAGTTGGCTGAGAAGAGATTCAAGTAGCTACAGCCAAAAGACTTAAGGGAACGACGAATGCAATAGCCAATTAGATGGCTTTTTGCAATAAATAGATGTACTTTTAATGTATCTATAATATTGAAAAATTACAATATGCGTACCTTTTATGCCTGTTATGTCGTTACATCTTCAAACGCATTTTCATCATCTTCATCATCTTCACCGTCAGATTTTTCCCCCTCAGCATCTACCTCGACTTCCTCAAACACATTTTCGTCCTCATCTTCATCTTCATCTTCATCTTCGTCCTCTTCATCGTTTTCATCAGCAGCTTCTTGCTGCCTAGCAGCCAATTGTGCATAAAAGGCAGCCAATGCATCCTCATTATTTTGATCATCTGATCGTTTTTCATCCACCACTGAAGCATTTCTCTCCGTTTTAATGGTAGTTGACGGTGTGGCACTCGATGATCCACTATTATCAATTAGACTCTTACCAATGGTAGACTCTGTATGCCATGCAGGCAATGCATTTTCCTCGGCCAGCCGAGCTTTTTCTTCTCTACGACGCTCTTCATTTTCTGCATTTTCCTTGTCTGAAGAAATTTCCACGTGAAATGTAGATTGCGGAAGGTTCTTGTTGGAAGCTACAGCCAAACCATCACCAGCATTAGCAGCGGCTAAACGAGCACTTTCGGAAGCACCTCCAACAACATTACCGAATTCGTCGAATTTCGGAACAGGAACAGCCATAGCCAATGAACTCTGAAAGTTATTATCGGGAATTTGGGCCTGATCAATGGCTGCTAGAGCTTCTATGATAGGCTTGATTTGCCCTCTCATTTTCCCCAGTTTTTCTTGACCAGCATATTGTTCAGCTGATACATCCTCTTCTTTAAGCAAATTTCCACATAATTTACAAATAAATCCACCCATCTCTGGTGAAAACGAGTCTCCAAGGTCCAAAGTAGCATACCTAGAACCGCAAACGTCACACGCAAATCCATGAGGTTGAGCGTCTGAAGCTACCTGAGATTCGAGCATTTTCTCCATTGTGTAAACTTTCCACTTAATAGCATCAATAGCTTCAGAATTATGAATGTAATAGTAAGTTTTAGATTGAGGCCGTATACTAGCGGAATCGTCCTTAGTAGTATGGCTACAGATTAGAGAAGATCATCGGCAAAATAACAAAAATACTTACGCTACTAATATTCTATCATCACGAAGCAATTGACATAATCGTCGGACTTCTTTTGTGGATTTTATGCCTAATAATTGAGATAATTCATCGTCGGTAAGCCTATAACTGTTAGAAAAACTCCGATATCACGTGCTATTTTTACTTACACCACATGTATAAGAAGTGCATCCATTATAAGAACACTCTTAACATCATAAAACCCCCTTGTAACATATCGAATCAACTCTTTGACGGCATCCATGGTTTGGATGGATGGTCAAATTTCCGCTTAGGTAATTTCCAACATGGCCGAAAAAAAAACTCCAACATGACACATTTTTATGTGGAAAAAAGCAGTTAGAAACCCACAAACCTTGCAATTTCTTCCCAACTTGAGAAAAATGTCGTCTAGTAAAAGTGCCAAGAGTTCACAATTCACTCTTAAGACCCCAAAGGGAACAGTTGATTGGGCTGATAAGGATATGACCATACGAAATGCCATCTTCGATACGCTATCTAACGTGTTTAAACGTCATGGAGCCACCAGTCTGGACACGCCAGTGTTTGAATTACGGGAAATTCTCGCTGGAAAATACGGTGAAGATTCAAAATTAATATATAATCTCGAGGATCAAGGTGGAGAAATCACCTCGTTGAGATATGATCTCACTGTACCATTTGCTCGATTCGTGGCTATGAATGGCATTCAGAACATCAAAAGATACCAGATTGCCAAAGTGTATCGAAGAGATCAACCTGCTATGACCAAGGGTCGAATGCGTGAGTTTTACCAGTGTGATTTCGACATTGCTGGCTCCTATGAATCAATGGTTCCTGATGCCGAATGTCTCGGAATTGCTGTTGAAGGTTTGACTGCATTAGGTATTCGTGATTTCACCATTAAAGTCAATCACCGTAAAATTCTCGACGGAATATTCCAATATTGTGGTGTGAAAGACGAAGACGTTCGAAAGGTCTCTTCAGCCATAGATAAACTCGACAAACTCCCATGGTCTGAAGTTAGACGAGAAATGGTCGAAGATAAAAATCAGCCTGAAGAAGTCGCTGATAAAATTGGCCCTTATGTTAAGATCAAAGGCTCATTTGTTGAGGTGTTAGACCAGCTCAAGAAGGAAGACGGGTTAGTCCAAAACCCATCATTTGCTGAAGGTTTGACTGAAATGCAAACAGTTCTTCCATATCTCGAGGCATTTAAAGTCACAGAACATCTCTCCTTTGACCTCTCATTGGCCAGAGGTTTGGATTATTACACTGGCATAATCTATGAAGCCATCACGGCCGCCTCTGCACCCCCTGAACCTAGTCCTGATGCTGACAAAAACAAAAAGAAAAAGCCCACGGATGCTTCAGAAGATGCATCTGAATACGTCGGTGTAGGATCTATTTTATCTGGAGGTAGATACGACAATCTGGTTGGCATGTTTGCTGGCACTGCTAAGAAGAAGGTATCTATTCCTTGTGTTGGTGTATCGTTTGGTGTTGAGCGAATCTTCTCATTAATAAAAGCTAGAAAGAGTCTTTACAATAAGGCCCGACCAGTCACAACTCAGGTATTCATTATGGCCTTTGGTGGAGGTCCCGAATGGACAGGATTTCTTCCAGAACGTATGCAAGTCGCTCAATTACTCTGGAATGGCGGTGTTGAGGCAGAATTCATGTATAAAAGCAAACCAAAACCTGCAAAACAGTTTGAAGCTTCTGAGAAATCGGGCTGTCCCCTGGCTGTCATTCTTGGCCAAACTGAGTACAAGACCGGCATAGTAAAAGTAAAAGAACTGGGACTTGGAGAAGATTCTGATGAAGGAGTAGATGTTAAACTGCATGATCTGGTGGATTACCTGAAGAAGAAAATCGCAGAAAAGCACAATGGACTAGAGGAGACTATGAATCTCCTTTCTCTCGACGATGAATGATAGATTTTAACAACTTTTAATAAGAGTATTCCTCTAAAATAAACGACTTCTTTTAATTCCCGTTATCGATTTTCATAGCTTTTGTACATATAAAATTAAATAATTAAGGCACCATGTTGCTGTTGCGAGAGTGCAGAACTTGCCCAAGACGCGGAATTTTGAGCTTGACAATGAAGCTATCGCGCTTTCCACTGGAGTTCTGAGGAGGCTGAAAAAGAAAGCGGTTCTCAGAAGACCTCTGGCTTGTGGCAACAGCACGTATCGGTGCACTTCGTCCTGGGGATGAATGCCTAGTGTTGGACGAGCTGCCAAACGACGACACGACACGTCCTCTACGTGTACGAGTGGTCGATCCAAATGTCGAATTGGCACCGCTATCTTCGTCGTCCTCGCTATCTTCAAACTGTTGGAACTGACGCCTGATAACCTCCAAGTTTCTATCAAGACCACCAGGTAAGATTGCAGAATAGGCTGGACTTCTAAATGTACGTATCTGTTCATGAAGATCAGGCAGAGTCGAAGCGCCACCTCTTCTACCAGCTCGTCCCTGACGACGTTTTCTTCGTGAATCTCTATCACGGTCCTTATCTTGTCTATCAAGCTCACTGTCGGCAATCTCATACAGAAAAGGTGAAAACTCTTTCAAGAATGCCTTTGGTCGGATTACACCATTTGGATCGTCAGAGTTTATTCTTGGCCTAAACTCCTTCTTGATATCTTCTTCCTCAACAGCACGTCCATCAAACTGATATCCAGTCATGAACAATGATCTAGTATACAATTCACTCTGCTCTCGAATTGCATGTGCAATTGCCGTAGCAAATTCAGGAGACAATGCCATGTCTCTACACATTGCCTCTGCAAACTCCTCGGGGTTATTATCGGGGCAGTTGATGTCCCACTCGAATTGATCAACCAAACTATGCTGACCAACAGTGATATCCAATCGTACTGTAATTCTCATATCTTCATCTAACACTGCAGGAGGATCCGGCTTAACATCCCGAGAAGGAAATTTGTGCGGTTGAAAATCGGCTATTTGCTCATTCATGCTAGCTATCACTTGATTGGCTAGGGTGATCGGGATTCCAAAATCATCCAAAAGTGTTTCAGCAAATTGATTGACGGTAATAGCACTCTCATTCACGTTCCAAGTAAAAGTGTCGCGCATACGGAATTTGTCTTCATCAAAGTCAATTCGAATAGGCATCAACACCTCCTCAGTGGTGGCGGTCTGTTCTAATTGCTCCGGAGCTATCCATAGCTCTCGTGAGTATCGACCTGGCTTCTTCCTACTTCTTGGATATATTAGCATAGTTTTAGACCCTGCCCAACCATTTCCATAACCGCGGTAACCGTCCTGGAACACAAAAGCAGGGTTTTGACGCCGAAGAAACTGCAATTGGGTATAATAATCCGATTTGAAGTTATTTTTTAACATATCTGCAGATATATGTTTTTCAGTTTCATGTAAAATGACATCTTGTTTAGCATCACGCTTGATCACCTCAATGAGGTCTCTTTCTTCCACCGTCTTAGGCTCATCCAAACCCTTTTCTATCAATTCCAATATACGTTTTGAGTTCTGAAGTACAGGATTGACAGGCTCAGCAGGTGGAGGATTTGCAGGAGGTGGCACAGAAACAGACGAAGACGAGGGAGATGGCCTTGGTACTGGAGCTGCTTTAGCTTGTTGCTGTTGAAATCTTTGCAGTAATGCGGGATCGTTAAATAATGCACTTGAATCCATCATTTCCGTCGCCGGTTTATTGTAATTCATCTGTTGTGGCTGCTGCGGCGGTTGCTGTGGCTGTTGTTGTGGTTGTTGTGGCTGCTGAAACTGCCGGCCAACCATGCCTTGAGATACCTGATTGGGCCTAGCCGTAGCCTGCGGTTTCACTGCTTGATTATATCCATAAGGAGCTGAGAAATTATTCATCATCATAGTATGCTGAGAAGGTTGTTGTTGAGGCTGTTGTGGCTGTTGATATGGCTGCTGGAGCTGTTGCTGGTACTGATTCTGAGAATTCATAGCCAAATTCGGCTGGCTCATCATCATGCCTTGCATATCACCATGATTCGCAGCATTAAGATACGGATTATTAGAAAATTGCGGATTTTGCTGATTAGAGAGGCTGAAGTCTCTCTGATGACTTTGAAGGTACGACATGGACAACAAAAGGTTGCAATCAAGTCTTTGTACTATCCTACACTAGTCTGAAATAATGACAGGCTTCGTGATGTTCCGCAGTTCGATCATACAAAATATGAATATGAAACGGAAAGATGGATAGAAAGTTCGGTGAGGAAGATGAATATATTGGTGTAGGGACGCGGGCGGGGTTACCCGGAAGAGATGGGAGATGGATGTTGGAATTCAAAGGAGGTCAAACTCGACTTGATAAACAATAATATCAAGTAAATTTATCAGGAAGACTGTTGGGAGTAAAGATTGAATAGATATTGTGCTGTAAATCATCTTTATTAGCTAATATGCCGTCTTATTCCGAACAAGCAAGTCCGAAACCGGCTCAAATGCAGGAATACACAGCCATGAGAAAGGAACTCAAAGACCTTCTGGCCAAGAAAAGAGCCTTGGATCGAAGTTTAAATAATCTCGAGGAACAGATTTATAAGTATGAAGGAGCATATTTGGAAGAGGCACAGAATGGCAATGTTGTTAGAGGATTCGATAGTTATTTGAAGAGTAATTCCAACAAACGACGAGCAGTTATAAATGATAAAGATAGGATATTTTCTATGAGCAGTTCTGGGTTCATGAAAGCAAGGAATGAGGGGCTTTAGATGAAAGCTGCGGTCATCTATAATTCATAGTTCTTAGTCACATAGTCTTAGCATTCTGATGGAAATACCATCATTATTTATAAATTCGAAGCATAACTCTATTTATAACAGAGAAAAATTCAACTCTATTTATATCATTGAGCCACTCAACTCCTATAATCTCCATTTATCGTAACATATTCATGGCTTAAATCACATGTCCATACCGTAGCACTCTCTCCCTTGCCAGTTCCCAGATCCACTTCTATATTTATATCTTCTAATGAAAGAATTTCACTAGCTCGAGCTTCGTCCACTGAAACAGGTTCTCCATTAATTAAGACAGGCAACGGTTCAGATCCATCTGAAGGAATAAACGTCACGGTAGTTTTCAAAGGATCAATTGAACATCCAGCATATCCAGCTGCACATACAATTCGACCCCAATTAGCATCTTTACCATATAAAGCCGTTTTGACTAATGGCGAATTCGCAATTGATTTCCCGACTTTATGTGCTTCTTCATAACTCAATGCATTTTTGACGGCCAGAGTCACGAACTTCGTAGCTCCTTCACCGTCTCTAACCACCAATTGAGATAAACTTTCGGCAAAATCAGTGATTATCTGCTGAAATTTATTGTAACGTTCCGTGTCGTCGTAAGTGATTTCAGGACCTCCTGCTGCTCCATTGGCCAAAGCTGCAACTGTATCATTGGTGGAGCAGTCACCATCTACAGTGATTGAATTGAAACTTCGATCGACCGAATACTTTAAAGCTCTGTTAAGAGCATCAGGATGAACAGGAGCATCAGTAACGAACAATCCAAGTAACGTAGCCATATTAGGGTTGATCATTCCTGCTCCTTTAGTAACACCAGCCACTCTATAAGTATATCCATCAAGAGAGAATTCTCGTGATACCAATTTGGGAAAAGTATCGGTAGTCATGATTCCTTCTGCAGCAGAAACCCAATGGTCATGATCTTGGCCCAATTTGGCAGGAATTAGCTGCTCAATTCCAGATAATATGCTGTCTATGGGCAATCTCTGGCCAATTACCCCTGTAGACATGACTAAAGTGGAAGGAAGCTCGGAGGAACTTTGAACCACCTGATCTGCTTTTTCAACAGTTTTAACAGCATCCTCATAACCACCTTTTCCTGTCACAGAATTGGCATTTCCACTGTTTATGACTATAGATCGAAACCCTCTACCATTGGCCCGGTCCAACACTTGTCTATCAAGAACCACAGGAGCAGCTTTGAAGACATTTGTAGTGAAAACAGCAGCTGCAGAACAAGGTTTTTCCGAGACAATGGCCGTTAAGTCCAATTTTCCGTTCTTTTTCACTCCACAATGGATACTTCCTACTGAAAATCCCTGGGGATAAGTGCCTGAAGACGGTATATATTTAGATTTATCTGAGGTTTGACGAATAGACGAAGAGGAAAAGTTTCTCAAAAAGAGTTTTAATTTAGACATGACAACCGAGTTTAACGTTCAATGTGTTTATCTCACGGTAAACTCTGACTCTTTCTGATATTCCCCTTTGAACAACACATACGGCTGCAACAAGTTGCAAATTTTACCCCATTAAAATCCCATTTTCCCCTTCTATTCACCAACCATGTCAGAAGGTAAGTTTTAATAGCATATCAAAACAGGCAGAAATCGGCCCTTTTTCTAACTTTTAGCACCAGATTATTCTCTCAAAAACTCAGACGTCATCACTAAATATAAGGTGGCTGGTGATATCTCGGCCAGAGCCTTGGAACATGTCAAGAAATTGGCCGTCGCTGGCGCTACAATTCTAGATTTGTGTAATGCAGGCGATGAATATCTTGTTTCTGAAACCTCCAAGATCTATAAGGGGAAAAACATTCTCAAAGGTATTGCTTTTCCTACTTCTATCTCTCCAAATAGCATTGTTGCTCATCTGTCTCCTCTACCAACTGATCCCGAAGCCTCATTGGCTCTTAAGGACGGTGACGTGGTGAAAATCACTCTGGGTGCTCAAATCGACGGTTTTGCCAGCTGTGCTGCTGATACCATTGTGATTGGATCATCTGCAGTGAGCGGAGAAATTGCCGATACCATTGCTGCTGCTTGGTATGCCTCTGAAGCAGCAATTCGAACTATCAAGCCTGGGAACAAAAACTGGGATGTTACTAAGGTGGTTGCTGAAGTCGTTAAGAGCTATGACTGCAATGCCCTGGAAGGAATGCTTTCTCATGAGCAGACTCGAAATGTCATTGATGGAAAGAAGAGAATCATTCTCAATCCCTCTGAGGGCCAAAGAAAGGAATTTGAAACAGTCACTTTTGAAGAAGGCGAGGTTTACGGTGTTGATATTTTGGTGAGTGCAGGGTCGGGTAAAACGACTCAGAAGTCGATTTCTACTTCGGTATATAAACGGGCTGATTTGACCTATCAATTGCGTCTCAAGACGTCAAGAGCCGTATATTCGGAGATCCAGAAGAAATCGGGTCTATTTCCTTTCACTCTACGATCTCTGGAAGATACTAAAAAGGCCCGTATGGGACTTCAGGAGTGCCAAACCCACGGCCTGGTCATTCCTTATGACGTGTACCTTGACAAGGACGGCAAACCGGTTGCCCAATTTTTCACCACGATTGCCCTGACTAAAAACGGGACTTTGAAACTCGCTGGCCCCGTCGAGCCGGACTTCACAAGCATCAAGTCCGACAAAAAGATCAGCGATGAGAAAATCCTAGAATTGTTGTCTACGCCATTGAAACCCCCCAAGAAGAAGGCCCCTACTACTCAATAAATAGGCCTCTAATATCGCCTTATATTCCTGTATATACTGTCTACTCGCTGTATATATTTTAAAAATTTTTTTCATCTCCACCCCTTTTTTTCCGGTCCACCACACCTCTCCGAGTTCCTTGTCACTTTTTTTCCTTATTTGTTTTTGTGAGCCAAATGGGATTTCTTCCTCCTGCACTTCACCAATCAAGACAGCAGGGAATTTGGTTGGAACGAAACAAAGACGGATTTTTCTGGTGATTGTTTTAAGTTTGTTGGCTTTAACGGATCTGAGTATTGTATTCTTGGGTCTTGGATTTATTTTTATCGGGGCAATTGTCCGGTTTATTCCGTTCTTATCGTCGAGCTATCTAGGTGCTCCGATACAAACGCGCTTTTTTAGGTGGTGAAACCTTTGTCTGTTTGTGCAGAGATTTTGGCGCCCGGTTTCCAAGTGCATTATCGGAGGATTTTTTTGTGCTGATACACGGTTTTTGTGCATTGTTTGCTTGTACCCGATCCACCGAATCAACCCCCCTCAACCATGGCAACCTCTTCATCTTGGCAAGAACCTGCTCTTGCAGAACCTCATCCAATGGTGACTGGTTATCCTATAGAAAGTGTTCCTCCTCAAAAACTCGTTCCTAAACAATGGAAGAAGAAACAAGTGGCGGTCAAGGATCCTCAAACGCATTTGCAACAACTAGTCCTACCAAACTCTGAGTCCGGCTCTGATGATATCAGTCTGTTGTCTGGCCCAGATAATGCCGAGGCCGATTTTTCTTCTGATGGGGAACAGTTACCTACGCATATACCGGATTCCGCGCCGATTTCTGATGTGGAGAATTCCGTCACTCCGCCTCCCGAAAAGGCCCTCAACGCCACGCTCAAAACCAACCTAATTGAGGATTTGACTAAACCAAGCTCTATGAGAAGGAAGTCTGCTAGGAACTCCGGTAATCATACTAATGTTTACGAATTGGCCAAGATCAATTTGGGGCTTATTATACCTCAAAAAAGGACCGAGGAATCTACAGACCACAAAACAACCCCTAATAATACAGATAAGCATCCTGTTAAGAGGATAAAAATCACTGCTAGGTAAGCATTTACTTTTTGATTTATTTTTATATATAATACCGGGTGGTGAAACCTGGTTTATATTGCTATTTTTGCTTTTTTTTGTGGGCGTTCTTTTCTAACTCAAAGCAGTCCTCAGAAGCACTCAGATCAAGGGTTAATTCCGCTCAAGCCGGAATCGTTTGCGAGACAAGCGCGCCAATCCACCCAGCAAAACGGAAATGCTGAAGATAGAACAATAGTAAGTATTATTTACACGTGGATGATATCTCAATCTTTATGATTTTTGTCTATTTTTCGAGATTTTGGGGTGATATTCTTATTGAATTGTTGCTCTTTCTTCTGCTAATTAGGGGTTGTTCCCTAAAAAAAGTCGTGACGATCAAGTGTACTAACGAAAAAAATCAGGAAAATCAGGATTTTTGCAGCGTTTGTGGTGGAGCAGGAAAATTTTTATGCTGCGACACTTGTCCCCGCTCCTTCCATTTTAGTTGCGTTGATCCTCCTTTCGATGAGGATACTTTGCCAGAAGGCGATTGGAGTTGCACGGAATGCTACACAAAGAGGCATCCTCCCCCACCTTATAAGAAGGGATTTCTATTTACTAAGCTTTTAAATCAGCTTCAAAGAAGAAATCCCCGACAATTCAAGTTACCCAAGAAATTGAGGGAACGATATGAAAATGTGGGCTCGAATGCCGAGGGTGAATATCGTGATGAATTACGTCAAGTTGGTGGTAGAAAACTGGCTCATAATCGTCAAGAAGATGATCCTCTAAAATTGTTTGATAAAAATGGAAACCCAGCGTTGTGCTTTCAATGTGGGAAAAGTGCTTTGGAGGGTAACCAGCTTGTCAACTGTGATTATTGTAATAGCTTTTGGCACGTTGATTGCCTTGATCCTCCGATCTATGCGGTGGGCCCAACCTGGAAATGCCCCACCCATGCTGATCAGGCAGCAAAGGTGCCAAGAAGGCCCAAAAAGGCGAAGTTGTTGGATGTTAGTCTTCGTCGAGGGTTCCAGAATTCAGGTAATATAGAAATCCAATCATCGGACGACGAAGACTTTGAGTCTGTGGATCTGCCTTTTTTTGATCTCCAAGATCGAGATGGGCAAATATCTGCACCTGTTCCAAAACAAGTCAGTAAACAGTTTACTGATGATGTTGTGTACAAACTGCCTGCCGAAGGTATCAAGCTGGACTTTATTGATTCGGTGCGGGAATCCAATAAAGACCCCTATGAACAAACACGCACGTCCGAAATCCTGCTATCCCTTGATGAACTTGCATTGAGAGACAAGGAAGAGAGAACAGCAGCTCGAGATTTGGCATATTTGCAAATGAATGGCAGTAGAAATATCACTGCTGCAGATACAAGGGAGAATCTTTTGACGTTGCTAGATGTAGCATTAGAAGCCGAAGATGAGCCTCCAACGTCTCCACTGGCTGCTAAATCGAACGAATTTTCTCCCGTTGGCGAAGAACCAAGCCACGAATCAAAGCTCAATGGCATTTTGGATCGGCCTGTTCTATCTGCTTCGGAACGAAACGACCTCATGGCTATCAAAAAACTCATGGAAGCTAAAGGAAAAAAGAAGCTTATAAGATTTCTTCTATCAGAATGATTTAAACCGGTAGAATTTAGCTCTCAGAACACGTAATATGTAATTTTCAAGTAATTATTCATGTAAACGATTTACTAACTAGGCATGAAAGCCATAATTAACATCCTCGCATTAAATATAGGCAGAAGCATCTTTCGAACATAAATATGCGCGTCATTCCTCATCTGATAGCTCCGTATACGTTACCGTTTGTCGGGCTCGAGTGCTGCGACGAGCTGCTTCTGACACTTGTTTTGCTCTTTTAACACCAGGCTCGAAGTTCTGGCCATATTCATCATCAGAATCATCATGAACAGCGACTTTGGATGGTTTTGACGCATTTCTACCTACTCTTTTGTTGTTCCTTTGATCATGCTGCTTCAGTGAAAGATTCTGCAATGGTTCACGTACATGACCAGATTGAACAGATGATTTACCCCATATTTTCCGTGAATTTCTCGCGACATAATCTTTCAAATGAGCTGACATATCCTCAGATAAGTATGCCTGTCTGCTGATCCTATTCCTCTGCTCGATGTCTGTAAATGCTGCCAGACTATCACTAGGGAGACCAAGCTGACCAGAAGATTCCACTACTTGCCATGATTTCTGTTCTTGCAATGCTGATATGCATATCTGAGCAATTTCAGATGTTAAATACAAAGCTGACGACTCCTCGCCTTGGGCTGCAGGCAAAAGCTTCTCATCGGCAATTGATATTCTATCACGGAAATGCTTCATGCGGACAACTACATTATACAACCCGGATATACTAGATGCAGTTGCAACGAGACTCAAAAAATTCAGAATGAAATCAGCCTTTCTTTCAAAAGAAGTGGTTTCATCATCAGACAGAGCTTTTGAATGCGTCAAGATCACCAAAAAGCGTGCTAAAGACTGCTCCAGAAGAGTATTTCCAAGACTCAAAGTCTGGCACTTCGCTCGGATCCATGTAGTTACAAATTCTTTTAGTTTTTCATCTTGCTCAAATGCCGTCAAAAAAAGTAGCGGGAAGAATCGCCCTTCTGCAACATTCCCGGACGACAAATCCGACGTGATTTGACGCAGAATATTATCCCTTATCGCGACACAAGGATCGTTAACTAAATAAGCCAAGATGAGTATATCAGAGGCGGTTAACAGCCGATCATATACGGGAAAATGACAAATCTGAAGTAAAAGATCACCAACTTCACTCCTGATTGCACAGTAACCCTTGTCAGTAGAGTCGTCATTCAAGCCAGCAGTAGACAAATACTTGAATAACCTGACTACAGGAATAAACAAGTCCTTTGCAATCTGTTCATCCCCAGCAACGGCTTTTAATCTTGCCACAAGAAGTCTCAAAACGTATATTTTTGATTGGTGCATATAATCAAGTTGCTCAATTTTGATCAAACCAAAACATTGGTGATCCTCCTGGAAACTATTCTGAATTTCAGACTGATCCTCAGGTGTTATGATCCTTTCGATTAATACTACTGTAAGAGGCCCTGCAAATTCTTCAATGACCAAGGGAATAAACTTGTACAATTCAGCTAGTAGAGCAATAGAAACGACAACCTTCCTCCATTCGTCGTCTGAAAACGGCTCATTTCTTTTGAATTCTTCCAAATTCTCTCGTACGTTGTGGAGTATTTCCGCGAAGTACTCCTCTCCAAGATCGAAGTATTTAAGAATATTCAGTGCTTTAGCAGCTTCTGCAGCAGTCCCATGCCAAAGAAGCGTATTCAGAGTATCACGAACGCTGTTTGACTCACTAGCAGAACCAGGACTAGCTTGCCATGCAAGATCTAGGAGGTCCAAAACTTCAGCGCGACTCAAGCTAGACGATTCGGTTTCAGACAGCCACTGGACCATCTGACTCGTACAGCCACGCAATAATTGGGGCTGATTTTGCGCGACATTCTCCAGATACTTCTTTGCCACATCTTGCAGAGAAGAGACAGAATCTCCAGATAAAGACAAAGTGACGTGCATATATGACTTGTTGACTAGAAAGAACCCGCCTTTGAAAAGGAAAATGCTTAAAATCTTCAAAGCCAGTGGATTATCATTTTCTAGCTTTTCATTAAGTTCTTTCATAGCAGAATGGATTGAGACATAGCTAGACTCCGGCGAAATACAAATGTCAAGTAACTGATACAAACGTTCATCGCTCTGCTCAGCAACCCAAGTCAATACATTTCTAGCCTTCTCCGGCTTGGATATCTGCTTAGATAACCACATCGTTAAAGAATTAATCTTGGATTGCTTGTCAAATACATCGGAGCTGTCGAGTCTGATATCGCGAAGAAAATTGGTCAGAGCTTTGCATAATAATGCCTGTCTTTTGGACATAGACTCCACAACCTTGACCCCTTGTTCAGAAAGATATTTGAATATTGTCAGGAGTCTGCGGGTTCGTTTATGATCATCAGTCAATGAGTCTGGCAGCAATCTCGACAAAAGCACACTCTCAACTTGTTCGTTGATTTCCATATCATTGATGTATATTAATTCAATGATTTTCGAAGGAATGGCACCAAGTTTGCCAACAATAGCAGAATCACCACTGGACGAGTCTATGAGAGAATATGCAAGGTCATAAATAACGGCCAACAGTGAAGAAGCAGCGGCCCTAACAGAAGATTTTTTGTCACGTAGACGATCACAGATGACATCAAATGTTTTGAAAGGCACAATCTTCTTGGTGTACACATCCAAAGACCCGATTGATTTGAGACTATTGCATGCCTCAAGCCGTACTTGTTCATCAGTATCTTCTAGGAGCAGTTCCAGACCAGTTCTTATTTCGGGCGTCAAATCTGGTCTTTCTTTGAAGATTGGTCCTACACATGAGACCCAAGTTTTTCTTACATGAGCTTCTTTATCGTTGATTCGAGAATTCCATGATAAATAAGTGGATTGGAAATCCGTCACAAAGTTGTGCTCCGGCGGTAAGTAGGCTATCATTTGACCAATCGTGAACACGGCCATTGCTCTGATATGCATAATATCGAGTGATAAAAGCTCTTCGAGATGAGCTATTTCATTTGACAAGATGCCTGGTTCACGCTTCCATAGGGTCAAAATCAGATTGCTTATAGCCTCCAATTCGTCCTGCAAATGCTGAGATGCCTCAATATCTTCATCAGTGACGTCTCTGAATGCCGTGAAAATATCTGCAAAGTATATGCCAACCATGCGATTCATGAGATTATCGTATTCATTGCATAGGTTCATTGACATGTTGTAATCAGGCGGAATATTATCAAGGTGGACACCCTCATGCTTGACAAACGGTTCAAGAAGCAATTTGACGACATCAACAGGAAGATTTCCAGCTTCAGCAACGATCTGAGATGCAATTCTTGTGATACGAAAGGCACCCGTAGAGGAAAAGTTGCTATTTTCCAATACCTGGTAGAAAACAGTGAATGCTTTGGTGATTGCTTCATTGCTGTTAGGGAGTTCAGCAATCAGCGTCATGCATTGAACCTGATAAAGATCTTCAAGAAGATAATGATATTGCTCTTCGTACTGAAGATTCGGTTTGACCATGCGCTTGATTTCGCCAAGAAATAAATCAATAACTCGGCCTATATCTTCCATGTCATATGGAGCATCAGGAGCATATAATCGTAGAATATCTGCAAGACAACAGGCCAAAAACACCTTGACAGCAGGACTTCTGGAGGAAAACAACTCTGGCGATATCAGCTGAGATTTCACCTTCTCCAAGGAGTCCAATGCGATCTTGTCCTGCTCTATGGCAGCCAATTCAGTATGTAATGCCTATAGTTAGAACCGCTTAGGTAATAGAAAGCAGATATTTACTTACTTTGAGCTCATTTAGCAGACTGTTTCCACTGAGATGCAACAAGTTTTTTCGGAATTTCAATCGCGGTAATGGCATTGATGTTGTTGGTTGAAGGATAAAAACGCGTCTTTGTGTGGTGATTTGAGGTGAGGTAGCCGCGTCGCGAGAGATCAAGGTGAGGATAAGGACATGCGATTCAACGAGCTGAAGAATAATAAAATGAGATAAAAAATAGAAGAGATGGCAGATAATGAATGCACGTAAAAGTAAATGCGAAATAAAACGAGAGATCTGAGTAGAATGTGGTGTTCGGTGAGATTGTGCATGTACAGCCAGAGAGCAATAAGGCCAGACATGTAAAACAAACACCTCAACCTGCAATTAGAGGGTAATTTACCTGTAGTAGGATAATGCCAATGATACGCGATGATTCGCCAGGAATTTCGCTGTTTAATCTTCATTGTCCGTCCCTGCCTCTCATCCTCCCTCCTCTATCTCCTTCAATGATCTCTCCATCTCCTTCATTTTGTCCTCGAATTCAACCCAAATATCATTGTTCTTCACCACCACTTGCTCCATATAAAATTTCAATGCTTGTGCTGTTCTAACACTCAATTGATCCGATAATTCAACAGCCTTCCGGCTAGCCTCTACCAACCTCGGCAAAAGCTGTCCACTTTCAGCCAATTTCGCAGACATTTCTGGATCAGATAATGGTCCTAGTACAGAATCTGCTTTAGAAAGAAGCATATCTATATCTTTATTCTTTGATTCGATAATGAGTCGTTTCTCCTCCGCAGAAGGTTCATTTTTTACCGCCTTTTCATCGTCAGAATGCACAGATTTTTCATCCTTATCTGATAACGACATGTCCTGGAGTCGTTTTTCAGTTTCTCCCTGCTCTTTTGTAGAACTAGAAGGAGTTTTAGTAGGTTCCTCAGTAGACTCTAAATCCAATAGCTTCCATAAGTCCAAATCTACCAGCCATTAACATCACAAAACCAGCAAAAAATCAAACACTCAAACCATCTACTACTCACCATACAGTAACTTGTTCATATTCGTCACTGGTTCATGCTTCTCGAACAACTTATCTACAGCATTCTGTAACTCATCCATTTGTTCATTCAACGTATGCAAAGGATCATTTTCATCCTGTAAAACATGCTCTAGGAATTCCAATCGGTTACTAAGCGTTTCCAAAGAAGTCTTAGATTGCTCATTCATGTTGATGTTGATATTCGTGGATTGACGACTGGAGAGAGAGATTTCCTAATTGAAGAGACGTACGGCTGAGATGTAGGCGGAGGGTGACAGATAGCATAAACAATGGAATAAGGCGTCTATTGTGTAATTAGAGTTTATCATTCTATTGTATAGCTGATGTATATTGAATAGATAATATTGTATTAATTGTGCTATGTTATAGTATAGCTAGTATAGTACTATTGACAGCATACCTCACAATTTACTCTCCGAATCTTCATACACCGACAACTCAATTGCCGGATATGGAGCCTTGGAAATCATCAATTGCGACTTGAATTGTGAAATACTGTGGATCTGAGTCCCTTGCAAGAACCCATGCTTGCCTTGGGCCGTGACCTGTTGGACATCTCGACCAACTGCCATACAGAATTGATTGGCATCGGCTGCTGAAAACCCTTTCTGAATCAGCAATTGCTGAATTAATTCTAATACTTGCTGCGGTGATTTTCCAATACACGCTGCGGCAACGTTAACCATTTCTGCCTGGTCAAATTCCAAATTCCATTCCAATGCCTGATTGATAACACTTGTAGTCATCACCGAGTCAACAGACAGAGTAGGAGCTGATTGTGATTGCAAATGCGTTACCAATTTAGCCCGTCGCGGTGATTTTGGATCAAAGAAGCTATTATACAAATCAACCACATCTTGCTTGGTCACAATATCAAGAATCTTAGCTCCACGTTCATGTTTAAGAAAATCATAGTATCCAGATTGAATGGTAGACCAGTACTTGCTTGCCTCTTCGCCCAGATTCTTGTTCTTCTCCAAATAGCGGCTTCTAAGGGCTTGAATATGCGTCTGTAGCTCTTCATCGGTCAATTTGGCAACAATAGTCCCCAATTGCACCAAAAAGTTATCAATACGCCCTTCAAGATAATCTGTCGTTCGTTCGCTTTGTACCAGAATTCTGTATCCTCGCATGGTCAAAATAGTTCTGGTTCCTCCAAATACAACATAGCCCAGCTGCTCCTTTGTTCTTAATCTGTCAAACACAGGCTCTGCAGCTATATTTGACAAAACATCCAGAACCACGCAAGTCTTTGTATCTGTCACTTCACATACCTGAAGATAATAATCTATGCAGCTGTTGATATTATCGACATCTTTCAAAGGAGTCGCAAAATAAAAACTCTGACCTTCAGGCAAGACATACGATCGGCTCAAAATCTGCTCACTTTCGCGAAGTCTCTTGTGATGTAAAATCTTCTGAGCCTTATGAGCAACTTCCAAAGTCTCAGCTTTGGTTATACTTCCTACCGAAAGAATCTCCGTCTGGAAGTTACGCAGCAATTCCGGAATAAATGCTTGTACGTCCTCCGCTTCCAGTTCCTCCAGCTCCTGCCTTTTGGCCTCATGATGCCATGAGTTCTCAGTCAACAGCAAAAACGGATATCTACCAGCCAAACCGTATGGTACAGAATAGTCGATATTATGATAATGTTCCAGCTTGTGCTCCTTGAGGATCTTGAACCGACTGGCATTAACCTCAAAGTCAGTAAACTTGTGAAGAATCTTCTCCAGTAGCAACGGAAGCTTATCATTGAATCCGCTAACAGCAATTTCAATCCCATCACGAACCGTAGACACAGCATACTTGAGACCGGCTATTTCTGCATCATAGGCGAATTCCAACAACTTATCATTAAGCAATTCCACAAACATGACAGTAGTTACAGCATTCCTGGGCGAAACACTAACGACAGGAGTTCGGAAGTTAATATATAACCGCGATTTCGGAACCCAAAATGTATCGTCTTTCTTGTGCCAGACAAGAAGAGAATCATCTCGCTCAATAATCGACGGGTGCTTCATTGGAGACTCCACCTCCCTTCGCTCCACATAGAAATTTTCAGGAATAAAGATATTTTTATAAGGCAGATGTAGATCACTGTTGTGTCCAAGTGTTGTCAATTTTCCAAGAAATTCTGGCGAAAATCGTTCAACACTGTACTCAGTACCATAGAACTTTTCGGTCTGATCCAAGCCAGTTAAAGCTTGCCCAAGCAAAAGAGCTCTACAGTTGAAAGGATTCAACATGGAAGCGAGCTCAGAAATTAAATCAGGTCGGAAATCTCGGAAAAGTTGGTAACTGAGGAGTTGGTCTCTTGGAATATCAGGTCGTTGCATGATAGATGCAAGCCTCATTGTAGTTTGACAAGCACCAGTCTTGTCTTTGAACCTGAAATCCGACTCAGCAACTGCTTTGAGCTCGTCATATACCCACTTTTCCGGCGCCTCAGTTATAAGTTTTAGGTATTGGAACAGAGCTTCAATGACTTGTTGATAATTTTCTAGACCCTTATCGGTCAATTGAATATCAATAATAAACACGTCATGACCATAAGATATATGCTGACAGCCAGCAGAAAGAGCTAAAGCAAGCTCTTTGGACTTGAAATACTGCAACAGAGACCCGGTACCTTCGTGGCCAATGAGGTGAGAGAAGTAATGAGAGGGTTTAGACTCGTTTGCCAGATGCTGATCCGGAATAGGAAAAGAGAAAACCAAGGATTTGGTATTTTTGACAGGTTTAGCTCGAATCAGAAGACCTAGATGCTCAGGAGTGAAAGGAGGCACATCAAACTTCGGAATGTGTGCATTGACATTAACGATAGGGGAGAATTTCTCAGTGACCCAGCTCTCCAGTATGTCCAATGATTCTCTGCCGATAACCACGAGCTTCATGATATTGGCAGAATAGCTAGCATGATAGAATTTCAGCAGCTCTTTTCTGGTGTCTATTCCTCGAATCCTGGGTTCCTCAGCCAATGTCTGCAGGTTACCAGTCGAGAAATTCGAAAAAGGATGAAGAGGGTTTGAGAGCGATTTGTCAAGTTGATGAAGTCTCCAGGTATCAGATTGCAGATTCTTCTTATTCTCCGAGTCAACAGCTCTCAACTCTCTGTCAGTGCAGTCTTCCAGAAAAAGAGGAGAGATGAAAAATTGCGAAAACCTGTCTAAAGCACCTTCCAGGTAATCATAAGCGACTTCGAAGTAATAATTGGTCTCCTCGGACGCTGTATAGGCATTGGAATGGCCAGAATGATCCACCAAATACTGCCTATATTCGCTTTCTTCAGGATATTTCTTGGTACCCATGAAGAGAAGATGTTCACAGAAATGAGCCAATCCATACAAATCCTTGGAATCTGCATAAGAGCCGACATTGACCGTCAGAGCAGCCGAGGCCTTATCGGTGGTCTGGTCCTGAATTAATAGAGCTTCCAATTGATTATCAAGAACAATGACTTTGTAATTTCTATCGTCAGACACAGGTCTTTCCATGCTGGTGGAACTAGCGTGCTCGGTGGAGAAGTTCTGGCTGCTCATTTTGGACCACCAAGGTAGTGAAGAATAGATAAAGCGATAAGAAGATAAATGGTTGAAAGAAGGAGATGTTGGCCGTTTTGAGAAATAGCAGGAATCTCGAGGCAAATAGCAATTCAAATGACCCGAAAAAGCCCTGTGAAAAGTGCGAGTGGAGCTGAAAAAGGACAATTGAGGTGATTTGTGCCGTATCAACATGCAATGACCACGAGAAAACAGTCAATAATTGGCCGAATTCACCTGCTTAAAATTGCCAAAATACAATCGGAAATGCTACCGATATGAAAAATGCCAATTTTATAACACTAGATGTCAATGGCGGTCGTTGGTATAAAGATAGGGGTGGAGGTGGCTTTTGAGGCTAAGCTGACAAACGGGTGAAAAATGGAAATTTCAGGTGAAATGAGGCCATCGGTGGTTGGGAGCCGATGGGGAAAAGGGGAGAAAACGGGTGGGTTTCGGGAATCAGGTGGGGACGTTTTGGGAGGATTTAGGGAAAATCTCACTTCTATGGTGCATAGAGAGTAAACCACGGCTTTAGAGAGTACGGACGAGTGATAAAAGCCGAGATAAAGCCTTTAACGAGAGCACAGAGCTGTAGAACACTAGTCATATGATATTTTTCAACCTCTTCTGACAACGCCCACCACCCGTTAAACTCTATGTCTCATCTCCATGAAAACCATACGGACTTTCCCTCTGAGGACCTGGACTAAAACCCTAAAAACTCGCCCGCCACTTTTCAGAACGCTCTCCTACAGATCAAATACTCCCTCTTCTCATGATAAGATCTTCGTTGCAATGTCTTCTGGCGTCGATTCTTCGACTGTAGCTGCCATTCTCTCTAAACAATACCCCAATCAAGTCACGGGAATATACATGAATAACTGGAGTTCTACTGCGAAATGTTCCGAGGCCGAATGGACAGATGTACAGAAAGTTGCAGATTTCCTCAATATTCCTGTTCAAAGGGTGAATTTCGAACGGGATTATTGGACAGAGGTCTTTGAACCGATGATAGACATGTATTCTCGAGGATTTACACCGAATCCCGACGTCAGCTGTAATCGGAATATCAAGTTTGGAAGCCTGTTGAAGTATTTGACGGAGAAAATGGGCTCTTCTGAGGACTGGAAACTGGCCACAGGCCATTATGCTCGAGTAGCTATTGATGAGAAGTCTCAACAGTATCATCTTCTACGTCCCACTGATCGAGGAAAAGATCAAAGTTATTATCTATCTACAATTGTTCCTTCTGCTTTGCCGAAGATATTCTTTCCATTGGCTTCATATACAAAGCGTCAGGTGAGGGAAATGGCCCGTTCTTTTGGCGTTCCTACAGCCAATAAGCCTGACAGCCAAGGACTATGCTTTGTATCTCAAGAAACACGACATTTCAGCAAATTTCTAGCTGACTATCTGCAGCCTCAGGCTGGCCAAATTGTCACTGAAGATGGCCGAGTTGTTGGAAATCATTCTGGACTGTGGTCTGCTACTATTGGTCAAAGAAGTGGCATCTCCATGCCTCAGGCTGATCCAGCATCAGCAGGAGTTTGGTATGTCAGCGATAAAAACATCGACAAGAACCAATTGATCATTGTACCGGGAAAAGATCATCCTTCTATTTATGCTAAAGGAGCAACATGTGACTCATTTAGATGGTTGGGCACAGACATAGACCTTGATGATGCTGGGCAAATCGATGCTCAGTATAGATCATTGCAGGAAATAGGCCGTTTAAGCAGCATTTCGAGCGATAACGCGCCTTCAATAGATAAAACAGCCCAGATCCACGTGACCTTTGAACATGCTCGACGGGCAGTTGCTCCGGGCCAATATTTGGTGTTATATAAGGGAGAACGGGTTTTAGGGAGTGGTATGATCAACCGTATAGACAAGTGACGGAGGAAAAGGCGGATAAAAACGCTGAATAATGAATCATGTAAATAGTGTAATATTATAATATCGAAAGACAATGTAAATAATACAATAAAATGCCTTAACTCTATTTCATTATATTCTTTCTCCCTGCGGCTGACCCTAATTTCTCCAACCTCCATCACCAATGCTATGGCCCCATTCAGCACCGGCCTGCATATCGATACCTCAGATCGGCAAGCTGGGTTCTGATAACGGAGAATTGGCCTATGATGACGATCGTCCCGAAGAAATTATAGCTATAGATTGTTGTAGAAGAACATATATATTGGCTGTATTGACGTGGAGAGGCCTATATTTATACCGACCAAAGGTGAGTAGGGTAATAGATAGTTGCTGGAGTGCTCAGTGTAATATTTGACGTGTCTTATATGCTAATTCTCAGCCGTTATGTCCTGTATCTGTGTTTATATCGTCGAAATCGTCCATTTCTACCTATGGAGAGAACACTTCTCTGTGTATACGGCCTGATGGCCAAGTTATTGGAGTCACCACGACCTCAGGGATCATTCTACTGTTTCAGGTACTTCCTTCGACGTCTTTGTCGGAAGTTTGCACCTTTGGAAAGTCGTTTTCCTTTGCAGATATCTCGTCAAATGACAGTTTTCCAGGTCCAGGAGAAGCTATGGGAGTCCGTGAGGTCAAATTACGCTATTGGATGCTTATAAAAGCTGATTCAGGCATCTCGCATGCTATTCCACTCGATGAGAATATCGTTGTGGTGACCAAATCGCCGCCTGCATTACAATTGGTGAATTGGCTACAACGATCCGACCAAAATCAGGCCTCCTCTTCGTCGACACCTTCCAGGTTGATTCTCACTCTGCTTTTATCGAAGTTGACATGGCTAGAAACCGAAATGAATCGACAATTTTATCATGTCGACGTCAGTAAAGCCATGTCACTTATGTCTATCAGTCTTGAGTCAGGCACCGTTTATACGGCCACTTTCAACGAGTCAAAAGTATCTTCTGGCGAAAATTTTTTCGTCGGCCATATATTGCATGATGTACCAAGTTCTAGGGCATTGGTAAGCAGCATCAATGCCAGAATGAGTACAATAGCTGTGGGTTGTGAGGACGGATCGATATTTCTCTACAACATCAAAGATTATACAGGATCAGTTTATTTAATACGGAAAATCGAGGCTCCTTCAACATCTGCTAGTGTTCAAACTCTGGCATGGTCTGTCAATGGCGATTCTTTGTTCGTGGGGTATTCGTCAGGCTGGTCTCTGTTCTCCATGTATGGAATGCTCACAGCATCATCGTTTCTCAGCAGAAGAGAAAACGCCGAAAATGACCCCTGGTTAGGAGGAATTAAACACTGCATCTGGTCACATCCTGGTGATCACGTTTATATGGTTCCTAACAAAAGCACGAAAATCTGGGAACTGGAAATGATGAAATGGAATATGTCTACTTCATTCACCGACAATACTCTGCAACGACCCATATTATTCAGTGATTCAAAAATGCTTGTATATCGTGGACATGAGCAGTCAGATATCACTACCATCGATAGAGATGCTCTTTTATGGTTGAATGTCAATTTCCCTGCTAATTATATTGCTGAGCACTGGCCCATCCGATACTTGGCTGCATCTGAAGACGGCAGATATATTGCAGTTGCTGGAATTCGCGGACTCACTCACTATAGCATATATAGTGGTCGTTGGAAATTGTTTGCTGAAGATTATATGGATCATGAGTTCTCTGTAAGAGGAGGAGTGGTCTGGTATGATCATTATCTCATCGTTGGCGTCAGTACCGGTCAGCGAGAAGATGAAATACACATATTTTCACGAGATCTCGACTTGGCATTACACAATATTCTGTTCAAGGAAGTTTTACAGAATCAAATATTAAAAATCGCCATTTCAGATTCAGTGCTCTTGGTCTATACTCTAGACAATACTTTGTATTTTTACAACATTGTCACTGAAGTCAATGATATCTCTTTGGATTTGGTCAGTGAAGTGTCATTTACCGATATTATACATTCTCCTGTCCGAGTGAGAGGATTGAATTGCTTACCGGGGAATAATAAGATTACTTCACCAACTGAATCCTCAATACTCATACTCGCTGATGGAATGCTGGTTCTTCTCGAACCAAAGAAAAGTACAACTAATGGCGTCACTTCATCCAACAGTATTAATTTATCCAATGGGGAGGTTACCGGGGAACAAACTAGCATCCATTATACTAAGAGGGTTCTCCATCAAAATATCGAATATTATACTATAACACAGGACAAAAAGACGCTACAAAATCAAAGCACACTATGGGGATTCGATGGAAATAATCTTTTGGTCTGGCTGGAGGATTTTCATAAGCCTCACTCTAAGCCGCGTACAGTTACAGTTGACAGTTATCCCCTGGCAGTGTTTGTTTCTAAAGGGATTGCTATTGGCATTGAAACGGACCTGGTACTTCCTCGAGAAGCAACATTCACGTACTTTAAATGGTGGACTACAACTGAACTGTTCGCACCGTATCTTTTGGAAGCATATTTGGACATGAATCAAAAGACCAAGGCAGTCAATGTGGCTACAGAGTATCGAAAACTTAAGTATTTCAGCCATGTCCTGGAAATTTTATTATTCCGAACCCTGGATCATGAGGTGAATTGCTCTCGGCCACTGTCTTCTGACATAGAACCCGGTGATCATGAGGCGTTGCTGAATAAAGCAGTTGATTTGGTATCGCAATTTCCACAAATGTTGGATGTAATCTTAGGATGCACTCGAAAAACGGAAGCCACATATTGGCCGACATTGTTTGAGGTGATTGGAACTCCTCAGCTTTTGTTTGAGAAGTGTCTTGAGGTTGGAAAAGTCAACACAGCAGCAGGATATTTGCTGGTTCTTCAAAGTTTGGAGCAGTATGACAGTAAGTATCAGCCTCGGCCAGATAATACGGTTCGACTTCTGAAAGCAGCGTATGAAGCAGGAGAATGGGAGCTATGTAAGGAATTGGCGAGATTTCTGACGGCAATTGATCCTAGCTTTGATTCACTGAAGCAGAGTTTGAAGGTATTAGATTTGGATGAGAAGGAGATAGAGGAGCTGAAGGGAGGTGAAGCAAAACAAGGGGAGGTATAATAAAAGTTTTTCTTTCGTTCGTGTTGGTGGATGACTACTTTTGAGGATGTGCTAGTGCTGTCTGATTGTATTTTAAGACTGGAACAGCATTCCAACATGCCGACTTTTACTTGAACTTCGTACATTTACAGCAACTGGCATTATACTGCGCCTTTTTGCATTTTGCAGTTCCACTGGCTTTTGTACGTTGTACTTCCATTGGCCATTGAGTTGAATTGCACGTCCATTTACTCATATATACTCCATTTCTCCTACTCTATGCTGTTCCTTTAAGAAATTTGCCCAAGAAATCAGTCGGCTGAGGCTTCTTATGAGTCTTTTCTTCCTCATTGAAATACTTTAGAACATGTGACTTTTGTTTCCAGAAATTGGCAGTTTCTTGAAACTCCATATGCCCCTTAGCCAACAGAACATTGGTTACTTTTATATCATCTACAAAACGGTTTCTTTCGAATTCCTGACGTAATTTAGTTCTTATTTTAGAAGTAGGGAAATCAATGTCATATATTTCAGCAAATGAAGGAGCCTATAATAGAGTTAGGATACAACCACCACCACCAACAATACCACACCCCTCATACATACCCCTCTCATAAATGACCTATAAAGCGAAAGAACTCGTTGCCTTAATTCCACAGGGCTCGTCGACGCCCGAGTGGTCTGTGCAAACATAGTAGCCGAAGTAACCATGATGATTGGTGATGGTCAAGTTGGGAGTGAAGTCGAGTGTGCCTATAGGCCGGCCAGCCGTGTTGGTTCGACACTCGTGGTAGGCAGAAACCCGCCTATTTTCTTCAACATCCCACCTATTATCGGGGGCCATCGACGGGGCACTATGGATTGCAATGCTATGCGCAACTTTTCTTCTCTCAATTTCTTTGTATCAATATGGTTAGCTTTAGGTATGGTAGTTTCATATCTTCCTCAGCATATAAGAATTGTGAAACGTAAAACTTCCGAGGGCATATCTCCATGGTTTATGCTTCTAGGAACCACCTCTGGAACTTGTGCTCTATGCAATATTTTGTTATTATCTACCCCAATATTCTCTTGCTGCAGGGTAACTACTGCTAGTCAATGTTTTGCTGGTTTGTTGGGAATAATTCAGGTGTTTTTACAGACTGTGTCTGCTGCCTTGATCCTTATATTGGCTATAGCTTGTACTGACACAACCATTGAACCTCACGATGAATATGTTCAGATCATAACTATTGGAAAAGTTTGTATGACTCATTTTCTGGTCTGTGCAATCATCTCTGTCTACTTTTATATTGCATATTTCAACCAAGTATTTATAATTGCCAACCTAATGGGTATAATAGGCACGGTTTTGGCAATGATCCAGTATTTTCCTCAATTATATACAACTTTTCGACTTAAACATGCCGGTTCCTTAAGTATACCGATGATGTGCATGCAGACTCCTGGAGGCTTTATTTGGTCTGCTAGTTTGGCTGCTAGAGAAGGCACTGATTGGAGTAGTTGGCTGCCATATTTGACTGCTGCATCATTACAAGGCGTGCTATTGGCAATGGCGGTATATTTCGAGTTTTTCAGAAAAGCGGGGCATAATGATGCCGCAGAAGGTGAAAATACAGAAAATACTCCTTTATTGGCTGAAAATATCGAGAGCTAGCTCTGCAGGGCCTTGCCCGAAATCTCTCTGTTATAGCAAAACTACAAACTATTTATAATCTTCGACTATAATCTTCAATTATCATCCTCGATTAATTAATATAATGTAATTTTATTCTCTCTCATCTATTACATCGCCTCTTCCTTACACACTTATCGTGTTCCATATGCACAACCCGTCTCCTCCAGTACTAACCAACGTCCCAGGAATCTGTTTATGCCAATGAACTTCCTTGACGTTCCTTTGCCAATGTACAAACAATAACTGTGATGGAATTCCCTCTAATTCTCCACTAGCTTCTCTTTGCTGTGCTTTGATCTCTTCATCATCAGCTTCTACTGACAAATCCCACAATGTTACCGTATTATCCTCTGAACCAACTGCAACAACACTTTCATCATTTGGATTGAATTCAATAGATGTAATTGCTGACTTGTGGAAATCAAATGATGCAACAGGACTTGGTTGACTACTAGTGAAATTCCTCAGATCCCATACTCCCCACTGACCATCATCATGACCAGATGCTAACAAGTAGCTGACTTTAGAGTTCCAAGACATGACATTGACATCTGTATCCGAAGCTTTCACTGATAATGAAGGGGCATGTTTTTTGTTTCGTGTGTCCCAGATTCTGATGAATCCATCGCTTCCAGCACTGGCAAATACCGATTTTTCACTCTTACTCCACTGTAATTCCTCCACGCTTCCTTCTTGTCCAGTAAATGGCGTCTTATCGGTACTCCAGCCGTTCTGAGTCCGTGTAGTTAAATGAATACGTCCACTAATGTCACCAGTAAGTACAGCACCAGTATTAATGAGAGGAGACCAGTCCACAGCATATCCTTCTACTCTTCCATGAGCATTGATTGTATATATTGGGCGTCCCGCCTGCTTTGGAATAACTGTTCCTGGATTATCAAACGACCGGAATTGACTGCTCAAATCCCATATGTATGCTTCTCCATTCTCGGACATTGATGCTGTTAAATATTCCCCAGTGCTTCGAGCATGAGGACTGACCCTGATCCTATTGGTAGTATGCTGAGTGCGCAACGACTTGCTCTCAAGAACAGGATCGGTATCAATGTCCAAATCATCCTCCTCTTCCTCTTCATCGTCTTCTTTGACCAAAGTTTTACTTAATGATGATAATTTCATAACCAGTAGTTGGTTGTCTTTAGCCCGTAAAGCTTGAGTTCCTGTAGCCAAATACAACGACTGAGGAAACCCTCGTCTTTCATCACCAAGTGAATCTTCCATAATATCAAATGAGAGACAGGGCCATTCGACATTGATATTGTGTAGAAGGTTATAAGTGGTTGGATCAGCTTCCATGACCTCATTCTCACCCAGAGGTTCTGAACGGTTCGGAAGATATATTCGAGATCTGGTCACCTCCTTGGCACCGTCGTTCTCATCATTCTCCTCAATAGTCTCTAGTTTTTCTTCTTCTTCCTCGTCTCCGGCCTCAAATATCTCTTCTTCGCTCTCAAACTCATCGCCATAAGGATCTTCAAATTCCCCCATTTCTGCGTCTTCCAACTCGCCTTTTCCCGGCCCATTGACCGAGTCTTTCTTCGACACTGTCTTTCTTTCTATTTCCTCCTTAGTCTCAGCACTTCTCTTAGACATTTTGGTTGTTTTCCAAAGATCTCAAGGATTTCTCAGTGAAATTTTAATTTTTTTTTCAACCTCTGCACAGCCGTGCCTAATCTTCAACATACAAAATCGACAAATCCAGCCAAATATCAACAAAGTCCTCTGAACTTCCCTCCTCATGAGTGGTGCTTATAAGAACTTCCTGGATTTGCCTGCTCCTCCAGGATACGTTCCCGGTCTTGGTAGAGGTGCTACGGGATTTACTACCAGATCTGATATAGGTCCTGCTCGTAGTGGAGTAGCAGAAAAGACCTTTCAAGAAGATGAAGAACCAGGCCGATTTCAGGATGCCGAGGAAGATCAAGAAGGTGAAGATCATGGAGATGCCGAGGATGATAGAGGTTTATTTGCGAGACAAGGGTTTGACGTCGAAGATGAGGAAGCTGATAAGATATACGAAGAGATCGACAAAAGAATGGGTGAAAGACGTAAAGTTCAGCGAGAGGCTCGGGAAAAACAGGAACAGGAGGAATTTCAGAAGAATAATCCAAGTATATCCGATCAATTCGTCGATCTTAAACGTGCTTTGGGTGCTGTTACGTCTGATCAATGGGCCAATATCCCTGAAGCTGGTGATCTAACTCGCCGTAATAAGCGGCAAAGGCTTCAAAATCAAGCTGATAGACGTTCTTATGCTGTTCCAGATACAGTTCTACAAAGTTCTCTTTTGTCCGGTGAATCTGCAGGTACTGTACAAGATGACATAGATGGAACAGTCACTGATTTCAGATCTATATCAGCTGCTAGAGATAAGATGTTAGGTATGAAATTGGATCAAGCGAATGGAACTAACAGTTCTATTTCTTCGGGTACTTCTACGTCTATTGATCCAAAAGGCTACTTGACATCATTGTCTGACATGGCTGGTGGAACAGCAGGCATTGGAGATATCCGGCGAATTCGTCCTCTCATAGAATCTTTGGTTAAGACAGATCCTAAAGATTCTTATGGTTGGATTGGACTTTGCCGACTGGAAGAAATTGCCAACAGGAAATCAAAAGCAAGGTCCATTGTGGCCGAAGGATGTGAAAATTGTCCTCAAAACGAAGATATATGGCTTGAAAACATCCGACTTAACAAAAAGCATGATGCAAAAATAATAGCGGCAAGAGCTATCAGATTCAATCCTCATTCTATCAAATTATGGCTGGCTGCCAGTGAACTTGAAGATGATGATGAGTCCAAGAAAAAAGTCATTCGAAAAGGCTTGGAAAATAACCCCACAAGTGATACTCTTTGGAGGACCGCTGTGAATCTGGAAACAGACACCGATGAGGCCAGAATGATGCTGAGACAAGCTGTGGATATGGTTCCTCTTTCGGAGGATTTATGGCTTGCTCTTGCTCGTCTAGAAAATGCTCCGGCCGCTAGAAAAGTTCTGAATAGAGCTAGGAAAGCATTGAGAAGCTCTAGAGCTGTATGGATAGCGGCTGCTCGACTGGAAGAACAAGATACTGGTGATTCTAAAAAGGTTGAAGCAATACTTGCTAAGGGAGTAAGACAACTAGAAGCTGAAGGAGTGCTGCCCACCAGACTCCAATGGATTAAAGAGGCAGAATCATGTGAACAAGAACAAGCGATTTTTACTTGCCATTCAATTATTAATACTACACTCGGACAAGGAATGGAGGAAGAATCAGAAGATGATCGAATACAGGCTTGGCTTGAAGATGCCAAAGCAGTAATTGGTCGTGGAAATTTCGATACGGCGAGATATATATATGCATATGCTTTGCGAGAAGCACCTAAATCAAGAGAAGTGTGGTCTGCTGCTGTTGATCTTGAAAGAGCCCATGGAACTAAAGAGTCTCTTTATGAGGTTCTTGACAAAGCCAGTAAGGCTTGCTATAATACAGAGTACTTCTGGCTGCTCTTTTCGCGCGAAAAAGCCAACGCAGGTGATGTTGACGGAGCCAGAAAGGTTCTTGCTGAAGCATTTGAAAGTAACGCAGGAAGTGATAAGATATGGATAGCGGCATTTGAACTGGAAGCCGATAATAAGCATTACGAAAGAGGCTCCAAATTGCTGGAGAGAGCGAGAGCAGACGCTGCAACGGCATTAGTATGGGTGAAATCCGTCATATTTGAGCGGCAACTGAATCATCTGAAAGAATCATTGGATCTCGTACAACGAGGGCTTGCACAATTCCCTAACGAGCCTGAACTTCATATACAAAAGGGGCAGATTAATGAGCAGTTAGGGAATACCAATGCTGCTTCAGCTGCATACAGCAACGGTACCGCGGCATGCCCGAAATCAGTCAGACTCTGGTTACTTCATGCTCGACTTGAAGAGAAGAACGGTGTTGTCATCAGAGCAAGAACAATTCTCGATAGAGCTTTATTGGAGAATACTGATCAAAATAACGAGCTTATTTGGCTTGAAAGAATCCAGTTGGAAAGACGGCAAGGAGATGATAAACAGGCAAATATTCTTGCCAGTAGAGCTTTACAGCAGCATCAGTCATCAGGATTAATTTGGTCCGAAGTAATTTGGCTACAAAGTCGATTACAGCGTAAAACGAAACTCATTGAAGCAGTCAAATCTTGTGAAAATGATCCATATGCTTTGATAACTGCTGGAAGAGACATGTGGGCCACCGGCCGAAGCAAAGCAGGAACTTGGTTTGAACGTGCAGTGAAGATGGATCCTCAGAATGGAGATACTTGGCTATGGCTGTACAAATATTCGTCCGATACACTTCAGGAAGGCAAAGAAGAGAAATTGGAACAGATCATCGCACAATTTCTGGATTCTAATGCTGATCATGGAATTGTATGGGAAGCAGCTATGGATGATATTTCAAGTTTTGAAACTGAAAAGAAAGATTTGTTTGTTAAAACGGCATTGAAACTCACTAACGACGTTTAAATTATATTGTGCATATGCTACTATTTATTCGTTACTTGCCGGAAGAAACAGATCTATACCATCTAATGGTCTTATCCACGCCGACTGTGACATATCCTTTGTTCATACCTCCAAGAATGCCAGGACCCCATCCTTGAGGAAGCCATGCTAAAGAAAAGATGGGCTGCTCGCTGTCGTGCTGACTATATACGCTGGAACGAGCATCGATTGACCATAGACGGACTTTTCCATCTCTGTCACTGGATAATAGCAGCATATCAGCTTTTTCAGTGACGTTAGGAGACCATCCGAGAGAGAAAATCCAACTATCGTGAGCTAAGTTCATAATATGCTCACCGTTCCATGTTTGATAGATGGAGATGATTTTTGAGTCTCCAGCAGTGGCTAAATATGAGTTATCCAGGGAGAATTTGACGGCCCTAATGAAGCTTTTATGACCTGAGAACGAGTATTCCAGATACTCTTTAGCGATATTATATACAACAAGGTCTCCTGTATCATAACCACAAGCTACTAAAGCGCCATCGGATGTTAGATCTACAGAAAGAGCCAACGAGTTCTTTTTACCGGGGAATTCACCGATTTTCTCAAACGACTCCAAATTCCATATTTCCACCGATCCATCGGCTTTGGATAGGGCCAATCTCGGCTCAAACGATGCAATTGCTACAGCCCAGACTTTGCTAGCATTGGCCAACTGTCCAATATCTCTCTTTGGCTGAAGATCCCGTAGATCATATACGAATATTCTACCGCTAAAATCAACAGCTACTAATAGACTACCGTCTCCTGTAACCGCCAGATGATGGACTCCAACACCCCCCTCTTTGAGGCTCAACGGTGAGGGATCTTCGGTGGAGTTTTCCCATGCAGTGATTGATCCGTCTCCAGACGCAGTTATGGTATAATTACGAGTGACTACTACGGAATATATGGATAAACTATGAGCTGAAGAGTTAGAAAAGCCCAGATAATCTTATATAAATAGGGATATCTCGTATAAATAGCCATATCCCCCGTATAAACCGTGCTTACCCTTTGGCAATTCCACAGTGCCCACATAAACGTTGCTCTTTTACCGATTAATATGTTACAAAATCACTCAAAGCCGCCCCACAAACTACCCCCAAACCCTCCTTTTACCTACCATTTGCCGAAAATTACCCGAAATACAACAATTAAGATGGGTCTGTTGAGTGAAGAGGAAGTTCAAATGATTCCCAAACAGGAAATTTACCAGCATCAACGCAGTGCACACAGCACCAAATCGGGTCTTTTTAGAAAAATACAGACATTTCTTGAATCAAATGCTGTTTCATATAGGAACCTCAATTCATGAGATACGGCACGACTTATTATAAAGGCCTCAGGTGCCGGGCTGTGGGCTGCTCATGCCTATCATGTCTTGCATGCCGTTATATATTCTGATTTTTACCAATATTTTGGCGCTTTTACAAGCTCAAATCTGCTCTGCTTCCGATCCTTGCACTGTTTCTACTACCAGTGGTGATTTGACTGGAATATGTGGCTCTTTAGTCGACCAATATCTGTCTGTTCCCTATGCAAAGCCTCCTATTGAATCTGGACGGTTTGCTCCGGCTCAAAACTTCTCTTCTTCTGATTCTCTGTCATGTACAGAACTGCCTCCATATTGTCCTCAGCCTCAGGCTCCTACTAATGGAATTTCACTCCGTGATATCTCGGAAAACTGTCTGTACCTGAACATCTATAAACCTACTCAATTCTCAGACGGAATGCCGGTCATGGTCTGGTTTCATGGAGGTTCATTCTTTACAGGAGGCTCTGCAGATCCTACTTTCAATGGGACTCAATTGGCTCAGTCTCAAGGTGTTATTGTAATCACCGTCAATTATCGTTTGGGCCTCTTTGGATTCTTCGACACTTCTGAAACCGGGACCAATTTTGCCGTGACTGACGCTGTAGTTGCTCTTCAATGGGTTCAGAATAACATTGATTTGTTTGGAGGCGATCCTAATCTTGTGACTGTATTCGGAGAATCCTCTGGTGCTACCCTCATAAGAACGTTATTGACATCTCCAATTGCTCATGGCCTGTTTCAACGGGCAATTATACAGTCTGATCCTCAAGCTTATGGAGTCAATTCTCCGTCTGTTTCCAGGGATCAAATGGCTCCATTATTAATGCAATTGGCTGGATGCTCCGATGTTGCTTGTATGAGAAATACTTCTGTTCCAGTTTTAGTCAATACTGAAGCCATGCTATATGAGCACATGCAGAACATCACTGGTATTAATACTGCTTATCCTTATGGTCCTAATCTTGATGGCACCATTGTTCCTGTAGATTTTGGTCCTGGTCTTGAAAATGGACAGCTTCAGAACGGCGTCGATCTCATCATGGGAACTGTGGCTAATGAAACTGCTACCACAGTCAGTCAAAGTTTCCCTCAGAACATTAATGAGACTGAGTATGTGGAGGCGCTCGTTGAGGTGTATGGAGTAAATGAAACTGAGCAGATTGTGGACTCTGACCTATTTGATCAAACAACCTATTGGCCAAATGAATTGGCAATTGTTACCACATTATGGGGCTTTACATGTCCAGCGGAGTTGAATTCTCAGAACATTGTAAGCCACAGTCTGGTTCCGAATCTGTTTACTTATAGGTTTTCAACTGGAATCACTTATTCGGGAAACAAACCACTGTATCTCTGTAAAGAAGCAGTATGTCATGAGGATGACCTGTACTTGGTATGGGGTACTTACGATCCATCTAGTGTGACTCAGGCTCAGATATCTCTGTCTAAGGAAGTTCAAACTCGATGGGCTGCTTTTGCAAAGACCGGAAACCCCAACGACGGCAATTACACAGTCCAATGGAAAGCAGCATCGTCATCAGATGATCTCAATATCCTAACACTCGGTGCCAATGAAGGTAGTTCAGATTTGATATGGTCGGATCAATGTTCCATGCTGGATTCCAAAGTGCCTTACAAATGGACGAATTGAAAGGGCCCACGACCATGTAATTTTAAGGATTAAATATATAACTATTTACAGGGAATATAACTCGTATTACTTGTTTGCGTCGTCTTGGCCCTTGCTCTGCTCAGCCCTCTTACTCTCCTCTCTTCTTCTCAGAAACTGCTCATGAATTTCCTCCGCTCGTGCCTTTCTGACCTTGGCAGCATTATCCACTCTTTCAAGTTCCTCAATCCACATCTTCTCACGCTGTTTAGCCACTTTAAGCAGCTCTTCTTCACGAGAATAGACCTTTGATGCTGTTTCCCCATAGTAATAAGCACCTCCAAGCAATGCAATGACCGTCAACCCCTGAAAAGCCACACGCCAGATAAACATGCGATTTGCTAGACGACTGTTACCGTCCCTAAGAGCACGTGCAGCCAGAGTCAATGCACCTCCCGTAGCGATGATTCCTAGAGGAACAAACGGCTGCTGTCTTGATTTTCTCATCATTTTATCCATGAACTTTTCCTCCCTGGTGATATTAGCGTTGAGTATAAATACATATTATACTTATACATACCCATATTGATTATCGGCATCCATTCCGCTAGATGGAAGGCTCCTTGAAACTGTCATGGTTCCAGTTCTGAGTTTGGCTGGAGATCGGTTCAATAAGTGTAGAAACCGGGATGTTCCTAAAAGGGTAATGAGACTTACCCGGGAGTCACCATTATATATATATATATATATATTATGGTTTGGTGATGAAGAGAGACGTGAGAATAGCAGAGAATGAATGCAATAATGCAGCAATTGCTAGTTTTCTGTTATGTCTTCACTATACCTGGCTATATGTCCTCACTGTACTTTATACGTCCTCAGCTACTTCTCTATCTATGATTGATATATCTCGATAAAATCTCTATCAAACGCTAAATCAAACATGAAGCAGTCCAAGATTTACTCCTCTGCAAGCACAAACTTCTTGAATTTGCCATATGCTGTATCAAGATCGTCATTGACTATAATCTCATCTGCAACTCCTTTTGTATTGCCAAACTCAATTTCAATTTCTGCTTGATGTAGACGCTTCTCCAAAGACTCAGGAGTTTCAGTTCCACGCTTAACGAGACGCGTCTTGAGTTCTTCAATTGAAGATGGAGCTATAAACAGATATCGCGAGTTTAGCGCCGTCTTCTTGACAGATTTGACCCCCTGACTATCTATGTCAAGCAAACATATCTTGTTATCGACCTGCGACACCTTTTTGACCGATTCAGTGCTTGTACCGTAATAATTGCCGGAGAATTGAGCCCATTCAATAAAGGCATTATCATCAATGAGTTTTTTGAACTGATCAACAGTAACAAAATGGTATTCACGACCGTCCTGTTCTCCTGCTCTGGGATTCCTGGTAGTATCTAGAGGAGTTAGAAATGGAAAAAGACGATAAAAATGGAATATTTTCGATTTCACGCGAATATTCCAGCCTGTACATAACCCATAGCAAGAGTCCACTTACGCGATATACTAAATCCAAACTTGCCAGGAAATTCAGCCATCAATTTCTTAAGCAACGTCGACTTGCCTGCTCCTGACGGCCCGAATATAACTATAGGTCTGCTCATTGTGGAAGGTGTTTTGTAACAATTCAAGGGTGGTCTTCAAAAAAAAAGTTTGGCTGGCAATATTGCTAGGCACGGCTGTGCAGGGGCAAAATCCTTAGGTAATCAACCGGTTTCTATCTTTCTAACTTAACAACCTAATGGTAGACCGTTCATCTATGCAGGTGTCGGTGCCTGGTTATAGTGAGACCAGTCCGACCTATTTCAGTATTCAGGTATGCTATGAGCAAGAAATATATACCATTAAGCGCCGATATTCGGAGTTTGTGGAGCTGGTGACGGCACTGGAGGAGGAAATGGGCGACAGAGTTCCTATAGATTTACCGGGGAAAAAGTGGATTGGAACTAAAAGTAGACTGTTTTTGGAGGATCGTAGAAAAGGCTTGGAGTCGTTTTTGCGCGCAATGGTTAAACGGGACGAATGGAGAGAAACTTTGGCATTTATACGGTTTATTGAGCTCAGCAAATACGTCAAATCAGACTCTTCAAAAGCCACACGAGCACGAGGTGAATGGGCAAAGGGAATAAGTGAAGCTCGTGAACTCATTTCATTGGCCGGTAGACCCGGTTCTAACTCCTCTGAGGAGAGACGACTGCTTTTACTGGCTGGAACAAAATTAAAGGACTTGGAATCGGCTTTGGTGGAAGATTCTTCTCTTGGAGATGGCGAATATCGTCGTCGAAGAGATATGGTGAACGGATTGAGTCGGAATTTGGAAAAAGCGAAAGAAAGAGCTTCGCCGTCATTGAACAGTGGAATTAGCGGAGTGGCAACAAATAATGGCAATGAAACGGAATCTCCGGAATATCGACGATTATTTGGAAATCACGAAGCAAACAGATCACAGCCTCGAGTTCTGGGTCCGGGTGCTGAAACAAATCGAACACGAGATTTGAATAATACTCAATTGCTTGATTTACAAACTACAGATATGCAAGATCAAGATCAGGTCATTGAGAGCTTAAGACAGACAATAGCGAGACAAAAGCAGTTGGGATTGGATATTAATGAAGAATTGTTGGATCAGAACAAGCTGCTGGATGATTTGGATGATGCTACTCATACGACTAATAGTCGGTTGAATCAGGCGAGAAGAAGAGCGGGGAAATTGACGTAGGGGACAGACGTTTGGAGCTGCAGAAGTATTGAAGAGCTTCTTATTATGAGCTTGGGGACAGGTATTGGCGTTTTCTGATGCTCTGTCGGCAGCTGGCGAAGTTACGGCTGTCAAGAATACGACAACAAGCTACGGAATGTCTGTTGAGCCAATAATATATCGGGGACCTGATCTTTAGCGACTGAAGAAGTTCATCATAAATGCCGAATTCTAGGTATTACATGCACATAGTCTTGTGTTGTACAGTATGGTGTTCTGTTCATCGACTGCTACTCAGATCTGAAACTGGGCTGATATATTCTTCCCGCAATCGCTTTTCTTTGCTGAGCAAAGTCTTCAGATCAATCAATTTCTCAAAACCAAACATTTAATTTCATTGAAATTTCAAAAATACCAAATTTGGCAAATATTCCTCACGTCTAGCCATCACCGTCTTCCATGCCTCTCGGATAGAACGACCTAATCAACAAATATAATTAGAGAAACAACATCAAAATATTTTATTTATTACGTGAATTCCGACAATTCAATTCCCTAAAACTCCCAAATATCCACATAAAACCCCTCAAAACTTCCCCTTCTATCTTCTCCAGTGCATGTCCTTAACATCCCATCATACTACATCGCCATGGCCGACAATATCGACCTGCTTACCCAGGTATTTGCCAGGTTAGATGGCAGGTCATATTTTTATGCTCGTCAGGTGTGTAAAATATGGAGAGTAGTAGCTGATAGACCGTCCAATCTCTGGAAACATATAACTGGAGTGATATTGGATCCTGACGGTGACTCGAGCCTGGTGCAAAATACGCAAAAATTGGAGTTTCAGATATTGCGAGAAACATTAAAAAACAGCGGAGCTGGTCTGGGAACCGAGGCTAAACGGTTGCTTGAAACTTATATTGATTTGGTACGATATTTCATGATTGTTTACGATATCAGTGAGTTTGATTCTATCTCACTAGATTCTCTTTCAGACACTCAGCTCCGCGTGTTATCTCCAGATGGCTCGGTTATTGCCACTGTGACGAACTCTCGAGATGGAATTCTGGAAATATCGTTTCTTTATATATTGAGTGGCGAGAAACGTACGTTCTTTCATAACAGCCGTCGTTCGGCTGAGCTTGTACAATTATCTTCAGATAACAAGTATATTGCCATATCATCATCTTATGGCTATTTGGAAGTGTTGGAGCTTGATTCTCCTAGCTGTAAAGTACTTTATCAGAGGCAATATCCTTCTCATTTCGAGTCAATAGCTGCCTCTAGATGCGGAGATGTCTTCATGGGCAAATCAATTCGCCTTGGAGGGTATTCAGTGGTGAATTTACAAACCAGTGAGGAAATAGATATAAACCATTATCGTCTGGACTTGTCACTTTTGTCCATGTTTGACGATTTGGTGCTTATTCTTCCTGGTAGAGGAGAAACATTTATCTATGGCTGGCCACTGATGGAGCCGATTCAGCGAGAAAATGGACAACTTTGGAGATACTACGAATATTTAATACGAAATGACATATTTTATTATGTCTCGCGTGCTAGAGCAATCCCATTGCCTTTACATGCGGGATACTTTCTAACGGTTGCTGATAACGATGATACTACTGGAGAAGCACCATATAAACTTCTTATATTTCAAGAAGAATACCAAAAACCATCGGGATTTCGACCTATTACGTCGTTTGCCCATAAACGAAAAGAGCATGGTGATGAAGAGGGATCGGAGAATGACATTAATGAGGAAGAGGGAAATAATGATGACGATAATGAAGAAGATGACGAAGAGGATGAAATCGAGGACGGGGAAGATGAGGATGAGGATGCCGAAGAAGACGAAGTCGATGACGAAGACGTCGAAGAGGAAGATGATGTAGTATTAAGTTCTATGGATACTGAATGCTCCTACTGTCTATCAGGAGATGGCAGTCGGCTTGCAGTTCATCAGAATTCTTCTTTGACATTCTTTGCCCTGAGACATTCCCTATTTGAAGCATATGGTAAATGGTCATATATACCATACAAAATGATATCATTTCGTTCGACAGAGCCTGTTGAGATGAAATTCATTGGAACAGACAAACTGATAGTTTTAACGGCTGACACTGCACATATCATCCGTTTGTCTCTTCCTATCGAATCTGATATCGATGTACAATGAGAATAAGACACACTATGATAATCCCACCAGATATGTTATTCTTATCAGCCGTGATGATCCTATCCGCCATGAGATCCTCTCTGTCTAACGATTAATGCTGTCTTAACATGTAACTATATACAACACATATTTAACATGTAAGTATGATTAACGACAAACCAATCAACGGCCATCTTTAAGCAACTTGTTTCTTTTTTCTCTTCGTCTTATTCGTTCAACCTTCTTAGCATGCATCTTCTGAGCCAACATCTCATAACGTTCCTTCTCAGCCTTCGCCTCACGTTTACTCTTCAAATTCTCTATTTTATTCTTCTTCTCCTGCTCTTTTTCCTCCTTCATGGCTTTTTCCTTCAATTTCGCCAATTTAAGCTGCTGTTCTTTCTTCTTCTTCTGATCCCATGATGATTTCTTGAGTCCAATGGCCTTTGCACGTACTGGTTGTTTACTGACTTTCCATTGCTTCCCTGAGACTCTTATACCTTTTGAGCCTTGATCAGCTAACGACGAAGCAGCCAAATCACTCATTTGAGCCTGTTGATTTTCTTCAATTCGGCTGGTGTTTTTTTCTGTTGAAGCTGTAAATTTTTTGAGCCTCAGAAAAAAAAATTGATCAAGTCAGTCATTACATAATCAACATGGAAATATCTCAAAAATCGCACAACAAATACCGAAATACCGTCAACGAATTCTCGCTTTTACAACTATTATCAACCCTTATTCTATTCATAAACATATATTCAAAAACCGCATAAACCTATGATACTAATAGTAACAACAACAATGCAAAATAAAACCTCAAAATAATAATATCAACATAATAATAAATTAACAAGCAGCTATCTCTGGATACAATCTAGTAGCCGGACTCTGCTTGACTTCGTCGCCTCTCTTCTTGGAATTCATCATCTCACGAACAAACAATCGAAGGTCTTCCACAAGTTTCAAATGCTTGGAGAATCGATCATCATTCGCACTGCTGCCAAGATCAACCTTGCCCAATGATTCAGACAGACTGTCAACAGAATCAACAATATCCTTCTTGGCTGATCTCTGTAATCCAACAGAAACACGTCTGCCTCCATCTTGTTCATATCGCAATGCAAGCTGTGGGTATTGTTGATAATTGTTGCTCTCAGGAACATGAGGATAGAGATTAACTGAAGACATGTTAACAGACGAAGGAATCGTGACCGATGTAGATCCTCCAACAGAATTGACTCGTGATGATGCTCCAATAGTATTAGACGCATTGTATTGTGGCAGGTGTTCTTGAGATCCCATCTTGTGCATATTGTTGGAAAGTTGCGACAAAAAGTTATCGGTCTCCACCATATCTTCATGGCTCTTAAATGCTTTATATCTCATACCCGACGCAGGAGCACCTTGGTCATGGTTGAGATAAGGCACATTCGTAAATCCGTCCAGTCTAGCCATCATATCGTTGTCATACATTGGGGCCATCTTTCTCTTCTTCACGTCATCAAAGAAATCCGACGCGTAGTTGTCAAATGTTCGTTTGGATCCATACGGTGTCTCAGACGGCACATCGTAGGTATGATATTGAGGCTGACTAGCAGGCAGCATGGTATAGTAGTGACCGTCAAAGCCATTGTTAACTGGATAGCCATAATTGACAGAATATCCAGCTTTTGAAGGTACATTCTGCTGACCGTAAAGACCAAATCGACCAGCGTGATGACCCTCTGGCACATGCCCTACTTCCATAGGACCCTTGATCTTTGGATAGTCGGTCTTAGCGTCTTCTTCTGCGTGTGTCTTGAAATGTTTCTTCAAATCCTGTGGTCTCTTAAAATTCTTCTCGCAAACAGCACACTTGAATGGCTTCAGAGGTACATGTACACGAATATGCGAGGTGATATGATCTCGCTTTACAGTTGAAACATGGCACTTGTCCCATCGACAGGTAAGAGACAGATTATTAGTTGACTTACGGCCAACGTGCTGATCACAGAGATGCTTATACAAAGTCTCAGCATCTTCGAATTCCCGTTTACAGTCGAGCCACCTACATTTCAAGGCTTCTGAAGATTCTGTTGGGGTTGTGTTTGCATATTCAGCAGGAGATGCAGAGAAGACTGACGTGTTACTGCTCGAAATGCCCCGTGATTGGGCACTACCAGCGCTATCGTCACTTCTGGTACTTCCGGCAGGAGACGGCAACGATACATTATGACTTTCAGATTCAGTGGAAAGTTCTTCTGGCTTGACCACTTTGAATGGATCTACCATATTTAGATGTCGGTCCACGACAACGCCACCAGACTCGTTTTGATATACACCAGATACAGGTTCAGAGTTCACCAAATTAGATCCCATATCGGCCGCCTGTCCAGAAGTGTGTTTTGAGCCGACAGAATCATCGCTTCTAGCAGGGCTTAAAGGCACGCCAAGTACAGCAGCGACATTCAACTCACTCAAACCGACATTAGAAGAGTCAGGAGCAGAGACTTGGTCCTGTTCAAAATGGGGATATTCAGTTGTGAAACCGTCAACCATTATGTGCAGTGGTTGTGAAATAAAGTAATAATTATAAAATGGTGCAAAGGCTCTCTTTATATATATTTATCAGGCTTGGTTGGAGCAAACAAGCGAAGCGAACAAATAGCGAAAAAAAAACCCCACAAAAAATGATTTAAAAAAGTAAACCAAACAAGTGTAGCTAGTTCTTATTGTTTTTTCAATCTAATCAAACAATAATAAAAAAAACAATAAGAAAAATTTAGTCCATTTATTTCAGAAGCTGACCGGACAAGCAGTTCCGGGGGGCTTATATTTAAATAATTCCCTTCTAATGGGAGACCAAGTCTTGGCGTGCTCAAATATACGCCGGCCAAAGCTTGGCATTCTACGAGCTAAGCCCACCAATTCCCTCCTATTTATTTAGTTAAAAAGTTGGATATTATAGTTAAGAAAAAGATTAAATTGTATTTATAATAAATTATGATAATAAAGAGCAAATTATATGTCAAGAAGATTCCAGACGATTCAGTCGGTTGGTTCTTTTTTCCCTGGTGCTCCCTCTTGTCTCAGACCATTTCCCCTAACAAGATAAGCACTACGACTTAATGAACAATTTCTGCAACCCACGTTGCTTGGAATTCGTAGCTGCTTGGACAGTTTGGGGAGGGACTTGACGGTATGATGTTAAGTCAATTAAGTCAAATTTGACAAGAACAAGGTTCGAGTTGGTTATGTAAAGCAATAATATATAGATGGACAGGTTATAAAATATCAATTGGCTGAAATTATTATCAAATATTATATATATATGACGTTTTTTCCATCATTTTGTGTCTCTATACGATGAGCTTTGACCAACCGTTTATTGCTCAAAATGCTTCCAAGACTGTTTGCTGGTGCGATCAACTGAAACAGACATTTCCTTAAAGGAGATAACTTGGCTCGAAGTAGAAATCGATTATGCAGGTGACAGATTAAAGAAGTAGCAAGCTTTAGTTTTAGAGGGGGAAATAAGGGGTTGCGGGTTTGGATTCGACTGGCTACGATATAATTATATGGCACTAAATGCAGATCAATTGAGACATGAAAATACTGTAAATTTCAATTGTAAGGCTATTAATAGACATGACTAGATATATTTATTCTATAGTATTCAATTGTTTGAAAAATATTCAATTTTCCATCAAATTCGACCACGTCTTCTACCGGCTTCACTGTGTGTCTTACGTTCTGAGCTGCAGTCCCACTGTGTTATCAGTTCTCGGTGAAACAACTGCAAAGTAATACCGATTTGACACAAAAACATAACAAACCATAACGATAATATCATATTTACTCATCCTCCTCCCCTATATTTGACCGTGTAATTCCAACGATATTAACAGTCATGGTCATCTCCTACGTTATATACCTGATCTCTCATCAATTATAGTCATTATCTCTTTTTTTATTAAGAATGATAAAAACAACTATACCTATTATACGTAGCAATTGCCTTCAACTAGTATCACAATTCTACCGCTTTATTTCTTTCCGGCCTTCTGTGCAGACTTGGTAACCTTTCCAGCCTTGTCAACCTTAGCAACAGACTTGATGACACCAACAGCAACAGTAACTCGCATGTCTCGGACAGCAAATCGACCAAGAGGAGGATACTCAGTGAAGCTCTCAACACACAAAGGCTTGGTGGGGATCATCTTAACGACAGCAGAGTCACCAGCCTTGATGAACTTAGGAGTGTCTTCAACCTTCTTGTTGGTTCGCTTGTCGATCTTCTCAATGAGTTCAGCAAACTTGCAAGCAATGTGGGCAGTGTGGCAATCCAAAACAGGAGTGTAACCAGCAGCAATCTGTCCAGGGTGGTTGAAGATGATAACCTGAGCATTGAAAGACTCGCATCCCTTAGGAGGATCGTTCTTGCTGTCACCAGCAACGTTACCTCGTCGGATTTCCTTGGTGGAAACGTTCTTGACGTTGAAGCCAACGTTGTCACCAGGGAGACCTTCCTGAAGCTGTTCGTGGTGCATTTCAACAGACTTGACTTCTGTGGTGACACCACTGGGGGCAAAGGTAACAACCATACCAGGCTTCAAGACACCAGTCTCAATTCGGCCAACAGGCACAGTTCCAATACCACCAATCTTGTAGACATCCTGCAAAGGCAATCGCAAAGGCTTCTCGGTGGGTCGGGTAGGAGGCTCAACAGAGTCAATGGCCTCAAGCAAAGTCTTACCAGTCAAGTTACCAGCCTTGGTCTCTCGAGTCCATCCCTTGTACCAAGCACAGTTGGTAGAAGGCTCAATCATGTTGTCACCGTTCCAGCCAGAGATGGGGACGAATGCAACAGTCTTGGGGTTGTAACCAACCTTCTTGATGAAGTTGGAAGTTTCCTTGACAATTTCCTCAAATCGGGCCTGAGACCAGTTGACAGAGTCCATCTTGTTGACGGCAACAATAAGCTGTCGAACACCAAGGGTGTTGGCAAGCAAAGCGTGCTCTCGAGTCTGACCATCCTTGGAGATACCAGCTTCGAATTCACCAGTACCACCAGCAATAATCAAAATAGCACAATCAGCCTGAGAAGTACCAGTGATCATGTTCTTGATGAAATCTCGGTGACCGGGAGCATCAATAACAGTGACATAGTACTTAGGAGTCTCGAACTTCCACAAGGCGATATCAATGGTGATACCACGTTCTCGCTCAGCCTTCAACTTGTCAAGTACCCAAGCGTACTTGAAGGAACCCTTACCAAGTTCGGCAGCTTCCTTCTCGAACTTTTCAATGGTTCGCTTGTCGATACCACCGCACTTGTAAATCAAGTGACCAGTGGTGGTGGATTTACCGGAATCGACGTGACCGATAACGACGACGTTCAAATGTTGCTTTTCTTTTCCCTATAAAGAGTTAGTACGATTATAATTCAATCAAGCTTGTGTAGTTTGGTTATAAGCTTTTGTTCTGTATATTATGGAGTTCTTTGTTGCATGACTATGGCAAAAAAATTTTTTTTTTTGCATTCAAAATCAATGAGCTGGAAAAAAAATAAAAATTTTTCCATCAACAAATCACCATAAATATACTTGTAAAAAGCATATTCAAGCTATATATAATTATAATAAAGGATTTATACATACCATTTCTAAAAGGTTTTTATTTAATTCGTTTTATAATACTCAGGGGGAAATGCTTTGATTTCGGGTGTGAGTGGACAGGAAAAAAAATCAAAGAGGGTGGGTGGCACTATTTAAATAATTTACTAGGCGAAATTTTCAGCTCAAAATTTTTTTTTCAAGGTGGGTAACCCCTGGCATCGCCAGCGTAGCCTCTAGAACGTTCTGCGTAATTCCAGGAATGGCAGTCACTATGCAAGTTGGATTGGACAAAGTTACGGCAGAAGAATGGGGGAAAAATGGCCTGATTAAAGGGAAAATAGAAATAGACGGAAATGATTTTTATATATTGATAGATGATTTAGGTATTCCGTGACATTCTATAAACTTTTTCATTGTTCGTTGGTAAACTCCGTTTGTGTTTCCTATTACAGCATAATAAAGCCCCATCAAACTTGAACCTATCAAGCAAGCAATAAAGTGCTTACATGATAAGGGCAGAACAGCACATCGATGAGGGGAAAAAGATACATTACTAATATTTAGATATTAAAAAACATATAGAAACTATAAAATCATCTTTAATCCCTTTAAAATGATCAAAATACCCTGTTTTCCTGTGCCACCTCGTATGCGGCGATGCACTTTGACAGTCCCCAAAACGGAAACCTATGAAATGCACTACAACCCGGTGAATTATGAGAGAAAAAATGCCACCAATGAGACGTATGCCAAGACGTTCAAGGACCAATACTAATATATCAGATGTCAAGTTATCTAAAGTGACTGATATTTCTTTATCGGAAGAAAATGGATCGAAATCAAAACGAATCAAAGTTGAACAGTCGATCAGTCATAATGACCAATCACAACAGCCACCAACAAACTGGCTCCAAATCTATCAACATGTCCAAAAAATGCGTGCTCGTATTCCTGCTCCCGTAGATACTATGGGTTGTGAAAGGTTACCGGAGGCTGTTTCGTCAACCATCTCCGCCAAGGTGTTTCGATTCCAACTCCTAATAGCCCTTATGATGTCAGCACAAACCAAAGACGAAGTCAATGCGGCTGCCATGACTAATTTACGGCAATCTTTGAAAGATAGAGGTGGTTTAACTATTGACACTGTTAGAAAAGTGTCTGAAAAGGAAATAGACGCGTTGATATTCAAAGTAGGTTTCCATTCTAAGAAGGCTGCATATATCAAGCAAACAGTGGAAATATTACATGAAAAATATAACGATGATATTCCAGAAACAATCGAGGAAATGATCCAATTACCCGGAGTGGGTCCTAAAATGGCTCATTTACTTATGCATCGGGCTTGGGGTCGTGCTGAAGGTATTGGTGTTGATGTTCATGTTCATCGCCTAGCTAATATGTGGAGATGGGTGCCAACATCATGTCGAGATTCCCCGGAAAAAACACGACTTGCACTGGAAAAATGGCTTCCAAAGCAATATTGGGTTGAAATAAATCCAGCTTTGGTTGGTTTTGGTCAAACTGTTTGTACTCCTCGGGTGAAGAAGTGTGAAATATGCGATTTGGCCAGTACTGGACTATGTAAGGCTGTTGATCGGAGTCGAGTCAAGAAGTTTCAGAATGTCAAGGACATTGAAGATTTGATATGAAAAATTACTGAAAATTACTATGAAAAATTAATGTTAAAAGCATAATTAAACCTAAAACTTTTATCGTTGGCTAAACGATAGGACATGGTGCGACAATCAAGGCGTAACAAAATAAAACAACAACGATAAAGAGCTCACCAAAAAAAAATCAGACCAATTAAAACATCAGGCTCTTAAGCCTCACCAGCTTGTTGCGGTTCTGGCGGTTGACTTGCCGCTGTCTCTGCAGTAAACTGTGGAGATGGCTGCAGATTAACCTTTTCTGTATGGAAAACAGGATGGTTTGCAGTATTAACACCAAACTTGGAGAAGTCGAAATCATTGGTATAGAAGAGGAAATAACTCTGAAGAATCACAAAGATGATCAGATCAATGATACCATAGAAGACGGCTTCGGAATCAGGTTGGATGACATTTCCACCTTCAGACAAACCCCAAGCAATAGGATATAAAAGCGTGATGAAACTCAAAGATCCAGAGTACAAGTAGGAGAAGGCTTGATATCTGGAATTGACTGCAATTGCACCTCTGGCGAAGTGGAAGAACAAGGAATACCAGTAATAAATCAAACCAACTAAGCCAAAGGTATAATAACCCCACTTATAGCTGCTTGGAACAACAATACCGATCAAAAAGCCTACAATCCAAATCTCGACAGCAACGATTGAACTTAGGAGAGTTGGCCATTCAACAGCAGCAAAGATGCCATAGTTGAAGGTGAGCAGTGGGTAAGCCAGGAACCAGGCGATATATTTGCTGTAGAAGACCTCACGAACACCAGCAATTGCATTATTGTTCACAGTGACATGATTGAATTCAGCAACAACACCAGCTTTACCGAGATCGGAGGCCCAAGTGAAGTAACCAATGGCCAAGAAGAAGATATCGAAGCCAGCAGCGACCAGGAAGAACCGTTCATTTTCTCTCTTGAAGGCAATTCCCCATACCAAGTATAACAAAAACACTAGGGCGAAAACGGAAAAGACAGCCCATAACCAATCAGAACCGTGCTCTGTCAAATGGATTTGAATGCCTGTAGGAGGGTTGATTTGAACCGCTTCATTGCCGGCTCTCTTGATGAGCTCATCGACTGTAACCATTGTTGAGAATTATATTGGATTATTAATTATTAGACCCACCCGGCAGGTCCCATGGTCTTCCTTTTATACTCTACGGTTTCCGATACAGCCGTGAGTCACAAGGCGTTTTATGCTGGTTTGAGAATAATGAGAATAACATCGGCATAGGTTGGAAAAAGAAAGTTTGAATGCGGCTAAAAAAGGCCGTTGGAAGAGGCATAGAAAAAATAACGCCATCAGGGGGAGGGAGATGGAAGTGAAAAAATCGTTTGATAATAATTTAATGATTGGAATAATTTATCGGCATTTTTTATCATGGTATTTGACATTTATTCATTTAATATATTGAGAAATGATTTGAACTATTGCCAATTTGTTGCCGTGGTTTCAAATATTACAAATGATAAAATAATCTGCATGGTCGGGTGACACAGATTTACAAGCATAAACGGCAACACAAAGGGGTGAAGTGAGATTGAATTAGGGTTCTATATGGTTCTTTATCAAAAGTTTTGTTTGGAAAAAGTGGCGGAAGACGCGTCAATGGTTGGATTGAAAGGTTTAAAACGAATGAGGAATTATCTAATGGCTGATTAGAAAAGCTCATATGGTGTATTTCTTATTAACATTCAACGTCTATTTAATATTTTGGTGCCTTGTTAACCGTTGATGCCGAATAGGAAGATCATATTTGTGGTCTGTCAAGTTGTGCGCCCTTAATTATTTCCTAATTAGGTAGTGATTCCAATACTCATGAGATGTCAAAACTGATGCAATGTCAGTGAATGATTTATCAATTAGATGTTTATAACATCAATATTGGATGGAATTGAATGATATTTGAAGAGAGTTTATAAATGGGTTAAATAGGTGTAAATCATAATGATATTTTATTGATGTTCAGTATAAGAATCAGTCATAGAAGTCATGTCGGAACGGCACGGTTGCATATAGCCTGACGGATTTTCGGTTTTAACCGGTTTTATCGGTTCCCCGAACTATAATAGAATTATATGGTGTGTTATATGTGATTGGTTAGTTTGTTTGAAGTTGTTGTAGGGTATATTACGTGTTCGATGATTGTTAAAAGTTATCCGATGTTCATCCGCAGTTTAAGGTTTGGCCGTGGTTTTTCAACTATGTATGGAAGTATTATCACCGAAGAGATCAAAGATCAGAAGAGTGAGTATAAACAGCTTGAGTATGCAAATAACTGATATTGTAAACAATTCTATTTTGATTCTAATCAATTTTAATCTATTCCAACCTGTTTCAAACAGCTATATTTCTGTGTTATGCCACTTCCGATGCTCGTGCTCGTCACGTCCCGATAACGGGTTTCTTTCCCAGGTACGACGAGCCTGCGTCATGACTGATCAGATAACATCTAACAGAAGATATCGACGTTATTTCATCTCATTTAACTTTTATTGAACACCGACTATTTACTACGACCGCCAATCATCATCAGATATGCAAATCTTCTATCCTGCTAGCATTTCCTCTACGCTATGTAAATATTTCTAACCGTCCTCTCTTTGTTATACCTTTTTCAGCTACTTGGCTTGGCTTGGGCCCTAGACCAGATATATCACACAATAATTCAACTAAAAGTAAATCAAACTCCTGGAAATTCCTTCCTGTTCGCCTTTTTAGACATGTCAAACATAAAACTCCTTTACACTAATATTTTAAACATATAATATCACCAGCCATCTCCTTTCCCCGTCGGGATAACTCGCATTATTGTGGGGTAACAAAGAAGGTTTATAGGGATCTAACCTTAAAATATATACCATAACAAACAACATGGGATAATACTAAATATTCTCAACTACCTATCATTTTAAAGAATCTCTCGAATTCATCAAGCAAAATCTTTGTTGAATTCTTTGCTTTTCCGCAAACAGAAAAATTTCTCTACACGGCAATCAAACCACGTGAACAGACGTCATAGAAGATGACCAGTATGCGAGCGCGAATCTTTACCATATATGAACACACAAGACTCCAAATGAGTACTTTTAAAATTTTTCCGTCTTATCATTCTTAAACCATGTCAGCACTCGATGTTGAAAAACACGCTGATGCTGATATTCCTCGAACTAAACTGGACAACTGGGGAGCAAACTCGTTAACCTCAGAAGTGTCCAGATCAGAGTTCGATGAAGTCATTCACTATAAAAACTGCTCCTGGCAGAAAACCGCAGGACTTTTGTTCTCGGAATACATATGTTTGGCCATCATGTCTTTTCCATGGTCTTACTCTGTCCTTGGACTAGTTCCAGGATTGATTCTCAGTGTTTTTGTTGCTTCAACCACTTTTTATACCGGTTTGATTATCGGCGATTATTGTGCTGCTTATCCTGGTATTTTGAGTGTTTGCGACATCGGCCAGCATCTTTTCTGGGGTAAACGATGGGCTTATTGGGCAACAGCTGCTTGCTTCGTAGCTAATAACACCCTGATTCAAGCTCTACATGTTTTGGTCGGCACTACCTATTTTAACACCATCTCTAATAATTTGCCTGGTGGATCTATTGATGTTTGTTCGATTGTTTTCGGTGTGGTTACCATGGTGATCTGCTTTCTGATCTCTTTGCCAAGGACATTCCATCAAATGTCCTTCATTGGTTACTTCAGCGCGATAACAATGTTTGCTGCTGTCATTTTATCAATAGTATTCGCTGCTACTCAAGCTCATCCTGCTGGTTATACTCCTAGTAAACCCGTGACATGGAGTTGTTGGCCTCAACCTGGAACTAACTATGTGGATGCTATGGGTGCCTTTTTGAATATCACCTACACATTTGTTGGTCAGATAACTTATCCTTCATTTATCAGTCAAATGAAGAATCCAAAGGACTTTAAGAAGGCTCTTACACTTGTAACTATTGCTGAAGTCGTAGTGTTTGGTCTCGCTGGTGCTATAATATATGTCTATGTTGGTAACGCATATATGACAGCTCCAGCATTTGGAACTTTGACTGGAAATGGACTGAAAATTGCTTATTCTTTTGCTTTGCCAACCATTCTCTTCCTTGGTGCACTGTATTCTAATGTCACATCTCAATTCATTTTCACCAAGGTCTTCGGCGAAGGAAGCAGGCATATTACCCATCATACAGTACCCGGATGGGCTGTTTGGATAGGACTCAATTTTGGCCTGTGGGCTATTGCTTTTGTACTTGCTGAAGTTATTCCGTTTTTCTCTGATTTATTGTCTTTAATGAGTTCGTTGTTTGATTGTTGGTTTGGATTTGTATTTTGGGGAGTCGCCTATTTCAAGCTTAGACGACATAAAGATCCTTTTTTTACATTGTGGAATGGATTGAAAACAGATGGTATTCGAGGAAAAGTAGAGATCTTTATTAATCTGGGACTTATTGCCATTGGAATATATGTTCTGGGTCCTGGTCTCTACTCGACAATTCAAAGTATCATATGGTCCTATGAATCTCATTTGTACGGGAGTCCTTTTACATGTGCTCGATCTGGAGTATAAAACTGCTGCTATCTATTCATTTAAAATTGTTTGTTATTGACATGTACAAGTATTGAATATCGATTGGATGATCTGGCTGATTCCATCACCCACGGTATTTAACGGTTTTTTTTACATTTTAATGATACAAAAAATCCTCTGCACGTATTCTGTTTTTTGAGTTATAAAATACTTTGGTTTGGAATTTTTTGCAATTTTGTGGATTTTAAAAATAATTTTCCCGTATCAATATTGTCTTCTTGACTCTCACTTCAGCTTTTCATGATATTAGAGTCATTCTTTGACTACTTATATACCGATAGCTATACGATTTTAAGTACGATGTCCATATCTAACCTCCACTTATTTGAGCCTAAGTATCTGACTATTAGCTTCTCCAGTATGCTTGGCAACTGTGTTGATTTTAACCTATTGGCTTGTACATTTCTATGCCCACCGAGACCCGTGGATCAACAACCTCCCTCGTATTCCATCTAACTGGCCTATTTTGGGCAATATTTTTCAAGTAGGTGACAGCCCCTGTTTGAAATATTGGCAATGGGCTCAGAAATACGGTCCAGTTTATCAGGTGCGTTTCGGCGTTAAGAGGTTTGTAGTAGTTAATTCTTATGATGCCGCCAAATTCCTATGGATTGATTCCATGACTGCCAATTGCTCGAGACCTGTTTCTTACACGTTTCATAATGTTGTATCTACAAGTCAGGGCTTTACTATTGGTACTACGCCGTGGGGCTTGAGCCATAAGCGTAAACGAAGGGCTGGCGGTGCTGCTCTCAATAAAGGAGCCGTCAACTCATATATTCCAATCATTGACTACGAGTCGGCTGTTTGTATCAGAGAGATCTATTTTGCCTTATGTGAAATGGGTTCTAATGATACTTGTATTGATGTTCGGCGCTTCTTCAATACCTTTTCTCTCAATACTAGTCTGACTCTTGGATATGGTACCAGAATCAGCGAGTTAGATGAGAGTTTATTGCAAGAAATTATGGACACCGAGAAATCCATCGGACGTTTTCGAGGTGCTTTTGCTTCTAACTATCCAGATTATTTTCCGATTCTTCGATACATTCCTTCATTTCTGAATCCGCGTCTTGCTGCCGCCGAGGAAACTAGACGACGGCGTGACAAATACATGGATGGATTGATGGAGAATCTCAAGAAGGAAATTCAGCTTGGTATAGCCAGACCTTGTGTAATTGGCAATATTTTGCTAATGAGTAACAATGGTGTTCTTGGTACGATGATTAACCAGATGGGCCAAAGAAAGGCCGCTTTTGAGCTAAGTGATGCTGAACTCAAGAGTGTTTGTCTTACAATGGTATCAGCTGGATTGGATACTCTGCCGGCAATTCTGATCTTCTTTATAGGCCATATGAGCCATGATTATGGCCAAGAGATCCAAGAGAGAGCTCGCCAGGAAATCGAAGAAGCTTTTCCCGATGGTAATGCATGGCATATGTGTCTAGATAGTTCTGTACAGTTGCCATATATCCAGGCTCTGATGAAGGAATCTTTGCGATTTTCCGGGATGCCTCTGAGTCTGCCAAGAGAAACCATTCGAGATATCAAGTATGATGACCAACAAATGATACCAAAGGGAACCACGTTGATATTGAACTCGTTTGCAGCCAATTTCGATCCGTTACATTTCGAAGATCCCTTCAAGTTCAACCCTGATCGATACCTTGGTGCAACGTCGGGCCCAGCTCACTTCTCCTTTGGAGCAGGTCTACGTATGTGCTGCGGAGCACTTTTGGCAGAACGGGAACTTTATACGGCTATTATAAGACTAATTACAGCGTTCGATATACGAGCCCCGAGATTGCCCCGGGATCTCATGGATAACAATCCATTTGAGTTCTACAAGAATCAGACGAGTCTAATGATTGATCCACCACCATTCAAAGTCAGCTTGATACCGCGTGATCCGGTCAAACTGGAGCAATGGATTGGTCAGAGTGTTGGTTCACCTGCTTACGATAGCATTTTTGATAAAAATCGACACAGGTAGAAATTGAATACAGGTCGGCACGTTTTATAGGTAAGTCACGTTTTTTCACCCTCCAATCAACTTTCCACCATTAGATCATGACAGACTTTGGAAAACCCGTCAAGTATACGTTGGATTTTGAATCGGTCGGTCAAGGATGGTTACTTCAGGACGATCCTTCGACTGATCCAGACAGTTTCAATCATTTGGAGCAGGATTTTGGCTTGGTTCCTGGCAAATCATGGCCGGAATTTGCCCAACATGTGGAAAAACTCCAGGAAAAAGCCCCTAAAAACGTCAGATATAAGGTCTTATATCTTGCTCGTCATGGACAAGGCGTACATAACTATGCTGAGGCCAAATATGGACGTGCCTGGGATGAGAAATGGGCTGCACTCAATGGAGATGGGGAAATCGTCTGGGGACCCGATCCGGATCTTACTGAACTCGGTGTAGATCAAGCTAAAGCAAATCATACGGCATGGGAGGAGCAAATTGAGAAAAAAGTTCCATTGCCTGAAGTTTTCTACAGTTCTCCGTTTACAAGAGCCTTAGATACAATGGAGTATACTTGGCTAGGAATACTGTTATACGATCATGACAAAGTTAGGAAGTCTCCTTTGATTGTAGAGAATATCAGAGAGACTATTGGAATACATACTTGCGATAAACGACAGACTCGGGATCACATTCTTCATAGGTTTCCTCGTGTTCAGGTCGAAGATGGGTTTAGTCAGGACGATGAATTATGGACCAAAGACCACCGAGAAACATTTGCAGAACAAGATGTACGAACATACAATTATCTCAATTCTCTGTTTAATTTGGATTGGGATGATTCGTCGGCCAAGTCGTACGTTTCTGTGACTTGTCACTCAGGTGTAATTCAGTCGTTTCTCAGAGTGATAAAGCATCGTGATTTCCCATTGGATACTGGAGCCATGATTCCCGTGATTGTTAAAGCTGAGATTCGAGAGAAGTAAAGGTTTTGTTTTGTTTAAACTTGGATGACTGTTGGTTGTCCCTGGACCATTGCCATATCCATAGATCAATGTTACTGTTACTAGAAAATTTGCTATTAGAAACATAAAAACTAGCATAAAAATTATATAAAAAATGGAATTTCTATTCCGTGTAAATTCTTCATGAATCTCTGGTATTGTATGCAGCAGAAATTAATCTCTGAAACCTTAATTTTCCGTAGCTTCACGTCTTTGTCGCTTTTCAGCAATAGAAGGTCCGTAAAATGCACACAATGCTATTCCAATCATAGAAGCCAAGCATAACAATGCCATTATGGTGAATGTCCATCCTGCATTAATGTTGACAATCATTTTATCAACCACAGCCAAACCAACAGCACATAGCAGACATCTGACTAGATTAATACATGCATTTGCACTTGCGCTCTGGGAAGGAAATATATCGACAAATAACGTTGTTGTTCCTGTAATAAATGACACAGAAGCTAGAGACGTAAAGAATGTCATAATTATAGGTACAACATACTGGACTTTATACTTGATGGTCCAGCCAAAAATAATTGTTGATGCAATAAGAAGAAACCCATACACTGGCAAAATATCAGTACGAGCTTTTTGAATATTAAACTTGGACATATCTGGTTCTTGATCTGCTTCCAAGCATGATTGACGGAACTTGTCTAGTCTGCTTTTGTATCGATAAGACAAAATTCTGCCTGATCCGACACTTCCTAAAAGAGCTCCTGCACCACTAGCAAGATAGCTGCAGCCAATTTGTGTAATATTGAAACCATATTCAGAGCTTAGCAATGATGATAAAGCTGTCAATCCCATAAACCATGTGGTATAACAAAGACTAGCAGGGACCAAGATGCAAATTACATCTAATTCACGAAGTAGAAGAAAACATTGTGCCATACGTATAAAAATCTTCTTGATTGCTCCAGCAAGTTTAATCAAGAAACCCAGAGATCCCTCGTCGCTGCTGGCAGGCACTATGGCTGATTTTTCCGGCACTCCTAACTTTTTGCTTCGAAAATATACATAAGGAGACCAGCTTAATGGTGAAGTAGGATAAACCGATCCATCATCCACAATGGAATGATTTGTCTCGGGGAATATGAAAAACAGTAGAATAAGTTCGACTGAAGCAGCAATGAACAGAAACCAGAAGATTCCCCTCCAGCCAAATCTTCCCGCAATTCCACCCCCAATTAGAGGACCGAAACAATTCCCAACCAAAGATATTCCATTGGAAACTCCCATGAAGGTGCCTCTGTTCTTCCTGGTAGTAACATCACCTACAACCCCTCCAGATATAGCCACAGTACTTGCGACACCGAATGCTTGTATTATTCTCATTCCAAAGAGTACACCATAGGAAGGACAAAGTGCTAGTCCTATTGTGGAGCCCATATAAATTATAAGACATAGAATGAAGATTGGCCGACGACCAAACATATCTGATAAAGGACCCCAAAACATGGGACTAATTCCCTGGAAAACAGAATAGATGGTAACAGTCAAATTAAGCAGTTCAGTCGTACTATGAAAATCTTTGGTCAGTTCAGGAATTGCCGGCAGATATATAGGAGACGATATGGTCGAGAACATGGCAGCTATAGAAGAAATAACCACTATGGTCCATCGTTCTCTTATACTATAAACTACTCTTGTTTGAATCTCCAAACGCGAGGTCACTCGATCTATTTCTTGTTCTTGTTGGTGGTCTTGTTCAGCCGTCGGATCATCCTTCGGATAATTTTGACTCGTATGCTCTTCATCAACAGGCTCAGGAGACTCGATTTTGCTATCAGAACTCATTATAACATGTCTAGAGATATTACACAAGGTTGCTGCTTCTTATATACATGGGGAACGCCAACAAACGGAGAAAAGTTAGTTGAGTGCGGATTTAATACACATTTGCGACATCGGACCGTTGCGGACGCACTAAAAGTCACTCAAAACGGCAATGGGAAAAGTGCCGCACCATAAACGGTTCAAATCTGGCAAATAGCCCGTCATGAATTATTAATAAAATAGCATGAGTCATTGGATATTTTTGGACGATTTTTCCAGTTCTGCATGAATTCAATAGAGTTTACTTATCGGCATGCCGACGGAGTGCAATTACCCAATCCGATCCAACTGTGACCAATCAACGGTATTTATTATAGATTATATTTGCATGTTTGCAATATGCATGTTTGAAATATTGCATTTCCCATTATTTATAGATTTTTTCAGGCTCGCTTTTATTGAAAATCTTTAGGAATTCAATCAGTTCGGTGGTTGAATGCCAAGCAATCCATTAGACCTTCGGGTCGGCTGAGCGATACGATGCCTTGGCATTCTCGAGTTTAAACTGCAGAGCAGAAGCTGGTGGTGACACTAACTGACTGGAACGGGTTAGGCGAGGGTACTGCTATCAGCTCTTCTGATTCAATCAAGTCTTGACCAAGCATGTCCCCTTGAGAACGGCACTACCCACCTAATTTTGAAACAAAAACTGCATGTCTCCCGGTGTTAATCGATTCATAGCCGAATCATCCTGGCTAATCGTCGCATGAATCATACTAGCCTTCTTGTCCTGCAACTCCACTATTCGGCTCTCAATACTATCTTCAATGATAAGTCGAGTGATCTTCACCGGCCTATGTTGGCCTATTCTATGCACTCGATCTCCACTTTGCCATTCTACCGACGGATTCCACCAAGGATCTAATATAAATACTTGTGATGCTTCGCACAAATTAAGTGCTACTCCACCCGCCTTTAGACTGACTAGAAACACCTCAACATTGGTATTCTCCATAAAATGTCGAATAATACCATCCCGTTGCATTGGAGACATGGATCCCTGCAGTTTGACCGTTTCAAATCCGGCTCGTTTCAATCTCCATTCAACCAAGTCCAACATGCTGGTGAATTGTGAAAACACTATCGACTTGATAGTCTGCCGATCACTTCTCAGATTATACAACTCTTCCACCAACGCTTCAATCTTGGTCGAACTTCTCCAACTATCACTCATATTGATTCGATTGACAATGCTAGACTTCTTCAAGACCTCTTCGTCCAATTCAAGAGCAGGAGCAGACAGATCAATTGTCAAACCAACATGGCAAACAGGACATTCCAAGTCATTTTCTCGTCCGGTAAATCCCTGAACGTATTCAGTCACACACATACGGCAAAATATATGATGGCAACGTGATTCAATAGGTTCCTCAGCTTCATCGTCACATATTTTACAAACCAAAGAGTTTACCTCCATATTTGCAGAATTCACAGAACTTGCAGCATTTCCACCACCAGCCCTATTAGTTACTGACTTTCGCAGAACAAGATCAGGATGGTCTGCAATTTGTCGCATTCTCGTGATAAGACTGAAAATATTAGCATAGTTGTTCAGAACAACACCCTGATCCACATATGAGTTGAATCTTCGCGTACTATCAGAGTAAATACTTGTATAAAGATCTTTCTCTTCTTCATTGAAGTAGTCTCGTCGAACTTCAACTATACGAGGAGGAAGACCCAGATCGTCGGCTCGTTCGACCTTGGTTCTTCTAAGCATGAGCTGGCCCATGAGAATTCGAATCTGCTTCACCGATTCCAACCCTTCATTCTCGCCACCCTGTCGCTGAATATGTTTCAGCAGAGCATGATTAAAGTAGTTGCAATGATCCATGCCTCTGTGCTGACAGAAATCACAATCACGATAATTAGAAAACTTCCATTCATGACTTTTACAATCGCACTTCTTGCAAAAGTAATAACTGAAGGGATCAACCTTCAAAAACCGCAAAAGCGAATAAATCTCTCCTATACGGTTTTGCAACGGTGTTCCCGACAAGCAAAGTCGATATGTAGCATCTAGGTTGAACACTGCACGGGCAGTATTACTCTGGCGATCTTTGATATTATGAGCCTCGTCCAATATCACACGATGCCAATGAATAGCATGCAATGGACTTCTCTGTTTGATGGTTTTACCTTTTCTTTTGAATCCGCTTTGCTGTCTTCGATAAACCGATTCAACCACGGCATAAGTAGTTAAAACCACATCGAAATCAGACAAGCTCGTAACATCATCAGATCTTCCGGCACCATGATATATATAAACAGAAAGCTTATTACCAGTATGTTGCATGATTTCATTTTTCCATTGAATCAAAGCCACTGTAGGCGTAATAACCAAGTTTGGTTCCTTGGACTCGCGAGTTTGGTAGTCATCGGCAATAAGAGCAATGGTCTGGATAGTTTTCCCCATGCCCATTTCGTCAGCAAGAATTCCACCGGAATATTTGCCTTTTTCCTGCTTCTTAAGCCAGTCTAAACCTTCTCTCTGAAATGGAAGCATTCGAGTTACAATGTTGTCCGGTTGAGGTATTGGCTCGGGTGTCCGAGTTCCAAGCTCTGTCATATCCTTTATGACATGCTGAAGATATGGATGATGTTCAAACAGTTGAGCGTTTGTTTTCTCAAAGTATTTTATATACTTTGGACGATTATCAACTGGTTTTCGAGCTCTTGCTCGTCTTGGTGGGGCCGGTCTGTCGTTAGAAGACCTTCTTCTCTTAGCAGGGGCCTTCTTCTTGGCCTTTTCTTGCTTCTCCAACAGTTTCTCGTCGGGAACAAAGCCTCCACCTCCAGCTTCCATGACATCTGAATCACTCTCTTGTACGTTATATTCAAGTTCCCTTACTGAAGTGACTTCAAATTCTGACTCTTCAGAATCCTCCGGTACACTCGAATACTCAGAATCATCAGGATCTGGCACTTCTTCAACTTCTGAATCATCCGAATCCTGTTCACCACTGTCATCCTCTACAACAAGACGTTTTCTCGGATTCGTCGCTAGTCGTTGTGATCTCCTGCGTCCATTTGATAAAGCCGTAGCTAGCTTGCTGGACATTGGTTCGTCCAAAATATCCACATCAGACGTCCCCGGCGTATTTTCCGTCTTGGAACTTGTATTTGAAGGCTCCTCAGACGACCTGCTAGATGTTTCATTGTCAGATTGATGAAAATGGTGGTTTTCTACTGGTAATTTGCCACGATCATTAACTAAACAATGATAGGTTAGATAGGCAAAAACACACATAACAAAGCAAAATATAATAAATTTATAGCAGTTTTCGCTATATCTGAAAATCCTTAATCTTATACATACCTTTTCGACCCTTTCGACCTTTAGGAGCCATGGTTTGTGCAATAATAGCAATCACAAATAAGCCAATATTATGTTTCACAGCAGACAAACTTTTTCGGGCTTCATCACTTTACCCAAATAGGAAGGCACACCAATTATTCACGTGGCAGTCGCGGTCTGGAACGGTGGCGTTGCCCAGCAATATTTTCTTTGTAATAATCAGCAAAATACATGAGTTCCAGCTGCATGTTTAATCGGTACATGTATTGTTTTTCTTCCACGGTGGTATCGCCTTGTGTTGTACCCCAGCTGAAGTTGTCGAGTTTCCAGACTAAATAAGTTAGTGATATGAAATAAATTTGTAAAAGATAGCGTCATGGTTTTCATACAAGCATTTAGAGGTAGAACAAAGTTCCAAATCGGCAGTGAGACAAGGTATATGAGCATCCATATAAACCAAGTCCATTTATGAGCCGTTAGGAAGATCAGTAGAGCCGGCATTCCGAGAATACAAAGTAATAACAGTAAGGGCATCCACGGAACTGGACGCAGATACACTGAAGAGATGGCCAGATAAACTGTGAAGATCATGGCTGCCGGTAACGTCAGTGTTCCTATTAGTTCGGCCATAATCACAAACTGCATAGAAATACAGAACACTCCGCACAAATCTCGGACAAGAATCAATTCAATCAGATTATGGATAGTCGAGTTTATCCATCGTCGTCTTTGATCCAATAGTACCGAGAAATGAACAGGAACGACTGTAGTGCATTTTGCAGATGGCAGAAATATCAGCTTCCTTCTCGCGAAGGTCTTTAACATTAGTGTCGACAAATATCGGTCCTCACCTAACAATAGAAGATTCTTGAGATGCAGAGTATCAACAATATTAACAGAGTAACGGCATACGATATCTGGGTTTGCCAGGATCGGTAACCATAGATCTGACTGGCCCTTGTGAACTTTAATCCTGTACATGCAAAAGCATCCCGGAAGGCATGTCACACCTCCAAATATACTCTCGAAGGATTTATTCAAGTGATGGGAAATGAAATATTCGAATACCTGGATCATTGTAACCCAGGATTCCCATTCATTTTCAATCATCGTTTCTCCACACAAACCAATCACATAAGGATCGTTATTCATGCATGTGATCATGTTGCCGATGGACTCTGGATATACCTTAGTATCTGCATCGACCATGAGGCAAACTTCGAAGCAAGTGGGGTCCCATTTGGTGACTCGAGTTACTGCATAGTACAGTTCATTCTCCAAACTGCTCATTCGATCATTGAAAAAAGCATGTTGCAGGAAAGACATTAACAAGATCTGAGAATCCCGTTTTCCACGGTTACCTTGCTTTTCACGTTCAATGGGAAGACCGGTTTTCACAATGCAAATCATGCCGATATCGTCCTCCGGAGAACTTCGGCCGTTGTATCGCCCATAGTATATTGCTGCTCGATTCAATCGCTTGTCACCGAAACCCACAGAAACATACGACAAATTTTCTATCCTGGTAATTTCGCTGCATCCTTCTGCAGGTTTCATAAGATCTAAAACAAGCTCATAAGTCATTCGAGTATTATCTGAGGCTGTAACCAGTCCATCACAAATCACCAGGAGAAGCTTGCACGATGAGCTGTAACTAGTCTTAACAATGGACTCAATGCATTGGAAAATTCCCTGTTCATTTTCTCGGTATACAGTAACAAGGCAGATCAACTTGAGCAGTTCTGAAGGATCAGGCAACGGTTCCAGTTGGCCATCTTGAAGTGTACCAGACTGGCCATCTGTTGATCTCATAGATTCTTTTGCTTCAATTGTAACGGAGTCAGATTCGTCTTCTTTTTTCTTTGGGGCTATAGCTTGCTTCACCGCAACGGTTTTATAAGAATAGAACCACTCAAAGTACACAGCGAACATGAACTTCAATGATATGATTGATATAATAAGAATCAGCGACAAATACAATACGCCTCTGGATAGTAAACAGCCACCAGTTTCCCCTTCAATGACGCCAACTTTTGCCATTTCAATGAGGCATTTTCCAGTTGTCTTGGCCTCAGCGTCAGAAGAAAGCAGAGCGGTCAAATCAGAAGGAACATTCGATGAATTTAGAAGAGCTTTAAGAGATGTACTCATATGCCAAAAGGTATCGTTCAAAGAATCTAATCGCTCCAGTGCAATAACAATGCCTCTATAGGTGGTTAATCTAGGCTGTCTCTCCACATCTTGCCAGGTATAATAAGCCATTCCATCTGGTACGAGTGAGTACAGGTATTTGCGACCCTTATCGCCTAAATGACAGCCGTATCCTGGCATTTGAGTAAATTTAGAGGTGTTAGTGACATAATGGAGAATCGCAGTCGGATCATTGATACTCTTCAGGCCAAAAGGTAAAGTTTCGAGAACATAGGACTTATTAGACAGAAGAGGAGCCAGAGAATAAATATTGAACAATTTGGTAGCGGAATTCGGGACAACGCAAGGGACATAGTTGGTGACTTCCAGTGCCTCGTTTCTGTAAACCTGATTGAGCGCTGTCGGCCGAATCACGTCTTTGCAATTGCCATTGACGTTCTGAAACAAGAGCGACGCGTCTCTACCACCAAGCTCCGGATACTGATCAAGAATTGGTGGAAGTGTTTCAGCGTGTCGGAAGCCAGAGATGTTGTATAATGCACCATGGATCACTACTGTATCTCGAGGAACAGCCTGATAATGAACGCGAGGAGCAGGCCAACCACATAAAGTAGAATGAAAACCAATGGTGAAGAATCCAACAATTATAGTGATGAAGAAAATCAGGAAAAGCCAGCCTACTTTCTCTCGCCAGGCCTCTTGACGCTGTGGAGATGAGATTCCACACTGGTTCAAGATCCATGAGGTCACAGGGAAAGTAACAGCATAACAATAGAAGGTCCAGATAGACAAGGAACGAGACTCTTCAACTAAAAGATCAGTGATACGAGTGGTAGAAGGAGAAAAGGGCATCTTCTGCTGAGGCGGGGCGTTGGAATTAGCCGCTGCAGCAGAATTGGCCCCGCCAGAAGAAGAAGAAGAGTCGAAATTCTCCTGGAAAATACTATCTACGGATCCAGATCGGGCACGCTGATTATTACCCAGAGAATTGTCGTGGAGAGTGGAAATACGGATGGGAGGACCGGCCGGTGCAGCAGCCTGTCTAGTATAGTAATAGTTGGAGTTATTGGAGCCAATTTGATTCCTTTCCAACCTGACAAGAGACCGGTTTTTACCGGTGGAATGAGTCGACGAATCGACTGATCCCTTTTTACTTGAATCTTTGCTTTTCGCAGACATTTGTTGGTAAAAAAAGTATAAGTTTAAGATCAAGTGAGCCGCGCCGTTATCAATATATAGAATCGGGAAACCCTAACCCTACGAGTATCTAGGCCCCGAAATCATCAATCATCAACTTAGCTTTATATTATTTCCAACTCATGAATGATTCAAAAGCATTACCTATATGGCTGGATTGCGATCCCGGACATGACGATGTTTTTGCTATAATGATGGCTCTAGGTGCTCCCTGGTGTAAATTAGTCGGTATATCTACCGTATCTGGAAACTCTTCTCTAGCTCATACCACTACAAATGCATTGTCAGTTCTTACAGCTTTCAAACGCTTAGGCGTCAAAGTATATCCTGGAGCCGACAGGTCAATGGATGGAATCAGTCGTTGGGCTCCATCTATTCATGGACAGTCAGGCTTGGATGGAACCAGCCTGTTACCGGAGCCAGCGATTCAAGCTGAATCTCCGGAATCGGCTGTTTCTGCTATCAAGGCTGCAATTGAGCATTATAATGGTGATTTGGCAATAGTTGCTACGGGTTCACTAACTAATATCGGTTATCTGGTCGAACAATCTACGCCTGGTCTGCTCAAGCGTATAAAGTACTTCTCTTTTATGGGCGGAGGAGTCAATATGAGCAACTGGACAGAGAGTGCGGAATTCAACGTCTGGGCTGATGTTAAGGCTGCTGAGTTGGTTCTTTCGAATGAAATCCTCCGTCCAAAGATCATGTGTGCACCGTTGAATCTGACCCATAGAGCCTTGGTGACGAGTTCGATAGCAGAGCGAATTCGATACGGAGATAATGGAGGGAAGAATGATCAGGCTTCAGGCGGTTCGCACAACCCCGTCCGCCAAATGCTCTATGAACTCGTCATGTTTTTCACTCAAACCTATGAAAAGCAGTTCAATTTCAACGACGGGCCTCCTCTTCATGATCCTCTGGCCATATTCATCCTGATATATCTGCTGAAAACCGACAATGTCGATGTAGGATATCCACTTCCTGACATCTCCCCAGAAATCATTAGAGCCGATATCAACGTCGTTACCAGCGGAGACCGTGTCGGAGAAACCGTCCTAAAGCCAGATCCAAACGGTAGCTACGTCGTTCTTAATGCTCAATTGGATATCTTCTGGGATATGCTGATATCAGCCGAAGACAAAGTCGTTTAGACCTATATTTCTTTTATTATATATCTTATACCGTTAACGTCCAAAGTTCCCGTTTTAATGAATCATTATTTTTACCAATAGATGTCAAAACCGAGTCGTAGTCCCATACATCTGTGTCCTTATCCAATCCCTTGATGCTCACAAAGCTGTCGTCTTCCGTCTTGTCAACCTTGATAGAAGTATCTGAAACCGATGTCACGCTGCTTTTGCTGCTATCTAAATCCTCTGGTGGTGTTAGAAACTGTATGTCGTTGGATTTGATGGCAGAAATCGCCTGAAATGCATTCTTGATGGCAACAGCTGGTACTGCACCGGACCACGCTGTCTGTGCAGGCGTCGATGACTTCTGAGCAACCTCCTCCTCAAGCACTGGAACTAGACCTCCACCCAATTTGCCCTCGCTGTGTGGCGTTTTAACTGCAGAAAACGGCAATGGTGTACGAAGCAATGCATTGGGTGTCACAGCTTTAGATTTGATGCCAGAAGCAACACTTGCCGCAGCAGATGCCGCAGCAGAAGCATTAGCCGTTAGAAGACCGCCACTTGGGCTCTTGATAGAACGATTATCTACATCTTCTTCAGGAATCTCCAGTACCTCACTAAGTGCTGTCAAGAAAAATGCCATGGGCTGCGTCTCAGCAAGCTCCCGCTTCTTCTGGACAAGTTTCAACAAAGTTCGAGTTCTCTTGTCTTGTGCAGAGTCTGCCTCTTCTCGCTTGATGGCTGCTGCTGCTGTGACTTTCTTTTCCGGTGAGCTACTGTACGGAGATGGCTTCGTATCTTCGGGCGTAGCAGTCGGAGCAGGAGTTCCATTGGCAGTGGTTCCACTAACTTTCCGTTTCTTATTAGTAGGAAACTTGAGCTGATCTGGAGTTAGCCCTGGCTTGACATATGCATTTAGAACGGCCGGCGATGACGTACTGGTAGCAGCGGTGGTACCATTTGGAGGCTGCGTGAGACCAGAATTGAAAAATTGTTGCTGATGAGGAACAATTTGAATCGTCGGCTGCGGTTGTTGAGGTGGCTGAGGCTGAGGCTGTGGCTGTTGTTGTTGCTGCTGCTGCTGCTGAGCCTGCGTCTGTTGAGCCTTTTGCTGTGCCCGTGCAGTCTGCCTTTTAGCGGGTGCTCGTTGCTGAGGAGCAGCCCTTTGCTGTTGTTGTTGCTGAGGCTGTTCATAAAACTGGTGCTGGCTTTGAGGGTTCTGTTGGCCCAAGTTAGAATTAATCGACTGCTGCGATTGAACCGCATTCTGCGCACCACGTCTCCCCGCATATTTAGTGCTGGGTTGGGCTTGCTGCTGCGGAGCCTGCTCCTGAGAAACAAATTGAATGCCTCCATTCTCAGCGCCGGCCAGCATTGATTGTGGATCCAAGTTATTGAAAATATTAGAATTCATCATTCGCTGTGACGCACTATTCATTGTGCCGCCAAGATTCGCAGGGCCAGTCTTAGGCTGCTGATCAGATTGCTGGCTTTGAAGCTGACTAGGATCTTGATAGCGCAATTGATTAGCATACATTTGCTGACGCTGCTGTTGTGACTGATGAGTCGCTTCACGCGTCTTTCCCAAATAGTCCTTGACGAATGAAAAATAGCGATTAATTTCAAACTTGGTCTTCTCCAGCATCGTAGGCGTTGTCATGAAAATACCTCTTTTCAAGTGATCAGACTGGTCTTTCAGCATGAATTTCACCTGGAATAAACGCTTTGTCGCAGCCACATTTTTTGTAATATAAAAAAATAAGGGCGCCAATTCGTCGATTTTCTGACATACATACTGAAGATTCTTCAGCTGGTCCTGGACTTGCTGCTTCTGCTCCATTGTTAATTCATTGGTGGAATCCTGTAATACCGTTGGAGTCGCAGCGGCTTCCGTGTATGCCTGGCGCAACTTGACTTTGTCAGCATCGCTAAATTGAGATGCAAGAGCTGCTGGGTGCTGTGGTAAAACAGGCCCAGAGCTGCCCGGGACCGGCGTCGAAGCAGCCAAATTGGTGCTAGCATTACTGGTATTAGTACCGAAAGCTCCAGCAGCTTCATGAGCACCAGATTGAAGTGAAAGCTGGCTCTGATTCAGGGTCCCGTTTCCATTGGGCATGAAAGCTCTAGCATTGGCTCCGCCAGGCTTATTGGCCCACTGTTGGTTCATGTTGGGATTGAAAGGAGCCGAATTCTGACTCGATGTTACACCAGCTGCTGAAGGCATATTCTGGAAGTTTTTCGGCGTCATATGCTGTTGCTTCTGTTGCTGTTGTTGCTGTTGTTGTTGTTGTTGTTGTTGTTGTTGTTGTTGTTGTTGTTGTTGTTGTTGTTGTTGTTGTTGTTGTTGTTGCTGCTGTTGCTGCCTTTCAAGATTAGCTTTGTTATGCGTAGCGACCCAATTAGCATGTGCTTGATAAACCTGTTTGACAATGTTGATTGCAGATTTCGGTAAACGGCCTGATTTCAGCAATTCCGAGATATCACCCCAATTGTTGACTCCGGGAGGAAGATTGGGTATTCTGCTTAGCAAAGTAGGGGGAATTGGAACATTTCTGATATCACTGACAGAGCCACTAGAACTAGCAGTTTGCTGTGCTTGTTGCTGAGCTGGATTTTGGTGCTGCTGTTGTTGCTGTTGTTGTTGTGGCACATTCATATTCTGCATGTTTATAGCCTGAGACATAGGTCTCTGTTGTTGTTGTTGCTGCTGCTGCTGTTGCTGAGAAGCCTGTTCTTGACGAAGCTTCTGCTGCATCTGCATATACTGAAATTGATCTCTGGTGAGATTGGCAGGAATGTTAATAGCATCACCACGAGCAACATTCATTGACTGACCACCTTGTGAAGCTTGCTGCTGCTGCTGCTGCTGAAGCTGCTGAGGAGCGACTTTCTGGTACATGTTATTATTAGCAGATTGTGCGTTTTGACGTCCAAGCATGTTTTGATTGGCTCTGTTCTGAACCGAGGATTTGTCCAACTGCTGCTGCTGCTGCTGTCTCAAACGTTGCTGATTCAAAAGAGCTTGCTGCTGTTGTTGTTGCTGCTGCTGAGGTATTTGAAACTGCTGCATATCATCGTTATTATTATATCCCGACAATTGGTTCGGATTATAGCCTAGATTCATGCCATTGATGCCTTTATTAGCCGATTGACCACCACCAAAGTCCATCATGGGCTGATTCATCTGCATATTAGACATGGAATCCGTATTGCTATTGGAAGCCATAGTACTGTTATTTGCCATTGCATTTTTCTTGGTTTCTTCGACGGAATCTCTCATAGACTGGATTCTTTTGCGGCATTGGTTGACATAATCAGCCTTGGAGCATTTAGTTAGTAAAGAATAAGCACGACAGCAACACAAATATACATACTTTTGAAATGGCATTAGTAAAGACTTGAGTCTCATATGCTTTAGCCATACTAATGATTCGTTCCGGTGGGTAAGTCGAGGCTCCACCTAAGGATTTGATGGCATCGACCCTGAAAAGTTAGTATAACAGGACTAAAAAAGACCACCAAGTATAAAAAAAGCCAGATCAGATAAAACCAGGTGAATCGGTAAAAAAACAAAAAAAACAAAGAGTCATATGAGTGGAGCCGTAGCTTGGGGGACCCATCTGACCAATCATGACATTGTGCCCATAATTGTGGCTTTTTTGTTCTAACCTGGAGCGGCGACAAAATATGGCCATTTTAGGTAGTCAAATATGAAAATATCGTATACTCACAGTAAAAATATCAATCGCTTGCGATCCTCAGCATCCATGGTTTGTTGCCAGGTTTGGCCATTGGAGGTATCCATGAGACCATGATTAGCAGGCACATTGGCCATGGAAGAAGGGTTCGAAGCCGAATTACTGGAATTTCCAGCATGATAAGACCAGGGCTCTTGAGAATAATCCATTGGTTCAAAATTATCAGTTTAAGATGGGCGTAGTTTCGGAACCAAATGGATAAAATAGCTAGGGATTTAGTAAAAGATATAGAGCAATAATAGTTACAAAACGCCCCGAGACCTTTTTGAAAAATCCAACTGTACCACTAGTTAGAAGAAAAGATTCAAGAATTTCTATCGTCTTTCGATGGTGCAAGTTGAAGTTAAAAGAAGGAAGGTTTGCAAAGCCCAAGGGTAAACCAAGGTTAATATTACCAAAACAGAACAAAGTTGCAGCAGGAAGGGAAAATAAGCGTCAGTCACATGAAACAGGGGGCAAAGAAGAGGATGAGAATATGACATGTATATAAATATATAGAGAGGAGGGAGTGTATGAGAAATTATGGAGGTTTTATTTAGTAATATTTCATGGGGCCTTTTGGTGGTATCGGTTGTCTAATTATTTTGCAATATAGCATATATTTGCATGATGGGCTGGATAAAAGCGGACGGAGCATGGGTGATTTGGATGGTGAGATTTGATAACTTTAGAAATTTGACATATAAAATATATGATACCGGCATACTATCGAGTCATGTGATAATTCAGTAACATTCAACTGTCCATATTGAAATTCTCGTGCTTTGATGATGCTGTTGTGTCGTGTCGTGGGACGGACGGCTAAGCAGGTCAGGCATCAATGCCGTAGCATGACGGCCGTATAAGAGCAGAGGGCAGAGAATAACACAACTGAAATACTAATATATGGAATACAGAAGACAGGAAATATTATTAATTCAGCATACAGATAAACGGAACATAGCATATTTTGTATACCATGACCTCCTGTTATTATCCTACTCTACTCTCTCTATTCATCATCATCCTGCTCAGGCAACCCTCGAGATGGCGATTGTACTTGATTATATGTAGAAAACGGATTAGCATTATTCTCCTTCAGAATCTCATTACTAGCCTCTTGCCATTCCCTAGACATTGTTGCTGGTGGTGCTGGGGATGCTAATCGAAACAAACCAAATATAACTCCTGCTGCTGCAATCACTCCAAACACTCCAGTAACAATCTTGCCAACCTCTCCTGGAGGATGAATCGGCTTTCGAGGTCCCCAAGCTCCATATGAAATGAACCATGCTGCTTTTTTTTCCGCTGTGGTAAGCTCAGCCCAAGGTCCCTTTTGACGTTCAGTCAACTGAACAATGATATCCTGACGCTCTTCCTCCGTCATTTGTTCCCATCTTCCCTCAATATTTGCCAAAGTAGGATTCGAAATAGCATGAGCATGTCGAACTGATGCTATTGACGACAGCTGTGGAACAATGGCCCGGCATGTCATTGGCCTAACCAGAGGTTTCAAGGATCGAAGCCTATAAGAAGTTAGACAATTTTGCAGTCCAAAAAAAAAAAATTATAAACCAAAGCCAACAACACCCTGTGGATAGCACTACACGGTAACTCCGCATCTTCGCCAATGCCCACTCATTTTTTTTTTGTTGCCAACCAAGCTGCTTGAAGATGCAAACAATGGGCATAAAGACCGACTCAAGTCACCAAAAAAACAGCCCACCACAAAGTCTAGCTATGGTACTTATAAACATCGAAGCCAAAGTCCCCCCGACCCATTCGTCTTTTTACCCCGTTTGTTCTACTTACATTGCCGATTTTTTGGTTTAAAAAAAAGCTACTGGTTTGAAGAGAGAAAAAAAGGTGGAACGATTCTGCGAGGCTTTTACCCAAACTGAATATCAGACGATTCCATTGGTTGGAAAATGCTGCGGCACGTGACCGGCCAATTTTCCCAGGCAACCCCCATTTGAAATCTTTCTTAACTCGGGTCCATTATGGTTTATCTATATCGTAATGCCTTGAGTAATGTTTCCAGTGCTAATACTAGAGCTCTTACCCGGCTATTGTCTACCTCTTCTGCTCGTCATTCCTTAGCTGGTGATTCTACCTCAGTAACTCCTGAGCCTTCTGAGCCTTTGGTGACTACCGGCCGTCGATCCCGCTTTGCTCAGCGTCTGAAAAATGGCCCTTCTTTTGAAGATTTCTTGGCCAATCGAGCCAATGACAAAATCTTCTTGGATCCCGTCGCTGCTGCTGTCGACGCCAACAGTTCTGAGACAAAACGTCTGCCTAAATGGCTTAAGCGAGACATCCCCAAGGGCAAAAACTTCCACAATCTGAAAAATGACCTTCGGGGCCTTAATTTGCATACCGTGTGTGAAGAAGCGCGATGTCCGAATATCGGTGAATGCTGGGGTGGTTCCGATAAGTCCAAGGCTACTGCTACCATCATGCTCATGGGTGACACTTGTACCAGAGGATGTCGCTTCTGTTCTGTCAAAACCAATCGAACTCCTGGTCCTTTAGACCCCAATGAGCCTGAACATACTGCTGAAGCCATTGCTAGATGGGGTCTTGGCTACGTGGTGCTGACTGCTGTGGATAGAGATGATCTTATAGACAGTGGAGCCAAACATTTTGCTGAAACAGTTCAGCGTATCAAATCAAAAGCTCCTCAAATTCTCGTGGAATGTCTGACTGGTGATTTCCAGGGTGATTTTGAAATGGTTCAACTCATGGCTAAATCTGGACTCGACGTGTTTGCTCATAACGTTGAGACCGTGGAGGAATTGACCCCATTTGTCAGGGATCGTCGAGCCACTTTCCAGCGAAGTGTAAGCGTTCTTCGACAAGCCAAAATCGCCAATCCTCAACTTATCACAAAAACTTCTATAATGCTTGGGTTCGGTGAATCAGACGCTCAGATTGAAGACACTCTCAAACAGCTACGGGATGCAAATGTAGATGTCGTGACTTTTGGCCAATACATGCGGCCCACGAAGCGTCACGTTAAAGTTGCAGAATACGTCACTCCTGAACGTTTCAATCATTGGCATGATCGTGCAATTGAAATGGGCTTTCTTTACTGTGCAAGTGGTCCACTAGTTCGATCCTCTTACAAAGCAGGAGAAGCGTTTATAGAAAACGTCTTGAAGAACAGACGACATAACGTGCAGTAGACATTGGGATACGATGCAATTGCATTTTGGACGGTAATAGTACAATTGCTTCTGCGGTTGACACATCCGCAATAGCGCATATCCGCAAAAGCCCATCTCATAACACCCTCATGCATATATCTACCACCTATAAAACTATACAACTTGATGAGAACTCGTCGCATACTCCTCAGGGCCCTCAATGCTGCCAAATATATGCTCATAATTCAACACAAGCTCGCTAAACACTCGAGTCGGCATATCCAATGTCTGACTGAAGATGATTCCCAGGTTATTCACCGTCATCTTATTGATTTGTTCATGTTCAATCACCATATTCATGAATCCACATAGTACCGAAAGCATATCCCGGTTCTCGGTCGGCAAGCAATAAACCAGCTTGCGCAGCATGACAACCCTTTCCTTGTTATCGTTCAAATTGACTGCAGAGGAAAATGACGTATCCAAAGTTTTCGTTAATACCGGATCTGGCAACTCCATCAGCCATTTCTTCAGCAATCCACAAACAACGTTGATATCTACCCCAGTTATAGTTTCCAACACAACGTCAAACTCGCTATCAAACTTATCCAAAATTTGTTTAATAGTAGAACTGCTGCCATTGACTCTGAATATGCCTTCTTCAAGATATGCGTGGTGACTCTTTAAGTATTCAATGGCCCGATAAAATATAGAAGGAACTTCTGCTCCATCCATTACCTTACTTGACAATTGCACTGCAGCCGCCAAAGGTGCACCAATTAGCCTCACATTGCCGCCTGTCACCGTCGTGGAACTCCTTCCAGACTCACTAAAATCACTACTAATTGACTGGTAAACAGTGGATCCCGTTCTGGAACTTTGCCCATCGCCTGCTGAGCTAACCGAGCTAAACGAGCTTGGAGTCTTCTGTTTCTCATCACTTCGACCTTCTTTTGAATCTGAAAAGGCTGATAACGCCATACTTGCTTTTCTTGGAATGAGTCCAAACAAGGACTTCTTGCGGAATCCCCCATGGCTAGATGAATTACTAGGCTTTCTTCCAAAAGTATCAGTTTCAGGCGACCGTGCTTGGAATATATGCGCCATAGCACCTTTTCCTCGATTTAACGACGTCGCACTGCCAACCGATCTCAAATTGCCATGCTCCGGTGTCCATTCCTGCCCAGCTTTAGTCACATTTAACGGTCTGGAGATCGGCACAGACGGTGCTTCATTCTCATCATCTCGCGAACTACTGCAAATGATCCACGGCTCAAACGAATATACAGAAGTAGCACTTTCTTTCGATGGGTGATCGGCATCGAAGGTTGGTAGCGAATAATTAGCCAGAGCATCAATCCAACTGTCCCTCTCTTCATCACTCTCAGCACAAAATATATGTGTTGTTTCCTTGTCTCTTTTGCTCTCGGCAATAGAAAGAGCATGTCTATATTGCTTCTCTTCATCTTCAGCGCCCTCATCGCTTATTTGACGTCCGATACGAGCTCCAGCCACAAGAATAGTACCAAGCAGCTCGCCGTTTGGGCGATCAAAATAACGAAGATACGGCCCAGCAAATACACAAAATCTGGCTTTCCAGCCAGTAATCCGGTTTCTAGCTCGCTTGACAAGAAAGCCGTGCTTGCGAATCTGGATATTAGCACCAGAATCATCCCGAACGTCCAAATTCTGAGGAGAAAGCCATATTTGATCCAGCGAGAGAAATGAGGCCACTTTTGATTTGACTACAAAAGGCGGCGACGTGAAGCTTCCAAGCATGGCAAAATAGTCATTCAATAGGTTCCGTCGCATATCCACCTTGGCTGGAGCATGACTGCTAAATAGACTCTTCTCTGGAAGACGCATAAGATCTGAAGTTTGTAAATAGGGACGTATAGAAGAGTCCAATTCCAGCAATTGACTGTAACTTTTGATACAATACCATACAGCACCTTTCGATCTGTAAGCAACAGAGAAAATAGCTACCGGATCGTCTTTTGTTGTCCTGAGAGCACTACCGACTTTTCCAATAAGACCACAAGAAACAGCAATGTTGAAATACTGCAATTGAGTAGGATTCATGCAAATAAAAGCTGATGACGGTGATGATGGAAGCTCTGTTTTAGGAGAAGCCTTGCTTGGCCGACGACTAACACTATCATCAACAACCTCTGTCTGCGAAGCAAAAGAATGTGACCGAGAAAATGGCGTATCAGTCATAGAGCCCCGATGAACAACAGTAGGTTTCTTATTCACTTCCTCCTTAACTTTGTACTCTTCGGGTTCGGTAGGAGAAGGGCTATCGATACTCGATCGAGAGAGACCACCATGATATTGCGACTCCTTCTCTATTCCATCGGGCACAGTGCTGTTCAAAAATTTGCGCTGAGTAGAAATACCTTCGAGAGCAAATTTGGGAGGGGAGTATCTGCCAGACTCTGAAGCTCTGGAAGAGTAATAGCCAGAATCCGACGTACGTGATCTAGCAGAACTAAAAGAACCTCCGCTTTCCATGCCACCGTCAAAAGACGATTTGGTAGAAGCAGTTCCTGAAAATGTAGTATCAATAGAAGGTGCACGGTCCTGGTCAAATTGCTTGGCAAGACTGCCCTCATTACTCCTCTTCTTTTTGGTCATATCAAAATTGCCTAAGACACCACCGCCAGTATACCATGATTTTTTTTCTTTTAAAAGCTTGTGCATATCACGCTGCAAGTCAAATATCATCTCGCTCTGCTTTCTAACAATCTCCGTAAGCTTTTCATTCTGATACCTAAGATCAGCAATATCATTTCCATTCGAAAATCCATTCATTGTGGATTTTTCAATTTCTGGAGTCTTTGAGAAAGGATAATCATCTAGTAAGCCCAGTTCCAGCCGAGATGGCAGTTTGTCATGGTGGAGCATGTCTAGCGGATCCAAGGAAGAGCCTGCACTCTCCGTCGAGCCATCACGCCGCCGCTGAGAATTCGACAAGTACAATGTACTTTCCGACATTTCTGGTCCTCTCAAAGTATCGACACTGGTATCAGGATTATCAAACATGAACGAACGTTTGTCCCTAAAGATGTTAGGGCTAATATCTCTGTCCAATGAGGGCAATAACCGGCCGGTTTCGTAACCTGCTGGTGCCATTCTCTCGTCTCCACCGAGGCGTTTGATTGCGTATGTAAGTATTTATTGGACAAGTGCCAATGGCTAGTTCGTCACGAATAAAATCTCAAACAGCAGAATTGGAGCACCAAGAAAAAACAAGAAAAATTCACGCAAAAATATTATTGACTCTTGTTCCCGCGTATAATTAACTGCGTACCTGCGAATTATGATTGCGAAATTAACATTCAGGGCATACTTTAAAGTTTTTACTTCAGCCACTTGCATGAAAGGAGAGAGTAATCTTGTCATGCATGATTAAAAATATTGGACCTTAAAAAAGGAAATTGATTCCGATAAATTTCAACAAATTATCATTTGACTTGCTGCGAGGCGATCGCTATGACCATAGTCTGAGATCCGAGATTAATGCTCTCGGGATGTTGCAGCCAACCCCACACACATGGTGATGTCGAATAAAATGAATATGAGAAAATGGCTTTTGGTCAAACCTTAATAGCAAAGCACATATCACTCGTAAAGACCCTGAATTTCCCTCGACGTCTCCAAATTATAAAGAACCATCATTCTGCACTTTACCAGAATTGCACTGGAGCGCATAAATCGCATCTCAAATATTTAGCAAAACATAAAACCAAATGAAAGAGCATTAATTTTATCAATTGTCGGTATTTCCCTGGGATAGGCAACTCTTGTACTCTTCAAAAGTGCGTATGAACTCTTCGAGCTGGCCCTGTTTCTCAGCCACCCTCTCATCACACTGAAGCTTGAGCTGCTCAATTTCTGCAGCATGATCCTCACGAAGACTGGCAATTTCATCTTGTCCACGAGATACATCAGCATACAAGGTTTCTAACTGTTCATGTAAGTCGGTTTTATCTTTTTGCAGAGACTGAACTTGCTTTTCTAGATTCTCCTTATCAGCTTCATGAGCCTGTTTCAAATCAAATCTTAGAGCTGCCAACTTGGTACGTAGCTTCTGCTGATAACCTTGATGAAGCTCATCGCTGACCTGATTAACAACGAGATCAATTCGACCTTGGAACGCTTCGATCTGCTGGCGTGTCTGGACGAGAGCCGACTTGAGAGACTGGATCTCAGTATCTTTTCCAGCTACAATTGCTTCAAAAGCAGTAATCTCCACAGAATGTGCAGCTTTGACCTTGTCCAAATTCGATATACCTTGGCTAGGAATTGGCAATGAGCCAGGAGATATATGGGGATTAGCACCGCTAGACACGTTAGATAACACCGACTGAGCGGACAATTGAGAGCTTGGCCGTACATCAACAGGCGATTTACTCGGCGACACGACATCTACTGGTGATTTTACAGCTGAAGCTTGATCCACGGCAGATTTAACGGCCGACTCTGTACCAATAGGCGACTTGACAGCTGAAACAGGCGACTTAATAGCCGAAACCGGCGACTCGACAATCCCATTTGAATCCAGAACAGCCACTTGCATATTTTCTGCCGCCTCAGAGATCTCAATATGCACTTTCGCATCTGGTGACGAGCTTGAAATGTCATTGAAACTCCTCTTTCTCTTGTGATTCAACTGATTCTCGGGAGTAGCCGCCAAAGGGGTGGCTGAATCAGGCTTAATATCGCGATTATCATCATCAGACGCAATATTATAGTCTATACGTCGCTTTGAAACGTGTAAAGGTTTGTTTTCATCGCCAAAGGAGGGAATTGGACGCGTCAACAAAGAGTCGTGCCGTTTCATCTCCAGCCGATTATGCAGAGAAAGCAGCTGTTTCTTGCTGGAGGACGAGATACGCATACCGAAGCTCGGTTTTTTAGCAGTTGATTCATTCATTTTAGCGTGTAACGAGTGAAATTTGTGGTATTTGCTTGTTGTTTGGATGAGAGTTGTTATATATGTAGAAAAATAAGTTTGTGAGGCTACCCAAAACGGAAATAGATGTGATTACGTAAGTTTAGTTGGAGACATTTAAGGGTGAGTGAAAAGCGATGAAAGGTATGAATTTAGGTATTTTCTTTTGATATTCTGGTTTATTTTCGCATTTCTATTATCGCTACAACTTTAATTTTTCTATGAGACGTCGTATTCGTGACTTTTTCGTCCTCTTTTTCCCCCATACAAATTTCACTGTATAACTTCACCATCTCACCCATCTCCACGATATTTCCATGGCTGACACGTCCACCAGCATCAAAAAGGCATTTCTTTTAACCTTGCATGGACCTACGGCTATTTTTCGTGCTGTATCGGGCTATTTCACCTCAGATTCCACCAAAGATGTTGCTGTAGTCCGTGGAAACGATCTCGATGTTCTCAGTCTAGATCAGTCCTCTCTGGTTCAAGTGCATTCTTTACGACTTTATGGCAAAATCATCGCATTATATACACTACGAATGCCATATAAGAAGCTGACTAAGCGCAAAAAGAACTCTCGGATCGGCAGAAGAGACTGGATCCTGGTAATGATGGACAGTGGGGATATGTATGCATGTGGATACTTCAACGGCCGATTTGTCAAAACTGCTATATTTAAAGACGATAATACGCCTACTTTTACTAAATTCGTCGATGACGTGTATGTTACGTCCAATTCTTCGTTTGTCTGTGTCCACGATCGTCCTGGATGTCTGATTTCTTGTGATTTCTCCAAGCATTTCCAGGACACTTTGGAACAGATCGAGCAGGGCAGCTTACCTGAGACTCCACTGTTGTTCGGTGAACCTAAACGTCTCAATATTGAGTTTATGGATATCACTGCCATGGCGGCTATTGCTGAAGACGACCGGGAATTCCTCTGTATATCTGGAACTCTGCATTCTTTACGCTATCTCAAGCACTGTAGAGTAAAAGGCAACGGTATACAGGTTCTTGACAGCATTCCTTTTATTAAGCATCATTATCGAATGATAATTCCCGTGAAGAATGGTCAGGACAAGACTTATAAGGCACTTCTGGTATCTACAGGAGCTTTTGCGTTCTGGCAGCCTGGGTCTGGTCTCAGTGAACCCATTCCGACCAGACCTCTTTATTTCGAATGTTATGCTGAAATTCCCGGTCTTTCTGAACTTCCAGACCAGACGATAATCAAATATTACTTGCTGGGGTCTTCTGCCGGGAAATTCTCAGTGGTTTCCGTCAATTATGACACTGGTGAAGTCACTGCATCTCTATGTAAAGAGCATTTGTCTCCTCCGACCTCAATTGTGCATATATCTGAGAATTTGTTTTTCATTTCAAGTACCATGTCAGATTCTCTGGTTATAAGGCTAGTCAAGAACCAGCCGACTTCTTCCTCCGAAACTACTGACTGGTCAATCGCAATCGTCGACCGTCTAGATACCCTGTCTCCAATACTCGATTATACTGCCGAAGTTGACGATTACGGTAGTCTCAATATTATTGCATGCTGTGGAGGTCCTCCTAAGGGATCCATCAAGCGACTTGGATATGGTCATGAAGTTCATCTATTGGCAACTGGCGGCCCTTCAGAAGGACTAATTGGCTGTTGGACTGCTTTTTTATCTGGAGAGCCTTATTGGATCATGAGTACACCATTTGATACTAGCATTGCAAAAGTTACAGCTGCTGGAGATCTGGAAGTCACAAAGCCTCCCAATTTGAAACTGGATATGGCCAGTATACTAGTATTTCAATACTCAGATACTGTATATCAGGTGACTTCTACAGGAATATACTCTACGAAGAGTGAAAGTCCGCTTCTTACATCAGAAAGTTCGATCATACTCGCATATTACGACGATCTCAATCACCATATCGCGATTGTGCAAAACAACGGCATGAGTTTGTCTTTATTCTCCTTGGATTCTTCCACAGAACTGAAATCTGTAGAATTGGAATCATTGGCAGTTGCAATAAGTGCTGGAAGTCAGAGCAATATTCTTGTTGGACTTTTAAATTCAAAAGTATTGGAGTTCTCCTCAACGTTAGATCTGATTGGTGAAATCATCATCTCTTCTGAGGAAATATTGATTGATTCAGTGGTACTTTCAGACAATCATATATACGTTGGTACAGCTGATGGGCAAATAATCGTTGTTGGAGAAGATAAGATTCCAACTACAATGGCTAAAGGTACTCAGCCCGCTAAACTCTTTGCCTACTACGATGTATTACTCTGTTCATCCGATAGATCTACTATTGTTCGCGCTGACACTGCAGCGAAATCTCTCAATTGTGAGCCGATCTTGTGTGCCGCTATGATTGGTAAAGGTGGAGCTGCTGCATTCGGTTCTGAGCGTGCTCTGTTAGCAGTTACCAAAACTCGACTTTGTGTTCTTGAAATTTCAACTCAGGAAAGTCTTCTTATGCAGCAGAGTATGCTGACCGATGTGGTTCGCAAGATAGCCAGAGTTGGAAATGGATTTCTGGCCGTCATTCGTCTCAAATATGATGAAGAAGCTCTAGATCAATTGCCCGTCTATGAGCAGATTCCCGAAAAGACGTACGTCGAAATATTAAAGGAGGATACATTTGAAGTAGTTGATTCTCATCAGCTACCAATAGATGAAATGGGAGAATGCATTGATTTCCTTGATTCGACATCAGAGAGATCAATGTTTGTGGTTGGTACGTCTATCAATAGTGGAGAGGATGGATTTGTATCTGATCAATCTGACTCCAGTCGTCAGCCCAGGGGTCGTCTACTTCAGTTTGCCGTCCGTGGTGAAAAATTGTTTCTTGTTCACTCTATGGAATACAAGTACGGTCCGGTTCTCAATGTCAAATTTGACCGATCCAGAAATTATGTTATACTGTCCTGTGGGTCAGATGTGATAGAACTCGTATATGAAGATGGTAAATTCAAGGACATGGTAGAGGAAATGGCATATATGTCCGATACTGTGACGGGCATTGATTTTTCTCAAGTCACTGGCGATATTGTGCTGGTCAACCGATTACGGGAACTTTCTGTCACGGGCTTACGTGAAAAGACCTATAGATGGGATGATAAGTCTGTCTTTGGATCTGTTAGTAATCCTGTGTTCCTAACTGGAAGATCAGGCGGGTTTGGATATTCGGAGCCAGTTACTATATTAATGGCAGTATCTGACGCGTCTCAACTAGGGGTTGATGACAAGCTAATGGAGATATGCATATACAATGGTAAATTGACAGTGGAAAGGACGATTAACCTGGAAGTCAGAACTCTTCAGGTGTTAAGGAACGCTCTGGGACATGATCTGGTCTTAGTATCAACTGTGGATGGAGGCTTTTATTTATATGGATACTTTGAGGATTCACAAGAGGAGCATGTATTAGGGAGCTTGGAGAGAAGTATTGTGGAGAACTACCGAAATGTCCTAGATCTAAAACCTACCGAAAGAGCACCGGCAAATCGCGGAGCCAAGCAAATTGCGGATTTGAGAGTACTGGAAACTTACGAAAAGATGACTGCTGCAGAGAAGCAGAAGGTGCTGTCGGATATAGCGCTGCCTGATAGGAGGACACTTTCGAGCCGTGCGGATGTAACAGGGAGAGATGTTCATCAAGTGGTGGATGAATTGATCAAGAAATATCATCCGTTGCAGTTGTTGTGTAAAAGGTGGAAGGAATAATCAAGAATTTCGCGTGCTGTAGGACGGTTATTCGCGATTTCGAATAGAAAGGCGTTCAACTGGACTGGACGATGCAGGCTGGACTATGCAGGCTGGACTATGCAAGCAGAACTGTTGTGCATTATGCATTTTACCGGATTCATTATAAATTGGTGCACGCATTTCTTCCTAGTTTCAAAAGTTTTTGGTATGTCAGCTCTGGTTGTGCATGAAATCTGTACTTGACGTTAAATTATGGAGTGACCTGACTACATAATGTTGCATGGATCAAGCCGGAGCCAACAAGAAGGTTATTATGCGATGGTGTCGCAAACTTATGAAAAGTTTATTAAGCATTGGATCAGTCAGGTGTATTGAATAGTCAGGCTTGGATTTATTTTGCGTTCTCTAGTTGGATCACGTTCAGTATGAGTTTCACAAATCACAACCGGACTTCAGAGCTTACGACAACTTCACCGCCGCAAATTCCTCCTGTTCCACCGGTATCTCCAGTGTCAATGTCTGGAGATTACGAAGAGATGCATCGAACTGATGTGAGACGATTCTATGAGCCAGCTTCTCCGATCAGTCCAACAAGTTCCATGATGGCCGGTGTGATGGACCCCCAGGGACCTAGCAATGAACAATCTACATTTACAATGGATGAAATGATTTCTGATATTGATTTGAACGAATCTGAGGGCCATCAGACCAGCCATACGGAGCAACAAGACGGCTCAAACGACGTGTTTCCTCGACCAGACGACATAGCATTCACCAAGTACTATCTACAGCGTGCACCTCTGACACCAGTTCCACCCAGCTGGAAAAATGTCGATCCGTTGTCGTGGCTAGACAGTGATGATGAGGAGATAGAATGGCAAACCGGTCCACAAGACGACGAAGAAATGGATCCTACGGTAGAAAATCAGCAGCCTGGCAACTGGCTGTGAATTCCATACTCACATGTTTTTACGTAACTTTTTCACCGGACATCTCTATTAGACTGAAATTCGATATATTGTGGTGGTCCCAATTTTCCCCGCAGTTTCAACGTAATCTTCCAAGCTCCAATGGTGTCCAAACGGTACAAAGAGGAGGACGAGACGAATGAACAGACGAAAAGAAGGTCGAGGAAGGGGCTGGAGAAGCAGTTTTTGTGCGAAGAGCCGGGATGCGGCAAGACGTTTACGCGGTTGGAGCATCTTTCGAGGCATCAGTTGAATCGTAAGTAAAGATTACATGTGTAGAGTCGGGCGGAAGAGGGAAAGGTCGATGTTGGGTGGTTTTATGATGGTTTTTCTGTCGTTTTTATTGTTTTTTCACCGATTTTCCCGTCTTTTTGCACTCCTTTGTTGTCTTTCTAACACTCCAGATAAACCAAAACAGATATTCCGCTGCGAATGGCCAGGTTGCGACCGAGTTTTCGTACGTGAAGACCTCAGAATACGGCATATCGAGCGTCATGAGAAGAGAAAAGCCACAGGTGGTGTCATTCCGAAACGCTCGATTGCAAAGGGCCTGATTGTTGAGCCTCCAAATCAAAACATCTCCAGCGCTATGCTTGGCGAGAAAAACGGCTCATATGGTCATCAGGACGATTCCAACGTTTTGAGGCTCTTCAATGAGTCCCAGGAACAGCTAGACGGGGCTTATAATGGATCTTTTGTGAGACCTGTGGCTATCAATAAGGCAAATGAGTTCTACAGCCCTATGACTCGTCAACAGCAACAATTTGGCTTATTTCCCCATAACCATTCTGCTAATGGCTCTATTAATCATACGCCGGTCAGCAATATACGCAGTGCTGCTCCTGGAGAACTGGCTTCTGCCATTGAGTCTCGAGGCATGTCAAGACTTCCTACTTCAGATGCCATGTCGCCAGCATCTGTGTCTGATGGCATCACTTCGGCTGTTCAGCCTGTATCTGCTGGATCAAGTGATTTGGTCAATATACTCAACAAAAATCAAGAGCTGGCTGGCCCCAAACTCCAGAACAATCCCGTCAGCATGACTAATTCTCTCATGGAAAATGGGCCTGATCTCATTCAATGGCTTTTTTCAGACGCTGTAATGGACAATATCAAGGACCCCTTGTTGTCGCCGTCGTTTTTTGAGTCTCCGGTGGACTTTCAAAGCCTCTTTTCACCTCCTTCTGCACATAATGACGCTGTATTGACTGCAGAAACCGTCAACAGCCTGTATTCTTATCTTCCGGTCGGTCATATTTATGATGAAGCTACTTTACAAGTTTATATCAACAAATACTGGGATAACTTTCATCCCCAATACCCTCTACTTCATAGGCCCAGTTTTGCAGCTAATAGTTGTCCTACCGGTCTTCTTTGGGCCATTATTCTCATTGGAGCCGCCTATGATCATGCATTTGACTTCTCAAATCAAATATGTGAGAATCTTAGGTGGGCAGTGTTTCAGTCGCCAGATTGTAGAGCTCCGGCCAATTTGTGGGTTATTCAAGCTTTACTGATCATCGAGATCTACGAGAAAACAATGTCTACGAGAGTTCTTCATGAACGTGGTCATATACATCATGCTGCAACTATTCAGATCATTAGGAGAGGTTCAGCGTTGTATGGCGATACTGACAATCATGTTAGTGATCCATGGCAGAAATGGATCCATGCTGAAGGCACAAAACGAGCAGCTTTAATGGCATTCATATTGGATGTCTTTGATTCAACACTATTTGGACATCCGCTAATTATGTCTGTTCATGAAATCAGGCTTTCCCTACCTTGTTCGGAGTCGTTATGGTCCGAATATCCTAGTGAGAAGACGACATTACCTGCCGGCCCCAACTCTTCGTTTATGCAAGAGTTGAAACGTACTCTTCGCAAAGAGCATGTGGATACTGGTCCTTTTGGACGTCGAGCACTTTTGGCTGGTCTTATATGTATTTCTATTGAAATGCAGAAACGTGAAGTCCAAGCATCAAGCGTTGGTTGGGCTGATGCTTTCAAAAACACCTGGCGAAGTACATTATCACCTGCATTAGATTACTGGAAACAAGATCATGACTTGAGTATGATTAAATCAAGTGAAAATCTGTCACAACAGCCTGTCGATACCCCAAAGGAGGTGTTACTGGAGAAACTTCCTACAAATCTCGACAGTTATTCGTTTCTATTGAGCACTCAAGGTTGTACGTCGCCATTTTTTCATCTGTCTCATATTCTTTTGGCAACTTCACTTACTGATATTCAAATATATGCCGGCTCACCGACTCTATTTAACCATCCAACCAAGAAATTGGATTGGGAAAGTGCTGGTAAAAAGTTGAAGGATCTTGTCAACAAAGATATAGGGAAACAGGCACTTTGGCATGCTATTAGGTTTCTACGTGAGATGTTCCTGGCGTCTCCAAACGAATTACTTAATCGCAAAAACAGTGTACAGACGCCATCTCAAGGATACTCGTGCTGTTCTTGTCGATATAAAGTTACCAAGAGTGATGTTGGTTCTCCAGGAAGCTCAGTAACAATGGCTTCTCTTGATGGAGGGTCCGATAGATCAAGACGAGAAGATTCAAGTGGTGTTTCTGAGTTCTCAGAGTCCATTGGAAGCACTGAACCACTTTCGGACATGATCAAAATCGAATACGATGGAGCAAATGATCCTATATCGAAACGGCCCCATATTCTCTTTGTATGTGCATTGGTTGTATGGGCCTTTGGATTTGTCGATTGTGGGCCAGAGCAAAACATACTTGGAGATAAGAAACCGCATATTCCAGAAGGTTCTACGTCTGATCAAATTGCTCAGGCATGGAACGATTTGATAGAAAACGTGCCCAGTAAAGAAGATGGATATACCTATTTACACCGTATGTCGTCATACCCGGTTTCTAAGCTGGATCAAGTTCCTGATAGGCACAATACAGTTGGATTATTACGGCTTATACGGTCATCACTTAGAACTCAAACATGGGAATTGGTTGGTGAAGGCCGTCGAGATATCAACCATTTGATATTGCGATCTCTTGGTAGCACAGAACCCATCTGTAGCTATATGTTCAATCCACGGCCAAAACGATGATAACTTGGCTATTGGACAGCCATTCATGATCATGTAGCATCTGTGAATATATTTATCAATTTACAGTAGATCACAGGGTAGTAGCGTTAGTAATTTCGTTCGTAAGATATTACCACCTCTTAATCCTGTTCGGCTATAGCCACCAATCGCTCCTCGATCTCATCAGGCGTGAGCTGTCTGAACTTGGGGCTTCCATCTATGCCTACTACACCAATTTCGATATCGTTTTTGCGGAAATCCACTGCCAAAACAGTCGATAGTGCTGTAATTGCTGTCTCTACCACCTCTTTCCAATCTCCAGGTGCATAATCCTTCTTTTTGAGTTTCTTGTCCAAGTAATTCATGGCATCCTGTTGTTTGGGGCCAGTTGCTGTGGCCTTATAACCAACAAAATAGCCCGCAGGATCACATTTATACAGTAAAGGTCCTTGCTCAGGATCCAACGAAATAAGACTTACAGCAACACCAAGAGGTCGCATATATGCACGTTGGGTATATACTTGATTGATATTGGCAATGCGTTTGGCCAGCACATCACATGGCATATCATAACCATGGATATAACGAAACTCTGTAGCTTCACTTCTTGCTCGACTAACAGCAGCTCGAGCATCAGCAATTTGTCCTGTCAAAACAGCGCCAACTGTATCGGAAAGCTTGAAGATGTAGCTGACTGAAGAAGCATCCAAAAGCTTATCAGGGACCTTTTTCTGACTAATTACCACAGCAGAATCTTTTCCTCGGATGGCAATTGATGTTATATTAGCAGATGTTATAGCTTTGAATGCATATTCTAGATGTTAATGGCACTGATTTCAAATGATTTCAAATTGAGCAATGTCAATGTACTTACCAACTTGGTACAGTCGACCTTCTGGAGAAAATATAGTGATATGTCTATCGAATCCTGCACTGCCTATGATTAATGTTAGTGATTTGCAATGGTCACTTGTTGTTTATCAAGCACTTACCTGACATTGTATTATGAGATGGTGGCGCGAAGGATGGAGAATTGGGAGTGAAATTTGGGAGTTTTGGCAGCTTTCGGTGAGGTTTTGGGAGTCTTTGAAGGATGTTCGGTGGACTCTTTAAGGACGTTGGGCGGGGACTGGGACTTTTTGGTGCGATTTCAGAAAGTTGTCGTTGGGATTTTGCTGAGATTTCCCACTTTTCATTGACCCCACCTTCCCAATTCTCGTCCCAAGAATATTTTCTATCTTCCCTCAAATGGTCGTTAAAACATGGTCTCCAGACGCCAACGGTTCTACGCTGGCTTATGATACCAAAACTGTGGAGTCTATGCCTTTTTATGAGGACTTTCTAAGTGAATATAGACCAAAAGTCTCTTATCATTATAATGAGGATATTAGAGAGTTCCATTTTGGGGCTCGACATCCCATGAAACCGGTCCGTTTGATGCTTACGGACCACCTTATTCTAGCATATGGATTACATGAGAAAATGGATCTTTATAAACCTCGGAGAGCTACAGAAGACGAGGTGTTGGCGTTCCATGCGCCTGAATATATAGATTTTCTCCAAAAAGTGACTCCAGACAATGTTAAAGAGTTTGCAGCAGATTTTTCAAAGTTTAATATCGGAGAAGATTGTCCTATATTCGATGGCATATACGATTATAGCAGTATATTTGCTGGTGCTTCGTTGGATGCTTCTCGTAAGCTCATAACCGGTCAAAGTGATATAGCTATCAATTGGACTGGAGGATTACATCACGCCAAAAAATTCGAAGCTTCAGGCTTCTGTTATATTAATGATATTGTTCTGGCTATTCTGAATCTTCTCAGGTATCATGCTCGTGTGTTATATATCGATATTGATGTTCATCATGGAGATGGGGTTCAAGAAGCCTTTTATACGACTGATCGAGTCATGACGCTGTCTTTTCACAAGTATAATGGGGAATTTTTTCCAGGAACAGGTTCTACAGAAGAATCGGGGGTGGGAAATGGCAAACATTTCAGTTTAAATGTTCCCCTACGAGATGGAATCGATGACGATAGCTATGTTTATCTGTTTCGATCCATTGTAGAGCCAGTCATGACGAAATTTCGCCCTGGAGCCATTGTGTTACAGTGTGGAGCAGATTCCCTTGGAGGAGATCGACTTGGATGTTTCAACTTGAATATCAAAGCTCATGGAGAATGTGTACGTTATGTTAAAATGTTCGGTGTGCCATTATTAGTGGTTGGTGGTGGTGGTTATACGCCTCGAAACGTCAGTAGATTGTGGGCATACGAAACGTCTATTTTGCTGAATGTGGACATGGACAACAACCTTCCGACGAGCATGCCGTTTATTGAGAACTTTGCCCCCGATTACACGTTGCATCCACATCTTTCTGGAAGAATAGATAATAAAAATACCCGAAAATATCTGGAAAGTGTCAAGATACGAGTACTACAACAGCTAAAGTACTTGAATGGAGCTCCTTCTGTGGAAATGCAGGTAATACCGCCGGATTTGGAAGGGCACGATGAGGAAACAGATCGTGCGTTGGCAGATGAGGAAGATGAGGCTGCCCAGGATTTTACTGGTAAAGATGCATAAAGTTGCTACGGCGGTAAGAGAAGATCGTGTAAGAGGATAAATTGGAAGGAAACGGGGTTTTGATAGATCTGGAATGGAGAAGATGCAGACGAGTATATTACACGGTGTTCAAAGGGAGGGGGGAGATGAGCGAGGTATGGGCTGGTATTAGGGGGAGATAAGAGATGGTAAAACAGCAGGAAATGACGGGAAAAGGAAGAAATCAGGGATAAATGGGGTTGTCCATAGGGAAACTGGCGATTATGTGATTTTAATGGCTATTTTTCAGGGATTTTTCAGCCAAAAAGCCCGATCTGGCCTCAGCAGGTAATACTTTTCAGCTCCAGAAACAACGTCTCAATCGAAGCATCTACAAACTCGTCTAATCTTCCTCCACTCTCCTCTCTATCATCAGCAAACTCCCTCATCTCCCCCTTAGGCTTCTTGCTTTGCGCTAAATTGTCCTTGGCGGGACTTTTCGGGCTAATTGGGTGGGGTTTGAATATCAAACAATAGCCGCTTTTTATTTATTTCAGAGCCCTCAAACGAATTATTTATTAAATTAACGAAACTTGTACAATAGCTGGGAATTCTCATAATAATTCTTTATATATAAATTGAATTTCTTGTCTTTAAAACTTGACTTTTTAAAAAAAAAGCCCCCTTGCACCTCATTGTTGTCCCCACACACCCCGTCCATTGGACCGATGGAGTTTTTTTTTTACGTTATCCAACGGTTATTTGAATTTGAACCCCCCAACTCCAACTATAAAACCTTTAGAGATACGTCGTCATTAGTGGGAGGATCGGACGTCCCGGTATATATAATTGATAAGAAAGGACCCATAGGTTGGCCTAGGTATTGAAAATTTGCACGACATGACGTCTCAAATCGAGCTAGAAACTTCTCCGTCTCAACGTACGTTTGAGAAATATGCCCGTGTAGTGGACGAAAAGGACCCTTCAAAGAGGTATTTGTCTTTGGATGACTTTCTCAATGCTATTGCTCCTTCTACCGAAGACTATCACAAGATTGGTCGTAATTCATATGCTATGCTTTTCCAGGTCGCCGACCGAACTCATAGTGGGCGGGTCTCTCTGAGTGATTGGCTGGCGTTTGAGCATTCTCTGGATAAACCTGCTGCGGAGTATGAAATCGCCTTTCGCTTCTTTGAAAGTGATGGAACTGGTACTGTGGATTTTGACAAGTTTGTCGACATCTGTAAGGCCAATCGATCTGATGACGCTCTTCCCTTTGATTGGAACACAAAATGGTCTAGTTTATATGTCGGTGATAAATCGAAGCGTCATCAGTTGACTTATTTGATGTTTTGTCAAATGCTCAGTGGTTTGACTGGTGAACGTGTCCGACAGGCCTTTCAGCTCTATGACTCTAAGAAGACCGGATACATTCTTCCAGAAGAATTTGAAGAAATCATCACCAAAGTCGCCAGTCATAAATTATCGGATCCATTACTAAAGTCATTGCATACTCTATGTAATGTCAGTAATTCCTCCAAAGTTAGCTATTCTACTGTTCGGGCCTTTTTAAACGTGATTCGTCAGGTGGATTTGGTTGATATTATTGCCGATAGAGCCTGCAGTAAATCTCCAAATGGAACAATCACCAAGCACGACTTTCTGGAGGAAGCTTCAAGATCGACCAAATTCTCCATTTTCACTCCTTTGGAAATCGACATCTTGTTCCATTTCACTTCTTTGGATAACAAGTCTGGTCGTCTTTCCTTGGACGACTTTAGACGAATGTTCGATCCTACATGGCAAGATCCCACTGCCAGGTACCAGCAATCGGCCAAAATAAAGGTCGATGCCGCCAAACATGCTTTTACTGACCCTCATTCCTTTTTTGGCGAAGTCTTTGAATCTGTATATAATTTTGCATTAGGTTCACTTGCTGGTGCTTTTGGAGCCACAGTGGTTTATCCCATTGATCTTGTCAAGACTCGAATGCAGAACCAGCGTTCTGCTCAGCCTGGTCAGCAGCTGCTATACAAGAACTCCATTGATTGTTTCAAGAAGGTGATAAGTCGCGAAGGTGTTCGAGGTCTTTATTCTGGTCTGGGTCCTCAGCTGGTTGGTGTAGCCCCTGAAAAGGCCATCAAACTAACTGTCAATGACCTTGTACGTGGTAAACTGACCAGATCCGATGGCACGCTGCCTTTGTGGTCTGAAATTGCAGCTGGAGGTTCTGCTGGTGCTTGTCAAGTGGTGTTTACGAATCCATTGGAAATTGTCAAAATCCGACTGCAAATTCAAGGTGAAGTAGCCAAAAATGTGGCAAATGTGCCGAAACGTTCGGCTCTTTGGATTGTCAGGCATTTGGGTCTGGTTGGTTTGTACAAGGGAGCATCGGCCTGTCTGCTTCGAGATGTGCCGTTTTCTGCCATTTATTTCCCTGCCTATGCGCATTTAAAGAAAGATTACTTTGGTGAAGGTCCTGGACATAAACTTGGAGTATTGGAGTTGCTTATTGCTGGTGCAGTTGCCGGTATTCCAGCAGCTTACTTGACTACACCATGTGATGTTATCAAGACTCGACTCCAAGTGGAAGCACGATCGGGTCAAACCAGTTACACAGGATTGGCACATGCGGCGAAGACCATATTTACCGAAGAAGGATTTGCTGCTTTCTTCAAGGGAGGTCCAGCCCGTATATTCCGATCATCACCCCAGTTTGGTTGTACTTTAGCTGCTTATGAAGTATTACACCGATTGCTACCATTGCCGGGCCACGAGAAGACCGAGGCAGGTCATAAGGTTCCATCGGCGGATACTTTACCTAAAACTGCAACGAAGCATATCCGAAGTAAGAATGCTTTGAAGATTCTACTTGATATAGATGAGAACTTTGGTCGACCGGGAGTACTTACGCCTAGTAGATTGGCATTGGTTCCTGGAGCATCGAAGAACTGAGTCTTTTTAGAAGATACAGATTGACAGTAGAAAATGTATAATTGGTTGTTATGTAGTAACAGAGAAGAGTGGGATGATTCCGATGGAGGATCCGATATCCGAGGAATATGAGGGAGAAGAAACGGCACAAACAACAGAACAAGAGAGCATGAAAGATTATAGATATGATAGAACGGTCTCAATTTGTTTCATTATCATATATTTTTCAATGATATCTTCGTTTCTTGCGCGGTTTTTTCCGTCTCTCGTCCTGCTCCTCTGCCGGGTAACCCTTCTTAGTCATGTTTCTCCAGTGTTTGTTGAGCTTCCTTCCTTAACAACTTGTCTACACTGAGGTTTGCTTTAGTGAACAACCAATCAGATAAACAACACCGAAACGCGCCCCTTGAATTAGGGAGAATTTCATCATGGATTACGATATGATAGATAACGTAAGTGGGGATAATATCGACTGGAGGTGATGGGGTTGTGCGATACAAGGCGCTTAAAGCTGCCATGAGCGTTTTTTGGCGCTTCAAATAGCCTTTTTTGTAGCGTTTTTTCCTCGTATATTCTTCATCATGTCGTATGTTTTCATTTCTGATAGCTAACTTTGTAGGATGATGTCAATGATGTCACGGTTATTTCGGTCGACGACGACGACGACGACGTTTTAGAACATGAGGGACAGATCCGGGATAAATTGCCAGAGGAATCCGCTGCTGATGGTAGGTGATTATATGATGAGACTTTCAAATGAAGTTTGTGTTGTTGTTGTTCTCGTTACTAACCTTGTAGTTGATCTCATGAAGAAGAAGTCCTTTCCTCCTTTGGAAGATCTCGAACCACTCACCGAAGGATATGCCACCTGGAACATAACCGACTGGAAATCATTATCTGAACGTATTCATGGTCCTGCATTTGAATTGGGTGGTTTTCATTGGCGATTGCTGCTATTCCCTGAGGGAAATCGTTCTGATCATGTCTCGTTGTATCTTGAAGCAACTCCTCCTCCTCAGTTGGAGCAAGCTCAGTCAACTCAGCCTGATGACGCTGAAACCACTCCCGATGAAGTGGCTGATTCTCAGCCGGCCGAAACAGATATTTTGCCCAAGGAGCCTTCTGACGGTGATGAAAGCCCCGAAGACGATGGCGATGACTGGGCGGTTTGTGCTCAGTTTGGCCTCGTTATGTGGAATCCCGATCACCCGACCGTGTTCCATCACAGTTCTGCTCATCATCGATTCAACTCCGAGGAAACTGACTGGGGTTTCACTCGCTTTTATGAACTTCGTAAATTACTCTCATTGAAACTCGGAAGAAACGCCGCTCTCATTGAAAACAACCGTGTCAATATCACAGCATATGTGCGTCTCATAAAGGATGAGACTGGTGTATTATGGCATAAATTCGAAAAGTACAACTCCAAAAAGGTTACAGGCTATGTCGGTTTGAAAAACCAGGGTGCTACTTGTTATCTCAACTCTCTTTTGCAATCATTATACTTCACCAAGATCTTTCGACAAATCGTTTACAACATTCCAACCGACAGCAAAAAGAACTCGGTTACCTCGGCATTACAACGTTTATTTTATCAGTTGCATTCTTCTGTACATCCTGTCGGCACCTTACCATTGACAAAATCATTTGGATGGGATACTGCAGATGCATTTACCCAACACGATGTTCAAGAGCTTAACCGTGTATTGATGGATAAACTAGAAAATGACATGAAAGGAACTTCTGTTGAAGGAGCTCTGAACAATGTATTTGTCGGTGAGACTAAAAGCAGTCTTAAGTGTCTTAATGTGGATTTCCAATCTTCAAGACTCGAGCCTTATTGGGATATTCAACTGAATGTCAAGGGAATGAAAAATGTTGAAGAATCCTTTGATGACTATGTCAGAATTGAAAGGTTGGATGGTGAAAATCAGTATTTAGCTGGTGATGGCTATGGATTGCAAGACGCCGTTAAAACCTGCTTTTTTGAGTCACTGCCTCCTGTACTCCATTTGCATTTGAAGCGATTCGACTATGATTACACTATTGATACGGTGGTCAAAATTAATTCCCGTTATGAATTTGGACTTGAAATGGATCTGGCTAAGTATTTGGATGAAGAGTCTCCAAAGAAAGATGAAAATTGGGAATATGTTTTACATGGTGTTCTGGTGCATAGTGGCGATTTGAATGTCGGCCATTACTATGCTCTTATCAAACCCGAAAAAGAAGGTGGGTGGTTCAGATTTGACGATGATCGAGTTACCAGAGCAACTATGAAGGAGGTGCTGGAAGAGAACTATGGGGGTGAGCCTCATCCACCTGCAAGTGCCATGCATAACCCTTCTGCGCGAACTCTTCAGCGGCTAAATTATAAACGAAGCTCAAATGCGTATATGCTGGTATACATCAGAAAGAATATGCTGGATGAGATATTGCTACCTGGAAGTGATGCTGTTCCAGAGCATATTTCTCAGCAAATTGCCGACGAAGCTAAGGAAGAGATTCTTCGCAGAAAGCAAAGAGAAGAGCAGCAGTACTATATCAATATTCGGGTAATGACAAACACGGAATTCAACGCTTACCAAGGTTTTGACTTGGGCAATTGGATTAAACCCTCTGAACCCGGTTACGCGTTGACACTCAGTTTTAAGAAGAGTCTACCAGTATCAGCTCTTTACAAGTTTGTTGCCGAGAAGTTGGATCTTTCTCAGGATAAGACCAGGCTGTGGACCATGACTGGACGACAGAATAAGACCACACGGCTTGATCGTGTGTTGATGCCGACAAGTGAAACCCCAGTGGATTCATTGCCAGTAAACAACATCGTCAAGAATTCACGTGAATTATGGCTCTGGGTGGAAAATAGTTCTGATTCTCAGGCTGCTTCGGGTGGTCATCACCATCACATCAGTGACTTCTTCAGTAATGGAAATGGAGAAGAGAAAGATGAACCAGAGCATCGAATTTGCATTTTCCTTAAATATTTTGATCCCTATCACCAGCAGCTTCTTGGTGTGGCATCGATATATGTTGATTCTTCTGACAAGATCAACAAACTAAACAAAATCATCACGGATAAGATGAATTGGCCTCCAGATACACCTATTAGATTATTGGAAGAAGTGAAGCCGGAAATGATAGAAGAGCTGCGACCCAAAGCGACTTTCAAGGAAAGTGAAATTTCAAATGGTGATATTGTTTGCTTTGAAAAGATTCTTTCACCGCAGGAGTTGTCTCAGGTCAGTGGATATCAGACTGCAGCGGAATTTTACGACTTCTTACACCACCGCATTCTGGTATTGTTTCAACCCAAGGAAGAAGAGCAGAACTTGGCCAATCATGATGGTGCTAAAAAGCCGAATCAAGAGTTTGAGCTGTGGTTCTCAAAGCATGATACCTTCAAGACGATGACAGAGAAAGTTGGTGCAAGTTTGAACGTGCCGCCTACACATATTCAATTCTCCACGATGTCTAGGAGTGGAGTCATAACTGCGGTACCTCATAAAGCAGATGAGACCCTACAAGAAATCATCATGGGATCTTATCTTCCGCGAACTGATGCGACTACTATTCTCTATGAAGTTCTGGACATGAGCTTGCAAGAACTCGAAAAGAAGCATTTGGTCAAGGTCTATTGGCTTACGAATGGACTGTCTCAGGAACATAAATACAAGCTTTTGTTGTCCAAGACTGCCAATACTGGCGATTTGCTGGACCAGCTTAGAGAAAAGGCGAATATACCGCAAGAAGTTTTGCCTCGAGTCAAGGTCTGGTCGGCAGCTGGAGGAAGAATTGGAGACCTGTTGATGCACGATTATCCGGTAAGCTCTATTCTTCCATCTGCAGACATCTATGCTTCAGTGATGCCGGATGAAGAGTATGAGCTTCTTCAGACTCAGGTGTGGACAGATAGAAAGCTTGTTCCGGTGATGCACTTTGAGAGGGATCCTTCTAGAACCCATAGCATTCCATTTTCGTTTGTTCTGATCAAAAATGAGCCGTTTTCAGAGACTAAGCATCGGCTTCAGAAGGCCATGGGATTGTATGATAAGATGTTTGAGAATATCCGTATAGCACTTCTTTCGGCGCATAACACGTCAAATGTGCAATATCTAGATGGAAAGACGGATGAAGATGAAGAAGATCTCTTCAGTAGTGTTCATGAGGGCATGTATATTGGGTTAGATCATGTTGATAGGACGTCACGACGGGCCTTTAGTCAACAAACACCCATATATTTCAAGAGCTAAGGCTATGAAGGGGGAGTAGACTTGGCTTTTTATTAAATAGTTTTTATCATTAAATCATTAAATCATTCGTTTCTATGATCAATAGTGCAGTGTGTATGAGTCAACGATGCCGTTTCTCCGTAGGACCAAAACGGGAAAAAGGCAATGTGGTGAATTAAGGGGGTTTAGCGTATATTTAAGGATTAATAAGAGGTTGTTGGAATCTTCGTAGTATGTAGAGGTTTAAGGGAGGGTAATTTATTGTGTGGTCGATGACTGGTCGTGGTGCGTGAAGGCTGAGGTGTTCAGGCGGTTCACTATGGGGTTTATATGGGGCATAGTTAACTATGGGGAACTTGCAGTTCAACTATGGGGCTCACTATGGCTTAGAGACTGGCAGGGAGAGAAGGAGGAAATGCAATGCTGAGCGTGAAATCTGAAGAATAAATTCGTATATTGGTAAATATGTTATAATATATTTACGTATAATATAATATAACCAAAGAACTGCGACTTTCTCGAGAAATACAATATCCCATGTCTTGTTCTACTGCCTCTATCCACCGCCATCTCGTATCGTTAACTCCTTAAAATCCACCAATAAGAATGGCCGAATTTCTCCAAAACAAGCAAAAATCCCACCCTAAAACGCAGCCACCCCCGCATTCTCCATATATAAACACCTTTGATGCCCACATTTTCCAACCCCGCATTGTGTGTGTGAGCCCCAACCACACTCTTCTTTTGCCCCAAGCCTATTTAAGCAGCAGATATTCACAACACCAAACACCTGTGAATTTCTCCTTTGTAAACTTCTCTTCTGTAGATATCATCTCTCTACATGTCTCCAATGCTCTATAGAAGCACGCTTGGCTTGATTCGAGGTGTGTCGGCAGTGTGGATTGAGCTCCGCTATGAAGAGTTCATCAAAGAGCTCGTCTCCATGACATGTGAAAACGGCAAGCTGGACATTCTGCTGCTGTCTACGCCCAAAAGCGTTCTTGCCGTCCAGCGTATGGTCAGAAGTTTGTATGATATTGCCGAAAAGGAGGCCAAATTGCTCCATCGTCAAGGTGTTGACGTGACAATTCTCGTCGACGGCTTGGACGTCGAAACCGACCGCGACGAGAAATGGGAAGTCCTCGCTGCTGCCGTATGGGAATCGGATCTTCCAAAAACCTTCCGTAAACTATATCCTGATAGTTTGGATATCAATGGACTGCCAGAGGTCATTATAGGCACTTCTTCTGCTCAAGACGGATCCTTGTCGAGTATTCCCGTTGAGGGCCATTGCCAAGGCGCAGCACCAACAAAAGAAGTCGACGAGGAAGAAGAACGTCAAGAATTAGAAGAGTTGTCTCATCTGAACGACGGAAGACCCATGGTCAACAGTCGGGGCTGGGAACATAACGTGGTTGCTGTGGGAGGCACTTTTGATCATTTGCATTCGGGTCATAAATTGCTACTTACAATAGCAGGATATCTGGCCAAAGACGTGCTTATTGTTGGCATTACAGGTCCCAAGTTGCTGGAGAATAAAAAGTACGCAGAGGCCATGCAACCGTTTGACCTACGAGAAGATCGTGTAAAACAGTTTATTGAACGAGTCTTTCCGGGCTTGGATCTTCAAATCACAATGATTAACGACATATATGGCCCTACGGCCAGTAATGAGAACATAGATGCATTGGTGGTGTCCCATGAGACGCGTGCTGGTGGAAAATCCATCAATGATTTCCGCAAATCAAAGGGTTGGCATGAGCTTGTTTTATACGAAGTCGGCCTTATTGGAAGTCATCATGATGGAGAAAAACTCTCGAGTACCGACATACGGCGAGCCGAGGTGGAAAAAAAACGCATATCTTCTCTTTAGTATGTGTTGAATAGAGTGTCATTAATTAGCCGTTAATCATCCTTTCGTCGTCGGGAAACAACCTCGTCAATCAGCTCAACTAGCATATCCGAGCCCCATTTGACTCGTTCTTTTTGCTTTGACGAAGATGTCATGCTTGTTTCTTTCACAGTTTTCTGGAAATATTGGATTCCTCCAAGAGTAACTGTATCTTTGGTGGCTAATACCAGTTGAGCGAGTGATTCTCCATTTCGTTCAACTTCTGTGGCTAAACCAAGGCCAACCGACTTGACCTTTTCAGCTGCTTTTCCCACGGTGTTTAAGAGACTGATGAAAAACAACTCGCAGAATATCTTCACTGATATGGAAGCCGTCATGAAATTGACGGGTTTTAAGGCATCCAAAGTCATTGCTCCCTTAGTAACCAATGCAGCGTAAAACTTTGCATAATTTATGGTTTTCAGCTTTGAATTCTCAGCTTCTACTTCTTCACCCTCTTCAAGCTCACCAAGATAATCCCACAGAGCAAACTGGAAGGTCTTCTTGAACGAATGCTGGGTACACAATTTGGCTGCCAATAATGCATAAAACGGGTTGTAGTTAGCTTCACTCGCACAGCAATGCAAAATCACCATTGGAATGTCTCGCTCTTGCTTGTTTCTCAATCTCAGCTTCTGTATCCGTTCATAAGCATCAACGTAGTCCTCACTGCTCATAATAGCCACAAATATAGCACGTCGAATATCGGTATTCATACGTTCATCACGAGCTAACTGCATGTAGTTGACATCATCAGCATCCAGAGTATCATTAGCAGTTGAAGCTGCTGTAGTAATTGGAGTCGTGCTAGAATTCCATGCTGCTCCAACTATCCACCACTTTCCTTTTGTTTCCGCATTGTGCAAGTCATTCAATGTCACTTGTAAAGGATCTGCTTTGCCAAAACCTCCGAGCAGTTTCTTCAATTTGAGTACCATTGCCGTTGACATCTCAGAGGCTGCTTTATGCTTATTATTCTTCAAGTCTACAATGCTGTCGATAAGAAACCTGGTTCGACTTCCGAGATTCTGAGATCTTTCCTTCGAGATCTTCTCCTGAAGCAAAAGAATGATATCCTTCAGTGCAGCTGGGTCGTCGCTTCTCAGCTGAGAGCCTGCATGTCGTATGATCTGCAGCAGCAACTCGATGCTGGATTCACTGAATTCTTCGATAAATTTTCGAACGAAGTCATATATCAACTTGTTCGAAACGAGCTGAAATGAATATACCTCTGTTATTAAAGAAAGCAGATTACTAGCTTGTTTCCGTTCGAAATTCATAGGTCTTTCAGCTTCAGCTTCGAATTTCTCGACCAGTGTCTGAATGAAATGTGCACCAAACTCCACGCCAACAGAGCGATACAATGCAGTTGCTAGTGCGGCATAGACGATCAGAAAGCTTTCTAACAGAGTTCCTTGCATGCTTATGCTGTCAATGATAATAGATGTTACCACATTGTTCAGTTGGTTTCTCGGCTTGGTCAAATAAAGTTGAGTTATTTCATCGACAATGCTGGTGATATTAGCATCACTCAGTCGGTTCATTAGACCTTTGAGCTGACGACGTAAACGAGCCAATTCTTCGGATTCACCTGATTCAGGATTCAAGAGCTTTCTTTTGCTTGGTGGAACATAAGCACCTGAACTGGGTGCGACGTATGGGTTTTCCTTCTGTTTAGGTGGTGGTGGGTTTTGCTCTTCTTCTATGCCATTGTGTTCTTGTTCTATGCTGTTTTCATTCTCCGGTTCATCTTCAGCAGAGCCTCCTGATTCTTCTTCTTCCGAACTGTCTGCGAAATTGTCGAAATCAAGATCACCTAGTAGGTCATCCAGACCATCGTCAGCTCGAGGAAGTTTCATGTCTTTGAGTTTCAGTTTCTTCGCCCAGTATTCCATGTCGACTTCATCTTCGGCCATCAGTTGAGCGTCGTGATTTGATATTGGAGGCTGAGAAGATAAGCTTTTATGTGATTTGTGGTTATCTGCTGCCTTATGCGATTCTTTATGCGATTTTGTCTTATGCGATTTGTCTTTATGCGGTTCTTCATGCTTGGTTTCTGCTTTGGCTGATTTGGAGCTCCTCAGTCCTTCTTTAACCTTTGAACTGGACTCCTTTTGTTTGTTCTTTTTCCCCTTCAAAGCTCGTAATTGTGCCCAAGTATCATTAGAATCCAGCACTGAGTCATTATCATGTTCTGAATCGTCGTGACCATCCTCATCGTTATCTTCCATATCTAGATCCTCCATCAGATCCTCGTCATTTAGATCTTCCGCGCTGGAATTTTCCTCAATATGCGGTTTCTTCTCTCGAGCAACCTCAGAAGGCCTGTTTGACGGGTTTTTGAACGCTTTTTTGCCAGTTTCCTTCTCATGTCGTCTCAGTTTCTTGCTTTTTCTGGCATTTTTCCTCATTTCCTTCCGAGAAAGTCCATGTTTTCTCGTCTTATTCAATTTCCATGACCCATCTTCATGATTCCCAGGTCCTATTTCATCCAATATTGCCTGTGGAAGTTTAATTCCTTCATATTCTTCCGACATTTGTCTGAGTTTAAATTTTTTTATTTTGAGATCAGAGAATTTGGAAAAACAGTGAATTATCAGATTGATGATAGGAGAAAGTCGGGATTCCGCATATAACGAAAAATAATATTGAATTATATGTAAATTGCACGTATATATAATTCATAAAGATCATATAATATATATAATATCCTTTTAGTGTCGGAAACCTTCCATTACCTCAACTTCCAATCTGCCCAACTGAGCTTTGTTTCCACCAAAACTTCACCAACTCGCCTGTTTTGGCCAAATTTCCGCATTTATGAGCGATCTTCACACCAATAGGCGCTCAGTATCGCCGTCTGAAGATCCGTCAAATCGCGTACCTGTAAAAAAGCGCCGTTTAAAAGACGTTGATCCTGAAAGAGCTCGTCAAAGAGAACTTCTTCAAAGACAAGAAGATGAAACCACCAACAGAAGTCAGCCGGCTGAATTCGATGCTGTTGAGGAGTACAAGAAGCTCATGGAGATGAAGTCTGGCGGCAGATATGTTCCTCCAAGTCGGTTAAAGGCCCTTCAGGATCAGATAGCTGCTCAAGGATCTCCTCAGCAGAACCAGAGAATTCAATGGGATAGGCTGAAAAAGAGCATTAATGGAGCAATTAACAAAATAAACAAATCCAACATAAAGGAGGTGACTGTGGAGCTGTTTTCATGTAATATAATCCGGGGTAGAGGTATCCTGGTCCGAAGTTTGATCAGAGCTCAAGCTTTATCTGCATCTTATACGCCTGTTTATGCATCTTTGGTGGCGATTCTCAATAGTAAGATCCCAGATATCGGTGAACTGCTCATCAAACGTCTGGTTTTGCAATTTAGACGTGCTTTTAAACGAAAAGATAAGGCTGTTTGTATGAGTAGTTCGAACTTTCTGGCACATCTTTGCAACCAGCAGATTGCCCATGAAATATTATGTCTACAAATCTTGCATCTTCTTCTTCAGTCACCTAACGATGATCAGGTTGAAATTGCAGTATCTTTTGTCAAGGAAGTCGGTGCATATTTGGCTCAAGTGAGTTCTCCAGCATTCAATGGAGTCTTTGATCGATTTACCGCGGTTCTTCATGAAGGAAATTTAGACCGAAGGACTCAATTCATGATCGAGACAATATTTCAAATTAGAAGAGATGATTTTGCCGATAATCCTTCTATTCCTGAAGATCTGGATTTGGTTGAAGAAGACGATCAAAACACTCATCTGATAAGTCTGGACGATGACGATATAAAAGGCGAAGAATCATTGAATGTCTTTCGTTTTGATAAAGATTATGATCAGCATGAAGAAGAGTATGCTAAACTAAAGGGTGAAATTCTAGGAACCGACGAGAATGACGAGGATGATGATCAGAGTGTTTCTGGTCGTTCAGATACAGAATCAAGTGATAACGAAGAAGCTGCTGACGGTAATGAAAACGCAGCAGCTGATGACAAGGATGCTCAAGGAAGGGTGAAAATTCTAGATATGACCAATAGCGAGCTTTTGAATCTTCGAAAGACTGTGTATCTTACTGTGATGTCTACAATGTCTGTGGATGAAATATGTCATAAGCTGCTCAGGATGGATGTGCCTAACAATAACAAGTTCGAGGTTGTCAAAATGGTGATTGAATGCTGTGCACAAGAGAAAATCTATAATAAGATATATGGAGCAGTTGGGTCGCGATTCTGTCGAATGGGCATGTTATTGGCTGATGGAAAACGATGGGCAGATTATTTTGAAGAAGCATTCGCATTGTACTATGAAACGATTCATCGATATGAGACAAATAAGCTGAGAAATATCGCAACTATGTTTGGCTATATGCTAGCATCGGATTCATTGTCGTGGAAAGTGTTTGAGTGTGTGAAGATGAATGAGCATGATTCTACAGCATCATCTCGAATTTTCATCAAGATACTTTTTGAAGAAATGAAGCAGGAACTTGGACTCAAGGAGTTGGCTAAGAGATTCCAAGAGGAGTATATTCAGCCATATTTGGTAAATATGATGCCCCAGGATATTGATAATTTGGATGATACTCGTTTCAGCATTAATTACTTTACAGCGATCAACCTCGGAGTGCTGACGGAACCAATGAGAGATTTTCTAGATAACCTTCCTCCTCCACCATCACCGTCTGGATCTCGATCGGCAAGTGTTTCTTCAAGGGGAAGTTACTCGGGATCAGAGCCTGGTGGAAGACGAAGGAGTTATTCGAGTGAAGGAGAAGATTCAAGGGGGAGGGGTTTTTCCAGGGGAAGAAGTATGTCAAGAGGGCGAAGTTGGTCACGAGGAAGAAGTATGTCTAGAGGATCAAGTTCTCCTAATGAGAGAAGTGTATCCCGAGGTAGGAGATATTCCGGAAGACATACGAAGGAACGAGATGGTTCCAATGATAGAAGTCATTCTAGAGGGCGTTCTAGAAGAGATCGCAGAGATCGACAAGACTTCTCATCTCAAGAAAAAAGCCCAGCTCCCCGTCATGAACGATCAGTCTCACTGTCTCCAGTGCGTCCTGTCGGATATCGGCGAGCATCACCACCGGCACCCAAGGTCAACACTGGAAAACGAGCACAAGCTAGTGATTTTATATGAGAAGTACGAGAATGATACGAGAATGATATGGAAAACAAGAAATAAACTCATTTCAACACTATTTACACCTGTTTTGTTGACATCTCGTCCACCGCCTCATCTTTGACGATATTTATCCGACTCAACGATAATTATATGAGACATCACCTGCCGATGCTCATATCGGATAATATGACAATTAACACAAACAAAACATGTCAAAACCACATAATAAACCATTAAACCCATCTTCTTCCCAATCCATCTATAAATCAATCTCTCCTATCCAATTCCCCCCATTGTTGTCCCCTTTCCCTCCATTGTGCCCCGTTGGGTTTTTCCACCATCATCCAACCAATCGATTTGATCCATCTCAACCTTTAGTAACCGTTTTAATCCGGTCTAAGATTCTATCAACTAAAGCAAATTAAACAGAGGGTTAGCCAACAATTGTGACCGATGCTTGCTGCAAAGAGGTTTACCCGGATTCCTGCAATTAAATCAAGGACCTATATATATCCTAGGTTTGCTAGAGGATATGCTTCATCGTGTAAGTAGATGATTAATCAGCGGGCACGCCGATTCTTTCTCAAATATCTGTTTCTTCTCGTCTTTAGTTCAATATTCCTTTACTAACACATTTCTAGCCGATGAATTGGATGTTGTTGTCATTGGTGCCGGTCCAGGAGGGTGAGTATATAAAATTTTTGTTAACCGGCTAATTATCGGCATACTAATCCAACCAGCTACGTTGCTGCAATTAAAGCTGCTCAATTGGGCCTAAAAACCGCTTGTATCGATAAGCGAGGTCCTCCCGGAGGTACCTGTTTAAATGTAGGATGCATTCCTTCCAAAGCTCTGCTCAACAATTCACACCTCTACCATGAAATACTTCATGATACTCAAAAACGAGGAATCGACGTTGCTTCCGATGGTGTCAAGCTCAATTGGGCCAATTTTCAAAAAGCAAAAGATACTGCTGTCGAAGGTCTGACCAGTGGTGTAGAAATCCTCCTGAAGAAGAATAAGGTCGATTATTATAAGGGAACTGGCTCTTTTGTAGATGAACATACCATCAAAGTCGCTCTTAATGATGGTGGTGAGGAAAATCTCAAGACCAAGAACGTCATTGTTGCCACGGGTTCAGAATCTACCCCTTTCCCTGGCATTGACATAGACGAGCAGAAAATCGTCACTTCTACTGGTATTTTGTCTCTTCCTGAAATCCCCAAGCGTCTTGCTATAATCGGTGGTGGTATCATTGGCCTAGAAATGGGCTCTGTTTATGCTCGTCTGGGCTCTCAGGTTACTGTCATTGAATTCGTCAATGCCATTGGTGGTGCTGGAATGGATGCTGAGGTATCTAAAACCGCTCAAAAGTTCCTCAAGAAGCAAGGTTTGGATTTCAAGCTCGGAGCCAAGGTTCTTGGTGCCAAGGTTGAGAATGATGTTGTCAAAATCGAGGTTGAGAACGTCAAGAACAACAAGACTGAATCCTTGGAATCCGATGTTTTGTTGGTTGCCATTGGTCGACGTCCTTTTGTAGATGGTCTCAATGCCGAAGCCATTGGTCTAGATCTCGACGCTAAGGGTCGTGTTGTTTGCGATCAAGAGTACCGAACCAAATTCTCTCATATCCGAACCATTGGTGACTGCACATTCGGTGCTATGCTTGCTCACAAGGCTGAGGAAGAAGGAATTGCTGCTGTTGAGTACATCAAGAATGGTCATGGCCATGTCAACTATGGTGCCATTCCTTCGGTTATGTACACACATCCAGAAGTTGCTTGGGTTGGTCAGAATGAAGCCCAACTTAAAGATGCCGGTATCAAGTTCAAGGTCGGCAAGTTCCCATTTGCAGCAAACTCTCGAGCAAAAACCAACCTCGATACTGAAGGTTTTGTCAAGTTCCTGACTGACAAGGAGACCGACCGAGTCTTGGGTGTACACATTGTAGGACCCAATGCTGGTGAGCTCATTGCAGAAGCTACTTTAGCACTCGAATACGGTGCATCTGCTGAGGACGTTGCCCGAACATGTCATGCTCATCCTACGCTATCTGAAGCGACCAAGGAGGCTGCATTGGCTGCTTATGACAAACCTATCAACTTTTAGAGAGCGAGTGTAAGGAAGAGCAGATGCTCAAGTGTAGTTGGAAATAAATATAATAGTAATTATATAAAATGCTATTTGTACCGGTGTCAGAATGAGTAAGGTTACAGTATTCAACGATGCTGAATATTCGTTCTATAGTTGTTATGCGAAATCTGCCTTAAATGTCATTATGCATGTAGTTTCATCTGATTTTTCCGATTATTGGTGCAAGGGCTTGAGGTAAAATGGCAGCAGCATCGCCTTCAAACATGAAATCAGCATTTTCAGTGATTTCGGTATTGAAAACAGCCACTTTTCCTCCTCTCATAGCCACTTGCTCGACGTATCCAGCAGCAGGCCAGACGACGCCGGAAGTTCCAATGACAAGAATCAAATCGACTTCGCCACTAGTGACAAATTGATCAGCTTTATCTATCACGCCTAAAGGAAGAGGTTCGCCGAACCAAACCACACCAGGACGTAATAAATGGCCACAGCGAGGACAACGAGGTAATTCGTCTTCAGGAATACTTCGATATATTTTCTTAGGAATACCTTCACCATCCTCATCTTCCTGATATATCCTCTTTAAAGTAGGAGTAAGAAATGGGTCCATGTTGATCTCTTCAAATGTACAGGTAAATGAGGTACATTTGACGTTAAATAAGTCTCCATGCAAATGCAAAAGTCCATTAGTCGGATGATCCGCTCGTAATAAAAGCCCATCGACATTTTGAGTAAGTGTCAGATATCGTTGAGACCCCAACTGTCGACTCAGTTGAGCCAATGCAAAATGTCCCTTATTAGGTTTAGCATTAAGAGCAGTGATTCTCCTGGCAGAATAGAATTGCCATACCAAGTCGGGAGTTTCTAGAAATGCGTCTAAAGTGGCCAATTCCATCATATCGTAGCCTTTCCATAGCCCACCAGCTGATCTGAAGGTAGGAAGACCAGAAGAAGCCGATAAACCAGCACCGACTGAAAAAAGTTAGAAGGATAATTTAGTAGGAATTTAATTACTGCTTACCTAATGCTAATATTCTCCTTGAAGACGACAAACATTGTATAAAACTACTCATACTGTCTGTCATGTCCAATTAGATGTTTTTCATTTGAGATCAGGAACAATTTGGCAGTTGGGTTGCTAATTAGAGAGTAGATAACAGATTATTATTACACGGGTGTTTGAAAAATTCAATCGTTTTGGGCTCTCAAAGTTAATTGCTTGTCAATTCCCTTTTTCGTCAACACAAAATAGAGTTTTTTCATTGATTTCAATGCCTTAATTAGCCGATTTTTCTCCTGAGCTTTGTTCAAGGTCTTTGTTACCCGGCATTGTCGAGTTTTTCCTCTTTTGATCGTGCCTCTCATTTTTCCCAACACCACCCACTCAGCACTAATAACCCCGTGTATCCTGGGTTATTACTTTCATCATGGCTGCCGAAGATGAAATGCGTCGTATTCTCGACGGTATTTACAGCTTACAAGATAGCTCTGATGGTCGAGAAGTATCACCTGCTTTTCAAACGCTGCCGGACCGTAAATTGACTGCTTATTACAAGACCATCAAACGTCCGATATCGTTGTTTATGATCCGCAACAATATCAAGCATCATTCCTATAAAGCAATTATGGAATTTCTGAAAGATTGTGTTCAAATCACTTATAATGCTAGAGTGTTTAATATGAAGAGTTCTCAGATTTATGAGGACGCTGTTGTGATTGATGATTATCTAAAGGAAGAAATTGAAAAACTCAAGGATTATCCCGATGAAAAAATCGAATATCCTGATTTTGGCCCCATTCCCGAAGGTGACGATGCCGCGATGATCGATGTTGGCGATGGTGATGCCGACGGAGATGACGATTATGCAGAACCCGATGATGATGACGAGGAAGAGGAAGAAGAGCCCGACGATGACGATGAAGATGAAGAGGAGGAGGATGAACGTCCCAGAAAGTCTCGAAGAGGTCGTCCTCGACGCGCCGTGGCTGCAGCAAGACGAAGAAAGAAGGAGGAAGAGGAAGCGGCTGCTATTGCTGCCGGTGTTGTCGAAGATCGTCGAAGAAAGAGGGGGCGTCCTCCGACTGTCGATAAACCTCATGAACATCGAATTAAGGCCATTATGCGAGGCATTCGAAAATCGCGTGAACCTAGAACTGGTCGTATGCACTATCTGACGTTTGAAAAACTACCTGACCCGAAACAGTATCCCGATTATTATAATCAGGTGGCTGATCCTATTGCTTTAGATATTATCCGAAAAAACATCAAGCGAAGAAAATACGCCACTGTTGAAATGTATTTGGCTGATATGAATCTCATGTTTAATAATGCTAAAGTATTCAATGCTGATGGCTCGGTGGTCTTCAGGGATGCGGTTGTCCTTCAACAACTAATGGTGCAGTTAGCAGAAGAGGAGCTCAAGAAGCCAGACAGTGTATATCAGGACCCTGATTCAAATTCTAAGACTTCCCGACTGCCTTTGGATCAAGTAGAACATCGCGGTGAGATATACAAGGTTGGTGATTGGATTCATATTTCCAATCTTAATGACCCTGCTAAGCCCACGATTGGACAAATATTCAGAATCTGGCAGGCCAGTGATGGTCAGAAATGGATCAACGCCTGTTGGTATTACCGTCCTGAACAGACTGTTCATCGTTACGATAAGCTTTTCTATGAAAATGAAGTGGTGAAGTCAGGTCAATATCAAGACCACTTGGTGGATGAAATTCTCGAGAAGTGTTTCGTCATGTTCTTTACTAAATATCAGAGAGGTCGTCCCGTTGGAATCGGTGAACGTTCAGTATACTGTTGTGAAAGTCGATACAATGAGACTGAAAAGACTTTTAACAAGATCCGAACATGGAAAGCATGTATTCCAGACGAAGTACGATCCACGGACTACCCTATGGATTATTTTGAAAAGTTGCATCCGCTGAGACGTGTAGTGTCGCCAATTCGACACTTGCTTCCTGAAGACGCCAAGGATGATGATCCTGTTCCCGAGCCAAAACTGGGAGTGCCCAATGCTCCTCCTATCATTGGTGCAGTGTATAAACGGCCTATTGATCCTAATGAGCCGCCTGAACAGCCAACACCTGAGGGTCCGGATGAAGATTACGCGTCAGGAAGTTCGACACCTCGAGGTGGTAGTGGGATGCCACCTTACCGGCGTACTTACAATACTAGTCTTAATAAGGTTGTACCGAACAATACTCCTCTCAATACGAGTGCAACCGGGAGATACTACAGAGGTAATGATAGTCCAGCTGTTCAATCTCCATTCAGTGCAGCAGCCGCCAGTCCTGCAGTTGGTTCTGCCGGAATTGCTGTCCCGGGCTATATGAGGTCTCCTATGTATGCTGGGTCCACTGTTGGCAGCGAGACGCGATATAATCCTCCACCGGTACCAAACTCAGCATACAAGTTGTCTGAAGCGTTTCAAAGTCTATTGCCAAATAGCGAGTTGAACTCGGTGGTAAAAACCGACGATAAAGCAGTCGTCTGGTTCGCTGCCCCACCGGTATGGGTTGCAAACAGGCATTTGACGCGACCTCTTGAAAACAAGAGTCCAGCCGGTATAAAATTCAGATTCGAAAACGACAAGAAACGTGCTGCTTCTGGCGATGATTCCGACGACGAGATTGTTGTTGCACCTAAGCGGTTTGGACATTCAGCCAAGTATTTGGCTTGGAGAACAGCACAGGCTCAAAAGGCCAATTAAAAATTACGTAAAGAATTCTAGAAACAAAAAACGTGTTTTCATATAATCTCTTTTCGTACTGTATACATATAGATATATAAAGATGACTTTGAAACTTACATAGCCTTAAATGTTCCATGGGTATTCAACAAAAGGCGTGCTTAGTTCAAGATACCCCAGTACTGTTCAGCGTCGAAAGCACCGGGAGATTTCCAGAGATCATTGAAAGCAGTGAACAAAATGACATCATTTCCAACAGAGGACTTAAGGCCAGAAATAGCCTGCTGTTGCTGCGAAGTTCCCGGAACTGCTTGTCCGTTAGACTCACCCTGAGTAGGCCATCCACTCTCAGTGATGACAGTCTTCTTACCGTTGCAGGCAGAAGAGACAGAGTCGATAGTAGATAGAGCCCAGTTACCAGCATTGGATGCCGGACAGTCAGCATCGAAGAAAGCGTGAGCATTGATAGCTGCATAGTCGGAATAATCACACAAAGATGGATTGTCCAAGAAGGCAATGAAAGTGTCGACAGACACAACAGGACCAGTGTAACCGTATCCCTGAAGAATAGGCTTGGCTTGGTTAATGTAGCCCTGAATCTGAGAAGGATTGGCCTGGCCACTGTTAACCAATTCGTTACCAATAGACACGGTATATACACTACCCCAGTCATTGTTGATACCAGACTTGATAGTGCTAAGACCCTGCGAGATCTGGGTAATGTCGTAAATACCCAAAAACAACTTCTGGTTGCTGCCCTTTGCTGCGTAGACAGCACCAACTTGGTCACAGTCAACGCCATAGAGACGAATAATATCATAACCAGACAATTGGGCAACTTCAGAAGCAATCTGAGAAGACGACTTGCAGCCACCAGAATTCGAGTAAGGGCTGTAAGTGATACCCAATGCACCGCCAGAACCAATAGGGTTAGAAGAACCAGATGATTGAGGAGCACTGCTAGAAGAAGAAGCAGGCGAAGGTGCAGAACTGCTGGAAGGAGCTGCAGGCGCAGGCGAAGACGATGTCTCAACCGGTGCAGGAGGAGGTGCTGCAGAAGAAGATTCTTGTGCAGGAGCTGGCGCAGGAGCAGCTGGTGCTGTAGCGGCAGGAGCAGCCGAAGAAGCAGGGGCTGCTCCTTCACCATTGGGGCCAACAGTGACATAGGTGACAGCATTCACAGTAACATAGTCAACAGCAGCTTCACGCTTGTGAGCATGATGAATAGGCTGAGCAACAGCAATAGAGGCCACGAGACCGGTGGCAATGACAGATGTAGAGAACTTCATGTCGAAAGAGAACGCGTTAACAACTTACAAAGTAAGGGAATGTCGTATCGAGAGAAAAAAATAGGGGGCTTTACAGAGAGTAAAAAGAACCAGCTTTTTACACAATCAATGCAAAGATAGTAGTTAGCAAAATAAGAAAGCTACAATAGAATCAATCCAAGTAGATTTCAGTTAAGCGATATAGGCGGTTGTACAAGTTGTCCAAATAACAAGCACAAGCAGCGGTGACTAAGACAGACCGAAAAGCAGTAAAATCCCCGGTAAAACGAAATAAAGCGACCTTAGTAGTGGTTGAAAAGAAAGGAACGTATAAAGTACTATGGAAATAGTGCTAAGAAAGCGTCGCTATCGTTGTTGTTTGTAAGTTGAAAGGTGAAGAAAGAAAGTCAAAATAAGTAGTTTACATATTTTTGTAGGGGGTTGGGCATGGTAGCCAATCAGAGCCTGGGATCGGGTAGAAAAAGTAATGAAAATATGTGAAATCAGCACACAACATTGAAATCACTCGGCAAAAACAAAAAACAAAAAACAAGAAAAAAAAAAACAAAACAGCAGTCCCTGAAGGAACCGAGACGGGTGATAATCTTAACGCGCAAAAACGCTGAATACTATTAGAAGCTATTAGAATTGATGTTATATAGGAAATATGATGAATATCCTTGGCATTTTTTGTGGTTAAAATCAGCCAGTTTCAATTATAAACTTTGAGGTTTTTTGTTTTATTTGCTACCCGTGTAGTTTCAGGTCTGCACCCCAATTCAAATTTTACCAGCCATATTCCCAATTCGGCTAACCACTCAATTCAAAGTCAATGCCGCAACAATAGAAAGGAACAAGGATGGTAATGAAAAAATAAATGGATGGATTTGGAAGAGACGGAATTGTGGGGACTTGTGTAGAATTCCTTGTTCAATAGTACAATGAGTTGTGTTGATATAAGCCCATGAAATTATTATATTGGAATGTATGTTTGTATAACCGCATGGTCGAGCCAATTTGATGAAATAGCCCATCTGAAACTTTGAGGTTCAAAATGCACCACATTACCACCGTGCGGTTAATTAGGTATCAGAGCAACTACACAATCATTGTGTAATTGTGTCACAATCCAATTAGTGTGGCTAGTTAGTTACAATCTTAGATATCCCATGTGATGTAGATTTTCATAACGTCATTGCCGAGGAACAGGAAAGTGGTTGTTTAGCCATCGGTTTTTCCGATGAGGAGAAAAAAGTTCCTGGGTACTGCACAGGCTTATAGAGCTTATAGTTGACTATCGAGGAATGAAGAATAAATCATGCATATTAATCAAAGTTACCATGTGAATATTATCATTATAAAATATAAAAAAACATTAAAAAAACTACATCAAAATTCCATACATGCAATGAATTGAATACGTAATTGGTTTTTTGTCCGAATCGTTAAACTGAAATCCAACCCCGCCAATTTTTCAGCCGACCCCGCAATTCATTTTGTCAGTCGCCAATTGCAACGTCTTATCGACTAACAAAGAGTCGGCAAGTTCGGGCCAGTCTGAAAAAGCCAAGATATAACTCCGTTCTTTGTTGGTAAGAATACATGCCTCTTTTGGTTCAACTTCGGTTCGGCATTGTCATTGTCATTGCCCGATCCCCGTTTCTTTCAAACAAATCAAAAAATTTCCAGATCAAAGGAATTCCAAATCGAGCTTTATTCAGACAAGTAATGAATCCTTTCATATCTCTGACCGCTCTCTTCCATGCTATCTATCACCCAAACCATTTCAATATATAATAAAAGCACACAATCATAAATATCACTCCTCCATAAAATATCCATTTGTCTTGAAACGCCCGTCTTTCAACCAATCGAATCGTCTCATTAGATATCCCCAAAGTATTGGCCGCACTGTACAAAGATTTCTGGGTACTTTTGAGAAACTCCCTCTGTTCACCCAGATCTCCTAAAACTTGACGTCCACGTTCAATAAAGTCATCCAATTGCTGGCCGGTCCTTTGAAGAATATCCTGCTCTTTAGTCAACCCCTGAGCTCTTGACATGTCGGTGAATTGATTACTTGGTTGTGCATAGGGATTCTCTGGGGTATCAGCACCCTGGGCAGCTCCAGCATTATGCCTACGCCCAAATAACTCCTGTCTATTACTTTGATGGATTTCCTCCTCACGACGTTTCTTGAGCTCTGCAAACTCCTCACGCGCACTCTGAAGTTCTGCCCTAAACGTGGAGATGCGTTGTTCGGCCTTTTCCTTCTTCTCAGCCACAATCTCCGTCGACGCGGCATTACTATAATCGTCCAAAGTTTTTGAAAATGCTGTCAACGTAGCAGATATTTGACCTGGTTGATTAGCACGTGATCAACGCTTCCCTGCTATGTGGTTCTTCATCACTCACCTTGTAAGCTCAGAGGCGTGGTTTCTGGCGAACGAGAAAACTCTGCCAAATCGCGCTTCAAATTCTGGCTCTGTTTTACTGCATGATTGAACAGAGTGTTCTAAAGACGGTTAAATTTCATTGGCGTGGTGGTTTTAATTGGTTGTTTTTCTACATACCATTTGAATATTCTGTGCTGGCAGAAGGTAAAATAGATGTCAGAAGCTGGAGAATTTCAGGAACAGGCAGCGGAGAATGGCCAAAAGAGGTAAAAGAGAATAAATGGAGATATTTGTTCAGGGTAACTAAGTATAGGCAATTATTAAATAATTAGGCTGATAAATTAATAACCAATAGATCAGCACTGTTTGTTTCCTCTTCTGATCTGATAAGTTTTTCCGACTGCCGTTTTTCCGTATCGTATATATATAAAGCCTCCGCTTCCCACTGTTGTGTACTTCATCATGAAAGCTTCCTTAAGTCTTGCGAGACATCCCATCATCTCCCGACTTCGTGCTCATCACGCTGATAAAGTGGCTATTAGGCATGTTATTTCTGGCAATAGTTATACTTATGGCCAACTGATCTCAGATATCGGCTCCTGGAGATCGGTTTTGGAGCAGAATGCCGCTGCTGGAAACCGTGTCGCCATCATGGGTGAAAATAGTTACCAATTCATCTCGTGTTTCTTTGCCAGTCTGACGTTACCTGGAACTCTGGCTGTCCCTCTATGTACCAACCATACTGAGGCAGAAATCAACTACCAATTGAATGATTCAGGTGCAAATCTAATTGTGACGCCTAGTCGTTTTCTGCACAAAGTAGACGCTTTCAAACAAAAGAAACTAGTCATTGATGAGTTGACTTTGAAGCCCTGTGCTGAGTTTGATACTGCTGACTCCTCAGGATATATGATCTACACGTCTGGAACCTCAGGGAATCCAAAGGGTGTCGTGACTCCTCTTGCCACCAGTATGGCACAAGCTAAAGCACTGACTCAGGCTTGGAATATCAATTCTGATACGATTATGCTTCAAACATTGCCTCTTCACCATATTCATGGACTGCTCATTGGTTCTATTATGCCACTGCTGGCTGGAGGTCGTATAGAATATCTCTTTCCTTACTATGCTTCTAAAATGGTCAATAGACTCAAAGATACTTCACTTCCGACTATCAATACTTATACAGCTGTTCCTACTATATACACGCGCTTAATAAGCTATATCAACAGCCTGAGTTCGGACGAAAAGACTAAAGCCAAAGCCGGTATTAAGAACCTCAAATTGGCTATGTGTGGATCAGCCGCTTTGCCTCAGCCTCTTAGAGAGGCCTGGGATGCTACCTGCGATAATCAGGTACCATTACTGGAAAGATATGGTATGACTGAAACAGGAATCACTTTTTCACAGCCATTAGATCCCACCAAAAGGGTTCCAGGTTCCATTGGTGGCCCTGTTCCAACAGTTGAAGCCCGGCTCGTGGCAGACGATGGTACAATCTATACCAGTACTTCCCCAGATGTCACTAAGACAACCGGTGAAATCCAATTGTCGGGTCCATTAGTCTTCGAAGAATACTGGAAGAAACCAGAGGCATCTAAAGAAGCTTTCACTGAAGACGGGTGGTTCAAAACCGGCGATGTTGCCCGTATAGACAAGGATGGAAATTGGTTTATCATGGGCAGAGCCAGCATGGATATCATCAAGAGCGGTGGAGAAAAAATCTCGGCCCTAGAAATAGAACGAGAAATCCTAGGAATTCCTGCTGTTGCTGAATGTGCTGTAGTTGGTGTCCAATCCGATGAATGGGGTCAGGAAGTATCAGCTATAATAGTTCTTTCAGATCACGGTCGTTCCACGAATTTCGGACTCGCAGAGCTGAAAGCCGAATTGAAGAAAGTTCTGGCCGGCTGGAAGATCCCCAAACGAATGAAAGTGTTGGAGGTGATACCTCGAAACCAGATGGGAAAAGTCAATAAGAAGACATTAGTCCGAGTCTTTGATGAAGAAACGTAAACCGGTATTCCGGTATGTTATTTATGTACATTTTGACAGGACACTACCTTTAGGTCCTCTTGTAATATATCGCGGAGCACTTGTCTCCGGCAACAATTGCCTGACTCACAGTGGCCGAACGCATGCTCCCCTTATCGTCTAGATATCGGAGTTTTTCGTTATTTAACAGCTGAAGTGGCTCTTCCTTGCCTTCCTCGAATGTCTGCATCTGCATTGGCTGAGGAACTGTGGATTTCTTGCCATTTCCTAGTTGGCCCATATTGTTCCATCCCCATTGAAGAACATTTCTACCGCGAGAGCTGCCTGAAGAGGTCTCCAAGGTTACAAACGTATGATCCGAGCCTACAGACCAATCATGTAGCTCTATGGGTCTTGTTTCTTGATGTTTTTCCGAATATTCTTGCAGTTGTTCCAGTTTTCGGATATGCAGTAGTTGGACCTGGGAATGAGAAAAGGATCCTGTGCCTAATTGTCCTGTGCTTCCATTACCAATGGAATATATTGATCTTCCCTCAGGACCCTCAGTTGTTAGATATGATACATTTCCCCCAGCCGCAATTTGTGTAGCCTTAATGGAGGAGTCGGCCAATGAAGATCGTTTCTTAGTTGGATCAATCTGCATCTCCATTGGTGCACCGATCTGAGCAGTGCGATAACTGAACTTAACGCCGAGTTGGCCATGCGTATTTTCTCCGAATACAAAAACACCGCCGTTGCGAGTCAAAGCAAGACTATGGTATTCTCCGACAGCAATGTCTTTGATCGGAGTAGGCTCTAGCAGTTTGACGGCATGCAAAATACCTGTCGCGGGAGGTTTATCAAACTGAGAAAGACTAGCAATACCATATTGGCCATGAGAAGTTTCAGGATCATTGACAGATCCACTAAACACTCTTCCACGAGACGTAAGCGCTAAAATATGGTTGTTTCCTGCAACGATTTTGCTTAAGCCTTCAAACCACCAGAAAGAAGGCAGTTTCAGAGCCACAGGGATCGGGTTTTCCACAGTCCATGTATATATTTTTGAATTTCTTTTCGATAAAGCAACAATAGTATTCCCCGAAATGCATACTGAGTTGATGTTCTTAGAAGCTATTTCAGTTCTCTGATCATCATGCCATTGAACCACATTTCCATTGTCCAGCACCGCCACACCGACATTCTCATTGATTGCCAGATCTCTCAGAAGTTTTCCCTGAAAAAACTCCAGTCGAACTGGTGTTTTCACTGCCTCAATCTGTGGATCAGAGCTCAAAACCCGGTGTCTATTGGATCCCCACGCATAGACACCCACTCTTTTTCTCTCACTAATGCTATTTTCCTTGCTGTATTCCGAAAGAACCGGTTTATTCCATGCTTGACTTGCTAAAACTGCACATGAACCCACCAATAGGGATCTTCTCCACATTGCTGATATATGGTTGTATGGGAAACCTTCCCAACCAGCCAACATGTTCAGACAGCAGCTGAAACCCAGGATGTTCAAACCAATGGTCAATCAGGCTGTTTATGGTCGTCGATCAGTTTCAAACGGCTTACAGATTGGTCAGTCGCTTTTTGATACCCGCAAGTTTGCTCTTCAGCTCGAACGGCAGGGCTTTACGCCTACTCAAGCAGAAGCAGTTCTTAAAGCTCTTGCTTCGGTTCTCGATGATACCGTGACAAATCTGTCGGGAAATCTCGTATCTAAGGAAGAGTTTTCTAGAAGAGTTTATCAGCAAAAGGTGGACTTTACTAAGCTTAAATCAGAGCTTATGTCTCTAGGAAAGACAGAGGTAACAAGAGTCACCAGTGAACATGATAGAATAGCCAATGATTTGGAAAAATTACGGCAGAAATTCAAGGAGGAAATGTCTAAAACCCGTGCTGGCGTTCGACTGGATTTCAACTTGGAAAAAGGAAGAGTTAGAGAAGAGTCTGCCGTTCAGGAGATCAAAATCAAAGAGACAGATGCTCGTATTGACCAGGAACTGTCGAATTTCAAGTCTCAGATTGAATCTACAAAAGCTCAGGTTGCACAGTGGCTTATTGGTGTGTGTACAGGTATATTTGCCATGGTGTTGGCGTATATCAGGCTGTTTAGTTGAGGCATGGCTGGCTATTGCCAAGTCTGCTATTAGGCTGATATCGAGGTTGTATTATAATATTCACTTCTATTATCACCAATCTACGATTCTCACTTCTATTGTCACCTAGTCTACCATTCAGGCTTCTTGACATCTCGCCCCAGTGACTTGGCCACATAATATCCCAGAGTTTGCCTAGCTATGTTATTACTAGACCACGAGCGAAGAGGATGAACTCTGTTGGAAAAAAGCAAGAAAAATGTCTGTGAATCTCTATCAATAGCCAATGTGGTTCCGGTAAATCCTGTATGACCTGCACATGACATGGATTGCATTGGCCCTGCCCAGAAATATTGATTCAACTCGAATCCAATTCCATGTTCATTTCCTGGGAATTTGTCATTATAATTGGTGAATATCATGTCGACGGCTTTTTCTGATAGTATCCGTTGGTTGCCGTATGTTCCCTTATTCAGAATCATCTGGCAAAATATCGCAGTATCTTCAACAGTCGAGAATAATCCAGCATGGCCACATACTCCTCCTACTGCATATGCATTTTCATCGTGAACAACTCCTCTAACCGGATTAGGACGACCTGCTACTGGACTCTGGAACTCTTCAGCAGCAATCCTATCATAGAAAGGGTTTTGCTCTGCTGGTTTATTTCCAACATTAAAAAACGTTGATTTCATATTCAACTTATCGGTAAATTCTGCAATAAGCTGTTGTAGAGTTTTACCAGTTACCTTTTCTAGAACCAATTGCAGATTCATTAGATTGAGATCCGAGTACCTATATACAGTGCCAGGTTTGTCCAGAAGTCGTGCCATTGCTATTGCATAATGACGTTCAATAGGATCTTTATAATATTCGGTGATTAGATTTGGATACGGATCATTATCGAACCCAGAAGTGTGAGTAAGTAGATGTAGGATAGTGACATCCTCTTTACTATTGGTAGCAAAATACGGAATATAATGAGCCACCTTTTGCTCAAGTTCAATAGTTCCTTTATCGATCTCAACGAGAGCTGCAACTGTTGTGAATAATTTGGTTAAACTGGCCATATCGTAGATAGTGTTGATTTTAGCAGGGATTCGACGGTCCTCAGGCAGTAGAGTTCCCTGATCATCGGCATATAACAACGAGTAACCAAAAGCGAATTTGGAAACAATGCTGGACTTATGACCTACAATCACGGTGCCACCAGGTTGAATTGGATGGACTTTGTTGAATGTGAATTTGCCATAGTTTCTAGCCTTGGAGAAATCAGCCATGCTCTCAGTGAGTTCCTTCAAAGGCTCACCAAGCAGACCAACCGACTCAGGTGTACCATCTACGAGGATTCCAGAGGTTGATTTGGACATTTATTGGATAAAAAGAAGGAAAGACAAGTTTATGTTGGATTGGTTGGAGAAAGTCCGGGGAATTTCGGCGAATGGTGGGATTTTGGCTCAAGGTGGAATCTCAGGGGAAAATCGATGATTAGATAGGGAAACATATGCTAACGCGTATAATTGATATGGGAAACTGACGAATTGGTAAGATAAACACTGCATTAAGTTATCAATTCTTAGTTTATCACGTGTTTCTTTCATTCAGTTACAAGACTATATATATATGCCAGAGCCAGCAACAATAAAGTCCATCATAAGATCCAAAAACTTTCTGTAAATAAATCGCTAATTGAAGACCAACCAATTAATTTGTAAAAAAAAGCTCCTTGAGAATTGCAGCCGTATCTTCAGGCGATGTCACAGAATGCCCGACAGTACGCTTATCCTCATAAATCTCGTAGTCATTACCACCCTTATAGGTCTTATCACCGAAAAAGTGAATGGTCTTGAACTTCTCACCTTCTATATGTTTAAGACAGTAAGTTTTATCCCATCCAGTGGGGAAAACGTCAAAGGAGATCTTACCTCCAATAGAATAGGTAAGAGCCAAGTGAGAAAACTCCTTCTTCAGCGCCTCAATCATCTTAGATCGAACATTATGCTCCTTGTCATAAAGCTCAAATTCATCACGTTCTGCAATGGTGGCATTTCGTCCAATAGGAGATACATTGATCATACCGTTTCTAAACTCAATAAAAGTACCTCTTCGTTTAGGCAAATCAATGTCACTGAGATATCTAAGAATAAACTTGACAAGCTTATTATACTCGGTTTCACCAATCCAGCCAATGAAGCTCTGACTGGCCAATTGCTTGCCCTGCTTATAAGCAGTAAGACCATTTTCAGCAAAGCAGAAGTCAAACTTGTCCAATGAATCATCACCAAGCTGTTCATATTGTTTGCTCAAATCAGAGCCTCCAACAAATCCAATGACGCATTTTTTTCGCAAATCTTCCAAAAGCTGTCGATGCTCTGGCTTGATCTTTTGACGAGCAAGGGTCAAAGTACCATCGACATCAAACAGGCAAATGGTATCTCCATGAGGACGCTCGGTGAATGCAGACATATTAACAAAAATGTTATTTAGGTTTATAAAACGACCGGTTTGTGGTGGGAAGCAGAAAAAAGTGGGCAGATTAGACTATTTATATCAAAAGGCTCGAGGAAATTCAGTTACGTGTAAAGAAACGGCTGGTCAACGTGCAAAACGTGGAAAAAGGAAAAACACGGGAAGAAAGCGGTGGCACTGCCAGCAAAACAACATTTAACTTCTAAAGTATAGAAATTCATTTTTGTATTATAAAATATAAAAGCACATGAGATGACCGGTTTTTTTTTTGCTCTTCTAAACAGTCAAATCAGGGTTGTAGTCAGGAAAGTCAACCAAAGACTGTTCCAAAGGTCCCTTCTTGGTCAAAAACTTGACAAAAGCACCATCGTCTCGGATTTCTCCAGCTTCTCGTCGAGTAATGTATTCCTCTCGGTTGAGGGAAGTGAAGCCCCATTTCTTGGAGATGATGATCTTTTGTTGACCAGGGAACTTGTATCGGCATCGTCGCAAAGCTTCAACAGCAGCAGCCAAGTTAGCATCCTTGGTTCGGATGGAAATGAGAATCTGTCCAATGTCGACACGAGCTGCAAGACCAGCAGGTTTACCCCAGGCACCTCGCATACCCTGTTGAAGACGATCGGCTCCGGCACATGACAACATCTTGTTGATTCGCAGAACATGATAAGGATGGACTCTGATTCTCATGTGGAATGCTTCTCGACCACATGTCTTGGTCATGTACTTATTGCCACAGATTCGGGCAGCTTCCAAAGCTTCAGAAGACAACTGCTCAAACTCGTTGGACACCAGATGAACACACAGAGGAAATTCATCAACAGAAGCTCTCTTTCGACCCAAGTCATACGATCTAATCTTGGCGTCTGGAACACCTCGGTTGTATCGAGACTTAGGGAATGGCTTATTTTTGCAAAATCGGTAGCATCTAGCTGGTCTTCTAGCCATGGTTGATGTTAAGATGGGAAAAATTGAAGAATGCTTTGAAATCAAATCGTTAAAAGGGAGGTTACCGGAATAGGTAATGTGTGACTGCTTTTACGTATTTTGACTCACAATTACGCAGCATCATCACTCATTTAGCTAAAGATGATGAATAAGGAAGATATATTTAATTATTTTGATATTATGTATTTATATAGGATATGTTAATTATGAATCTATAAAACGTTTATGAAATATAGTGGGAATATTCTAGAAATATCATCTGTATGGCATAACTAATTCTGTTCATTCAATATATCACTGTATGTAAGTCCAGTACCAAATTTCAGAAAAATAAAATGCAAAAAAAAACTACAGCACCTTCTGTTCCCATATGGTCACCCACTATAGTACTGAGTAAGGCTCTCAGATGCTTGAATAGGACTGATCGGACGGGAAGTCTTATTTTCATCTGGATATGGCCGTAGCTGATATGAAGATATCAAAGGGTGTTTAAAGCCTGTAGTATGCGGCCTGTTTTTGGTCATTTTCGCCTGTTAATTCAGAATTATACAGATAGAATATGCTCATAGTGCAATATTTAGTCGATAAATTAGTGAATTTAGTGAGTAAAGCTTGTGTTTGGTCAAAATTCCAGATGCTAAAGGCTAATTTCCACCCGAAATAGCCAATAACTCGGTGAAATATCTTCTATCGTGATTATATCACCGTATCATATAGTCTGTTTTTTCATGACTGCCTTATTATCTTGGCATGCTATGTTGTATTGACTGTTTCTCATCCTTATCTCGAAGTTGAAGTTTTCTTGATCGTTACATCATATAGTCTACACGGCCGGATATATTGAAATAAAGCAGAAGGAGTCATCAGATCAGTAAATAACGACTAATAAAAGTATTTGAAAACGAAAAATTCGAGAATTTGCGCGTTCTGCGAGAATTGGTTGTCTAACAGAATAGGCGAAAGTGACGTGTGCGGCTTATTGTATGTTGCTGCGGCTGCAAGTCATCAAAGAGATCCAGCTAGATGTGAGCAAACCAATAACAAAAATATGCCAGAGTTCAATGACTTGGGAAGTACTTGCTCTTGTGTATATCATATATGTCCAATTCTTGAAACACCAGGGGTGTGCAAGCAAGAAAAGCCTGACAGTACAACGCGAAATGAAAACTCATAACGAGATATAGCATAATCGTCATATCTAGACGAAACTATCAATCAGTTGATTAATTACCGCCATATTTTGAGCATTTTTAGCGATAGTTGCGGTGATCTATGCTCATTGTGGCATTGTTTGGGGCACAATGACAAGTCATAAGCATGAGGATAGGCGAGTATTAGCAAAGCACTGTATTTGATGACTAAATTGCTAGTTCAAAAAATAAATTCATTAAGCTACTTCAATTTAAGATTCTTTTATTTGGCTTTATTAACCTGTCTCAATTGTTTTGTCCCAGTGTACAGAAGTGCTGAATCAGTACTGTTTATTCTTGATCATATTAACGTTCTGAGTGCACAAAGACCAGAAGCGTGATCGCTAATAAAGTTATAGTTGACTAGTAGGCCTGAATCCAGTACATAATGGATTTTCCATATTTTTGATATTTTTCGCATTTTCGCAAACTATAAGAGCATTCAGACATACTGAGCTGACTCGCTATTCGATATGTAGTATTCCGTCTCAGATGTTGCAATTCCCATAGAGCCTACCTACATCATGGAAGAGAAGGTGTTTTTCGATGATCGTTATTATATTCGACAGATCAAACTCTCTGATAAAAACTTTTATAATGAGATGTTAGATGCTCATATGCTGCTGTGGGGGCGATGTTTCTCTAGTATGGAGCACTATGGCTTTCTCTTCCCTGCTCCACAGTGGCGATTCGGCGTCCAAGGCATTGAATTAATAGCACAATTAGAAGCAGATCCAGTAAAACGGCTGTCTAAATATGTGGAAAATGCTCGATTAAATCAGCGGTTTTTTCTGAGCTTTTCCAAAACCTGGTTATGCCAATCTGGCCTGCTGGTGCCCGGCCTATACTTAGTCTATGGAGTTTACGACTCCAAACACCCCAATTATCCATCTCTAGTTGGAGCTGTTGTTATTGCCAGACCAGAAAAGTTTTCTGCTCCAAAGGTTGATTGGATAACAAGACTACGAGCTAGTTTATATCGTACTGGTTTGTCAATATGGAGTAAGATCGAGAACTTGATCTGGTTTTGGAGCATCAGGACACCGAGAAGAGCAGCTTTCCGACAGGCTGGAGCCGCATTCAAAACTTTGAGTACACTTCCTGAAGAAACACCTGAGTTGATAGATGAATTGGCTTCATTATCTGAAGAAAAACTGGCTGAGCGGGAATATCCGCAAGGTTATCTGTATGAAGTGACTTTGGTCGGTATAGATCCAGATCATCAACGTCGTGGACTTGGTGTCAAAATGCTCAACCATGCTATAGGGGAGATTCCAAGGGATGAGAAACCTGTATTTATATCCAAGGATGGTAAGCATCGATCAGTTGGACAATTACGTGTCTCCTTACATTCTACTACAATTGGCTTCAAATTATACCAAAAGGTAGGGTTTAGAGCTATACCCGCTGATGAGCCATTCAAAACTGCTGATCTTGAAGGATATAGTATGGAAGCAGCTACAATGGTAATGGGATTGGATTAAAGCCTTTGCGATAACAGTTTTTTTAAACGCATTCCGATGTTTGTTCGTCATTACTATATACAAGAGTCTTTTCCTTATGACCCCTCAAAAGTCACTATCCTCATCCTCTTCTTCATCTCTACTCACCCCAAATGCAATATTTCTTCGAGTATTCGTATCAAGATCGCTGTCACTATCAGCATTGGCACTGAGCCTTTGATCTGTAGATTTAACTGCACCAGCGTCCACCAAAAACTGCTCGATATCTTTGATATTGGTAGAATTTCCCCCTATTGTTCTCAGCGTAATAAGCTGCTTAATGACGTTTGTATTCTTATAGACCAAAATGGTAGGGCAGTTTTCAATAGGATACTTGTCATTGATCTGACGAGCATCGATGTCCACAAACTTGACGTCACGGAACTTTGGGGCAATTCTTTCGAAAAGCCCTGCTGTTAACCTACTTTGCTCTACCGAAGGATATGATAAATGCACGAATACAAAGGTATCATTTTGCGAAGCATCTGTTATCTCATCCTTATATTCAGGCTTAGACACGTGATATACATGGCCGAACTTCTCTCGACTAGCCATCTGCTGCATTTCAGCAATTCGCTTTTTTCGATAGCTTTCCACAAAGTCTTCATCTTCCAATCCATCTTCATCGATTTCATCCAACTCCTTTAGAGATTTGTCTTCCAGTCGATTATCATGGGCTCTTTGAACTGCCTCTTCAAACACTTGCTCCAGTTGAGCTGTAGGAGATGGAGGTTTTTCAGGAATGATTCCTTTGGATCTTAGAATATCATTCCATTCTGTATCTTCGTCGGGATTCACTTGAACGTTCATACTGCTATGTTGTTAAATGTCTCTTTCTTTGAGGATTTCCAGGGTTCAAATTCTGACGGTACGGCTGACACAAAAAATTTCTAATAAGCCTTGAAAAATTTAAGAAACTTTACCATAAAACCAATAAAAACAATGGGTAAATATTCTGTCAAAAAATATAAAACTAAGCGTTATACAAGAGAAATCGACCAGATTCTTCATGATGATATGGGTTCCGTTAAATCAATAGAAAAACTCCAAAATCAGCCTTATGATGAGACTAAGCCTGGTATGGGCCAATTCTATTGTATACCATGCGCTAAATATTTTGAGACTGATCTGGCTAAAAGAACACATCTACGAGGTAAAGTTCATAAACGACGGGTTAAAGATCTCAAACAGGGTCCCTATACAGTTGAGGAAGCCGATGCAGCAGCAGGTCATGATGTAGCCAAATACTTGCGAAAAAAGGCCGAACAGCAAGCAGTTTTGGAAAATATGCAACTTCCGGAGATGGAGAGAGGTCAAAGTATGACTGGAGGCGAAATGCTGGTCGATAGTGGAGAAGGAAGTTGAGGGAGGGGGAGAAACTCGGAACCGGGCAGAGAAGGCTATGAGCGGTCTTCAAATTACTATTATGGTCATTTGTATGTTGACTAGGGTACTCCGAACAGTCGGTCAAGCATGAAGATGCTCACCGGCGCAGTACCATTACCGTCATTTCTACACATCGCATTTCATTCATCATTACGCATCAACTATACAATTTGCCAACTTGCATAACCACTAGAGTTACATATGTAGATTCTTTCTAATCTACATTTTAATGTTCGAGACAGCATTTCAATGTCCAAAGGATACAGTTAACCGTCCGGTAGAGACATATCATCACATCTCGTCACCCCGCCTACACCTCACCAAAGTCAGAATGCCCTGTCACCGTCGCATGCTGGATCGCCTGTTTCTCTCCCGTGAATCGTTGATTGCATCGTTTACATACAATACGGAAATTACTAGTATCCGTATAATAATGCAACGACCTAAGCTGTTGTCCTAAATCCTTGAGATTATCTAGAACAATAAGGCCCTTTTCATCTGGTTGAAAGACGGTCTGATCAAGCTCCGAATGTCCCTCTTCAAGAACTGGAGTCAAAGCAACGGCATCATAATGAATCCCACTATATACAACGACCACAAACGACTGAGCTCCAGGGTTAAAATGATCAACTCTCAAAGTAGACACATCTAAAGAGCAGATTGTGACTTCGAAATGCTTGGCTAGAATATTTAATTCAATGGCACCTCCCCACGAGTTTTGTCGCAGAATCCAGTCAATGTACTTATCACGAGGCTTGCCCAGTATGGCATCATTGTATTCAATAGGGTCTTTCCGTATCTCATCGGCAACAATACTTCTAAGCTCAAACATGGCGTCCATATTGCCTAGAATGGTATATCCAATAGCTCGAAACAGACAAGAATTATCGTCTTCCATGATACGCAGCTTGAGATATCCATCGCCACAAACAACATAGGGCCCTGTTTCCTGACCGGAGTCCGTCGGCTTGACAGTCTGTTTCTTCTCTTCACTCTTTCCAACCTGCTTATCAACTTCCTTGTCACTTTTTCCTACTTCTACCGTAATCTTATCACCAGATCTCAATCCCAAGTCCCTTAGTAAGGCTGTATCGTCTGAAATATCCACTGGTTTAGGAGGAAATCCTCCTCGAATACTCCTTATGTCTCCTCCTAATGCTCCCTTTAAATCTCCTAAGCTGCAATCATCTGCTAGCTCTAAAACGTCATTGTTCACCTTGATGCGCATGGTTGTTGATTGGAACATTCTGGCTTGGGCCCAAAGTCTCCTTCTTATAACCATGGCATAAAACGTTCAACGGCAACGAAATAGTGAGATTTGAAAACCACAAAGGAACAAAGTTCAAAATCATAGCAAGAGAGTTATAGAGAGCTTTATCTCTCTCTGTTATTCAAAATGTCCGCCCCTCGGTCTATTAGCCAACTAGCAGCTGAGGCAAACAGCTACGATTTCACACCAAACGTGTCTTTTCGGTCCTGGATTCATGTTGCTAAGACCATTGAGCGCCAGGCTGACATATATCGGCTTGATCAAGGCTATGAGGAGGCTTATTTGTTGTACTCGAGATTTGCTCATTTGGTCTTATATGACCTTCCTAAACACCCCGATGTTTCAACTTCTTCAAATAGCCGCCAGCTGAAACGCCTGGTGAGTCAGGTGGAGAATTGTCTGGCTCAAATGGCCGCTCTTAAGCCTATAATAGAGGAGAATTTGCGCAGGTATCAGGCCATTGAGGAGAAACGGTTACGTCGCATTCAGAACAAACAGGCTGTTCAAACTGCGCGCCGGAGCTCTCAGATCGACTCTGCACGCTCTCAGAGGGCTTCCGATACTCAAATACAGTCGCCAGTTACACCTGAGGCTGATTCATCTTTCACTGCGGCTATTTCTGAGCTCAAAAGACTAAGAAACACGCCGCCTAGTTCCGACCAGACAGAACAGGGCTTTATTCCTCGCGCCACTGCCTGGTATCCGTCTGTTCCAAATGTGTCTAGAGATGCTGGTTGGAACGAAATTCATGCTAGTGAGTCTACTCCTCGTCCAGTAGTGCCTCCAAAACTCAACGACTCAAAAGCTCCTCCGGCAGTGGAACATCGTATCCGAGCCTCCACTGAATCTGGTGGCCCTCTAAGAACTGTTTTCATACCAGAAATTCTCAGGCATGAGTTTCTGAATATTGCCAGTCCTAATACCAAGAAGAGACTAGAGACCTGTGGCATTCTGTGTGGAAAACTAAGTCTCAATGCATTTTTCATCACCCATCTCGTCATTCCTCCTCAACTTTCTACGTCGGATACCTGTTCAACCACTGACGAAGAAGTTTTGTTCGAGTTCATCGATAGTCACGAGTTGTTCATTCTGGGCTGGATTCATACTCATCCTACTCAGAGCTGTTTTCTCTCCTCTATTGATCTGCACACCCAAAACTCTTATCAGATAATGCTTCCTGAGGCCGTTGCTATTGTGTGTGCACCTAGCTACGATCCGTCTTGGGGCGTTTTTCGGCTAACTGATCCTCCAGGAATCGACGTCATCAAAGCATGCACTCTGTCTTCAACGTTTCATCCCCACGAAGAGCCTAATATTTACAAATCTGCATTGCCGGGGCATGTTTCTTTCAAGTCGCAACTAAAAGTTACCATTAAAGACTTGCGATAAAAATATGTAATATTGTCTCTTATTTACATATATACGTACAACAAAATCTTCAGCAGAGCTTCAACACTCACGTTGTCCAACCAAGCGAACTCAGCTCCTTTCGGATCTTTGCCTCGCTTTCGATCTTTTGGACCTGAGTATCTTCTAACTTTGCTCCACTGGCTTGTCGAACCTTGAGATCGTCAATGGCACGCAGTTTCTTTAACAAGGCTCGTATCTTCTTATCATCAGGAGTAGATCCAGTAGGGGCATTGACCTCAGTAGATCCATTGGCTACAGGTTCCGTAGCAGTTGCAGGTGGAGGCGTCTCGTTTTCTCGGGCCTTTTTAGCTTCACGCTTCTTCTTATTTTTTGCAGCTGTCTTAGAAAGACCGTTTTCTGATTCCGAGGCTACAGCTTCTGCACCCGGAACTGTTGACCCAGGAACGGTTCTTGCACCAGGAGTGGAAATTCGCTGAAACAGAGGTGTAGGGGCAGATGAATTTCCACTAGACCTGGCATGAGGCGGCCTATAGGCACCAGCAGGTTTATCGTCGGTTTTCTTTTTCAGCGGCACATTCTGTGCAGAAATATGAGCTTCTGGAATGGGATCTAGAGACGACTTCATCGGATAAAGACTGGCTGGTTGAGGTCTCCAATTGACAGCAAGCAGTTCATTATAGTCCAAAGTGAATATCAATTTACCATTCACATACCATATTTTAACACCATTATCTACCCGTAATCGAGGCGACGTCGTAGCAGTCAATAAGTATTTTCCATCAGGACTCCATTCACAGTACGATGTATTGGCTGCTTCGATCGTAGCCACGTGGGCAAATTGCTTCTGTCGATCATAGATGTCCACCAGACCCTGCAAGTTACCAAAACCAGCAACCAATACAAATCTTCCATGAGGAGAAAACATAATGGTGTTTCTGGGACTTACAGGGAAAGAATGGACAACATTTCCGCGAGCATCAAAGATGGTTGTCTTAGAAGGCATATAGCCATAGCAAACGCCGAATTCACGAGAATTAGGACTCCATGCAAAATCATGGATAGTTCCTTCTTTATCAAGCTGAATTCGACTATCATAACTGCCAGCAATTCCCAGCAAGTAAAGATTGGTTTCACCATAGTAAGTCTTTCCAGAATGATCAACATCGGTGGAAGACAACACAAGTAAAGCGGTCCCCAGTTTATTCCATTTCATTTGAACACGTTCAGCTTTGAAGAAAGTTTTCTGCGAGACAGGCTGAGCAAAATTGGGGATTTGATACACTCGAACAGCAGCGGGTTTACCTTGTTTCTCGGGTAAAAACACAGCCACCGAGTAATTTTGACCCGGAGAAAGGCGAAACTGCGAGATTCCAGTGTCAACTTCCAATTTACACCAAGGATCATGCATCTTAGTAGATTCATAGAATTGGATAAGTTTGTCAGTGACCATTCGCGCACAGTACTTTTCATCATATGAATATTGTAAAGACCATTCGCCCTGTTGTTTCTGCAAAAACGAATCTAAATGCTTGCCAGTGTTTGAGTCCCATACTTTAAGGTTCGGGCCATAATTCCCTGATTCCTCCTTTTTGGGCCGCTGCCAGGTAAGAATGTAAGTACCCTTCGGAGAAAAGCTCAATTCTATCACGTCTGAAACGTCCAATGATTGAACCTGGTTTCCAGTATCGGGATCTATTATGAGTACACTGAGAAATTAGATATAAAATGTATAATTAAGGCTGGTTTTTTTGCCGGGTTTTCTAGAACTTACCATTGAGAAATCGCATAGGCCAACTTGGACCCATCTGGAGAATAGATAGCAGATCTAATAGTACCTTGAGATCTGAAATGTTAATAAGAAACCGTATAAAAACTACATAAAAATCAACTTACTCTTCAAGACCTTCTACTTGATTATAATCAGGAGCTCCATGGAACAGCTTGAGGGTTTTGGCCGTCCGATCTGAACAGTTAGATATATAAAAAAAAACAATAAAATCACAGAATTCTACGTACTGAAAAACTGCGTCACTGCCATGATATGCCAATTAAATAAATGCACAAGGCCTGCTCTTTTTTCTATTTACGCACGTATCAAAGTTGAGTTGGGGAAAAATGCTGAAAACTTGTTCGAGGAAGGGTAAAAAGTTTAAAAACAAGCGAGAAGGAAGAAAAATGAATAAATGATATATGAATATATGAGAACTTATATATGATAGCTCGGAAATGATAGCTTAGAATGAAATGATATCGTATGAATAAAATATCAAAATAATGGTTATATCCCTTTTATGGGCAATCGTTTATAATGTAGAATAACAGATATGCATTGGAATTGACAACCTGCGATGCCTTTATCAGATTAACCATGGAATCGTCAAAATGAAACCATCGACTGTACCGATCCTTCATCATGCATGTATAATGCCCGGTGTTTAGAGATCCGTTATGGCATACCACTCCAAATAACTGGTACATTACCGGTCTAGGGTTGTTTTCATCGTAGCATGCTGTATATTTAGCCATATCCAAGTATAGCGGGAATTTCACAGGAACTTCAATTTTATTGGTGTTTGAAATCCCTGCAACATTGAATCGCTTCAACTGGATCGAAAGTACCGTAGGAAGTCGCTTGATACTCAACTGTTTCTCCGCTGGGCATCGGGTCTGGCATCTAGCACACTGGTACAAAATGTCCAATTTCTCCGGTGACGTAAATAGCTCAAGGCAGTCCTCTAATGTAATGATGGGCTTATTAAGCTGTTTGATTTCTAATGATAAGTCCATCATAGGATCAACTGTGGCTGTAATATTGGTACAATTTGTACATTTGATTCGGCTCTCTAACTGGCCGTAAAATGTCGAATGAGCAATACAATTGCAGAAATCATCCGATGTAGAAGATGATGGTGATGATAGATCAGAAACTAGTTCTGGTGCTGGTGATGTATTTCGGCTTTCATCTGGAAACGCCTTGGATTGGAAATGGTCTTGATGAACCTGGTCCAACAAAAACTGCAAAAACTCATGTGCATCCTGCTGCAAGGACCCGGAAAACGCCACCTTGATTTTAGACACCAGTGTCAGCAAGTTTGGTAATCCATATCCTTGAGCCTCTATGGATTTGTAGAAATCGCAAAACATCTCGTCGATAAAGCAAGACATGCAATCCAATGGGGAACTTTTGGAGCACATTTGCCGATCGTGACCACCCGCTAAAAAGAAGTTTCTAACGAAAGGATTATGAATAAGTGATTGTAATACCACTGAAATGAAACAGGTAGCTCCCATGTTGTAGAAGCCCCTTAGGCCAGTGGTTGCTTGAAAAGGAGGAATTATCAGGCCATCTTCGGCATGTTGCTGTTCAACAAGCTTGGATTCCGGCACTCCTACAACACTTCTCAAGCACATCTTGCGATGATTTTCAAATGTTTCACTGTAGATATAGTCTGAGCATCCATAACAGTACAGAGCGCCGTCTTTAGTGGATAAATCCACGCCTAGCAAGTGACCCGTAGAAGATGCATGCAGCACTTTTCCATGCTCAGTACAAGCGACATGAGAACATTGAAGACAAGCGATTGAAGGAGAAATTGTCGAAGTTGGACAATCAGGGCATCGAAGAGCGTCCTTTATATGCTTAAAGCTGCCCATAGAGCCATCAGACTGACATGCCAGTGCCAAAGTATAGGCCAACTTGTAATATCTTAAAAGTTCCGAGCTAGAAGATTTCAGAGCAGCCTTAACATGAGGACAATGCTCGGATTTGGCATCTCCGCTCGAGTTCGGAGGGCGTTTCATGAGTCTGAATGATCTAATGCAAAAGATATATGATCAAATAAGCTTAGAAAAAGACAAGACAGATGAATAATGCAAATTTGATACAAGAAAATAAAGTCTTTTAAAATCGGTGAAATTCTAGATGGTTCCTGGGTTGTTTGAACCACCTGGTTGTATAAAAGGGCCTGATTAGAAACAAATTGGTGCTATTTTAGCAGAGATGCACAGCCGTACATGAGAGATGGATGAGGATTATGAGGGTCTAAGGGAGATATCATGGGGAAGATAGATGTAAGAAATAGATGAAATATTTGATTAATTTAGTTATTGTTATTGCTTGTGGATAGTGTAATGGCTGTATCATTGAATTACAGTATTGTTTACTACATAACTTATGTATGTTTCATGTCATCTCTTGTGTTTATTATAGTTTGACTGTTTTGTATCTGCTAAATTTACAGTGGGACGGTTGACTGTGAGAGTCAATGAGCATTGGATATCAGAAATAGCAATGAAGAGAAAAATACTGAAAATTTTATAATATTCTATTATTTATATACTCTTCATAGTTGAATTATTTCAAAAGAAAAAGAAAAATCCAATCCTTTATCTTCGTCCTTGCTTTGTTCGGCCTCTCTTCCGAGAAGACTTGTCCCATAGTTTTATTTTTGTTTCCCTCCGAAGTTGCCTCAAAGTTCCCGTTCAAGTTCCCTCAACCTTGCGTATAGCTTGAACTCCGCAGCACGCTGCACAGACCTCCACAGAAAACTCCGCAAAACAACATGTCTGTACGAAAATCAGCCTCCTTAGTCATCTTATCGCCTGCTTTGGAAATTCTCTTCATGAAACGTCCAATCAATGGCACCTTTGCTTCTATGCATGTATTTCCGGGCGGTGCTTCGGACATGCACGATGATTCTCCACAATATACTGCATTACGAGAAACATACGAAGAGACTGGATTATTAATATCACCTGATTCCGAACAAACTCCTCGTGTAATCTCCAGCTCTCTTTCTTATGAAGATGCTCTGAAGAAATATATGGATAACGTCGACAAGTCTCGTGTAACCGTGCCTCTTCCCCACATCTCTTGTTGGACCACCCCTACAGCCGGTGTAAACGCAACTAAACGGTTTGAAACTGACTTTTATCTCTATAAATGTCCTCTAAATCCTTCAGATCTGGGCAATCTGATCTCAAACCAGGAATCTGTCTTATTGGAATGGCTGACTCCTCAAACTGCTCTCAAGCTCTTTGAACAGGGCAAACTCTCCCTGATGCCTCCTCAATACTACATAGTCAACTCACTGGCCAATAATGGCATCAAAACAACCATAAATCGTCTCAATGGTCGCATAGTCAAACCGATATTAAAAAGCACATATCCCGAAAAGCATCAGGTTTGTTTTGATTGGGGTCAAGGAGAATTCGGCCTATTAACCTTCAATCAGTCCGGTAGACTCATCACTTCGATAAAAATATTGAGCAGTCCGCCTACAAGTAAATTATGACATAGTATATATATAAAATGACCATTATTATCTATATAAATGTTATAGAAATAACCTTACATATTTTCACACATTTGTCAGGGGCTTCATCAGGATTATACAATAAGTAGTTTTGAAGGCAAGTTAGGTTGAGGATAATGAAAAATAAAAACCACCTTCTTGTAAATCCATCGCAGCAAAAAGAATTATCCCCTTGGCATATAAAACCCCATAAATTATAATTTAGAAATTATTTCCACCCCAAAAAATGCTTTTAAGGCTTAGTTGAGAACGAGCTCAATGTTGGTGTATATGTCATGGTACTCAACGTCTTGGGGAAGTTCTTTCCAGTATCATTGGTACTCTGTCCAGTTGGCTGGAACAATCCTTCAGCAAACGATGGCAAACTGTCAATAATAGACTTTGGATTGAACTGCTTACCAGCAACAGCAGGTGCAATCAGAAGCACAAGGAACAGCAACAACAGCAAGAAGTACATGGTGGCATACTTTCTTACCATTCTCTTTCGCAGCTTGGTCTGCTTCAATGAGTAGATTGGAGGTCGAATCTGTCGCGATGGTTGCAACCAGAAGAGCAACATTGAGTGCCATCGGTCAATCAAAGGAATGCAAAGAATAGGAAGCTGAGCAAACAGCAGCAAATGGCCCAGAATGAAGTCATTGGCAAACATCATCTGTTCCACAACCTTACAGACAAACTCTCGCAATGGTTGAGTCATAGTCATCCATCCCATACCAGATGAGTACCATTTACCAGACCACCATGCTTGGTTCGCATTGTCATGCTTGAATTCTCTTGTCAAACACAATCCAATCAACAACTTCATGATCAATCGCTGAATAGCAATGCAGCAGATCATACCCAGAAGACCGGTTGCGAAATCCCAAGACTGCAAGAACCACATCAATTCACAGAATACAATTTGAATAATAATAGAAATACCATGAGAAATGCCAGCCATCACCGTGGCTGTTCGCTTGCAGCATACACCCAAAAGTGGCCCAGCACAGCATGAAATAAGAACTAAAACCAATACAGCTCCAGCGTTGATAACAATAGGGCCAAGACTGACAATGATTACACGAAGCGTCGAGTTAACAACTTGAACAGCAGATTGAGGATAAACACCATTCTGAGAGTTGGCAAAAGTGTAAGCCACATAAGTCGCAGCAGCACAAAGAACAGGGATCAAAATCTCAGTGAAAACAATATTGCCGAAGCTGGCTCTTGGAACATCGCCTGCTGCTTTTTCACTAGGTAATCCAAGCACCTTTCTCTTGTAACCAGTGATTCGGGTTCGGCTCATTCGGACATAGCCAACCCAAGAGTTTCGGTGCCATTTAGAGTTACCTCGAGTCAACCATCTGATGTAATCTCGATAATCAATGAAGAAATCCAACCAGGCAAATTGATGAGGGTTGAACCAGAATGGAGACAAGCACATAGCACACAATGTAAGGTAGAACCACAACAAAGCTGCTCTCCACATTGATATAGTGGCATAAATGAGCATCATCAAGGCACGGCCACCCAAGTAAATTGAATCACCAGCAAATCGCGAATACAAGACCGAAAATGGAATTCGAGCGGTAGCAACGCCTCGTCCGGTAGAAATATATCGAGCACCACCAAACGATAAGTCAGTCAACAATGAGTGTGCATAAATCTGGCAAACAAATACTTCAAACAAAGGAGAAAGAGATCCAAGTTGTTTGCCAAATCGCATAGCTGCACGCCACAAACCCTTTTCGACCAACTCTTGTACGACCAAAGGAATAAAGGCAATCCAGAAGACAATGAAGATAGACAAGATACATCTTTGCACCCATCCCAAAGTTGGCTCCAACATATAGCAACCCAATGGGATATAAGGATCCGTGATAGGCTTGTTCTTGTCATACCAGCAGATAATCGAGTGAGAAGAAAGAGAACCAATGTTGATCATAACAAACATGAACATTTGCACAGTGACAATAATGAACAAGTTATTGATGTGGAAACCAGGATGAGCATAGAAGAAAGACAAGAATCGGTCAATGGGAAGTTGAGTGCCCAAGTAGTAATATTCTCGAGACAAAATTTGTTCACCCATACCAGTACCAATCTTCGTAGTGAAATTCAAAATTGAGCCGAAACCCAAATCTCGACCTTTACCACACTGGTAATACTCACAGTGCTTGATTCTACCACCTCTGAGTAAAGCAGTCATACCAGCATAAATATCTTCGTTCAGATGCAATCCCTTTTGACCCTTAGAGACACCACCTCGAGTTGTCATATAGATACCATTCAAGAAATCCGGATGTCCATAATGAAGCTTACCACCAATCATAGCCAATGTACGAGCAAACAAAGTACCGAATGTCTGTTCCTTAGCAGCGGCAACATCACCAAGAATACCAACATTTTCCGAGAAAATATACTCACGGGCACCGAGAATAGCGACTGGGCCAGTAGTGTCGTGAGTGTCAACACCAGGAATATAAGGATTAACGGCTTCAACATTCAGTTCTTCAAATTCGGCCAGCACGGATCGAATCTTCAAGCATTCTTCCAAGTAATTATCTTGGTTGGCATCAATAAGCTGAATATATTCACCACGGTAGAAAATTAGAGCATGATTTTGATTATCGGCCTTTCCATCACCCAAAATAGGATTACCAGACAGCTGAATTCTAAATTTAGGTCGTCGCTGACCATTCTCCATAACCTCGCAGTGTCCGTCAATCAATGCAGAGTAAAGTCGAGGCTCCTCACCTTCGTGAAGAGGCGGCTCTTCATCCAAATAAGCGATCTGCAAGTCGGGGTATGCACGGAGCAAAAATTCAGTGTTCTCAATTTCGTCAGGTCGGAACTTCGTCAATCGTTGCATGGAAACAATAATCTTGAACTTTCTTCGAGACATCCTCTCCAATTCATTCTCCAATCGTTCAACGTTTCCATCGAACCACTTGACAACTTCAGGATTCTCAACACGATACAAAAGCTTAATAGCTCGAGAATAGTTCATAAAACCTGAGATAGTTCTGTACAAGGTCTGCGATCTCAACGAAGCCCAGATTCGAGTTCGCAAAGTATACTGTGGTGCAGCACTCTTGAAACCAATGCAGTAAAAAGGCAAGTCGTCGATCTTATTCTTCATAGTTTCCTTATCTTCGTCTTTCTCTAGATTTTCAGAAGACTCGTCATAGTCAGCATTTTCTTCAGCCAAGGTCTTGGTATCCTTTACAAAGCAGTCCCACTCAACAGGATGCAACTGCTTAAGATATTCCAGCAAAGTAACACGAGTGTACTGATCATCCTCTCGAATAATTTCTCGCAAAGAAAGCAGAATCTTTTCAGAGTAGTGAGGAATCAACACAGAGAAAGTTGGCATGTTATCAACAGGCAAAGGCTCAGGGATAGGAGTCGACAGAGACTGAGCAAAGAAGGAAATTCGTCGCTCGGCTTCAGAGTTCTTAGGGAAGAATTCAGAGTCAATTTGGTTATCATCCTGTGAAACGAAGAAAGTTGGTGCTCGCAGTGTTCGCTTGCTTTCAACTTCAGAAGGAACCTGATGATACAAAAGCTTCTGCACATGATCAATAGCCAGTAGATGCTCACGGTACATAGAAATCACAATTGCATTCCAAACCTGAGAAATAAGTACCTTTGGTTTGTACTTGATTTCCATATCAGTAGTAGCCAGAATCTTAGAATATATACGTTTAGGCAGTCGAGTAAAGATGTTTCTCCAAGGAGTCCAAATAGAAATACCTAAGTAAAACGAAATAGCCACGGAAAAGATAGTGTTGACAATAATGTACCACAAATAAGTATCCAAGAAGAAAAGAATCAAATCAGTGAAGCACATCAAACCGAGCACAATTCTGGCCTGTTGTCGGCAAAGAGTATCACCGTACCACTTTTCACCATGACATCGAGACATTGGCATTTGTGACAAGTTTCTAATAGGATCGACAAGAGAACGGATAAGGAAGAAATAGGATTCAGCAAGCTTAGCACCAAATACGCAAGCCCATAGACCATAAGACATCCACATATTGTTTCCATGCAATTGAGCAAAAGAGGCAGTAAATGTTTGCGAAGCAACATATCGTCTAGTCTTCTTGTCCATGTAACTTCCGAATAAACCACCCAATGGCATGATGGCAAAGAAAACGAAAGTTGCCAAAGCAATGAAGAATCCAACAATTCCAACAATCAATCCAGACTTAGACTCAGTTTCGAGACCAATGTAACCCAGACAGTATACGGGAGCAACGAGATTAAGAATGAATATACCAATCAGCAGTAACAACCTTCGAGTCAAATGCTGAGCTCCAGCCCATTTTCTAGGAACAAAAGCCCATTCAGCCAATGTGGCTACAATCTGAATGAAAGAAGCGACACAGCCACCGATTGCAACAGCAGACCACTGGGCAGATCCAATGGGCTTGTTGTTAAGCAACTGATAATAGTGAGCAGTATACAAGGTAGGAGCGTTATAGGCAGCATAAAACCAAAATGCAGTAATGTGGATAACCCAAATTCGGTTGAAGTTGACAGCCAAATGGAACCATGATCGAGTCTCCCTATAAGTCTTGAAGAAGACATTCTGCCACACTACTTCGCCCAATCTGAGGTATCGCTCCTCAGAGGGACTATCAATCAATCGTGTACCATCCTCAAATACAATTCGTTCAATACCTTCAGGATACCAGAAAAGCTGATTGATATCATCATAGCCGATAACCTTGTTATGATCCTTTTCACGCTTAACAAATTTACCATCCATGACCTCATAGCCTTGATCACGAACATAACGGTAAAGAGGAGTGATAATTCGGTTAAGGAAATCACCTTCTTCCATAGGCTCGGTTCTTGATTGACAGAGCTGAGAGTTGAAGTAATCATCGCAGCACTTGTAGATGAAGCATAAGCACTCAGGCATAAATCGCACCTGATTGGCTTCACCCCAACAAAGAAGATACAAAGCAATCTGACGGACCCTTTGGGACTGAGGCAGCTGATTCATTCTTGCCTTCCATCGATATTCAGCTGCGTCCAAAGAATTATCACCCTCAAGCTCCTCCAAAGTCTTTGCAGGATCATCTTGGTTTTGTTGTTGTTGCTTTTTGAAGTTCTTCCTTGCCTTTTTGATTTTTCTGGTAGTCTTACCAAGCTGCATGTTTCTGAAGCCTACTTCATCATCAAGATCAAGCTGTGCAGCAAAGTACCACTTTTTGTAGTTTGCATTATCACCACCAATATAATCAGCATGAAGAGATAGCAATGCTTGATTAGGAGTCATTCGGGATGCTCGTGAATCAAGGAGAACCATGAAATGGTCGAACATGTTTCTCATTGAATCACGTTGAAAACCAAATTTGTTTGTCAAATCAATGAAGATATCCTCAATTTCTTCCTTGGTGACAGGAGCTTGGTTTTCAGCGGTCCAAGCGGGATAAGGTTCCCGAGACTGTGCAATTGGAGGAGCGCCATTCTGATAGTCCAGGCCGTAAATAGGAGTAGACGCGCCAGACGAACGATTTCCACCATAAGACATTTGAGAATATGCGCCTCCGTAATTATTGCTGTAACCACCGGCGTCAGGATGAGCACCAGGTTGGCCATATGCAGCATCATAACTAGACATATCATCTTGGTAATCCTGGCCATTGGTGGGCATATACTCTACGCCATTACCAGCCCGGCCGTAGTAATCGGCGTCTCGGCTGGCAAAGTCGCTAAAAGTTTCAGACACGTCCTCACCGCCTCTAGCGTGGGGATGAGGGTGACCAGACATGGCATAAGGATCAGCATCACCCGAAGCATAAGCCTCCTCGGGATAACCTTCTTCGTAATGACCGGCGCCACGAGCATAGCCCTGATCATCATAATATTGACCCTGTTGATTATCGTAATAATAACCTTGATGGCCATCGTCGTATTGATAGTCTCCTTCGTAACCCGGGGTGGATCCCTCCTGGTAATAAGCATCAGAGGCATATCCTTCACCAGAATAGCCTCCGGCCTGATTTCCATATGGATGAGACATCTATAGGCACAGTTAGCGAAAGTTCAAAATATTATTTCGAATAATAAACGAGTGTTTTGGTGGTCTTAGGCAAGAAAAAAAATTTTGGCAGCCAAAATCTAGATTTGGAAGCCCCAGCAGAAGTGGGTTTTTTGTTGCCAGAAATAGTAGTTGAGCGCGCGCGGTGGGCAAAAATACTTACTATGAAGAGTTAACAATAACGAAGGTAAAACGACAGGAATCCAGAGGTTAAGGAAGAAAAATTAACAGACTGGGAAAAAGTCGGTTAGTAAAGAAAAAATTTAGGCGAGAAAATGCGAGGTTTATATGTTAAACATACCTTGTTTGTGATGAGACGAAAGATTGTTTTAAGAGTAATGAAACCAAAGTTACGAGATTGACAGCCAAACGAGATCCGAACTGACAATACGCCTTGGAATTAAAGCTTCACAAAGAAGAGTAAGATCAAGGAATAAGTGTCGATTCCAAAGATTTGATGGTTGATTTAAATTTTTCTCGGGATGTTTATTTGCTAATTAAGACGCGAAAGATTTTGGTCCTTTGCAAATATAGCAACAAAACTGAGCCCAAGAGACAAAAATAAAGCCACCAAACGAGCTGAAACGAATGCTAAAATCCAAGATTCACTATAGATACCCTCCAGTAAAAATTAGCAGTAAACGAACAAATCAAAAGTGTCCTGAATTCCAGTTCACTATTATTGAACAATTAAACTGCTGATGATCAAAGAAGGGAGGTGAAGGGAAGATGTGTGAGGTCCGCGAGAGGGAATTTTTTTACTGAAGGCAAGTTACTGTTTTGAAAAAAGACGTCTAAAAGCGGAAACAAAAAGCAAATGGGGGATTACCGAGAATGGAATTAATAAAACAATAGAGAAAAAAAGCATCTAAGAGGAAAGAAATATAGACGAGATAAAAGATTGAATGATATACGAAATAATAATATTATTATGATCATGACTATAATTCTTCGACATTCAATCCACAAATGTTATTTTTTCCCTTTCATCGCCTCCTTCAGTTTAAGTTGAAGCTAATCTATACATGATACCGTTTCATCCTATGAAAGATAACGCACAATCTACCCGTGATGGATTTGAAACAAAAGGTACCCAAGTTGCCTAAAATAACTAACATTGTATGGGTGGATATCCAACCCTAAACACAGACTTGCCCTGGCGGCGCTCTTTGTAGGGGCCGTGATGGATGGAATTTGGTGTTTATAATTAGCAACAAACCGAATGATTTTTAGCAAGCCAAGGAAAAATTCATTACAATTGGCAAGGAGATTCGGAAAATTCGGAAGGACGGATCGATCGATCGGCAAAAAGGATAGATAGCATTAAATTGATAGGGAATATAAGGTATTGCTATTATGTTGTTTACGTGATTTATAGCTATGAAAACGCTTGAATTTTTTAATGCTTTTCTAATTTATGCTTGATTTTTAATGAACATGTGCTTTTTTTTTTTATCATGCTAATTTTATATTGGTTCATTGTATTGTTGCCTTACGGATCTATCTAAATGAAGAAAGAGCAAGTGAATGAACCAACCAACCCATGGCGAGGCAGGGCATCAAATGACAATGAGATAAGTAAAGATAAACATATAGCTAAGTAGGTTGATAATGATGTATCTAGTCATAACTGTTAAAATGTCATTAGGTTAGGTTATTAGGGTATATAATAATTATAATGGTATATCAGATTATGCTTAAAAGCTGTAGGGATCTGTATTGTAGGCTTGCTATGAGAATGGTCATGTATATATATGATACAAAGAGTTATTGATAGATCAGATGGAAAAATAAGCGAACGATCGAGAAAATAATAAATAATATCTAATTTGAAGGGGAAAAAAAATTCTCAGAAAAAAAAAATCTCAAAAAAAACCATTATATCCCTCTATTTTCCCCCTACATATACACTATGTCACCTTAGCATATTTCATGCCTTGGCATGCTGTGCACAGTTGCACCTAAAGCCGTATTGAACGTTTCACATACAATTAACCAAATCATCACAATTCATACAACAATAATACGTTTTAGAATTACTTAGACATGATAATTACTCAATTATTTGGATCCTCCTTAATATCACCTCAAGCACTCCTTAATAATATCCCTGTACATATTGCAATGCCCCTCCCGCCTAACCCGTGTTCTGTTCATTCCTTTCCCCTGAGAAGAGCTTTTCGCATATTTTACACGACTTTCCCAATAAGGCGGGACCAATATGACCTGTCAACCCCCCTTTGGTTGCTTTGGAAGATAACACGAAATATACATAAAATCACTCGGTTAACAAATTTATAATTAATAGAACAAGGTCAATACCAAGTAATTGATTTAAATATATTGTTGTTCTTTGGTGTTTTTATATTATTAGAGGTATATATTGAAGTTGAATCCCACTTAACACATGTTCTGAGCGCATAAACACAGCCACTGAGACAGTAACAAAATTTTGAAGGCATTTTTTACGTGGCCGCGTTAGATATGTAACAAAATAATGCGTGTAAAAATATACACAATCAAAGCCTTAGTTAAAGCTATTCCTCTACGGTTATTCAATAGATAATGACAATTTATTTTTCCTCTTCCTAATTAATATCCACCAATGTGCCTATCGTCTCTTGGCCCATCTCGTTTTATTCCCCCCGTTTCTCCTTTGTTTTGGTTTTGGTTATTTTTGGCAATGTGCGAGATTTTCACACCAATCCCTGGATAGCCTTGCTCGATTTTTAACTTTTCCTCTTAAACTGAACCAAACATATTCTTCGTTTCGTTTTCCAGTTCAAAAGCCTTTCTTTCGTTCTTGTTTAAAATATCCTTATAATCCGAGCTTTTTTTTTTTCTAACTGGAGGCTTCTTTTTTTCTTGTTATCTATTATATATTTAACCCTATATTTACTATGAAACTTTCATCTGCCTTATTCTCTCTGGGTGCTTTGGCCTCTACAGCTCTGGCAGCTTCTGTCCCACCTATTGAGATTCGAGGAAACCACTTTTATTACTCCAATAATGGCTCTGAATTCTTCATGAAAGGTATTGCTTATCAGGCTGACGCTGCTAATACTTCTTCAAGTTCTTTTGATGATCCTTTGGCTGACCCTGCTGCTTGTAAGCGTGATTTACCTTACCTTTTGGAACTTCAAACTAATGTTTTGCGTGTATATGCTGTTAACACTTCTTTGGATCATACTGAGTGTATCGAATTATTTGGTGATAATGGCATTTACATCATATCTGACTTGTCTGAGCCTACTCTTTCTATCAATAGAGACGACCCTCAATGGAATGTTCAGCTTTACAATCGTTACACTGAGGTTGTCGATGTCTTGCAGAACTATACTAGTGTCATTGGTTTCTTTGCCGGTAATGAAGTCACCAATAACGCCTCAAACACGCCTGCTTCTGCCTTTGTAAAGGCTGCTATCCGTGATACCAAGCAGTATATTGCCGATAAGAATTATCGATCTATTCCTGTTGGTTACTCTTCCAACGATGATCTGGACACTCGTGTTGATATGGCTGATTATTTTGTTTGTGGAAATACCTCTCAAGCTGCTGACTTCTATGGTATCAATATGTACGAATGGTGTGGTGATTCTTCTTTCCAGGAAAGTGGTTACGCCAATATTACAAAATACTTTGGTGAACTTGGCGTACCTGTCTTCTTCTCTGAATATGGTTGTAACACTATTCAGCCCAGAAAATTCCAGGAAGTCGGTACCCTCTATGGCTCTCAAATGACCCCTGTTTGGTCCGGAGGTATCGTTTACATGTACTTCGAGGAAGCTAACAACTATGGTTTGGTCACTGTTTCTGGAAATTCCGTTAGTACCTTGACTGACTTTGGTTACTTGTCTAGTGAACTCGCTTCGGTTTCTCCAAGCATTGGTGTTGCTAGTGCTGCCAGCTCTGCTACTCGTGTTTCTTGCCCTGCTTCCACCGGTCTTAACTGGAAGGCAAACACTGCATTGCCTCCTACTCCAAACCAGGGTGTTTGTGAGTGTGCTTCTAATGCAGCAAGCTGTGTTGTCGATGACTCTGTCAGCACTGATGACTATGGTGACCTGTTTGGTTACCTTTGCTCAAAGGTTAGCTGCGCTGGCATCTCAGGCAATGGTACCTCTGGAAAGTATGGTGCTTTCTCTTTCTGTGACCCTAAGGATCAGCTCAATTATGTGTTGAATCTTTATTATGAGTCTCAGAACAAGGACTCTTCTGCCTGCTCCTTCAGTGGTTCTGCCTCCGTCAACAGCAGCCCATCTACTGCTGCTGCTTGCAAGTCTGTTCTTCAGCAAGCTGGAAGTGCTGGTACTGGATCTGTAACTGCTGCTGTCACTGGTAGCACCACTCCTACTGGTAGTGCTGGTATTGTAGCTTCTGGTAGTGGAGGAAGCGGTGGAGGATCGTCTGGATCTTCTGGAAGCTCTTCATCTTCTTCTTCCAAGAAGAGTGATGCTTCTCGAAACAGTAGGGCTGGAGTTTTGTCGACTGTTTCTGTTGCAGTTGCTTTAGGATTTATTGGATCATTTGTTTTGTAAATTCATTCATTTTAAAGTCAATTAAGACGTTGTAATCTGACGTTGTTTAGGTAGAAAATAGTCAAAAGAGACAAAAACAACATACAGAAGAAATATTATTAGTAATTATAAAGGTGACATTTTTGAATCATGCAATTTGGAGAGAGGCTGGGTGGCTGTCCATTTATTCATTGGATGTCCAGTTAGATGATGTGACAGAATGCAGAGGTCTTCCTTAAATGCATATACCTCCACTATAGACTCACTTTTTGATCATAAATATCTCGTTAAGACTTTGTTCATCCATAGTTGATGCTTGTTTGGATCTGATATGCTTATGTCTGATGGCCAATCTTCCAGGGACCACTTTTGATGGTGAAGAATGTCGGGACTCGTCAGGAGAAGTTGAATCATCGGATTTCTCTCGTTCAGTCTTTTTCTCAGTTTTTTTTGGTGATTTCTCAGCTTTCTTCCGCGATTTCTCAGCTGTCTTCTGTCCTTTCTCAGTCTTCTTCTTTTCCTCCTCTTTTGACTCGTCGTCCCTCTCCGACCTGTCCTTATTACCCTCCTTTTTACTCTCCTTCCTTCTCTTCTTCTCCTTCTTGTCTAATTTAACTCTCTTTCTCTCTTCTTTCCCGTTCTCCTTCTCTTCTTCCTTGTCCTTCCTCTTTCTCTTCTTCTCAACCTCTACCTCCTTCCTCACCTCCGGCTCCAAAAACCCTCCATGCACAAATGACATTCCAAATTTCGCATTCGCAATCACAGATCGCTTCTTCTCCATCTGCTGCTCAATCTTGTTATCATCTTTCCCATTTAACCGTCCAAGAATCCTCTGAAACATATCCAACCCCGTAGTTATTTCCCCATCCAGCTCTGAAACCCCTGATTTCCTACTGCTTTTCTTTCCCAATCCAGTATTATCTGTCCGTATACTAACTTTAATATGGCTAGTAACGGCATCTCGACCACTGGATCCTATGCCTAGGCCCTGGCCCGGAACCCACCCCATCTTTTGCAAATGCTTATGACCAAACCGACTTGTATCTGTTGACCATGCTGTATTTCTAGGATCTCGGCCTATTTTGACTTTGGTTTTTGTACCTGAAAGGCCCATGTTGAGGAGATATACAGGTGAAGAAAAAAAAATTTCTATGATCACCAAAGTAGGAAATACAATGGAAAATCCACAAAATCCACAAAAAATCCTTTTAGAGCATTTGTAATCTCAGATTATCAGATTTATTCTCAATTGTATCAATTATACGCTTACTTAATCAATACTCCGTATGTACATTACATTCCACTTCTATGCGAACCATTTCTGAACAACTTGCTGCGATTCAACAGGAAGAGAGTTAAATAGATTTATAGTATCTTCCTGAGGCAATTGCGACAAAAGACCCTTGGTGGCTTCAACTACATGTCCAGCTAATTTGCCCTGGATAGCTGCCATTGTAAGTGCACTGGAAACAGCCTCAAATACCTTAGGAATCTGCGTAGTCACGGCACTACTTCTTTGGTCAATAAGATCGGCCAAAAACAAGTACGCAGATAGTGCTGCTTCTTCGTCAGCTACAATTGGTAAAGTCTTGATCCATTCAGTGCATGCCTGGCTGTAATTATCTGCCCCAAGTGCTGCTCCATGCTTATGAAGAATCTTAGATATAGCAGAAGAAACGTTCTCTGTAGCATTAATATTCTCCTCTGAACGTGCTTCAGGAACATTAGCAACATTAAACAACGTCTCTAATGCACTGATCGTAGACTGTGCATATGCTGGGCCACCGTACTGAGCTGCACATCCAATTCCATAAGCCGCTGCTTGTCTGACGGCTGCATCGCCATCCACAAGGGCATCTGCAATTCTTGGCAAAAATGCCTCGTGATATTTCCAAGAATCTGGCCCAGTGTACTCAATCAAGTCGTCGACGGCACTCAGTGCAAATTGGCGGCAATCAGCATTGTTACTCTGTAGAAATGAGGAGATCACCGGCAACAACTTCTCGAAATATGGCAAGAATACAGACTTTTGCGTCTTGAATACCGTATGAATAAGCCTATTGAGCTGAGCCGTTAACTCTTCGTCCATAGCCTCAGCCTCATCTTCTTCGACATCTTCAGCATAATCGTCGTTCTCCGTAGCTGCTCGCTGCTCTATTCTTTCAGAGTAAGCACTGAGGCATATAGCGGCTCCTTCAATTAGCCTCTCCATAGCACTGCCATTCAAAGCTGCTGATCCTATTAGATCAATCGACGAAGACAAGCTGTCGTAATAACCAGCCATGACGTCTGGCAATGAGTCGAACTTTAGTGCATCCAGCATTCGGTCCAAAATTGGGACCCAGAGTTGGATAATGATTGGATCTTGTCTGCTTGCATTCGCGATTTCTTTAGGAACGGAACCCTGCGCTATCCCATTACTCCTCTCTAGAACGATAGAGTCATACATACACTTCAGAAGATGTGGAACAGCTTGAACAGCAGCATATCTCACGCCATCATGGTAAAAAAATTTGATCGAAGGATTAATAACCTCAGAAATAATTCCTCTGACATAGGGTGCAAAATCTGCACCGAGCTCTGTTGCATAAACCGTAAGCAGTTCAATTGCAGACTCCTTTTCATCCAGTAAAGCTGTGTGAATGCCGAGAAATTTTCCATGTACCGGTATAAGCTCCCAGCCATCGGTTTTGTCAAGCTCGCCAGCTGCTTCTTCATCTTCGAAAATTTCTAGTTTTGGTTCATGTTTGGCAGCTTGAAGTAAGGGGGGCAACACTCCCGGAAGATATGGCAGAAACTCACGACCCATGATCCGACAAATGCGACCCCATGCTTGCGTTAAATATGCTCCGCATTGGTCGTCATCATCAGTACAGCTTTCCTGAATGTTGGCAAATAGATTGACAGTACGAGTGAAATCTGGCGCAAATTTCTCTTTACCTACTGCAAGAGCGATCAGAGTTGCTGCCTCAATACTCTTTGCCTTCAACGTTCTATGCTCCTTTCCAGTGTCAATACTCATCACATTGAACAGCAAAGGCATCATGGTGTCATAATATTTAATAAACTGCGTCTTGGCAGCATCAGCAACTATAGCCATGGTGGTCAGCACCTGTTCTTGTACATATCTCTTTGGACTCTGGAGCAATCCAAGAAGACTGCTAACCAGAGGATCAAGATACGGGTCAAGTACTTCCTTGGTGGCTTCCTCACAGAAATTGACCATGGCGGCCGATGCATGTGCCTGGACTCTTGGAGTTGAGTTATTGTCCATCTTTGAAATCAAAGAAGGAATAACCTTGGATGCAAACTTGTTTTGGATGTAGTCCGCGAAATCAGTGGACATCTGTCCCAATGCATTGCAAGCCGCCCATTGAACTCGGCAGTGAGGATCATTGAGTTTAGGAACAAGAAGATCGAGAATCTTGTCAAGATCTCCAATCATTTCACTGCGGCAGCCCTCTGCGACATTTGAAAGAGCAATAAGTGCAGCATGACGAGCCCTCCATTGAGGAGAGTCAATCATTTGAGGCAGCCATTGAAAGAGAGGAGGCAACAAAACTTTACCACCAAGTTTAAGAGCTAGTCGATCCAACGATTGCTTGGCAGCAGAGTACACTTCATCGGCATCCTCTGAAGATATTATGTTGTCGGCATTTTTCCATTCAGAAGCCTCTTCATCGTCATCTTCGCCGACTTCTGTCATAAGCTCTAAACAGACTAGCACAAGAGTGCTGACGTACGACTCGTCCTTCTTGCACATATTGGGTGAAGTTTCACAAAAGGTTGTCAACAGTTCAAGAGCAGAAAGTCTGACGGTTTCTTCATATTCCTTGTTCTTGGCCACGGCGACAGAGAACTCCTGTAGCTGCTTAAAAACAGGCTTGAACATTTTGGGGGCGAGTTCTGCTAGTTCTATTAGGTATTCAAATACTGTTGACAATTCGTCTTCCTTGCCATTATCACGTAATGGACCCAGAACAGATAAAAGCTGTGGAAGAAGATGGTCAAGCTGAGGCCAGACCGCTTTAGGGAGGGTAGCGAAGAACGAAGTGAATGCACCGACAGCAGATACCCGAACACCTTCACTAGAGTCGGCGAATCCGTTACTGAAAATAGGAAGTAAAGAAGGTAAGTTCTCTGGGCCAACCACGTCTGGTATAGAAGAGAAAACGCGGAAACAAGATTCTCGAGTTTTGGCATTCTCGCTTCCAGAGCCCTGAAACAGAGCGTAGAGAAGCTCTGGCCAAGGAGCGGATCTAGAAGTCGGTCGGGCAATTTCACCGATTGCATCAGATATTTTATGAAGAACATCGGATGATTGGTCTGAAAGCAAGCCTTGCAGAAGAGTTTGACGAACTTTGTTGATAGATTCTGGGGGGATCGCGTCGATTATGCGGGCTTGATTGTCGGCATCAGACACACGGATGGCAATTTGTCTGAGCATGACAGCTGAGAAATTTCTAATCTGTGGAAGTTAGCAGCTGTTGATTGAAAATGAAACACGATAAGACGAAAAAAAAAAGCAGTAACTATCTCATCGTTTTACAGCCTTAACTTGCATGTCGTTGGGTCATTGTTTTGAGTGACTTCGATGCTTTCTCATACTTACAGTACTATCATCACCTGCTACAGTTTGTTCGGCAAATCCGACCAGTAGCAATTCTTGACGTTGAATTCCTCCTCCTATCCATTCTCTATTTAGCGATTCTTCAGCGGCCGATCGGATATTTTTATCGGCAGATGTAAGTCCCAGCGTCAATTGCTTTAACGCCATCGACACATCGACAGTAAGAGAACTCATTGCTGATGTATATGCTTTAACTTAAAAACTTGAGATTGCTCAGCTGATTACGATTGAGGAATTCTATTGCTAAATATGCACGGGATTGCTTTAAATAAACGTAAACTCGGAGCTGAGCGCGCGTCTATGTAAGCAGAGGGTATCCAACGGCAAACCGAGCAAAAATAAAAAAATTAAAACACAATATAGTCTTAAGGGACTCTGTACGATCAGAATTACAACCCTCGGCGTTCTGGAATATTGTCTGCCGTGGTTTTAATCTGAGTGTTGAAAACCCCTATTTGACCGAGTTGGAAGTTTCAAAAAAGTTGTTGGAAGAAAAAAAAAATTTCTTGCAAGGATTTTTCGTTTTCGTTTTGTTAGGCCGATGAGGAATCATTAAGGATGGCGAAGACGAACAAAAGATTGGGTGAAGAGAAACAATGAAATATGAATATTTTTGGAATTTTAAAGTAAATTGTTAATATCCCGATATCATATGATTAATGTTATCGTTTGTTTTTGGTAAATATTATGACTGTTATAGGTAGTTGCAGGAGAGTTGCAGGAAGGTGCAGAAGCCCCACAAGCCTGTCATGAAATTTCGCCCCACCCTCATCGGCCGGGGTTTTTGTTGGATTTTTGGAATTTTGGAATTTATTTGTTAATTGAGTAATTTCATGTCCTATACATTGTTTTTATCATGATTTCCCTTTTTTCTTTGGCTCTTTGCCTCTACCCGTTATTGTCTGAAGTTTTCTATGCATAGTTAACTCTATCGTTAAACTTTAGACTATACTGAGTCAAATTGTTGATGAAATCATATAGATACAAGTAATATCGTTGTTTTTTCCACGTCATTGTATTGTTCTCGTGTCAAATTACACAAGAACTTCTCTATTCTTTCTTTGTTGAGTCTCTTTCTTGGTGTTCCTGTTCATATTCGTATTATACTCTATCATGTACTATGGCATGGAAACCCATCACTGGTTCGGCACCTATTATGGCATCCAATAATGATAATACGGACTCCACGCAACCCCACGATGTGTCTATACTTGAACAGTTCGTCTATCAGGAGGTCTTGAATTCAGGTATGTGATTTTATTTAGTTGTTAACATTATATATAAACAATAGATCTAACTCTTAAGCTTCGACCTCTAAGTCAATCACTCTATTAGGAACAATTCAGAACTCTCCTGCTATAGTTATTTTAACAAAATTACCCTTTGAGAACCCTGAAGAATCATTCCCACGCGGTCTGGGGCTTGAAAATCCTCGTCTTCTCGACCAAAATGACGTCTATCATTGGTATTTGTCTTCCTTAGGCAGTAGACTCGATCAAACTAAAGTCGACGTCATATACCCTGCCACTGAGCTTCATATCAAGAAACACCGTCATCAAAGAAGACGCTTGATTGTTGAAACTCCCGAAATGTACCGAGATGTGGTCGTTCCATACATTGAATCTATGCCTGCCGATCGAACTCAGTGGATAGACAACATCCTTTATCATGGCAAGGAAGCCGATCGAGTCATTTTCAAGGACACTGATGCTGATACTGGTTTTATTCTGCTTCCTGATATGAAATGGTCTCAGAATGACCTAAACCAGCTGGATCTGGTTGCTATGTTTTATCACAAAGGTCTCAGATCAATCCGTGATCTCAATTACAGCCATATAGGTATGCTAAACGAGATCAGGCGCAATATATTGAAGGTGGTAAATGATCGCTACGGTTTAGAAGAGTCTGAGCTTAAGCTGTATTTTCATTATCAGCCTTCTTATTATCGAATGCATGTTCATGTCTCTAACGTCGAGCTGAGCCATTTCGACTTTGGCCGAAGTATCTTATTAGATTCTGTGATTGATCAATTGAAATATCTTGGAGATGAGGGGTTCAGTAAGGCTGTTCTTACGTATATTATTGGAGAAGGGCATCAATTGTGGGCAGATCTGCGTGAATACAAGACGAAGATAGTGGAGGATGAGAAATAGGTGGATAATTCTGGTCCAATTTTGATTATCCGTGAATTTCGAGACGTTTCTAGAGTGTTGTATGATGTTAAAATGTCAAATATCCATCAAGTATTAATGTTGTTCGATGTCATCTGTTGTAGGCTGTATAAAACTGTGCTGTATTTCGTGTATTGACTCGAGTTTTAGCTGTATTTTATATCGGTATTACATTATTGACGTTTTTCCTTCGTTTCATGCTGTCTATTCTTGATTTTCCTGTGCTTTTTTAATTTTCTTCCCTACTTGTGATTTTCCGTCAATATATGCAGTCAATTTACTCATCATATTAAGAAGGAATTTACACGAGTTTTGCAGCTTGACAAAAAATAATGATGTATCGACTAAATAGTAGTTAAAACCCGATATTTCGTATAAAATATATACATATAAACGATAGAAAATTTACCATAATCTCTTGTTGTTGCGTGTTATGACATCCTCTAGAACCGAGAGCAGTTTGAGAACTTGATGCACTGAAAACGTCTTCTAACTATGGGGAAAATCTCAGAAAATCGATTTCAATAGCTCGAAAAGATAATCAAAAGCTAACATATCTTACCAGTAGGACTTGAATAGAAAAAGAGTAAATTGGAGACCCTACATGAATTACTGCCAGGTGCTATGACGGAAAACCATTAAATAACCTCAATAAATAACTATACATTTTTCTTGTATAAAATGCAATAAAAATCTAAAACATTAACATAAATAATAAATTAAACAGATAAAAACGGTTGCTCAGCAACTTTAGATTTTGTGGTAGTAGACAAAAAGGGCCAATCCAAAATTGTCAAGGAATCTACTTTTCCATCAACGAAGCAAATGGGTGTAATAAGATCTGTGAAGATCTCTGTGTATTTGAGGTCGATTTCGAAAAAGGGCTTGATATTAACAGATGTATTTGATGGAGTGAGTCTTGAAGAAGTCAAAGAGAAGACAGATACAAATTTCACAATCAGTGATAATCTACGGCTTGTGAAGTATGACTAGGGGAATTTCCTACAGGAGCGGAATGTCATGAAAATCTCTGGAAATATCATATAAGATGCAATATCATATAAGATGCAATATCATATAAGATGCAATATCATATAAGATGCAATAATTCATATTTATACCAACTCGAAGATGATCATATGAAAAGAAACCGTAGCAAGTAATCAGTAATATTCCCTGTAACTAGCCGGTGATGATCTACCCGTGATAAATAGCAAACAGCGATAATCCAGCCATATCCCCTTAAAGCTTTCGAGGAACATAACTCTCTTCAAGATACTCAATATCCTCCTCTGTAAGTTTCACCTTCAAAGCGGCAATTGCTTCATCAATACGGCCCGTGGAGTTGAAACCCACAATTGGTGCAAATCCTTTACTAAGGGAATATGCTATAGCTATTTGAGCCATACTTATACCCTTCTTCTCAGCCAATTCTTCTACCCTTTGAATAATAATGCTATCACTGGATTCGATGCCAACGCTGAGGGATTTAATTCGGGAGTCTGTCTTCCCTCTCAAAGTACTTTCACTATTGAGCGGTCGTGCAAGCAATCCCCCAGCTATGGGACTCCAAGGGATTATTCCGACGCCAGTTTCATTACAATAAGGAATCATTTCTCGCTCCTCTTCTCGATATATGAGATTGTGATAGTTCTGCATAGAAATGAACTTGGTCCAGTTATATTTTTCTGCAACAAACTGCAATTGAGCGAACTCAAATGCTTTCATGGACGAAGCGCCGATATATCGGACTTTACCCGATTGAACAACGTCGTGCAATGCACGCATGATTTCGTCTTTTTCAGTATTACGGTCTAATCGGTGAATTTGAAGAACATCAATATAAGTTCCAAGACGTTCGACAGACTCATCTACAGCATCAAAAATGTGTTTTCGTGATAATCCCCAGCCATTAATCTTATCGTACTCATTGGCAAATTCTTTTGCAGGATTATAACATTTGGACAAAATCACAACGGTAGATCGATCAATTGAGTACTTTTTCAAGAATTTCCCAATCAATCGTTCACTTTCACCCAGTGAATAGACATCGGCAGTATCCCAGGTTCTCAAGCCGTTATCATATGCATGTTTAAGCAGCCTGAAGACTTCTTCTTCGTCCTCTAAAACCCATTCACTCCACTTCTTTGAGCCAAATGACATTCCACCAAGAATGACCTTGGAAATTTGGAGTCCTGATTTACCTAATCTTTGAAATTCCATGCTAGTTGTTAAGAAAGAAAGAATATTCCGGCAAAGGTTGTATCTGTCTCGTATCAGGGTTAGGGATGACCTATTTTGACATTTCAGGAGTTCGTATTAATCGACCAATGAGATTAGTTGGAATTGGGCTATGACAGTGACAATGGATTTTATTTATAAATCATTTTGATATATAATGTAAGTTTATGACGATTTATATATATAATTGTAGATAGACCGATGGTTTGTTCGCATAGTCAATCATATGCTTATTACACCATGGCCGTATGCGGGATTTCCAGATAACAGCATGTTTGTATTTGATTCGTAGAAAACATACTAGAGCGATGATTATTAGATTATTCGATTTATTACAAAACACTTGAATAATTCGCTAAGCTGAACTGAACCATTGAACATGACGATTTGAATAAGTTGATCTATCAATTTGACCCCACATTCCTTCAGAGTTCAAAAGCGGAAAAATCAAAGTTGGAAAGCTGAAAAAAATCCACAAAATTAACACAATAAATAACAATATATTTTGAACAATAATAATGCAATATAAATACAAATATACTATAAATAGGTCGATAATGATAATTATCTAGCAGCTTCAGATTTAGTGGTGGTGTTCGCCATGAGTAACGGCATCAGTGATGGAATGAAGAGCATCCATTTTAAGTCCTACAAGACCATTGAGAAAATCCAATTTCTTTTCTCCGAGAGCATGGAGAAGTTCAAGCTTATGCTGGATGAGCCAAGACAAGTCAATGCCACCACCGATACCACCACCGACAGAGACACTGCCATCGCTTCCAGACTTGTGAGAATCTGAGACAGCCTTGTGAGAGTCGGAGCCATTTTTGTTAGATCCACTCTTGTTGGAGTCGGAGCTAGAGCTAGAACTGGAACTGGAGCTTGAGCTAGAGCTGGAGCTGGAGCTAGATCCACTGGAAGAATGGTATGATCCACCGCTGCTTGAAGAGTAGTAGCCACCAGAGGAGCCAACAACACCAGAAGAGCCAGGGTTGCCAGAAGAGCCACCATTGTTGGAGCCGTTGTTAGATCCGTCAACAGGAACAGGCTTAGGGCCTTCAACAGTGCCGGTCTTAGAACCGTCAGTAGCATCGTTGTTAGAACCATTGTTAGGACCGCTGTTGGATCCGTTATTAGAGCCATCAGCGTGACCAGTCTTGGAGCCATCGGTTGATCCAGCATTACCATTGTTTGAGCCGTTGTTGGAGCCATTGTCGGAACCTTCAGCAGGACCGGTCTCGGGGCCTTCAACAGGAGCAGGCTTAGGAGCATCAACAGGGCCAGTCTTAGCACCGTCGTTAGAACCATTGTTGGAACCAGTATTTCCCTTGTTAGCGTCACCATTTCCGTTCATATTTCCATTTCCGGAAACGGGAGTAGGAGCGGGTTGGCCCCCGGTGACAGCAGTGCTCCAGGAGGTAGCAATAGCAGGTCCAACAGAGATAGCGGTGCTAGAAGCTTGAGCAGCAGCGGAAGAACTGGCAGCAGCCTTATCCTGCTGAGATTGTTCATTGTGAGACTCATTGTGAGATTCATTGTCGGAATCATTGTTAGAGCCGTTGTTCTGAGACTTGTCCTGAGAATCAGAGCTCTTGTGGGCATGAGCATGGTCATAGTCGACAGTTCCACCACATTGACTGCAACCGTGAGTGCCATGAAGACCACCAAACAACAAACCAAGAGTTCGCTTCTCCAAATCAAGAGCAGCACCTGCAGACACAGCATCAGCAGCTAAAGGAGCAACGCCAGTGGTTCCAGTAGGAATAGGAGCAGAAAAAGCGCCAGAAATGATCATGGCAGCAATCAAAATTTTAGAAAGACCGAATGGAGCAGACATGTTAAGCGAGTGTTGATAAATAGTAGTGTTTAGATTCTTAAGCGAGTGTTAAAGAAGATGTGAGTGATGATCTGGATTTCGAGAATATCATGGCTCTTATATATTATCGAGATTAAGCAGATTGAATTTCATCCGAAGCATCTTCACAATAAATTAGGCTAATTTAAATGTTTCAAACTTTAATATAAACATGAGACAAATTAAGGTTGTTCCAGAACAAATGAGGACAAAAAGTCAAATTTGCCAAAAAGAGAAAAATGAGCGAAAAACAAAAAGAGCCGTTTGATGGGCTTAAACTGTCTTTAAGACAAGTTACATTCAGCTGATTACACAGTTGTTGAGAAATAGTATAAACACTGTGTATAGATTTGTCATAGAAAGAAAAACAATTATATTCATATATATTATATCCATCGTAGGCTTATGTCTTAGCTCCTGTGTCTCTGTATCATCATCCGTTCGCCCAAGTATCCTCGCTAAAACCCACCTTTGCAGATCATCACTTTACCACCATATCAAAACAGCAACCAGCCCAACAAACGGTAAAAAGCATAAAACATAACAAACGAGGTGGAATCTGGAACCACAGAACGAGAATTTAATCATTAGACTTCAATATTCCAATTCTCAAACCCTCTCTCTTACAATTGTACCACTTATCATTTATTTATTCCGCATAACCTTGAGCTATTGCTGATTTCGCTGTATGATCACTATATAGTACAACCCCACACAAATGAAGTTCGAAATGTAAGTAAACATAATCAAGATCGCCCTATTAATACCCACTAACACAACAGTCAACTAAGAGAGAACTTGGTAAGTGTTTTTCCGGCAACCAGCCCTCAAACACGTGCTAATAACCCCAGGTACCAGAATGGAGAAATCAATACGTAGATTACAAGGAAGGAAAAAAGCTTCTGAAAAAGCTTTTCAAACACACAAATGCCAATAAAACAACAGAAATACCCGAGGAACATAAAGAAAGCCAAGGTTCTTCGACCGATGGGAAGAAGCCTGATCCGAAGGGACGAGCCAGTTCTCTAAGTACAGGACAACTGCTGAACCATCATGTCGCTGTATCACCATTTGGCTCAAGGATACCTGAGACGCCGAACTCAACAACATCATCCAGAGCAACTAGGTCAAATACGCTGGAATTACCTCCACCTGCTATGGGGAATCCTCGAGTAAGCTTTGGCCAGGTGACTCGACATCATACAGAGAACAATGACAAGAAAAATAACCAGGAACTCAATGATAGGTCACCGCTACTAGATACTCCCAGACCGAGGTATATGGCTACTCCAGATCGACTGGGTCCTCATGATATCCATATGAAAGCCATGAATAAAGCTACTGCTGAGAAGACATTTCTGGCATGGATGGATGATCAAGTCGAAAAGGTGGAAGCATTCTATGCTTCTAAAGAGAAATGGGCATTAGAAAGATTTCTCACTTTGCAGGATCAATTGATCATGATGGACTCTGAGAGACGGCGCTCCAAAAACAAGAAATATGGCCAAAAAGGATCCACCATTTCTAGAAGTCCGCATATTCAAGCGCTGAAAAAGCTAGAATTACCATCCTTGCCTGAATTCACCAAGAACTATGTAGGAAATTTCACCAAGAAGAACGGCAAAAACGTGGAGCCGCCAAGTCAAGGAATCCCAGGCATTGCCAACGACTATACGAAGAAACAAGATTATGTACATTACAGCGTGGCGCGCAGAAAACTCAAGGTCGCAATGACAGAATTCTACATTTCACTAGAGTTACTCAAGAGTTACCGTGCTCTAAATGTAACAGCAGTTCGCAAAATCATGAAGAAATTCGACAAAACCGCAGATACCACCCACATGAATGACTATATGAATCAAACAAAAACCAAGCAGTTTGTACAGGGTGATCTGCTTGACAATCTTGTCTCCAGAACCGAGGACACGTTTGCGCTTTATTTTGAAAATGGCAATCACAAGAGAGCCGTCGAAAGACTTCGAGCGAACGAGCTGCCGGAATCTCACTATAGCAGCATGTTCATGACGGGCCTTTTTCTGGGTCTTGCGTTGCCTTTGTTTATTATTGCAGTTGTCAATGGCATAGAGCATCTTCGCGATCCTTCATATCCAGACACACGTTATTTGTTCCAGCTCTGGGGTGGGTTCTTTCTTGCCAATCTGATACTTTGTCTATTTACACTCAATTTATGCATTTGGACAAAATTCAAAATAAACTACCCGTTTATATTTGAATTCGATCAAAGGGACCATCTTGCCTACCAGCAGTACGGTCTTCTGCCTGCCTTCGGGATGTTTCTTTTGAGTCTCCTTGCTTGGCTTTCGCTCAGCGATTTCTATCCAGAATCATTCCCTGGCAGATATTTTCCTCCAATATATCTTGGAGTGGTGGTCATTCTATTCTTTGCGCCCCTTCCCTTCTTCTATTGGAAGTCCCGCAAATGGCTTATTATTGCCCTCGGTAGACTATTGCTGTCAGGACTGTACCCTATTGAATTTCGAGATTTCTTTCTTGGTGATATTTTTTGCAGTCTCAATTATTCGCTGTCAAATGCTTCAATGTTCTTTTGCTTATACTCCGATCATTGGAGACATGCTGATGTATCTCGCGGAAAGGATACCTCACGCTGCTCTTCCTCAAAGTCAAGGGTTCTAGGATTTCTCAACTGTCTCCCTGGGATATGGCGTTTTCTTCAATGTATCAGACGTTACGGTGATAGCGGCAATTGGTTCCCTCATTTGGCCAATGCTGCGAAATACTTCTGCTGGATAATGACCAACATGTTCCTCAGTTATCTGCGAATTAACCGTAACTCATCAAGATATAAGGCATGCTATATTACATTTGCTACCTTAAATGCTACATATTCGTGGTTCTGGGATGTAGTAATGGACTTCTCTCTTGGACAGCCATATGATACCAAGAACAAGTGGCTACGATCAGAGCTTGCATTTCACAGCAGATGGCCATACTACTCAGTTATAATAATCGACTGCATTTTGAGGTTTAACTGGATATTTTATCCTATATTTTGGTCTCAAATAGAACAAAGCGCAACGGTTAGCTTCTTCGTGGCTTTATCAGAGCTTCTCAGACGATTTATTTGGGTATTTTTTCGAGTGGAAAATGAGCATTGCGCAAACGTTGTTAGATCAAGAGCATCGAGGGATATCACGCTCCCTTATGTTTTACCGTCTCGGCATGCTTCCATTCAGCAGGATGAAGAAACATCTCCTCGGCCAGAAATGCAACAGGCAACACCATCGTCGCAAGCAAGTACACGTCGTAACTTGTCTCAAATGGCTACTCCTGTCATAGCGGCAGTTAGTATGAAATTGAGAGCAGCTCATACGATGGACTTCGAGAGAAGGAAACCCAAGCCGGACGAAATACAGGAAGACGACGATAATGGGGACGACTATGACGATGACGATGAAGCCGATGATGATGACGATGGCGATGAAAGTGAAAGCAGCAGTAGGGGTGACATATTTGTGAGAAATCAGGATGATGCCTCAAACCGATCTTAGGATCAAAATCAAAGGTGAGGGGCCATTAGCAATTAACATCGATATGCTCCTTGAAGAAATCACGAAAGACAAAGGCAGATTTTTTGAAATATCTTTCTTGTGTGTTATAATCGACATACTGCAACCCAAACCGAGATTCTGTGCCTTGTCTCCATTCAAAGTTGTCCATGGCTGACCAAGCCATGAGACCAATGAGGTTGACGTCGTGATCATTAATAAGCTCCAACACCTTGTGGAGATATTGAGTGAAATAGTCTACTCTAGGTTCGTCCCATCTGGCATGGTCTAGAGACTGTTGATTTTCTCCTTTTACGCTGAAGCCCATCTCAGGGATGAAGTATTCGTCAGGCTCAAAGTAGTTCCAGGACCATAGAATACCTTGTTTGAATAGCTCGGGCGTGTTATATAACCAAGGCTCCTCGGACGGTGAGCCAACTGGCCATTTGTCAGACGATAAAAACTCCTCTGACCCGCATAGTGGATAGAGACTGTGCTGGGCATTGTCTATGCAATCATAGAAATCTCCGTCTTCGTCATCTTCCTCGGGAGCTTGGACAAAATGGCCCGTGTAGGCGTCCCATGCATAGAAATCCGTGGAGCCGAGAATCTGTGATGATTCTTCTTCTGTGAATAGCGGCAAACCAAGAGCCTCTCTCATAGATTCCGGGTACTGACCATCAATATATACGGGATTGCCAAACCAGCCGGCAGTGAACTCCAATTGTCTATCAGCAGCCAATTGGTCAGTAGCGGACTCTGGATCATATGGAACTACATAGTCCCAAGAATTTGCAAATGATATGCGAGACTTACCATACTTTGGCTCAATTTCGGATCGCAGTACCTTTACGGCCGCCGCATGAGCTAACAAAGCATTATGCCCACAAGTATATTTGCGTTCGTCAGCATCGGAATGTTGGTGTATTGGAAAGATATCTTCATTTATCTTTGAGTCCTCCGGCCAACTGGCATAATCTCCACAGAATATCTGCGGCTCATTCAAGGTGATCCAGGTATCGACGTAAGGCCCAAGAGCCTCGAAGACGACTCTGGTATATTCGACGAAGTCATCAATGACCTGAGGACTCAGCCAACCTCCATATTCATCTTGCAAAGCCTGTGGAATATCCCAGTGGTACAATGTTATAATTGGTTTTATGCCTTGATCAGCGAGATATTTAACCTCGTCAACATAATGGTTCAAACCTGCTTCATTTACGCTTCCACGACCGAAAGGCAGAATGCGTGACCAGGAAACCGACATGGAGTAGTATGGAATACCAAACTCCTTCATTCGAACCGCATCTTGTTTGTACAAGTAGTAATGGTTGGCTGTGACATCAAGACTAGCACCGTCCTGTACAAAATCTGGCACCTTGTGTACAACATTATCCCAGATAGACGGTCCTCGTCCATCAGCATCTACAGCACCTTCAATTTGAGGCGCAGTTGCTGCCCATCCCCACATAAAGCTCGACGGCAAACAGTAGTCATCGTTATGTGAAGGCAATTGATGAGGATCAGATAATTCCTCACTAGACAGTGGTGTAGGTGACACTGTGACAGTAGTACTGGCAGTACTAACAGTCATTCCTCTCCAAAGATCGGCCACATTATTGATCTTTGTCTCTATTGTTTGGCTGCTTGCTACAGCGAACAGAAAAGCACCAAGGAACAACATGTTGGTGCATATGGGATTTGATGTTACTAAAGGGCCAGAGAAAACGGTTTGAATCTCTTTTCTGTCATTTATAATAAATGCAAAGATGGAGATTTTGGCCATAAAACATTCATGGTTTTATGCTCAAACCGCATGAAAGTTCATCATTTTTGCATGAAACATACAGAAAACCGACGTTTATGATAAAAAATGATATAATATAAATTAATTAAATTTATCCTACACTTGTTGAACTTTGGCATAATTAGGAGGTTTTAATCTTCTTCGAAGAGTTTTGCCAACCCAAGGCGGAATCAAAGCAGAAGCCGTGATGAGAGCAGTCTTCCAATAAAACGGCAAACTGATGATATATTCCAAATCATAATAGTCCTTAAGATATGGTATAGAACCAACATAAACACCTAGGGTGATGATTTCGCATAATATCATAATTTTGTTCCACGTGATGATCTCCAGAGCTACCATAATGAGCTCGTTGAGGAGAAGTGCTGTAAAACTAACACTAACCATTCGATTGAACAGTTCCTCATCAATTCCTACCAAAAGTTGAGACATTCCTTGAATCATGCCTCCTTGATATAATGATACCAAAACCCACACGAAAAAAGTTCGATATGATAATGATCGTCCTCCTACAAGTTCACGATATAATTCGGGATAAAGATTAGCCAAATGCTCATCAACATCTCTATCTAAAACCAATGAGAAGACTGGTGCCATAGTATAAGCAGTGGCATATCCAACCATAAGCCATCCTTGAAATAAGGCTAGTGGCTCAAATGATGATGCGATGGAATATACTGTCTGACAGATGCTGATAATAAGTCCACGATGAATCACAAACTGTGCTAACTTGGCTGACCTTTTATATGAATTTCGACCATGCCAGACGAACAGCTTAGTAATGTGGCAAAATTGCAGTACTGAGAAATCGGCAGCCAATGAAGCTTGCTTGCCTTCTTTTCCAACAATTCCAATACCAACGTCAGCAGCTTGTATCATACTGACATCATTACCACCATCACCAATGCAACATATTCTCTTCTTTGTGGCCTGTCTTATAAGCAGCGCAACGTCGGCCTTCTGCTGTGGTGTACAACGGCATGCAATGACTGCAGGTAGTCGAACTGCAGCTTCAATGAATCTTTGTCGAAAGTGAGTTATAAATAATGAAAGTGATTCGCCATCAAGAAGCAAACAAGAATCAGGCTTCTGAGTTAAGAACTCAATAGTTTCTAGTGCTAAATCCCGTTCATGAAGTTTTGTGACGGTATGAATGTATTGGCCACGACCAACTAATTTGGCTGAAACAGCCACACATCGAGCAGTTTCAACCTTATCTCCGGTTAACATCCATATTTTTATGCCAGCGTTTCGTAAAAGCTCCAAAGAGGGCTTCATATCCTTTTGCAGTCGATCTTCAACTCCGGTTACCCCCAAAAGCTCGAGATCATGTTCCAGATATTCTCCAATAACTCTTTGCATAGCGTTATCACGATTAGCCATAGACATTGATGCAGCCTCGTATTTTTGAGAAAAAGTCTCATAAAGTTTGCTAGTGAGCTTCTTTCGAGCGATTACTAATGTACGCAATCCTTCACGAGCCATATTACCAAGCTCCTCCTCAAGCCAATCAGTTTGCTGAACAATGCTAGCCATGACAACATCAGCGCCCTTTTCAAAAAACCAGATTTCACCGTTCTCATCAGATACGATAATGCCCATTCTTTTCCTATCGGAATTAAAAGGAAAAACATTCAGTATGTTGTAATTTTGATATGTCTGCGAAGCCTCGTATAGCAGGGTCATAGACTGTCGGTCTCTTCGCGATAACGACAAACCCATTCGAGACGTCCATTTGACGATGGCGATTTCGTCCGGTGATGCTGCTTGATATGTTATGACACCTTCATCATAAGATGGAGTGACAGAATGGCAAACTGCCAAACATAGCACTAAATCTCTAACTCTGGCACGAACCTCTCTTCTAGATCTAATGCCTTCGGAGCCACCACTAACAAACGAAGCTACTTCGTCCATGGCATCTCCGGTATAAGAAACTGTTCCAACGTGGATTTTCTTCAGTTCCATGTCATTTTGTGTCAAAGTACCGGTTTTATCGGTAAGAAGATATTCAATTCTTCCGAGATCTTCGGGAATAGTACTTGTTCGGACAATTGTACCAGGAATAGATTCATCATGCTCGATCTGATATGCATACACGGACTTTGCCATGTCTAAATTAACTCTCAAACTTACTGGAATGATAGTAGAGAATAGAATAAGAAATCTCATGATAGAAACATACCAGTCTGGGCCGAAACCATGAATGGCCACGAGACCAAAGCTCAAAAGAAACACACAAACACATAAGATCTTTGACAGACTGTTAATTTCCATCTCTAATAAACCGACTTTCGTTCCGGCAGCAGAAGAATTCATAGCTTGACGAGTGTCTTTGCCGGTATATATAATCATGCCAACCACGCTTCCGGAAGCTAGGACAGTGTTTGCCCAAAGAGTATTATCTACCGAAAGACCGACTGAAGATTGGTGATATTCCAAAGTGCCTATGAATTCATGTATATTTTTCTCAGGAGGACTGGCTGTAATTCGGACACCAAGCATCAATGCATCGGTATCTTGGCCCTGAGTTAAAGGACATGCAATTCGAAGTTTCCAGTCAGTTTCACCATCCAATTGATCGGTACGAATAAACGATTCCGCAGATGGTTCGGACGACGAAAGGAGAATCATATCAGCAGGAATACGCTGATCTTTATGAATGCGAATAATGTCACCGACCCTCAGGTCAGCAGATTTGATGGGTCGAGGTCTGGTGACTGACTCAAATCTTTCACCATTAGACTCATTATCGCGACGACGACGCTGAATGTCATCCCAAGCCTCTTTTCCCATAGTGATAGTCAATACAAATGCCAAAGGCACAATATATGAGGAAAGATAGCCTATTCTTAGTACCGGAATGGCCTGAGATAAAGCTACCAGAAGAAAGTACAAGTTGAAGAAGAACTTGAACTGCTCGTACAAAATGACCGGCAGAAACGTCAAAGGCGAGTATTTCGCATTCGAAATAGCATTACTCGAATAAGAATATTGTTTAGAAGTGGCAGTACCGTAAGAAACGGCCCGCTCCTGAGCCCGAGCCTCCTTACCATGGCCAACCAGGCGATCCAGAAACCCAGCAGAACGAGCTCTGGAATCAATCAGAGGAGCCTCATCGTCTCCGAAGTGAACAATTAGATCGTTTTCTTCGTCGTCGTCCTGGTCATAAGAACGGGATTGCATGGTCTGAAGCGGAATGGACTGAGAATCAGGCATGGACTCCGCAAACGCACAGGTGGGGATTTGCTGAGATGAAGAAAAACAGACCAAGTACTAAAAACCCCCGCGGAATCTTGGCGGTTCCAGAACGGTTTTGGAGAGTCAAATAGTTGAATATATGAGTGGTTTTATTAGGGGAAGACCTGATGTGAAGTAAAACAAATCCCAAATGAACAGCAAATCTTTAAACGGTAAGGGAAATAGTTTTGAGGGGGAATGATGGATTTTGTGGAAATTTGGGAGGTTATTTCGGTTCTTTCTATTTGAAGAAATGCGATATCATTTTGTTGTTTTATTTGTAGTAGTTTTTATTCGGTGTTTAGGGTAGTTGTAGGGGTCGGTCTTATAATACAGCCAAAATAGGGTGTTGGTTTTCAACGTAATTGTTGTTGGAAATATGCAATCAATGGGGTTTGAAAGTCTGTAATTATTGCTATTTATGAGTTTTAAGTTTTCAATTCTCAGTAAAAATGCGCCTGTATTGGGGTACTTGATGGCGATGTCCTATACTGTAATGTGGGCTTAGATACTCAGTTTTAATGGAGAACCAAATAAAATAGCATTAAAATTCCTTGCGGTATTACGACAAAATACAAAATTCAATCGAATTTACTCTAAATTTTTAAGACCAGCTGAATTTGTATGGGTATTTTATATGCATGGATATGTTTTGGATCATCTGCTTGGATACTCAGAATACCCAATTTGTACGATGGGCATCGACTATATGGATATCCAAGTGCTTTTACAGCTCCAGAACCTCAATTATATAAACATATTGATAAGTTTCGTGTAAATTCAAATAATAACTATCATACAAAAATGTATCTCTAAATATGTCATTTCTACATGCGTATTCGACCGTTCTCCACCAAAGACCAAACCACGTGACTGATAATAACGATCGACCAACAAGTAACTACCACTGAAAAATATTTAGTATAAAAAACAAAAAATATACAATATAACTTTAAATTCTTCAATTCATATCAAACCCTCCAAATATAGCAACATCCAGCTGAAATCTTGCAGTCCCTTCCCTTCTTCACCTTCAACTATCGCATATCCCAACTCTAAACCTCTCACCATCGACATGTCAATTGCACCAGCAAAACGCCTAGATACCGCGTTTCGTGAGTTCGATAGATCTTTAGCAATTCTTGTAGAAGGTGTTTCTAGGTTCAATGTCGATAATACTCAAGGAGCTAAAGTAGCCAAGGCCGAGAAAGAACTGAGCGATGCCTTTGATGAACTGATTCTTCACCAACGCATAGGACAGGAGATTTCCGAGTTGAAAACCGAAATTGAAGCATTGGATAAAGATATAAACGGAGTTCTCGTGGGATTGTCTGATAGCCGGCGAAAATTACAAGCCCTTCCTTCCATACAGGATGACAAAGGTGATGCCAAAGTATCAGCCAAAGAACTTCTTGCATATGCCACGAAAATTACAAAATTCACTCGAGCGCCCGAGGGATATAATCCAGAAGCACCTGAAAATGCCAATTTTCCCTGGCCAACTGAAGACGAGCTCCGTAAGGGATCAATGGCTCTACAAGCAGCGCTCGGGGCTGAGAATACGGACGAGGATCCTACAACTAGTCAACGAGACGGAGATTCATCGAAGGATGGTTTAAGACGAGCAAGTAATGAATTGGATCCGTCTCTAAGGAATCGAAGAAGATCGTCATTAGTATCTTATGGGGAGAGACCACATATTGATCCAGTAGCTGGTAAACCTAATGATCTTGATCTGGATTTATTTGAGCCGGACGAAGATGAATGATGGAAAAAAGGGGTTTCGACTCTTTCTGAGATGTCGACTATAGCTATTCAAGTAAGCTATTGAAGGGTATATTCTTCGCTGTCTTCTAGCCGCATTTAAAGAGGCTTCACAAGTGCATCAAACAATTACAACTAACGTTAATTATGACTATAAAAAGACTATTAAAACATGATACAAAGCACAAATTTGCTTTAATATCGGAGATAAGGGACACATGACAAAATTAGGATGAAAAGACATGCTGGGTGAGTTGAGGGCCAAAGCCCACATGCAAACCAAAAAATAATACAACCGGCTTCAAGAATAATTATATCTGCGGTTGGTTTCGCGACGGTAATAATAAAAGTCGTCTCTCTGATCACTCTGGACGTCATCATCATCCTCATCATCGTCTTCATATTCTAGTTCAGAGTCAAAGAATTCGTCATAATGATTTGGCGACATGAGACCTACACTGACTATAGCGGTGATAACCATCACAGTCAGTACCCATGAAGCAGTGGCAAATGCCCAACACCAACCCAATTTCCATTGCTCCAATTGGAAAGAATGATGGGTCTCAAGTAATATTGCTATTGATAATGTGGAGCATGCTTGTAGGATACATGCGGTTGCTAAAAGAACAGAAAGAACCTTCCAGCCTGATTGACTGACCCACTGATTGGTTGCAAATATACAATTCAGACATGCAAACAAAGAAGCAGCTTGACATACAATGACAAGCCACATAGCAAACGAAGACGTTTGCCAAATTACACAAAACATTTCACCCTGAAGTTGACAATCGGACTGTTTTGGAAATGGCCGGCATCCGTCGACACTTTAGAGCCGGGGTTAGCGATTTTTAATGCATTGGATCCATCTATTTTAAGCATCAACTTACCTGGAACATGATTCAACCAATCCATAGGTAATATCGACTGGAGAGTTTATATCGCCAAGGTGACCAACCAACCAATTTGTGTTGCGTATGGCTCTGGTGGTCAGAATAGTGGCTATCGCGTCAAGCAGAAAGGTCACCTTGTAAACGTGACTGAGACCCCTTGACAAATTCATCATCTAGTATTCCATGACTTGCACCTAAGAAGCAGAACGGATGCCCGCAAGAGCTTTAATATGCCACAGGATTATTGTTTAAAGAGCTGGATGTCTTTTTTAGCTTTTGTTTTGGTTACTGTTGCTGTTGTTGTTATACGACAAATGTCTTGCTTGTGTTGAATTTACACGGCAAAGAAAAGTGGTGTGAATGTACGGCTGAGTTGTGAAATATCAAGCACAAGACGTCATAGATAACAGAAGGATGGAAAAAGACATGAAGACGGTGGATTTCTCTTTTTTATTTGGAAAAAATATTCACATCGAAAATAATCAAAACGGTTTATGCACTATTTAAATATAACGTTTCTAACGATAGCCTTGAACAAAATTATCTTCTAAATGATCAGGAAAACCTTGTCCTCGGTCAAAATGAACCTGGAATACCAGCCTCTTCTCTCTTCTCCTCTCTCTTTAATGTATCCAGTTCAATTGGTTCTTCTGTATTTGGCCCTGGCGAGGGAACTTCAAGAAGTTCTCGAAGTTTATCCTTGACTGCTATCGATCCTTGTTCAACCATTGCATTACTCACTCGAAGCAATGGACCCCACATATGTAATGTATGCACTGCATATGCACCTCCAACCAGCATAATTACAAACATGAACAAGATCGGGCTTCGCAGCACTGCCAGAAATTCATTCCAGCCCAAAAGTATCAGTAGAACAAACATAAACCATGGGATATGCGTCATGGTTTGCATAACCGATCTCTTGGCATCTATGTATGTAGCATCAGCTTGCTGCTTAAATCGTTGCAAAATGTCCTCTTGCTGTGCTTCTGTGAGTCGAAACGCAAACTGTTGACTGAAATCGTCAGAGCTGTCTTCACTGTTCTCATCTTCGTCGTCCTTCGAAATTTCAACGTCCGGTACCACCAATTCACCATCTGACTTACGAGCCGTAGCAAATATCGGCAGCAATTCTTCAGCAGCATCTCTTGCTGTAGCAAACGGCTTCTCAATATTGTCACCCGGCTTCCAGATGATAGGCACCTTATTATCGTCATATCGGAACTTTTTCTCAAAATATTCCTTCATTCTCAATACTACAGTATCGCCACGGATTACTTCTTTTAGTTGCAAGTCAAGGCTCTGCCATGCTGCTTTTCTTACACCCTGTACAATACTAGTAGTGTTGTTTTCACCAACATTGAATCCTGTGGCAACAAACGGTGCCACCACCTCCCCAACTGTATTATTAAATAAGGCGACAATATCATCCCATGTTGATTTATTAGGGCTGACAAAATGTTGTCCAACCTGCTTAGAAAATGCATTCACAATCGCCTTATTGCATTTTGTGGTCGTTTTTCGGATTTCTCTCTCTTTGATTAAACCTTCCTGTTCGTTAAGCTGTTCCTCGAATCGAGCTTGTTCCCCCGAATAGTCAAACAATCCCAAACAGCCATTAGTGGCAGCATTGGAAAAGTTGGTCAAACATTCAGTCTTCGCGTTTTTAAGCGAATCAGGTCCACTTTCCGGATCAAACTTGAATCCTTTAAACAAGGCAATCTGACGTCGAGACCACAACAGAAGTTGATGCTTGAACAAGAGCGACAATTCGGTATCCAAGTTCTTTTCCAGCTCGGCTCGCTTACCCATATAAACGGTATTATGATACCGAGAAGCCAAAGAATCAAACGATTCTAGGGTCTGATCACGAAGTTGTTTGGCCAGCAATCCAAACTGAGGATCAGGAACATCATCATTGGACTTCTGATGCAAATTATTAGCCACCAAACTCTGCTCGAATTCTGACCATGACTGTGCAACTAGCTCCTCACATCTGAAACGAGCTACCAACATCTGTTGAGTGGGAAGATCTAAGTCCTTGTTCTGCTCAATCTGGTCCCATACAGAATTAGCATACATATCCCAACCGTCAATAGGGACGTTTCTATGATATTCAGGCTTGAATATATAATTTGATTTATCGTGAGGATCTGCAAACTCGTGAGCAAGCGTATTAACTTGATGAGCAAACTCATTTGTTTGGAGAAGTTTATGGGGAAGACCAGCAAATTTGACATCGAAAAAGTCGTCAAACTTGGTGTTTTCCAGACCTTCAGGCTTCGAAATTTCAGACCATAATCTTGCAAGTTGTTCTTTGACTGTTTCAGCCAAACTACTGAGAGGAGTTGTTCCAATATGATCCCGAATGACGAACAATAGGACACTTCTGACCAGATTGGTGCCAAAGAGATTCAAATTGACCTCGAAAACAGTCTTTAAAAGGCCCATGTTCGCACCATGGTAAAGACCGATTTGATTTTCCCACATGTTGACAATGAGAACTTCACTAGTAGCCAATGCAAACAAAGCACTCTTTCTTTCAAAGTCTTGATCTTCACCACGCTCGCGACCGTCGGTTCCTTCGACATCAAGAACCAATATATTCAGAGGCTTCAAGGATAAAGAACTGGATAAAGGAGTGGCATTAGGAGAGGGACTGAGAGATTTGGCTACTCTAACAAACTCATCGCTTCCTGATTCATCGGTATCCTCATCTCTAATGGGAGCGGGACCTGAAAGCACGCCTTCATCGGCACTTGCTCTTGCCATCCAAATGCCCTTTGTAGTTTGAGCTCTTGAACTTTCGTTCATTACAGGAAATCGAGTATTGAATAGAGCATTAAGCAAGGTTGATTTACCGGTAGATTGGCTACCGAATACGGCCACCACATGATAATCCAAACCACAACTGGCTAAATCCGACTGATGGACAAATTCCTTTACGTCATGGAATTGTTTATTTTCATCGATCAGCTGTACGGAGTTCGGAGCCATGATCCAGTCAGTTCGGTTGACTTGTATGCTTTATTTTATGGGGGGAAGATCGTTTTGCATTGATGGTTGGGTTACCCGAAAGACATGTTGCCGTGGAAACACTTAAGGTTTTTTAAAGTAAACAGGCTATTTTTTTGCCGAGACGACGCGTCGCATCCGTGATAAAGACAAATTATATGATAATTGGAATGAGACATTGAGTTTTTTTTTTCAATCATGCAGCAAAACATTTTACTGGGGTCTGTGGGATGTGCAGTCAACCGTACATATGAACAAGTTATCAAAACCGATCGTTGAACCGGGCCGAAAAGCCGAATTGCAGATGAAAAAAAGCTCCCCTGTTTTGAAAAAAAAGCAAAAAAATAATACATCATTGCGGCAATAAGGGAATGCGTTAAAAATTCTTTTTTTTTTCTTACGTATCAAACGGTATATATTACCATTCGTGGCAGCTAACAGGCGGTGGTGGTGGTGGATTAGAAACAAATGCAAATTGGCTGCCATTAGGGACCCATAAAGGTTCATAGGTCTTTTTTTTTATACATTTAGTTATAAACTGCATGACTATTTTTGGTGGGCATTTAAACTACAAAGTGATCTTCAAAATTGAGGTTCTTAGATTAACAATGCGATTTTCACCCTTCTTTATCCTAATCCATATTCTTCATTGGTATATGATTGTCGCCTTTAGTGTAGAAATCCACAAAACAAGTAGTCATTCCCCGTGATAATTGGTTGCTGTGGCTTTATACCGTTGAAGGAGACAAAAATGAGCAAAATAATCTGAAAAAGGGCGGATAGGGTGGATATAAGTCATTCAAACCCCTTGGTTATGACAAGCAGATTCAAAGATTTTTTTGGTCCGATTACCTTGTAAATACTCCTGCTTTTTCTCCTCTTGTCTCTCTCTTTTTTGTTTTGTTGTTTTATTTTATTTTTGCTCCCTCATTTCTTTTTATGTCTCTTGGCCTGTAGTTAGTTTTTTCAGCCATGGGCTAGCCACCACATTCTGCGTTTCAAATTATCACATTTCATTTCTTTTTTTCTCCCTCCAACAAGATAGCCATTGAATATAATATTATATTGCTTCAGGCTAATTTGCTCATCAATATAATCCTCTGTCTCTTGTCAATTCTCAAACAAGAATTCTTTCATTGTATAATTAACAAGGAACATCAGATCTTTCCTTTTCATGTAATCCGAAGAAATAAACCAACACACCAAATATTTCAACCGTCTGATTAGGCATGTTAAGCATATGCAGCTAACCCAAAATAAAACGTCATGTTTTCGCCGCTGACTCACAATCGAGATCGAATTTCGGTTCAAGATACACATACCCACACTGTACACACACACCCACAATAGACACACACATGGACACAGACAGAAACCACCGATTCTTTCTTTTGCCTACCCCACTCTCCAGCCCCCAAAAGAAATATCACAAATTCCCCAATTTGGATCATAGGTGAAACCTTTTTATTTCAGGAAAATTTTCTTTTGTTTCTTCTTGTTAAGCATGTAGATAAATCAAACTTGTTCATATTTTGTTAAATTTCAATTGTAGTACCGGTTCGTCAGCCCAAAAATTATACATTTTAGCCACATCACACAGGGTCATTTGGAACGAAAACCCGCTGGCAGAGTGCGTGACGTCGTGAAGAAGGCGTGTCCACTGTAAAATCCAAGTTGTTGCATCTAACAATAATAAATAGCCATCTAAGCATGGGCGCAGATTTGGAACTGGGTGCCCGGTGTTGAGTTGATTTCAAAACAGATATAGAAGAGAGGTATACTTCTATATTGGTAACCGATCCAGAAATTTTACCTCTAGCATTTTTCTGCCAACCAAATGGAAATACCCTATGGAGACGATACTCCAGACGAAGATCATGAGGGTTCCTTTCAATCATCGACATTCCAAGCACAGCCTGCTGATGTATACCCGCTTCAACTTGCACCTAACGAACGACACCAGCAGCAGATTATGGTACCAGCAGTACCAGTTGGATTTCCAATCCCCGTACATACAAGACAGTTTGAAAAGTACGATAACCGACATCAGAGAGAGCATCAAAATCCCCAGCATCAGCAGCCAGTGCAGTTCAATGCTCCTCCTGATAAAAACAATCGTGATGCTCAAATGTATTATCATCCAGTTGCATATCCAGACCAATATATGGTGACCAATGTAGGCTTACCTCCTGGTAACTACCCTCAGCAGTTCACTAATCAAGGTTTTTACTACAATAATGAGGGTCAAGTGCCTCCTCAGATACACCAATATCAGCTTCACGATATGCATTTAGAATACCCTGCAAATGTGGCCTTCCATCATGAGCCGGATCAACACCAGCACCAGCCCCAGCAACCATTGGTTCAACCTGGCCACCAGAGACCAATGCCAGATATGACGACTGGGCAAAAACAACCATCTGAAGACGTTGGAAGCTCGGGATCGGTTATAATAAATGCTATGGTAGAAGAGCCGTCGATAATAACTCTTCCCCGAGCTCGTAAACAATCTACCGACAAGGAATTTGTAGCAACATCGTCTAAAACGAATCTACATCTCGAAAGAAAAAAATCATCGTCTTCTAACGAACAACTAGATTTCAACGGCAGACGGCCAAGAAAGTGGAATAATCGCCGATACAAGTGCTCTCATTGTGACCTATGGTTCTACAATGAACATTTGGAGGAATATGCACAACATGTCGAAGAAGCGGAACGAATAGGAGGAATAGAAGCGACCAGGAGAAAATTCAAATGTGCAGAGCCAACCTGTTTGTGGCATAGAATAGGCTTTTTCAGAAAGCTAGAGGCTCGTAAGCACTATGCGAGGAAACACGGTGTACCAGAATACGAATGCCGATTCTGGGCAGGTGAAAACAAGGAAAAATTCCCTGGAGCTGGTGTATGTACTAGTAGATGGCATGCCGATTCTGGCAATCGAATACGCCATGAGCAAGCGGTTCATAAGGCTCCAAAGGGGCCGCGGAGGCAGAGGAAGTCCAAAAATACCAACAGCCAAATTGCATCCAGTTCAAGAATTTATGAGCACCCAGCAACCATTGATGACGAATAATAAATTTCTTTGCCTTTGATTTTTTTTTTTTTTTGAATTTTTTTTTTCAGTGAAATGTTTGGTTATTATTGGAGGGTTGAAGCTGCCTAGAAAAATGACCAGTTCAACACAAGAAGCCAAAGAAGAAACAATAAAACGAAAGAAAAGAAGAAGAAGAATATTAAAAAAAACCAAAGGCTCAGCACGTTTATTATTATGAATAGAGAAGTCAGTCTTGAGCAAAAAAGAAGAAGAAGAAGAAAAAACCAACCTAGCCCTTCATCATCCTGAGGACCTTTTTGTTATGTCGAGACACCGGGTTCTCATGAACAGACTTATGATGACGGTTCATGCTATCCCTACGACAAAATACACGAGTGCATTCAGGATAAGGGCATCGAATAGGAGCAGCTAGACGATGTTGATACTTCATATGCCTCTGTGCTTCAGGCCGTTTGGAAAATCCAACATAAGACCAAGGACAATCTCTATAACGACACTTGAAGGGCCTACTAACATTGTTTTCTTGTAGGTGCTCAGCCAGCTTCATAATGTTGTTGAAACGCTTTGAGCAATGAGAACAGGAATAAAGACCTTTTTTGTTCCTCACACATTGGTTCCATAGGTCGGCGTTTTCAGGTCGAAGCAATAAAAGCAATTGCTGATATCCCGAGAGCTGCGATGGATCTTCGCTGCTGACAACGTTGTTGTTGCCGTCATCGTAAGTTTCAACTATGCAAGCACCATTGCTACTACTTTGCTCAGGGCTACCTGAGTCATCCATAACGTCATCTTCTTCAAGGACTACTCTGGGTGAAGAAGGAGGAGGTTGTGGCTTTGATACCGTTTGTTCCAAAGCAATTCTTCTTGACCTTCTAGTACGAAAACTTAGAGATACTGGGACTTGAAGCCAATAATCAAGGGATAGCTCTTGCTGCTCAATAGCCATATATGAAGATGTTGATGGACTTGGAGTTTTTTCCACAACCGAGTCGTAGTGGCTACTGGACTCGGGAAATCCCGCTGGATGAAGCTGGTTGAGACTGACTGGTCCATCCATGGTGTATAAATACTGTGGTCCATCTTGTTCGCTATTGGCTGGCTCCTCAGGTTGATGTCCAAGTTGGGTGCTTCTAGGCGACACCGTCAAAAGCATGGCAGACCAGTTTTGATCGCCATGGTGATGATGAGGAGAAGTAAGGCATCTTTGAGGCTCAGAAGACTCGTCAGGTACTCTGGAAGTCGACTGCTTGTTGTTTGAAGAAGACGAAGACGAGGTGGCTCTAATAAGATTAAGGTCTAAAAAGGAATGGGTAGCACCCCATAGAGCCACCGAAGGAGTGGTAGGAGACAGACGAAAGGGAGTGAATCTAGCTAACGGAGTCAAAATGACTGGAGTCAATTTGGCACTAATAGCTGGTCGTAAATAAATGTCTTCTAAAGGGTCGTTGATAGCCGTATTAACGGGAGCTGGTCTTTTTTTATCCGGGCTCATCTCGGTACCTAATATACGAGCTTAATTTATCCGTTTTAAGCAAGAATGAAAAATATCCAAGCAAAAAGGACAGAAGGAAAAAACGCTTGGAAAATAAACGGGTTCAAATTACAAGGAAATGAAAAATTATTATATATCTATTTTTGGATTGCTCAACGCCCTTTATATATATATATGGTGTGGGGCACAAGAGGTTGCTTATCGAAATGTGTGTGTGAACCTCATTTTTTGGGAATTTTGTGGCTATCGTCCATTGAACCCTCACCAAATAACCTCATTGGGGCCCCATTTAGATCAAAGAACCTCAAATGATATCATAAGGAAGACAAGAAAGGAAATGTTGGTAAAACAGCTGCTGCATGAAAATCTAAAAAGGAAGATGATTTGAAACAATTGGATAATGATGTATAAATTTTTTTTGTATAATTAACATATGCCTGTTATAATGCAGGGCATATAACAAAGCATGCTACGATATGAATAAAAAAGACAATGAATAAAGACATTTAATTGAATAAAAAAATTATTCAAAAAATTAGAAATGCGTTCAAAAATCCTTTATAAATTTCTCAATATATTTATTTACAATTATTTTCTTGCTATTTACATTGCTTTCCTTACCCTTAGCTTAACTTGTATAGGCTAATAATTTAACTATCAGATCCCATGTTCCAAACATGATAATACTATTAGGTACTGTTCGTAACAAATGAGGCGTAAGTCCACTGTACATTGACAAAAACCCCTCTTCTCGAAGTATAACTTTGAAACAATCCACCAATCCGGAATATCTTGGCTTTCCTCCGGCAATTGGGGCTTGTCTCAATCTGGTACGAAGAACCTCATGTGGGTACGTCATTAAGGATGCTAAGAGTTTTGCCGCACCTGCTGCGCCAGATGTGGCTGCCCAATTTAGAAATCGATCAAGCCCAGTTTGCTCAAACCCCATAAGAGCTCGTTGATGTTCTTTTTCTCGAATAGCGTGCTTCATTTGTTCATACAAAACCCACTGTAATGAACTTTCAACTACTCCAAGATATGATGCACTAAGTCCACGATATAATCCTTGAATTCCTTCTGCTCTTACCACCTTGACTATGCAATCCCAACTGTTTTTATATTGACGTTTTTCCAATGTTCCATAAGAAACTTTATCCAGTTGTAGTCGAGTTTTCACCAACCATATAGGATTTGTAGCTGTAGAAGTTACAATGCCAGCAGTAGCAGCAGCAGCCAAATGGACCCAAGCTGCTTCATGCCCATGATTGAAATTCACAGAATAGATTTCTTTTCCAAGTCCATAAGTAAAGAAATTGATAGATCTAGCAGGAATAACCCCAACCAGATTAGGTCCAAGACCCTTAAATAATGACCGAGGCCCTTCTTGTCTATACAAATCTCCAATAATACTAAATGTATCGGAAACATGTCTAAAGGCCGATCTTAAGGGTCCCACCGGTGTTGAATGTCTTGTTTTCAAATCTGCATACAGATCACTCTGAAGGCGAGTCTTCACCACATCCAAAGGACAAGTAAAAGTAGCACCAGCCATTCCACCGATTCCACCAGCTATAAAATGAACCCATGGGCTGACTTTGGCTCTATCTGCAGCAAATGTCACCTTACGCGGAACCGTTTGGACCACAGGAACTGTTGAGGCCTGCTCATCGGAAGTGAAAGATTCCACTGCTGGAGGCCCTTTAGAGCTCATTCCTGTGGAGCAATAGATTATTTTAGAAAACAAAGAACTGATGAGCTTTAAAGTAGCTTTATCAAGTGGAAAAAAATGCCTGAAATAACGTGGAAATCGATGTTGAAAAAAAAAAGTACTGATATATGGGGGGAAGACTGGGACGTTTTATGGGCAGTAGTACCAGGCCTCAAATTGACTGGGCAATATGGACAAAATAAACAATTATATTCAAATTTGAGTTTTCTCAATGAGATAATTTTATTAACACTATTGCAAATGTAACCTTTTTTTGTTATGTGAGTCGTAAAAAAATATATGACAGTGCCAGCTTTTAGATAAAAGTTTCATAAGCAACAGGAGTGACAGTCTCAGGAGCAACAGTCAACTTCACCAAGGAAGCGTCTCGGGGTTCAACAGGCAATCGCTTAAGTTGGATTCGTTCACCTTTAGCTCGAGCTTCCTTCTTCTTGGCAGCATTCTCCTTGACTCGGTTGAGAAACTCTTGTCGGCACTTTGAGTGCTGAACATGCTCAATTCGGAGATTGACTCGCTTCTCCAAGTATCTATTTCCAACAACCTTGTGAATAATAACACCTACTGAGCTCTTGGTGACATTGAAAACCACGCCGGTCTTTCCATGGTAGTATTTGTGGGGCATACCCTTTTGAATGGATCCATTGGCCTTGATATCGACAATATCACCAACCTTGTAAATCTTCAGGTAAGCCGACATAGGAATAGCACCATGCTGCTTGAAGCCTCGAGAAAAGGCATATCGAGTGCCGGATCTGTAACCTCTGGATTTACCCATGCTGATATATGTGTGTGTTGAGAAGGTTGGAAAATGAAAATGGTATTGTTGATGGAGGGAAGTGGGTTGAGTGGTGCTGAGAAATACGCAGAGAACAGTCACAAAGTCACGTGGACTTGTCGGAAGAGCGAAGCAAAGGCAGTAGAATTCAATAATAATGGAAGATATGTAATGTCTATAGCGTATTCTGGGCAGTAATTGAGTTAAAACAGCAAGAATTGACGAAGATCAGCACTGATAGTTGTGGTTGCTCCTTATAATACGCTCATGACAAACTAGCCATGGAACTACAATGACATACTCGGATACACGAACAATGGCCATAGGATTAGCTTCAATTGATCTCCAGCTTTTAATTCAATTCAGCTCATCATTCTCTCGGACATCATCTCTACGCTTCTACTCTCGCCTCATCTCACTGCTATCGCATTTTATTACAATGAATATCTTATTTCATAACTTTTGCACACACTTTTTAAGATGTACCTTTTTTTCTGCTAGCCTGTCATGCTTGCTGTGATTTATTCCTCATCCTCCTCGCCTTCAGCTCCTTCTTCATCTCCACCTCCAGCAGCTCGTGCCTGGTTTCTTCTCTTCACTCGGCCAGGACGTCCTCCACCAAGAGGCGAAGTCAAGGCAAAGTCAATATGCTTCTGGCTCTCAAGTCGGACCAAAAATGAGGGAACATTGACAATCTGTTTTCCAACTCGAATATGTCGCTGTCTAATAAGAACTCGGGCATGATGGACTGATTTGGCAAGACCAAGCTTGAAAACCTGAGTCTGCAGTCGTCGCTCCAAAAAGTCCTCAATCTGTAAAGCCAATACGTAATCAAGCTTCATCTTGTCTTCGGAAAGTACACCTACACGAACGAGACGTCGGATAAGAGCATTACCTTCGAAAAGTCGCTTGGGGTCCTTTTCATCTCGAGTCAAAAGATCTCGAGCAGCACGTCGAATCTTAGAAAGCTGGAAAGCAATTCGGTAAATCTCTCTCTTATTCTTAAGACCGTATTCTCCTACAAGCTTCAACTCGCTGTCAAGTCGAGCTCGATCAAACACTCGTCTGGGCACGGAGTAAGTCTTGGAGTACCTTCTAGGAGCGGCTTAACGTTAGTGCCTTCATTCATAATATATGAATACTCAAGGGGCGTGTAATTACACATTACCACCTTAAGGATACTCTTGTCTTACTTACTTGGCATTTTGGTTGTTCAAAAGATGCTAGGTATACAAGATGAAGAATGAAAAATTGAGTGATGATGTGAAGAAGGGGTGGTTGGGATGAAAATTACACAAGCAGTCACGAATGACCATCAACCCACACCATTGAAACCAGTATAAGCTGGGATAAATATCCATTTGTAGTTATTTATTCTTTTTAATTGTTTATCATGTATTATGAATGAGCTTGCTATTCAGCTAAATAACGTCGATAGTTATCAGGTTGAGCCTGGGTTGCTTGATAACCATGCTCTTGGCTCATCGACGTTCAATCAAGTGCCGATAATTCGTATATTTGGACGTACAAAATGGGGTGAAAACGCGTTAATTCACGTCCATGGCGTTTTCCCGTATATTTATGTTCCATATTTTGGTGACAATTTGGCTCAAGGTACGTAAAATGCTCGACTGTAAGCTCTATAGAATTGCCACTAGCTAACTTTAGCCGATGAAATCATTCAACAACTCATACATGGAATCAATTTGGCAATGGGCTCAGCATATCGTCGTGATATGTCGCAAAATCCAATGTATGTTGCCAATGTTGCTCTTTGTAAGGCTGTGGATTTCTATGGATTTAACGTCGGATGGGGCCTTTTTCTCAAAATTTACCTGCTGAATCCTTCATATGTGAATAAATGTGCTGATCTCCTTGTTAATGGAAAGGTATGCGGTCGTAAATTGCAGCCTTACGAAGCACATATTCCTCATATTGCTCAATTCTTCGTGGACTGTAATCTGTTTGGATGTGGGTGGCTCAAACTTAATCGAGCCTTTTATCGAGGTGATTTACCTGATCATGTTCGTGATCATTTGGAAGACAGTATCGAACTGAACTCTTTAAATGAGCCGAAAATGGGTTATTGTGACTTGGAGCTGGATATTACTGCCGATATGATCACCAATAGGTATCGATTAGTTGAGAATCAAGAAGGCAGCTCCTTACAGAAACTATCAGATATATCATGGAACCCAGACGATAAATCCGTCGTCAGTCTTATGGAATTGTGGCAGGAGGACGTTGAACGACGGAAAAAGAAGAACTTCCCTTCATATCATGACCCAGATGCGTTTTCTCAGCGTAGACCTGTACCAATGACATGGGAAAGAACCGATGAATATCGCAAGAAGTTCTTTGATACTTATATGGAGAAGGAAAATCCTGCCAAAGATGCTGATTTCATCCTACACAGCTATGATTCGGTGCCAACTTCCTTTCAGGTCACCGATTATATGTTTCAACCTCGAGGAAAACTTACAGAAAGCCATAGTTCTTCTCATCAGGAAGACATATATGAACCAAGTAGTCAAATTTCTCAAGACGCAGACTTTGATGATGATCTGCCAGTTTCAGCATTTAACACACCGGTGAAGTTGAAACGCAAAAGAGAGATAGAGTCAACTGACTCAGAACCAACGATCGACGAATTCCAGGATGATGAAAGCCACAAAATTATATCTGCTTTGAGCAGCCAATCATTAAATTATTACTTCTCACAGGATTTTGAGAATTCTTGGAGAGAATCACAAGGCATATTGCAATCTTTTGCAACGCCAAATTCAGCACAAATCAATAACATAATGACACAGCTGAATATCAAAGATGGTACAGTATTTCAGATCGCTTCTGTGCCTCCTAATAAGAAGGAAGTCGAGCAATTCGACGAACTTGGATTACCGGAAATTATTTATAAAACACCGTATTATGGCAATGCCAAAGACGTTCCTGACATGCCTTTTATACATGCTGGAGTTGAGTATAAAATTGAAAGCGATGGACTAGAAACTCTGAGCGAATTTCAGATTTATTGCAGTCTTCCTCAACTTCCTTTTGATCAATCATATGGAAGACTTCTGGAATATGCTCATCCTCCTCCAACAAGACAAGCAGTCGAGAACTGGATAGATTTCAAGCCCGCTCGCAAACAACTATCGACGAAAAATGTGCAGTTTTTCAAGTTCAAGTCACCTCGTGTGGCCTCTACAGGTGAATCACATGTGGCAGAAGACTATAAGCTATCAGCTCTATGCGTTGAAGTCCATGTTAATACAACTAACGGGCTTCAGCCTGATCCCGCAAAAGATCCAATTACTGCTGTATTTTGGGAAATGACAAATAGTCCGAATGAATCTGACAGTGGTAACTATAGTAGAGGACTTATGGTCTGTATCGATGACGAAAATGAAGAGCAGGTGGAAATTCTGTCTCAACGTCTTGAGTCAATTGTTGGACGCGAAATTGTTGTTCAAGTTTTTGAGAAAGAATCAGATATGATGGATAATCTTGTTTCTCTGACTAGATTTCATGACCCTGATATATTTTGTGGTTATGAAGTTAATAGTCGATCTTGGGGCTACATTATTGAGCGAATGGGCGGGGTACAATTTGCCAATCGTCTGTCTCGTGTAACCGAAAAGGCAAAAGGAAAGTTACGGGACTGGTGGGGATATACACATGGATCAGCAGTGAAAGTTACAGGTAGACACATGTTGAATATTTGGCGAACATTAAGGCATGAAGTAACACTGGCTACTTATACCTTTGAACATGTTAATTGGGAAATTTTACATGAGAGAGTGCCCCGTTATTCTCAGAAAGATTTATGCCAATATCAAAGATCTCCTATGCTCAGGGATATCGAGCTATGGGTAACTTATTATATGATGCACGTCAGAAATGATCTTAGAATAATTGACACTGTGGAACTTATTGATCGGCATAGTGAACAGGCAAGAATTCTGGGAATCGACTATTATTCCGTCTTATCTCGTGGCTCTCAATATAAGGTTGAATCACTTTTAGCGAGGATATGCAGACGTGAGAACTTCTTACTGATGTCGCCAAGTAAAGATCAGGTAGCCGACCAGGACGCCCTAGGGCATATTCCTTTAGTGATGGAACCTGAGAGTGGACTTTATACGGACCCGATCTTGGTACTTGATTTTCAATCATTATATCCTTCAATTATGATTGCTTATAATCTCTGTTTCTCAACGTGCTTGGGACGAGTCGATGGAGGAAAGCTTGGAGTGAAAAATGACTTTCATCTCGCTGATGGCCTTTTCCGCAATATCGCTGAGGAAGATATTTTTATAGCACCGAACGGCTTAGCCTATATGAAATCGCACTATAGAAAATCGACTTTGGCAAAGATGCTGGAAGAGATTCTCGATACTAGAGTCATGATTAAACAAGCAATGGGTTATGCGGATAGCTCAGAGTTTCATTTCAGGAGAAAAATGAACAATAGACAATTGGCTCTGAAACTTATTGCGAATGTTACATATGGATACGTTTCGGCTACTTTCTCAGGCAGAATGCCTTGCACGGAAATAGCCGACAGCATTGTTCTTTATGGCCGTGAAACTCTGGAGAAAACTATCAAGACTATACATGAAACGGAGAAATGGAAAGCCAAAGTAGTTTATGGTGACACTGATTCCTTGTTCGTTTTATTGCCGGGACGAACTAAAGAACATGCTTTTGAAATTGGTAAAGAAATTGCAACAACCATCACAGAGATGAATCCAGCACCTGTCAAGCTCAAATTTGAGAAGGTATACCTGCCTAGTGTAATGCTTACTAAGAAACGATATACGGGTTACAGCTATGAAACTAACAAACAGACGGAGCCGGATTTCGATGCTAAGGGTACTGAGACTGTCAGACGTGATGGCACATCGGCCCAGCAACGGATTGAAAGAAAAGCGTTAGAAATTCTATTTGAAACTTGTGATTTTTCGCAAGTAAAGGCATATCTTCAGAGAGAATGGGCAAATATAATGATGGAAAAAGTCCACATAGATGAATTTTGCTTTTCAAAGGAAGTGAAAATGGGTAGCTATCGAGGACCAACTCTTCCTCCGGCAGCTAACATAGCCGCGAAAAGAATGGAAGCAGATCCTAGAGCTGAGCCTCAATATAAAGAAAGAGTGTCTTACGTGGTTGTTGCAGGAAGTGCCAAATCTCGGCTGGTAGACAGATGTATTCCTCCCGATGAGTTTCTGGCTGACACTAGTCTTCATCTCGATGCTGAATATTACATATCTAAGCACATTATTCCACCCTTGGAGAGATTATTTAACATGATGGGTGCTAACGTCAGACAATGGTATAGTGAGATGCCGAAATATCGAGGTGAAAAAGGAACCAGTGTGATTGCTCGTGGTAACCAAGGTTCTGTATCATTAAGGAATTTCATGAAATCTTCACTATGTTTGATTTGTCGGACAAGGAAAGCGGAACATAATTGGCTCTGCGAAAAATGTGCTTCCAGCCCATCATATTCAAGCTATATATGGCTTTCTCGTTACAAAGCGCTTGCACAAAACTTGCGAGAAATTGAAACCATCTGCAGAGCCTGTTCAGGCTTGTTACCGGGTGAACCAATACACTGTATTTCTGACAACTGTCCAATTTATTATTCACGATCACAAGCTGCAAAGAAGTATAATGCATTGCCATTTCTGGAATGGTAGAGATGGCACATTTATTTAATGAATTGTTTATTTCAACGAAATGTATTTAATAACAAAACAGTTTTGTCTAATTTGCCTTTTAAGTATAGATAATTGTACATACGCTTAGACCATTACTATACAGCCAGCAACGAGAGCTCCGAACGAGAGAGCCAAAGAACTCAACAATTTAGTTGAGCCTGAAACAACGGTAACGCTGGAAGAAGCGGGTACTCCAGGAGCAACAGGAATAGAAGATCCAGACCCAATAGGAGCAGTACCAGATACAGCAGGTGTAGAAGCACCAGACTCGGCAGGAGCAGAAGAACCAGCAACCACCGGGGCAGAAGAACCAGCAGCTACAGGAACCGAAGAGCCAACAGCTACAGGAACCGAGGAGCCAGCAGCTGCAGGAGCAGAAGAACTGGAAGCTTCAGAAACAGCACCAGATCCAGGAACAGTAGTGCCAGAAGCAACGGCAACAGAAGACTCAGCAGCTACGGGAGCAGATGAGACACCGACTACAGAAATAGAACCAGAAGGAGCAGCTGAGCCGGACAACGGGTGCTTAGTGCATGGACAAGGCTCAGTGATAGTCTCCACGGTATATGTTGTGTAGACCGAGCTTACACCGTTACTTACGGTCGTAACAGTCACGGGCGAAGATGTTGTATATACGCTTGATGATTGACTGCTTCCGGGTGCAACACTTGCGGAAGAGGCAGAGCCACTCAATGCCAAGCTGCTTCCAGCTGCCACACCTGTAGAGGCAGCGGAGCTCAAGCCGCTTTCACTTGCTATACTCGCCGAAGAACCAGTGGCACTCAAACTGCTTCCAGTTGCTATACCAACAGGAGAAGTTGTAGAATTGGCCTTCTGGCTGATTCCGCTCGACAGGCCTGTCGTAGAGCTTGCATAGGCACTTGACGACTGGTTGTGGAAATTGACAACAGAAGTTGAAGAGCCAGCAACTGATCCAGTTCCAGAAGCGCTACCAGAAACGGGAGCAGAAGATGGTGCCACAGTCGACGAAGCTGAAGTGGTTGCCGATGAGGTACTGTTTGTTGTCGAATTGGACTTCTTTATCAACCACAGGTAGTCACCACTTGAGCCATCAGCACCTTTAATAAACTCCCAGTAAGCAGCCGATTCATTGTAAACAGTGAGCTTGCTAAAACCATAGTGTTCCTGATCAAGGACGGCAGTGATATTAAGTGGTGACTGACCAGGATCAAGAGTCGAATGACTCTCGATATTACCAGCCATACCATTGATAAGATGAGTGACAGAGGTACCTTCATTAACATAATAGGTATTGTTATCTTTAACAGAAGCAGTATCGATCACACCATTGGCACCCAAGGGGTATAGTCGTTCATACCAGTGAATGTGTCCGGATAGATAAGCATCGACACCGTATTCCAAAAATAATGGCTCGAAAGCCTGACGGATATTTTTCTGATAGCTGGCTTGCTGTGAACTGTACATTGGACGATGACTCATGACAAATACCCAGGGAGTTTTACTTCGATCAACGGAGGCTAAATCTTGTTTGAGCCATTGGTATTGCTGGTAATTCTCTTTAGTCTTCCAGCTACCGTCAATTGTGCCGAAAGGACCAGCATCGTTAATAAAAGTCTCACTTTCGGTAGGCTCTCCAGAAGCAGCATCTCGGACGAAGGGCCATGAAGGACTATAGGGATAATCAGTTTCACCGTCAATTGAAACAAAGTGAGCAAGACCGTAATCAAAAGAATACCAGAAGTTCGACACACCTTTAGTCTCGTCACCGGGCATTTGGAATCGATGTTGATAGGCGGTGAAATTTCTCTGAGATACTGGGCAACTATAATAAGTCAGATCACTCTTAGGAGCAGTGGAGTTTGTCTGATTATTGTTCAAATAAGCTGTCAAATCATTACCAGGACCATCGAATTCACCACATGATGCTTCATGGTTTCCGACCAGAACCATATAAGGAATGGCTGAGGTGATATTGCTCATCCACTGTTGCCACAGATCCCAGTTAGTTTCGTAGATGACACTCATGTCACCACCCTGAGGACCACCTTGATTGGGAACTTCACCTGCTGGAAGAGGAGTGAGATATTCCTGAGGAATGGGACCTCCACCTGGAAGGGCAGTGTCTGTACCATTATAGCAAACGGGCCAGTCATCTTCACATGGCATAAAACCACTACTCCAATCATCAGCATAACTGATATCACCACCGTGCCAAGCAAAAGCAATGGCATCGTCATGGTCAACTATGGCCTCGGTCATATATTTATAAGTACCACCAGCATTGGTGTAACCCATATCATTGAGCACAGCAATAGAGAACTTACCAGCAGTACCGCCAGATCGAGCAGTTTTGAAGCTCAGAACATCAGACGCAGTGGTACCGTTGGCAGCCAAAATCTTGTAGTAGTAGGTAGTATCGGGATTAAGGCCAGTGATGGGAACTTCATGGAAGAATTGACTGCAAAGAGTGACAGCAGTCAATGAACAAGGAGGAGTTCGATCGTAAGTACTGGTTTTTCCAGCGGCCGTTTGATCCAAATTGCTGGAGTCAGTACCCCAGGAAACCGTGGGAGCAGTTCCGAGACCAAAAGGAGTCTGATAATGAATGTTGATACCGCCAGGAACATACGACAAAGAGATAACATTGATATTGTTAGTAGGATTGCTAGATGAAGGCTGAACAGCAGGAGGTTCAACTAGCCGAGGAAATCCTTTACCATTGCCATTGATTGTCTGGTCAACCCAATCACCAATTGGCACATCGGGTCCGGTATAGGGAAAACGAGTGTCGACATCAGGAGCCGCATGAACAGCAGTGAAGATTGCTGCCAAGCTGAAAACGCCCAAAGCACTAGAGTGTTTCATTTTTTTTTTTTTTGCTTGGCTCGTCTAGGGGGGGTCAATAAACGTCTTTTTAAGGTCTGGGGTTAATTTACCACCCGACGGAGATCGGCTCGCTTGTGAAAAATGCTTAGAATTGCATGAATGTGAGTGGTCGATCTATAATGCCCAAAATGATCATCGCTTGGATCAATGTGGAAAAATGCTCCCTTTTGATAGGCCAGGGGTTGCCGTACCAGATGCACATCGCCGCAGTTGCTTCGTCTGCTAAAAACGGCAACGGAAACCACCGAGAGAGCGCGATAAAAGAAACAATGGTAGATATAGGAGGAATCTGGGTGTTTTATGAAATCTGTATAAATAATAAAAATATTTGACAGATTTTTTACCGAGATTTTATTCCCGCAACCCAACGTATTCAAACAGAAGAGATCAAGCGCAAAGACACCGGACAAAAGTGGTACATATCGTGGCGGAAAACATCCCATAATTAGTTAAATCCACTTAAAATTCTTTCCAAAATCGGATACATCATAAAGTAAATGTAGTCTTTTTTTTAGCTTTGTCCAAACTAAGTCATCCAGGAGTGGACTGCACGTGCATCTAACCGCACTTAGCAGATTGTATAATCAACGAATCATTCAATGCCAATGCTACACAAGCACTGAGTCCATTGGATATCGTCGGATATTGATTAAATTAGTCAAATCCATAAAAACCCCGCTGATTTCGTAATAAAACAACAACCACAGCAAATTGTCAGGGTGACCGGATGTCCGCCGGCGATAAGACCAGGCCCAGTGCGGCTGCCGAGATAAGGCATTTGTTTCAGATTGACAAAAGACAATAAAATGCAATATGCAGTTGAATTAAGCGCGCATTTACGATGATTGAATACCGTTACGAATCATTAATAGAGTTCACTGTATTCATTGTCTGGTTCATTGCGTGCAGCTGTGCGTCACATTGCTATGCTCATCGTAGTCAGCCAATTGTAATTGAAATCCAACCAACATGAAATGACAAGTGTCTTCCAGTGACACATTTTATAACTGCCGCTCAACAGCACTCAGCCAATTGACTAGTATCCACCTTGTAGCCATCTCTTCATCTCAAACTAGCTACTGGCACCGCACTCGGCCGACCATGTGCACACTGAAATGGAAATTGACATTGAGAGAGATTTCTCACCAGCTCTTCACATTGAGACAATGACAATTCATCACCAAACATTATGGCATTGCGACATGCATTTGTCTTGAGTTGATCAACAATTCCCTTGGGGCATGATCGGAACACCTGTGAGCTAGAAACCTCTTGTGAAGAAGACATTTGTCTAGCTCGTATACTATTGATATGCTGTAAAATTAAATCTTTGATAAAGCCTGTCTGACTTGCTTTAGACTTGAGAATATCCGGCACAGCAGAGACTTCAATTTCTTCTGGCCGGACAACGTATTTGATACCCCACTGAAGAAACTGGGACCTGAATTCTTCCATGATAGCAGTATCAAGAAATGGAATGTGCAAATGCCGATCTATTTCAATTGAATCCACACCATTGTCACTTAAGCTTGCTAAAGAAGATTCCAGTCTAATTCTTTCATCAGCTGCATGCTGATCAACTAAGATAAGACTCTGGCCAGTTTTTACTAAAATAAACTGTTTTCCAACCTGTGAAATCACACGACAATTCTCAAATGATCCAGCACTTAGCTTGAACATGCGAGTGAAATACTTTGATAACACATGTGATGACCCTGTAGCTCCAGTATGTAGACTAGGAATGGTTTCCAAGGCAGCATTTTCGATTGATTGAGGAATTTTTCCCGGAATACCATTTGGAGCTTTTGCTATGTTGCTACCACGATCGCCAAAATTGGCATACTTGAGAGCTATGAGACCAAACAAGTCTTGTATGGCAGGCATCAATTCCGGTCGAGATAACTCATGACCAGCATTATCACAGATATTAGCCATAGTCTCAGTGAATTGTACATTGAATAAATATGAATTCGAATGCAAGAATTTGTCGGGAATCTTGTACATGAGTTGAGATTCCGTATATCTTCCGTTGAATAAGATAGTTTTGGTGGAATTTCCAGATGCAGAACGATATATAGCCCCGGATATATGAATTGACGCTTGAGTTTCATCGACAAGACAATAATCTTTTATATTATCCCCATAAGAAGCACGAAGTAGTCGGATAATGAAGGGATCATTGCCAGAATGAACCAAAGGGACATGTTTTCCATCAATGATCAGAGTAATAGATATATTTGGAAAACATACACAAATCCATGCCAGTGACTGTTTCACTTGAAACACGTGAGAAGTGCCAGCCGTCGAATCTTTCGTATACTTGTATCTTACAGGCATCTTTGAGAAGGCATGTCGTACCTCCACCACCGTCCCTGAATGATCCAGGCCGTCATGAACTTCAACAGCATTCATAATCCGTTTTCCATAATGAATTCTTGTTCTGAAAGTGGAATCGGAGCTTTTATGCTTAGACATGACTGTGGTTAGAGAAACAGCAGATATATCGGATAAAGCTGATCCTCGATAACCATAAGTATGAATGGCACTGCCAGAAACCTTTGAGGTGTGAAACGGAAGGCCAACAAGAGCCATATTTTCACGTGATATCCCTATACCATTGTCTCTACAGGTGAAAGACAAACCTTTTGTATCTAGATCAATGCTGATAGTTGATGATCCAGCATCAACAGCTAAGAGTTAGACGGATCAGGCATTTAGAATAACATAATAACGAAAAACTTAAACATACCGTTTTGAACTATTTGAGAAATGCAATCTTCAAAACTACGAATTTGTGCTGTGGAATGCAGGTGTTTGGAGATTTCACTGCTGAGCTGATGGATCATTGAGTGATCTCCAGGAGAGGAGAACAACGGAGGTTATAACGAGAAACGCACGGATTATTAGCGATGCTGATAAACGTTTATAAACTAATTGATTAATTGATCGTTTCAGTACTTTTTGATTCGTTTATCTTTTAATAACTCTTTTATCCATCTCATTGTGGAAAATGACCTATCACTAATTGTCACCTATGACATGACATGCAGCATACTTGACCTAATTGGCTGAATAGAAGCAATAACACCAACAGAAACAAGAAAACAAGCAAAAAATGCCTATATTATCCCTCATAAAACCCCACGATTACGATAAATACAGTAAATAATACAAACATGCCCCCCTCCCCCCACACCATCTCCACTCATCTCTGTCTAACATGTGCTTCAACTGTGGGGAAACTCCAAGTCCGGTTATCCGAGCACGTTTCAACATATGCAATATAAAAACCCAGACGTTTCGCCCCTTTTTTAAATTAATTTCAACTTCATCTTATTAGTAATTTTTCCCATTCAGATATGTCACCCAAATTCTCCACCAATGCCGTCCAATCAATGAAGGCTACTATTGATAAGTCTACAGCAGACCCCAACAAGGGAATTCCCGGTGTAGTCTTTGTAGTAGTTGATAAAGATGGCAATGAATTGTTATCTCATGCTTCAGGTAAACGAGGAGCCGCTTCTAAGGAGCCAATGACCTTGGATGCCGTGTTTTGGATCGCCTCTTGTACCAAGATGTTGGTTGGTATTGCTGCCATGCAACTTGTGGAGAAAGGAGTTTTGAGCCTCGATGACTCAGATCAAGTTGAAAATTTAGTCCCGTATCTTAAAAATGTCAAAGTACTTCAAGATGATGGTACTTTGGTACCGAAGAAACGAGGCATTACTTTGCGTATGCTTCTCAGTCATACTGGTGAGTTGAACCAACTACTCGATCAACAACAACTTCTAACAGCATAGCCGGTTTTGGATACACCTTTTTCAATGAAAAACTCCGTGATTATGCTCGACCGTCTGGATATAACGAGTTTTCAGGCAATATTTATGACATGAAGCAGCCATTGGTTCATCAACCTGGTGAAGACTGGGAATATGGGGTAAGTTATCAGCTGGGCTCCAAGTCAACGACAACAAAACTAATAAGCAGGTCAATATTGATTGGGCTGGTCATGTAATTGAGAAAGCCGTTGGAAAATCTCTCAATACGTATATCCAGCAGAATATCCTTGAACCTTTGGGGTTGAAAAATATCAGCTTCTTCCCCACAGACGAAATGAAGAAAAACCTCGTCTACATGAACTTCAAGAGACATGATGGAACTTATGCTATTGCAGATCATTTGCTCCGACGTCCATTGATTGTTTATCATCCTGAAGATGTTGCTTTGACCTTCAACAGTGGAGGAGCAGGAGCTTTTGCCAATCCTGGGGAATATGCTCGTAAGTATTGACCATCATTACAAGCTGTCAATTCAATTTTCTAACCTGCAATCTTTTAGAAATCATTGCCACTCTCCTGAATGATGGAACAAGTCCAAAAACTGGTGCTCAAATTCTCAAGAAAACTACTGTTGATGAAATGTTTACCAATCAGATTCCAAACATGCCCAATTTTGGTAGAAAGGGAATTCCTGCAGCCAAACCAGAGTTGACAAATCAGATTCCCGTATTGTATCCCAACGGAGATAAGCCTCAAGGCTGGGGCTTGACGTTTATGCTTACTGGAGGAGCCACTGGTCGATCTGAGACGACAGCCTTCTGGACAGGTCTAGCCAACTTGTGGTGGTGGTGTGATCGAGAAAAAGGCGTTGGAGGATTCATTGCCACGGAGATTCTGCCCTATGTTGATCCCAATGTTGTTGGGTTATGGGATGCTATTGAAACCCAAGTGTACAAGGCACTCGCTCAATGAAACCAGACTAGTTTTTCAGAGAAGCATAAAGTCAAGGCATATTATAGATGATGTATAGTTACTGACAACTATAGCTATTCGACCAGGAGTAATGGAAAGTAATTTTATCGTTTTATGTGCCAGACCAATGTTGTCACTTGTCCATAATTATGCGAAGAAAACATAAACAGGTACCATACAAAAGCAGCAGTTTGGCCCTCTTTCTTTTGGTAGTATTCTATTCCAATGCTTGCCTTTAGATATTTGCTAGCATGGCAGTCTGCTATTGTCATTTTATGTGCTCCATTGTTTGTATCGTTCAATCAGCAAATGGAGATGGTTCCTACAGCAAAGGCCAAAATCAACCTTATTCTTGAGAAAGGAGGAAATGAGTCGTTTGTGTTTGATTTTAACGAGCCGCCATCACTGTCAATAGCAGACGAAACCAGCACTTCACAGGTGGTTTCAGCCAACTGCAACACGTTTCCAGTCCTAGCCGGTCTTGATGGGTCTCTCAACCTATTCAAGGTAGGACCATGTGGAATCATCATGCCTCATACGCATCCCCGAGGAAACGAGTTCATTGTAGTTACAGAAGGGGAGTTTTTCACGCAATTTCTAACTGAAACTGGCAGTCCCATTGTAACCAATACGCTAACAAAGTATCAAGCCACCATGTTCCCTCAAGGATCCATTCACTATGAGCTCAACCCAACATGTGAGACTTCGGTGTTTTTGGGTAGTTTCAATTCCAATGATCCCGGCACTCTTTTGGTGGCTCCTGGGATGTTTGGACTTGACGAGACTTTGGTGTTGAATCAACTAGGGGGAGTCATCAATGGCGAAGATCTTGATTTCATCCGCCATGCACTACCGGCTGGTCCTATTAGTTCGGTGGAAGGATGTCTTGAGAGATGTGGTATTTCCAAGGCATGATATTTGATGATTTTATATATATAAGAAATACGTTCGTTTAAATTGAGAAAGATTTAATTAATGCCATACCACAATATTTATTAAGTTCGTTGATATTCTCTTTGTAGACTATTCTCCTGCTCTACCAGCCTTTGACTCCTCATACCACCCAAACCAGAACATTCAACGGCGACCTCTCGCCCCCCAAGAAACAATATGACAGGAAGAGTCATTGTATATTTAAGATTTCCATTCACGCGAAATGGATTTGAAGATCCTCCAAATGTAAGTTTAATCAAAAAAATGCCACAATTAAGCTAACATGTAGGCTGAATGGGACAGTTCTAAAGACCAGCTATTATGGGATATATTATCTAAATCTACCAATAGGGAAGATATCAAATGTAAGTAATATCACATGATCCGATGAATCTTTCTATTTTATATACCGTGCTAACCGATATTTCTTTCAGGGGCCGATTTGTATGTATAAATCAACAGCCACCAATACCATCTACTAACAATCTCTCAGGGCAGCACATCTTCACGTTCCAGTTCCTTTTGTTCTTCAAAAAGCCGCTTTGGCTTATGAACAGGAACTTGAAAGAGTCCGCGTTCACATGAAAAATGTCCGTGTACGAAATCCTTCTGCTCATGGATCTCCACGGGCTGTTTCTCATACTCAAGCCGATTATGCATCATCTGGAGCTTCTGATTCTCCTCCAAAGACCACTTCTCAAACTAGAAAACCTTCTAGAAGATTGCTATCACAATCGAGGAATTTCAGTATTGATGATAACTTTGATAGCGACGATGAGGTAGCAGCTGGCCCTCAAAGAGGAGTTTCCAGTATTTCTGATACATCTCAGGGTAGCATTTCTAAATCGGCATTGGCTGACGCAATTAATGATTTACCTGATGAATTTTCCTCATCTGCAAGTAGAAATGGATGAATTTAATGCGTTTTATCATCATTGTGGCTGGTTGTTTATGATGGTTGTTCAGACTATGGTTACCAGTTATAAAAGTCACAGACTCGCAGTCAATGCCAAAGAGCATATCTTTTGGCCATGGGACTCAGAAATTACTGTAGCATTCTTTATCTCTTTGATACTATAGTTACGGCGATATTTATAATTGCTGTGGCTGGCATTCTGATCCTGTGCAAACGCAAATCTTGGGTCAATCTAATGATTCATTTGATTCTTAAATTAGCTGCTGGTATTGTATCTATAGTAGGAGCTAATATGGCAGATGAAGATGCCGAAGAAGCTTTGCCGATCATTGTTGTTGGTATCATTTTATACTTTATTACTCACAGTGTTGCTCAAAACTTTGGACTTGATATGATACTTTTGGCCATGAAGGGCGAATTGAAGATCACCAGTATAATGCAAGGACGTATGCCTCGATTTATTCGCTTATTTCTTCTTGTTGGTAGCTTATGTTGTAGTGTAAGCTATGGATTGGCTCTAAATCATCCTACTGTTGCACTAAGAGTATGGTTATTATACATTGGATGCGCCTCTTTGGTGATATCTGCGGTAATCTTAGTATCAGTCTCACTTTATTGTTTCAGACATCTGGAATACCCTATAAAAGCTCTTTATTTGTATGCAAACACGTTGCTATTCCCTGTTCTTGTTTCTCTAGCTTTGGGACCAGTAAGTGCTCGAATGCTTGGAATTGGCATTCAGAGTGCTTTTTATTTGGTGATTTATCTAGCGTTGGAAAGTGCAATTCCACTTTATTATATCACAGCTGGGGTTATGGTAGAGACGAATCTTCGACAAAAGCCGAGGTATTATTGAGGAGGACTTCCATACATACAGCAATATGGGATTGGACAACTACAGAACTAAAGTGAATCAGAACTAAACGATATACTTTATTTCTACCGAGAAATCATCACCAACAGATTTTGACGGAAAAAAATAACTTTGTTGGTGATAACCATAAATATAAAAAACTTTTCAGCATCCAACCAAGTCATATTAAACTGAACTGGCTGAAATAATAAAATAATAACCAACATGAACATCAAGAGTGGACGAAGATAAAAATTTAGCAAGATCAGACGCATTTTTGTGTTAATACAGAAACATTTTTTTGTTTTGTTGGTTTCCCCTTGTTTAATAGTATGCAGCATCAACCTTAAGCCGCTTATCCATCTGATAGTCTACAGCAGCATCATAATCTTGTCGACATGACGACCTTTTTTTGACATTCAAATCATCAGATATAAGTTGATATACCTCGGGACCTCTTTCATCCAATAAATGCCAATAATAAGCCACCTGATAAAAATCCTCATAACTTCTGATGTATGGTGCGGCTTGAACAATCCGTTCCACAAAGATATCGTGCATTATGTTGAACCGGCAACAATAGTTTGCACTCTCGGGAGTATATCCAAGAGCATCAATGACGCGCAGCCTCCAAGATTCCAATGTGGCCTTGACTCGGAGTTTTTGAGCATCAGAATCCATGTTCTAAATAGATATATTGCCCTGCAAATATACTCTTGTCAATTATATCCAAGGCCGTTTTTTTCGCAAACGAGGCCCCCGAATGGTTAGAAGGAAAGAACAATTTTTCTCAGCCCAAGGCGGGTTTCCTTTACGGGCCAAGTAAATTACTTTTTTGTTGCGGTGAGCGGCTGGACAATATTGCCGTTTATGGACGTGGTTTCCCACCAATCAACTTGACCCAGTGGCGCGCGTCGCCAAACACCATTTTCTTAGCGTGTACCAAACGTGACGTCGAACTTACCCAATAAAAACATATAAGAATGGCTGATATCGCCACAGAACCCACTAATGACACATATGATAATGAGCAATACGATGATGACGATAACGGAAGTGGCCCTGTACCTATTGCCAAATTAGAGGTAAGTGTATATACTTAGTCATGAGCGCTTAGAGGTCTTTGTTAACCGCCAGGGAAATGGAATCACCGCTGCCGATATCAAAAAGCTTCAGGAAGCTGGATTCAACACGGCCGAATCTATCGCTTACACGCCGAAACGTCTTCTTCTCAACATCAAGGGGATCTCCGAGGCAAAGGCTGACCGTCTATTGGCTGAAGTAAACAAGCTCGTCAACATGGGTTTTACTACGGCCACTGAGTTCCATCAGCGTCGTTCCGAACTTATCTGCATTACCACTGGTTCTAAACAGCTGGATTCTCTGCTAGGTGGTGGTATTGAAACAGGTGCTATTACCGAGATCTTCGGCGAATTCCGTACTGGAAAGTCTCAATTATGCCATACATTGTCAGTGACATGCCAACTTCCCATTGATATGGGTGGTGGTGAAGGTAAATGTTTGTATATTGACACAGAAGGAACTTTCCGACCAGCTCGACTTCTGTCTATTGGGGAAAGATACGGCCTGGTCGGTATGGATTCTTTGGATAATGTCGCGTATGCTCGAGCTTATAATGCTGATCATCAGTTTGAATTACTCAATCAAGCGGCTGCAATGATGGCTCATACGCGTTTTTCTTTGCTGATTGTCGACTCTATCATGGCTTTATACCGAACCGATTATAGTGGTCGAGGCGAACTGTCTGCTAGACAGCTGCATGTTGCAAAGTACATGAGAATGTTACAGAGACTTGCTGATGAATTCGGAATTGCAGTAGTCATTACCAACCAGGTGGTTGCTCAAGTCGATGGTGGAGCCATGTTCAATCCCGATCCCAAGAAGCCTATTGGTGGTAATATCATAGCTCATAGCAGCACAACCCGTTTGTCTTTACGAAAAGGACGAGGTGCACAGCGAATATGCAAGATTTACGACTCTCCTTGCTTGCCAGAGAGTGAATGCGTATTTGCAATATATGAAGACGGAATCAACGATCCAAAGGAGGATCAATAGAGCTATTGATAAACTACTGCATAATAATACCTAAAAGATGATAGCTGAAAATACGTAATATTAGACATAAAATATGGTAATGGTAAAAATAATGGAATTTTTGATTTTCGAAACTACACTGCGAGGTGACTCTGTTGAAATACGGCATCTAGTACGCGATTTCCGATCTAATACGCGATTATCCATCTAATCCGCAAATGATTTCAGCTCAATATGAGTAACCGGTTGCTGATAATCATCCTTTTCAGGCTCATCTGGCGGTTGTAAAACATGCTGTAAAACCGCCTTTTGATTTCCAGAAAGCCCATTCTGTACAATCGTCTTGAAAGCATCCGGATGACTGCCTGCAAGTTCAAGCACTTTTCCATTGATGTACGCAATCTGATGAGCGTTTTTGCTTGAACTCACGCTGACAAGTAGAATAGGAATAGCCAAGCCCATTGCTGCTGAAGCTTTCTCCTCATCTTTGACGGATTTTATGAAATTGACAAGCAGTTCAACAACTAATCTCCAAACTCTATTCTTTTCCTTTTCAGCCTGTACATCTTCTTCGGCATCAAGAGTAGATTCAGTATCACTCGAATCTTTTGTTAAATCCGAGACTGCCAGTAAAATCAGATCCGGCATGACCTTCTCCATAATAGTTCGGCCCACATCTGTCTCAATTGTCACGATCAAAATCGTTTGAATGCACCCTGCAACCATGGAAGCAATTTCCGGAATTCTTATACTTTCCACTAATATCTGGCTAAGACCACTGACATACGAGCTGCTTGAATTAAGCATTCCAGTGCATGAAGTCAATATCACGGCCAACCATAAGATACTATTTCGTCTTTTTATGAGACCCAATTCCGACGAATCAGCATTCTTCAAAACTGAAAAATTCTGAAATATAGCAATATTGATTTCATCGCTAATAACCTTATTGGCTGAATCAGATTTGCTGGCCGTATTCATCATCATCTTAAATAGCTTCTTTTGTGCCGACAAACATCCAGCTACAATGGTTCTTTGGCTGCGATCATCCTCGAAGAGTTGTCCAAATATGTACAAAACACATGCATATAAATCCGTCTTGATCACATTTGGAAAGGCATTTATCATGTCAACTAGGCGATCAAGACAGTTCCGAGCCAATAATTGGACAATTGGCTCCTCTAGGGAGAACTTTTGACCCGTAGGCACAGCTGAATCAGATATCCATGGAATAACAGAAGTCAGGACAAGAATGACGACTCTGAATAACTCGAATAACTGCCCAACGCTTTCTCCAATCTCTTCTTCAGGATCTTCTTGACTGGAATCTTCATCGCGATATTTACTAGGATGATCCACACAAAGACTATTAGCGATCGAAACGACAACAGCCAATTCCCTAGCAGATCCACTCAAAACAATGCGATCTAATACGTCAATAGTCTCTGCAAAAACCACTTCTTTGTAAATGGCCTCTCCACATACTGATGGATGAAGAATGCGCTTCAGAGCAATTAGAACCTTGAGACGAAAGTCTGGCTCTGACCTACCTGGTCTCACGAGAGCTTCAAAGCATAAACCAAAAAGAACAAAGAAAAATGCGGCCGGCTCAGCACTATAAGAAATATCTTCCTGACTTTCAGTCTGCACTGACCTTTCTTTTTCGCCCAATATTTGGAATACCAGCCCACGGTCTTGTTCAATCAATGACGCAACCGCATCAACCTGCTGCAACCAAGATTCCTCGTAAATGGGAATAATGTTTCTCTGAGACAGAGCCGAATATATTTGATCCAGGGAAGAATTTGGAGTGTTATCCTGCTGATCCGGTTCGAATTTAAGCCTGGAAAAATCCTTGAGAGATGTAATCCACAACGGAATCAATATTGGCACGCGAGGTTTCACAATATCAGCTAGATATTCTTTGCCCTCACTCATACTAGCAACTTGCAGCTCAGCCCAAAGAGATAATATAGCTACTCGTAACATCAGTTGGGAAGTAGAATTTGGAATTCTTAAGTCACCAAGACTCAATTGTGGACCCTGACAGCTGTCTAGAGCACTGGTCAACAGCTTGAGAATTCTACCCATTCTATCGACATTTTTGATGATACCACTGCCAATAAATGTTGCACAGGCTTTGATGGCCTGCAAAGCAAGATCTAGGCTACTGTCAGCTGAAAATGCAGGGGTCAGTGCAGAACTTATTTGCGCCTGATATTGTTCCAGCAGTGTCACTTCCTGGAAATCTGGATCAGTCAGATCACTAAGTTCACTGATAACTTCGTTCAATAGCTTCAATCCCAGTATACGCAACTGCAGGACAGATGAAGTAGAAGCACTGAATGCGATCTTGACAATGTCCCCAATTCTTCCTGTAATAATTGACTTTTCTTTCTCAGGAAGTGATTTGCCATGAAATTCCAGCTTGATGAGCTTCAACAACAAAACAATTGCGTGTGCTCGCGTCTGCCATCTCAAACGTTCATTGCCTTCGCCATTATTGGAATCGTCATTAGTTCCCAGAGCAAAAGAGGCACCTTCATCACCTGCATCTGCATCCGGCTGTTCACCCGGAGCGGCATTCTGTTCTGGCTCATCAGGATCAAAATACGACCTCGGTTTCAGCAGCACCTCTTGAAATGTTGAAATCCAATTCAGAGCTTGTGATGTAGAAGTAAGCTCCACTAGATTTTCAAGTAAATTGAAAACCTCCTCATTCTCCAGACCATAAGTTGAGTCTAAAACTGCCCAGATATCCTTTCTAAACGAGACCGGAAGCAGTTCAAGCACTACATGAGATCTCGTACGAACAAGCTGGTTAAGCCCTTGGATGGCAGTCAATCGTACTGGAGACGAATATTTACCCATTAGTTGACGATGAAGATCATTAGCAAATTCCTTGAAATTAATAATCTGGGGACAGAAAATGGCCAGTTCTTGAGATATTCTCAATCGCGTCAAAGTCACCCTAAAGTCATTTGGGCTTTGTATCATTTGCCGCAAGAACACGGTAACATATTGCTGAGCCTTAGATGAATCTTGTAGATCTGGACCCATGACATTTACCAATGCACCGACACATCGAGTAATTATATCTCTAGCAGGCCAAAGACACTCAAGATTGCTGGAAGCAGAAGATGGTACCTCATCTGAGTGAGACTCGAGTAAATAGAGCTTTGACAATGTAGATAATACGCTGTTTGAATATGACGCGAAGCCTAGGCCAGAGCTCTCGACGGCAAGTGAAATTGCTTCTAGAGCCCAGAAGTGCACCACAGGATGTGGATCATTTGCGAGCGAAACAAGAATTCCTAGAACGCTTTTTAAATGAAGACCTGCGTATAAGCCTCCAACATATTTTATAATATACCCTAATGATATCGAACACCCGCCTCGTCCATTGGGATCAGTATTGGCTACTATGCTATCAATCAGATACTTGACATGCTCATTAGTAGCAGCAGACCCACCAATGGAGCATAGCATACCCATAGAATGCGCGGCAAAGTTTCTTACAAAAGGGTCAGAAGAATAAAGTGCAGATTTTACGATCTGAGAATATGACTTGAAGACACGGGAGCTTTTATATCTTTCAAATCGCTGAGCAGAAGCAGCATTGCCGGCCGCCGCCGAAGCAGAAAGGGCCAGAGCAAACCGCAAAGAGTCATGAACAGTGACAACTGCGTTAATTATGACAGCATTTCCACGAAGTGATCGCTTTTGTACAACTCCAGGCTGAATGCTCGAATTAGCTTGAAGCACATATGTCCAAAGTTGTTCTAAGATGCTTTCCTGTACCTTCAGAGTTTGTAAAGGAAAGAGCATTGCAAACAGGCTTATAGATAGATCGACTAGAGAAGATGATGCAGGTACAGGAGAACTTTTTTCAAAACGACCTATAATCAATTGGTCTGGGTCGTACTGTGGAGAAGCTAAAATTGGCTCTTTCAACGAGAGCTCAAGCTTATCAATAGGCATGACCTCAGAAAGCCAATGAGTTTCCTGGCCATCCTTTGCCTCTTCAATATGAAAACCATTCAATGGCTGTTCAATTAGATTGAATCCTTTGACTTTAGTTGTCAATCCAAAAGCATAATTATCTGCACTTTCCCATATAGAATCAATAACTCCGGTACCCGCGGCTATAGCTGTACTTAATTTAGTACCGGTAGCTCCCTCAAGGTTTCCTATGATTTGAACTGCTGCAGTGAGAGAATTTGGAGGAAAAAGTTCTCCGTTCGGATGATGTTGTGCAAGATAAGTATAAGATTGCAAGACTCTTCGTCTAACCATGATGACATAGTCTTCCAAAGACAATTCTTTATCGAGTCTTAAAGACAGATCATCATCCACCAGTTTCTTACTTGGTATCTTAGAGAGAAATTTGTCAGTTTGTTGAATCATTAGACTGATTCTTTTAGCAACATCGCTTGTAAGAAGTTTGGCATTATGAGCCAAAAAAGATACCAATGATGTCAATGCATAATGTCGTACATGCAGTAGATATGCCAATTCCAATGTTCCCTTGTTACTGAGATTATCGTTATCCTGTTTTGCAAGAATACCTTTCCAAAGCAGTAACAGCTGTGAAAGATGCAATTTGGCAAATGCAGGGCCCAAAGTCAAGATGCCGCTTATGAGAAGCCACCCAGCTTGAACTTGAATGCAAACAATATCCACGTTTCCACTGGCTTTTAAAAGGGAAGTGGCAGTACTGAAAACGCGGCCAGTGAGATCAAGAGACGAATGCTGAGGATTATCACCTGACAAGCTAACAATGGCAGAAGCAAGATATGCTCGACCAATAATAGCGTAACGAAGTTCCTTCTTCTTTGAAAATCCTTCAATATCTTCGTGCAACTGCTCTAGAAGCTGAGACAGAACCGTTGCTGATTCCATTGGAACGACACTGATAAGATCTATAAAAGCTTGGCAGGCGATGGCCCTGACAGCATTAACTGGATGAATCAAGAAAAGATCCAGTGCTTCTTTAATAACGGGATAAATCGGAGCAATAGCTGATCCCAGATGTTGTATTAAGCCGCGAACACATCGTAGACAAGCTGCAAGCTCATCTGAGAGTCCGGATCCGGTGTCCTTTTCAGGATTATAAGCCTTCAAAATTTCATTGACAAGTAATTTTGCAGCAGCCATTCTTCCATATTCGCCCAGAAAATTTGCCGAAACGACATCATTGAGTAAGAAATAGACGTGATTTCTTGCAGTTATTGCGGCATATGTATCCCCCGATACCTGAGGATTACCGCATATTTGGAACAGTAAATGAGAAGCAATGCTAATATACCGTTTCTCCAGATTATCACTAGAAAATTTCACCAGATAGTAACTATATGTCTCAATCACACCAACACGGATTTTTGGAGTGCTATTAGGAGCGATGTAGATGGCTGAAAGTACAGAGAGACAGTCGTCGAATGAGAGCGAGAAGAAATGAATCTGCTTCGGCGGTTTTGGAGTTTGTGAGCCCGCGCTTTCTTCCTCTTCATCGTTATCGTCAGCGTCTTTATCTTTCTTTTGAGATTTGCTTTTTGATTTTTTAGGAAACGTGTTTGATCTTCGTAGACCTTTTGAAATTGACTGAGTTTGACTGAGAAGGGCCTCTTTTTTGGTCAACGATAAATCAGATAACTGTTTTAAGACGTGAGCCAAACACTTTGCAGCAGCCTGGCGAGTATTTTTATAAGGAGAATCCAAGCATCTGACTATTAGTGCTTTGAAATTGTCGAAATCAGAGGGAGATTTCATCATGAGCTTGTTAGACAACAGAGCAGCCAGAACATCCAAGGCAGCTGCAGAGACCTTTGTTGATTTATCCACAGCATGCGATTTGCATATTTTCCATATATCTCGAGAAATATGTTCATCGAAAACGTCACAGGAGCAGACATGAGTCAAACAGACCAGATACGAGTACCTTATACCGGTAGTCAAGGAAGACTTGAGATGCTTTAAGATACTAATAACAGTCAAAGGAGCTGTAGAAACAATCTAAATGTCAGCAAAGTAATATGAACAGCAGACTTGGCCCCACTTACCTTTGATCCAGCTGCCATATATATATAACCAAGAATGACAATGGTATAGCTACTATTAGTAACGAGCCATAAACACATATCAGACCATACTTACTGTTTATATTCCAAAGAAGGATCCTGTTTAGCCGGAGAATTGATTTCATTCAAGAGCCGATTCACCGTCTCATATAGTCCACTGGATTGTTCATTATTATAGTATAAAGAGTAGTATATTTTACCAATTGCCTGTCTCAAAGCAGTAGAATTGAACTGATTATTCTTCTCAGTCAACCCTTTAGAAATGAATTCCAGCACTTTGACGAGTTCCTGGCCGATCTGATACTGATATTCACTGGAAACGTCCTGTTCAGCAGCCAAATGACCTGCAACGGTCGATAACCAGCTCAATAAAGCATACGGCTGTTTATCCAAAGCGACGGATTTTATTTCCTTTTCATCAAAAACAGCCCAATTATCTGACATATTGAATGAAAGAGTAATCAAACAATCGGTGCAGTGTTTATTGGAGAAGTTCAGGTTGGGAACAGTTGGCAGTGAAGGTATACGGGAGGGGAGAATATACGAAAAAGCACGAAAATACGAAAATAAAAATAAAAAATATCAAACTCATTACCTGACATTATCTTCCTACGGATTCAATGATCCATCTAACCAACCAAGAAAGTCATCACTGTTTCCATTCATCCAGTCAATTCCTTGCATCAACGCATCCAAATGTAACGGATCTTTGGATGCTCCTGTCGAGTCCAAAAATGACGTATCTTCAAATGATTGCCCATTAGTTTGTTGTACCATTGATACGTCTTTTTGAAAATTCAGTCCTGCTCGATCTCCTACTGATGGTGTTGCCGTATTGTCCTCTCCAACCCTATCACTAACAATCGGTGGTTGGTGACGGAACTCATTCATAGGTGATCCTGCAACAAATGCATTGGCTGCTGCTTGAGGATGATTTGGAACCAACTTTGTCACCGACGTTCCATTAGGCGTTATAGACATATCCACTCGGAAATCATCCTTGGTTATTTGATTGTAAAATGGTAACGGAGGCACTGACTCCAAATGTGCAAATTCTGGTGGATATGCTCCAACTAGATGAGGAAGATCCGATTCTCCAGTAGTTTCCTCTTTCATGAGTGACGGTTTACCCAAATTGAGCGCACTGCGTCGTCTTGCTTCGTGAATGGCCCATACCAATTCATAGAATATGGATGCTGATAAATGAGACCTCATTCTTGATATTATCTGGGGAGCGTGAGTCAACAGATAAGGATGCGTAATAATTACAAAGTTCAGCTTTTCTAACACCTTTGCCGTTCGAGATATGTCATTCTCAAAATCTTTCCATGCAGTCAACATATTTCGATAAAGACGATGTACAGTCACTACTGACTGACGTGCACTCTCTACATGCTCAGGCATCAATAATGGCGATAAATGCAATCTGAATAAAAGAAAAGCAGCAAAAGTTACAGGCTGACGCACATAAATGGGATATTCAATGATTTGACGTTCAGTTGCCAATTTCGAGAACAGCGTAATGATTCGAGTACAAGCCTGAAATGCCATATCAATATATTGAGCTTGATTTTCTTTTGAGGTGCCTGGTAAAAATGCAAAGCAACACATGGTAAGTCTGATATACAGATAATACATTTCCACTGTAGGATCAGAAAAGTCTAACTGTTTGCCCAGACTTTCGTATTCTTGATTTAGGATCCACAGTGAGCTGCATCGAGTTCGAGAATCAGCTAAACCATCAGGTGAGTGAAGACTGTTACCGACGAGGGCGAGGAAATTTGAGTAAAAACACGAAATTCTAAGCATTGCTCTAAGCCGAGGGGGTAACATTTCGTCATAACGGCCAACTTCAATTAGATAATCGGTAGATCCAGATGAAGGTAGACCCAGAATAGTGCTGGTAGTCTGTTCAGCAATATATATTGCTAGCCATGTGCGTGTTCTCCACTTCTCTGCGTCCGGGAGACTAACTTGACTTCTTGAGAATTCGTATACAAATTTCCCTCGATGAAGACCAAGCTGCATTGCTATTGTCTTAGCCAATGTTATGAATCTAAATGAAAGATCGTCGAGAACTTTCGAGTTTGGTAACGGCCAAGTACCAAGAATTAACAAAGCTTGAACCACATGCGTAGATCTAGGAGTGTTCATCCAGCATTCTTCAATTGCCAGAGCCTTCACCTTGTTACACAAACTGTCGTAAAGAGTAGGCTCAGGTTCAGAAAAAGATGCCGTAAGCATTACTGTCCAAAATAACAGTTTTGATTGTTGATAGAGTTCATCGGCTGAGGCCGACTGGATGATTGGTAGGAAAGGTAGATAGTCATTGACAAAACGGCTATGCAAATTAGCAGCATGAGCAGCAGTAATAACGACATCTCCAATAACAAATTCACTGCCTCTTTCAGCATTCGATTTGGTATCACGATCCACCAATTCTGGCAGGCTGATGACGGTTTCCAGCCGTACCTTTTTAGCAGACGGTTCCAAGCTTGAGTCATAATCTGTACCATTTTGACCGTTTTCAACTTTATCATTATTTGGAACCGATACAGGTAAAATCACGGGATCTATTTGATTCCCATTTATTTTGGTGAGCACTTCATTGACCGGTGGGGCAGGACCTCCAGTAGGACCCTCAGCCAGCAATACACTAGCAGAGTCGGGATTTGATTTGGCCATTACAGAGGCAAGATATGATTCACGTTGCTTGAGAAACTCGACCTCGTTTCGTAAAGCAGTCAGATCATACTTGAGAGTTTGGACCTGACCGCCTTTTTCAGGACGAAAGCTCGGATCAACGACGCATTTCCGGTGCATCTTGGCACATGAACTACATGGCAGAGGATGCCTAGCAGGAGCGTCGCAACGAATCTTTTGTTGACGACAATGCGTACAAGATCTGACAGGACGAGGCCGGGTATGGGTGCCGGACGACTTGTCCGAGTCGGCACTAGATTGCCTGGTTCGTAGATCGTTCATTACAAGGAATAAATAAAATTAAAATAAACCAGCGTATTATCAGCAACTATACAATTGAGATGAATACGTGTATGTGGTATAGCAGGAAAAAGCGGTTTTCAGGCGGGCTTTCCATTTAAGGTTGATACGGAAAAATGTTTTGTGTGGAGGAGGAAAAACGAGATGGGGAAGGAGAAAACAGGAAGGGGAAAGTAGGGGAATGGAGTTTTATGGCAGGAGATTGGGAGGTTTGAGAAAAGGAGGAATTAATGAATTGGCGGCTTATTTTATGTTTTGTTTTCTGTTTCTCTTGTAATGGCTTGTCATGCTCGATAAGCCATGCGGAAGTACGTTGGATGAGAGCACGGTGGAAAACTTCAACACTGTAGAGCTGAGAAATATAGCGGATTTCATACAAATCAACTGTTTGATCATACAAATCAACTGTTTGAAAGTCCATTAATCATGGAATCTAACTCTATGAATAAATAATAAATAAACACCATCATTCCTCCTTCTGTCTCTTCCTATAGAAGAAATCATCCTGGTCTTTCATCTGCTGTATGAATTTTTTCCATGTTTCTTCCCCAGTTTCTGTATTTGTGCCCAGAATCTTTGATACGTCCACTTTTTGACCGTTTTGGACTCTAAAAATTAGAAAACAATCACAGAAACAAGCTACATCACCAAAGTTGTCTGTCTTGTTGACTAGATCATCATCCATTGTGCTACTTACTTGATCAACACTTCTCTAAGATCTTTCACTAATGATTCTGGTGATTTCTTAATACTGGCAAATGTACGATATTGGACTTTCAAACAACCTTTAGATGATGATAAAATACGTAACATCATCAAGAATACAAGAACAATGTTGTTATGCTGTTGTACAACTTGTACTTGATGCTCCAATGCTAAAGTTGTGTTGCCTAAGCAAAGGCCCAGCCTAGACCGAGCACAGCCAGTCACTCCCCTTAATACCATAATCTCGTTAAATTATATAACACTAATTTTGCTTATATTCCAATTATTTACTATGGCCAGTAGGACTCAACGATTCCCGTTCACTAGCCAATGATGCTGCTCCATCCTCCTCTTCATCCTCCATATGCTCTAATTCATCGTCAATCAAATCGTCTAGAGCCTTGACCCAGTTTCCAACATATTCAACTCCCAAAATATCTTCCACCTTAGCTCGCAGTTGCCTCTTGGTCATATTATCCAAGTCTGCATTGTGTAACACACTTCGAATGGTATCCCTCAACTGACCTTCTGTTCCAGCATCAAATTCCGCAACACTCATTGCACCCATAGACATACGAGATTGTCTTGTTGCCAAGAATTGACTGGCTGGGCGACTAAGCTCCGAAGCCATTGACTGGGCTCGGTTCTGTGTAGGTGCCGTAACTCCGCTGTACACTGACATTGGTCGATTATAAATAGATTCCTCTTTCCTCAAGTGGCCCAGATCATGCATATCATAACCATTCTCATTGACTTCATATTGCAGTCTGCCCTTCCTATCATCGTAAACAATTCTTCGTTCAACTCCAGGCAATCCATTCCTTGTTGCATATGCTCTCCAAGTTTCCATTGGAATGCTCTTTGGATCAATCTCAGGAGGCTGGACAACCACTGCCTGCTTGCTTCCCTTTTCTTCTACCACTACACGAGTATTACCCCATGTGAAATTGTCCATATTCCAGAAAGAATAAATGGGAAGCAAAAATGAGTGGATAGGATAGGCAAGAATATATATGACCATCCATCCAATATGCTGCCATTCCCTCTTGAGAATAAATACAAGCATTTGTAAACCATAAACAGACGCAATCAGTATAATAGAAATAAGCGGCAGTGGGCCAGTATGCGAAATAATGACGTACAACAAATAAACCAGATAAACAACAACTGACGGCAACATAAGAGTACCTGCCAAATCAACAAATACAACTCCTCGCATTCCAAATAAGCAGAAACCACACATATTTTCCAAATGCATCAGCTCCACTAGATTATGCACCGTAGAATTGATCCATCGTCGTCGCTGCGATAAAAGAACCGAAAACTTGTCAGGAGCAGCCGTCAAACACTTGGCATCAGCAACAAATGTCAACCTCATTTTAGGGAAATACTTTGACATAAGAGTGGTAAGGTATCGGTCTTCACCAAGAGAGAAAAGATTCTTCCTATGCAGAGTATCAATGTTGTTCACAGAGTAGTCTTTGATGATACTGTCCGACATGATTAACGGCTTGAACTTCTTGGTAGTTCGTAATCGATACAAGGAGAAACATCCTGGCAAGCATGTAACACTACCAAATAAACTTTCAAACGCTTTAGTCAAATGATGCGAAATAAAGTATTCATATACTTGTACCATAGTCGACCAACTCTTCTCTTCATTCTGCAATCCTGTTTCTCCACATACACCAATTGCCTTAGAATCATTCACACATGCAGATACAAGACGATTTAACGAGTCTGGATACACTGAGGTATCAGCATCAACCATGAAAAGATATTCATAAAGTTCAGGATCTACACCAATCACATTATTCATATGATGGAATAATTCCAATTGGAAAGGAGACATAGGTTTCTGATAATGCACTCGATTCAAGTAATCAAGTAAGATAATTTGAGAGTCACGCTTTCCTCGGTTTCCTGGACGATGCCTTTCATCTGGCCGACCAACCTTCGAAATAACAACAAATGGTACAACATTACCATCGTGCTCATACAGACCTGAATAAACCTTTGCAAAGTTCACCTGATCAGACTCTTCACCGACACTATGATAAGGCAGAGCTGGTGGATCATTTTTATCATCAACACCAAGAAGATCAAGCACAATACTCGATGTTGGCCGTTCATTACCCGAACCAATAATCATACCATCGCAAATAACGCACAACAACTTTCTTCGGTTATCATATTCAAGATTTGTGAGAGAATCAATGGCTAGTCGTAATTCGTCCTCCCCTTCAGTATAAGCGGGGATTTGACAGATGACAAACTTATCTTGAAGAGTTGGCCTGGGCGCACCACCAAACCGCAAAGAAGCCAAAAATTTTACTAGAGTCACAGCTGTTAAAATACAAGCAATCGCAAGCAAAATATAATTGGCCACTAGACATCTAGCAGAATTTCGAAAGTCCATTTCTCCTCCAGCAAATGCATTATTCAAACACGTCAAAGTACGAGCCCTAGTCGTGTCATCGAAATTATTGCTGTAAAATTGGTCTGTAATATCAGATCCTTCCGCCTGCTCAAATAGATATTCCATATTGGAATCAAAGAAATTATACTTGTTATTTGCTCCATTAACAACTGGATTCTGACTCTGCGTGTAGAAGTAAGGTGTCACGTCGTAGATTTGGTTGTTAATTGAGAACATGTATTTGGCATTGTTCTGACATTGCTTAACCATGCTACCCCTTGTAGACACCAGTTTTCCTTTATAGTAGTGTTTCAGTGCTGGCTGTAGGATATCATTGTACCAGGTGTAATTGTGTAACGCAGTTGAGTTGCTTGGAACAAAATATGCACCACTAGTGTGCATACCCATAGAAAGTGGATAAAGCGTACTGTTCACTGCTAGTTCTACTGAGTCATCTGTTACCAGACCCGGACAAGCAACTGTCAGAGGAGGTGGGAAGTAGCCAGTAAGATCCTGGCCAGCAAACTCCATCATGAGAGACGGGGTTGTCATTATACCATTATCAGAATGCTGTATACGATAGAACTTGGTCATATCATAAACATTACCGTGGATAGAAACATAATAGTCATTTGTACCCTGATGTGTGCCAACCTGCGCAGCATTCCAAACCTTATCATAGTTCGGACAGAGAAGTTTACCCAAGAAAATCATATAGAATATGATTCCGCAGTTGAGAAGGAATATAAGGAAGAAAATGACAATTTTTTCTCTCCAAGCCATTCTCACATCTCGCCGTTTCATGCCAACGAGCTTAAGTACAAAGCTTGGAATCCAAAACGTAAGCAGCCAAACAAAAGAAACCCAGACCCGTCTATCGAAAGGAACAGCCTCAACCTTTACTTCTTGATTACGAGCTGCCTGCATTTCTATGTCTCCGCTCTCAAACTTTTGCATGTAGAAGTCGTCCTCAAATGGATCTTGATCATCGTCATCATCATCATCAATGCCACGACCCAGCTCGTCATCAAGAAGTAACGGCTGCTGTTGATTGGCCACATCCCGAAGAGGATTTGCTGGATAATCCTGTGCAGAGCTAATCTCAGGTTCAGGCTTTCTTATTGAAGGTGAAGAGCGATTGTAAGTCTGAGATGCAGCTGCAATGCTTGGTGCATGCGAGAAACCAGTAGTATCGAGAGCCGGGTGACCAAATATATCGGCACCGGGAGTAGGAAGCATATCGAGTCCTTGCTGATCACCAATGGGTGTGCCGATTGCTGCCTCCAGTTGGCTCCAAACGTGCTCAGCAAGCCACAGACGATGATGACCACAAAAGAACTCTTCTCGACTCCAATTCATTTCATTTGAAGCCCAGTCTTCTAACATAAATACACCAGCATTCGAAGGAAGTGCCGAGGAATATCTGGACAAAAACTCATAATGCTCAAAATCAACTGTGAAATCAATGCCACGGCGTTTTTCAGCCCAATCCTTTATATGGTAATCACGAACCTGAGAGGAAACCAGAGGACCAGACCAATGATCGTTAGCGATTTTTTCACCGTTACTCGCAGGAGAAATATTTAAAACGGTCCAGAGACGACTAGTACTTATGATCTCAGTGAGATCAAAGATTCCAGGAATTTGCCCGTCTACAGTGGGCCGTTCGCTTCTATTTATTACCAGAGGACTGCCAGATGGATCCAAAAGTGAGTCGAAGTTGGGTATAGTTTCAATATCCGGTTGAGAAACAACAGGGGATTGTAATTTTTTCACAGTTGCCGAAGCAGCTTTTGAAGTTTTAGGTAGCTGAATACCATCATTAAACATTTCGGCATTGATTCCAACGGCATTATCAAAGACATTTGAAAGAATTTTACCTTTAGCTTCCTGAGAACATTCGACAATGCTAACAACAGAGATGATTTCGTTTTCTGGCGTGTCCTCAGGTAGATCAAAGCTGGATAGGTAGTTGTTGAGTTGAGTAAGGACATTTTTGACCAATACTGTGTAAACGGAAGCAATAATACTTTCGGTGGAATAAGATCGCAGATTATTAGGATCAATTCCAATAAGAGAAGCGCCCTCAGCGACGTCCGTTGTTGACGACGTGTTGCCAAGAAGTAATATGCCCGATAATGCAGATAAAATAGATATGAATTTATCGCCTTTAATTCCACATAATCGAAGAGAATCAGTCCAATCTTGAGCAAGAGCACAATCATCGGAAATCTGAACCCAATCCGGTAAACTGTAGGTTCCGGAACGTCTTAGTAGATCATACTGAGCTTGCGAAGGTTTCAGGGATAAATAATCACCATGCTCACGCTCAGACAACAACATGTAATAAAAGACATCAAAGACGCGATTTTCACTGTTTGCAGGGCATCTTAAGAGCTGATTCAACGAACTAAACGGCTCCTTGGCAAGTGCAAGTCTTGTAGAGACGATTTTGCCCTCGGCATTCAGAGACAGAGCCACAGAAACACCGTTATGAAAGCTTGTAGAGATATTTCCAGGAGTCAAGGCAGTAAGAAAAGGTGTCAATGCATTAAGAGCTTGTAAAACTCCGGGTTGAATATTAGGAAAAGCCGAAACAGCAGAGAAAAATGCAGTAGCTGAAGCAGCATGAGTAGGTCTTTCTAGTTAATAAAGGAGCAAGAAATCCACAAATATAATAAGCAAACTTACAGTATTAATAACGACTGATCTTCAGCCCGTCGTCTTGCATGTTCCCAAATATCAGATACAAACGTTTCATCAATAGTAGGACCGAGGGAAATGGCCGAATTGGAATCGATCCGTAGAGTCCTATTATGAGAATGACTAAACGTCTGATGTAATGTCGATATTAGTAAGGTATTAGATATTGAGATGTTACTACAGAGGGGAGGAACATCCATTTTTGCCAGTATTAGACGAAGCTAAGCTAAATTAATAGCGGAATTTGCAATCCGGCTGACACTAATAATAGAGGGAAGAAAACAACGAGTGATAAGCTATATATATAAAACGATAGAAATACCAAACCACTCTTATTGGTAAGTATGAATAGCACGTTGGGTAGAATGGATATTCTCCAATAAATTCCTCCTGTAATTTGTAGGTGTTTTTTTTGACTGGTGTTTAGTGAAAGGATGAGAAAATGAAGTGCGTGTTTATTGACGTTGGATAATTGCCTAAAATGGAAATCTATTTTGGGGTTGATATCTGAGAGAGACAAAGACAAACAATGTGAGAAAGCAATGTGGAAGAAACAATGATTGGATGGTACGAGAATGATCAGATGGAATATTCGAATGGTTTATTCAATGACGGTTTTTGTTGTTGTTGGCTGACTGTTGCTGCTCAGCTTGGATCCGTCTGGTTATTTTATTGTTATATGCTGATCATCGGGAGACGCATCTGACGAGAATCATAAACAAAACAAATAAACAGTAAGAGATATAAATTATACTGGTTTTATACTATTCAAGGGGTCATTGTTCAAACTTGTATTTTACATAATAATCTTATTAGACATCTTGCCCGTTTCTACCTCCTGTCCATTCATGCTGTAAAATTGGCTATAATTTCTTTTGAGCCCTTTGCATCTTCAATGGACCCTTGTTATTGCAGGCTGCAAGATCTGGTGTTTCACAGGAAAAACCTCATTGACGTGATTAACAAATTTGAAATGAGGCGGCCAATGCGTTATTTATTTCGTCATGTTTACAAATCATCAAACTGTTCAGGTTTTCCCTGTTGTTAGGGCGTTTCCTTGTTGATTGCTATACTGGCCTTAAGCTCATGATTTCATGCCTAGTTTGGTACCTGAAAAGAACAATAGATGGCAATAACTTACTGGTTTAAGGAACAAAGACCTGAAAAAAGCAATGATTCGTTTAAAACAAGGTAATTGACTATCAACTGTAAATAAACATTATTATAAACGTTAATGGTTTTGGGGCTCTTTTATTTATTTATCTTGTTGCATATTTTGATTGTCAATTCCAAACCCCATTTCCATTGTTTATCATACCGAGAGATGAGAAGAGGAAAACAAAGCAAGGAAGAAGGAAGAAATAAAGAAAGAAGTAGAATATTCCATAGTTATCCAGCAGTAAATTAATATCCCTTGTTTGATTTTTAATTTCCCTTCTCTTTCCTCCACTTTGCTCCCTCCTTCCTTCAACCGTTCCCTCCTGCCGATATTTTTTTAAGTTTGTTGCCTATTTTGTTTACAGTTTATTTTTAGTGGTTACACCACACACTGACAAACCATTTTAACTTTTTTGATTAAATCATTCATTCGCTTTCTGTGATTTCTTTAATCAAATGCCTCCTCAATCGCTTGCAACCGACTTATCGATTTTGCCAGCTAATGTTCTTACTGATCATGGTTTGACCTCTCATATGGCAAGTAGGTACCATCAGGGCCTCCCGTTTGCCAGCATTTCTACCAGCATGCTTATAGCTTTGAACACTTTTGCGCCTTTTGACGTGAATCAGGAGCAGTTATTCAAAGATACTGCTGCTAGAATTTATAATCGGTTGTGTAGGCGTGGTGAGAGTCAAATGGTGCTGTTTCTAGGAGAATCCGGCAGTGGAAAGACGGAATTCCGTGATAGTCTTGTCAGTCATTTATTAAGTAAGTTTTTTTGAACATTTACTACCTTATTTTATGATATTCATCAATAATATCATACAAATCTTGTATATTACTTAGTTATTAACATCCTCTAGCTCTGGCCGATAATCCCCTGACCAAGAAGATCAACAATGCTGATTTCATCTTCGACGCCTTTACAACAGCAAAATCAACCTCTTCAATGTTTGCATCTCGTGCCGGTCATGTGCTCGAGCTTCAGTATGGCTCCGATAGTACTCTTATTGGTGCTTCTCTGCTCGACTATCGTTTAGAGCGAAATCGCATCACCAAAGTTCCCACTGGAGAACGAAACTATCACATTTTTTATTATTTGGTAGATGGGCTCTCTGAATCAGAAAAGTCTCATTTATTATTGCATGATTTACCTAACAAAAGATATCGATATCTGGGCCATTTCTCTCAGATGAAAATCGGTATAGATCAGCATGAAAAATTCACTAGATTCAAATCGGCAATGCGAAGTCTCGAGTTTTCTAGACCTGACATTGCCAACATCTCGCAGATTTTGGCTGCAATACTTCACATTGGTCAACTCTCCTTCCGATCTACCGGTGATGACGGCACCAGTACTGGAGCCATTGAAGTGACCAATGACGAGGTTTTGAGATGCATTGCCGCTTTTCTCGGCGTTTTACCTGATGTTTTACTCAATACTTTGAGTTACAAAACTGTTAGTATTGGGACTGATAGAGTTACCTTGGTCTTGGATCAAAGAGGTGCTCGAGAGAATGCAGATGAACTGGCCAGAACTTTATATACACTGCTCTTTTCCTGGATTCTTGAACGAATTAACACCACTTTGTCGGCCTCAAGAAGTAAATGGGCCGAAGAATTAGAGTCGTTGGTGTCTAATACTATATCGGTGGTAGATTTCCCTGGTTTCACCATATCATCTTCTATTCCTACTCTAGATCGTTTACTGCATAATTCCGCAAATGAAGTGCTCTATAATTATACTTTACAGTCATATTTCGAAAAGCCTCTAGAAATTTTTGGAAGCGAGGAAATATCTGTACCTTCAGCAGAGTACTTTGATAATTCTGATACAGTTAAAGCATTGATGCATCCTTCTGTCGGTGCTCTGTCGTTGATTGACGATTTTGCAGCCAAAGAAATGCAGGATAAAGACCTGATGGAGAAAATGAGGACCCGCTTTACCAAGTCAAATGCCATTGAAACCATCACTACTCGGCATTCCTTCTCAGTTCGTCATTTTGCTGGTGAAGTAGAATACTCGGTCGATGGCTTGCTAGCTGCGAATGCCGAAAATATCTCCGGTGATATCATAAGCCTTTTCACTTCATCATCTTCATCGGATTTCCTCAGGGCCATTTTCAGTTCGAGTGTGGTTGTTGACCAAACTTTCGGAGCTCAAGGTACCATTGTTGAGGCCCATTTATCATCTAAGCCTCTACGTGCTCCCTCAGTAGTTCGTAAGGGTCAAATCAATCGCATGAATACTAAAAGGCAGCAGAAGAAAAGGCAGAAACGGCCTGATGCATGTGGACAGTTTTTATCGGCCATTGATGGCCTTATTGATTCATTCGAAGGAGCCAATCCTTATTTTGTTATTTGTCTCAAGCCAAATGATCATAGATTGACAAGTTCTTTTGACGCTCGTTGTGTCAGGCAGCAAATCAAGGCTTTTGGTATTCCTGAGATTGCCAAACGCGTGAAACAGGTAGATTTTTCGGTCTACATGTCTTTCAACGAGTTTCTGGCTTGCGCTTATGCCGAAGGAGACCCACCACCTGGCGTCGAACAATTGAGTGAACGCGATCAGGCCATCCAATACATCAGTACAAGATCCTGGCCAGAGCGTGACGTAAGATGTGGTCTGAGTAGAGTATTATTATCAGAAAGTGCTTGGCTACAGCTCATTGATCCAAAGATGTCATTTGCCGAAACAGCGAACCAGCGATACTTGGATTCCACGGACTATAATGCGTTGCATTACTCTGGACATGATGGATTCTACTATGATGTGGATGGCAAATCCATTGGCGGCGTAACTACCACTGGAGATATGTTCAAATTTGCTGATTCAGCTTCGGTCAACAAAGAAGCCTATATTCATTCAAAAGAACCTGGGGGCCCAGAGGATGAGCAAGAGGCTGAGACTGTTCCTATTACTGCAGCCAGAAAAGCGTGGATGTCCGTAGTTTACGCGCATACCTGGTTTGTTCCGGATTTCTTCATAAAGCATATTGGCCGTGTTGGTAGATTTCGAAAAGATATCCGTACAGCATGGCGAGAGAAACTTGCCATCAACATCATTATCTGGCTTGCATGTGCTGGATCGGTTTTGTTCTTGATTGGCTTTCCTATTCTTATCTGTCCTCTGCAGAATGTCATGAGCCCACAGGAATTAAGCTCATATTCATACAAGCTTCAACCGTCAAAAACCTACACGTCTATCAGAGGCATTGTTTATGATCTTACAGAGTTTGGAAATAGTCATTATCCGAAGATTGTGCCGTCTCGGAATATTTTCCAATACGGCGGATCAGATTCTACTGATTTATTTCCTGTGCAACTTTCTGCTCTGTGTAACAATCTTGATGGAACTCCGGTAAACGAGTACATTGTTTATGGATCTGTTAATAACTATTCTGACACCAACGCACAATATCATGATTTCCGGTACTTCACCAATGACTCACGGCCGGATTGGTTCTTACAGCAAATGAGTTATTTTAACAAGAACTATTTGAAATCTTGGATAGGATACACGCCGAAAGCCATACAGAAACAAGCAAATGACAATAACAAATATGTTTCTAGCTTGAATGGCTTTGTGTACGATTTCACGGACTACCTCAATGGTGTCATTGGCCTCAAAGCACCGGCAGGCAAAACTGTACCTAGTGGCATAAATACGAACTTCATTGACTCTAGAATTTCGGATTTGTTTCAACAAAATGCGGGGAAAGATATCACATCTAAATTCAAGAACCTTGGACTTGATGAGGATCAAACATATCAGGCAACGAGATGTCTTCGGAATGTCTTCATGATTGGAAAACTTGATACGAGAGGCTCGGCACGTTGCGAATTCGCTCGATATTTTCTATTGGCTATCACAGTTTTTGTTGTTCTCATCATTGCTATCAAGACTGTTGCTGCCTTGCAATTCGGTGGCTCTGAATATACCGATGATTTGAGTAATTTCTGGATTGCGCAGATCCCTGCCTATACAGAAGACGAAGAATCTTTACGAAGAGCAATTGATTCGATAGCCAGATCCAAGTATGATGACAAAAGGAAACTGCTTTGCATCATATGTGATGGTATGATTGTTGGTCGTGGCAATGATAGGCCCACTCCTCGTATCGTTCTGGATATTCTTGGTTATCCAAAGGATGGAGATGTCGAAGCTCGAAGTTTCGAAAGTTTAGGAGAGGGTAGTCAGCAGCATAACATGGGAAAAGTCTATACCGGTCTTTATGAGGTGCATGGGCATATTGTACCTTATGTTGTCATTGTCAAGGTTGGTACACCTGATGAGCCTAATAAGCCTGGAAACCGAGGAAAGCGAGATTCGCAAATGATCATGATGAGATTTCTTAACAGGCTTCATTATGGCCTTCCTATGAACCCAATGGAATTGGAGCTCTATCACCAAATCCAGAATGTAATTGGAGTTAGCCCAGCAAGCTACGAGTTTCTGTTCCAGGTTGATGCTGATACCATGGTTCATCCTGAGTCTCCAGCACAGTTTATCTCTTCTATGACTCATGATAATAGAATTCAGGCACTTTGTGGTGAAACGTCGTTGTCAAATGCTAGATCGTCTATGGTTACTATGATGCAAGTGTACGAGTATTATATCTCACACAGTCTTGTGAAAGCTTTTGAAAGTTTGTTTGGCAGCGTGACATGCTTACCTGGATGCTTCACGATGTACAGAATATATGAGACTGATACACACAAGCCTTTGTTTGTGTCTCATCCTATTATTAAGCGATATTCTGTGAATAGAGTTGACACTCTGCACGTTAAAAATCTTCTTCATCTTGGTGAGGATCGATATCTTACTACTCTACTTCTTCGATATAATCCAAAGTTCAAGGCCAAGTACTTGAGACATGCCAAAGCTTGGACCATTGCTCCTGATAACTGGTCTGTCTTCTTATCTCAGCGACGACGATGGATCAATTCTACAGTGCATAATCTGGTAGAGCTTGCTCCCATGAGTGGATTGTGTGGCTTTTGCTGTTTCAGTATGAGGTTCATTGTGATGATAGATTTACTCAGTACCATCTTACAACCTGTTACTGTTGTATATCTTGGCTACCTTATTTACCTGTGTGTTGCAAACACAAATAATATTCCAATAACTTCGCTGTGTTTGCTAGCTGCCATATACGGTTTGCAAGCACTGATATTTTTACTGAGGCGAAAGTGGGAAATGATTGGATGGATGCTTATCTATATCTTGGCCATTCCAGTCTTCTCGTTTGCTCTTCCACTATACTCCTTTTGGTATATGGATGATTTCAGTTGGGGTAATACTCGTGTTATTCAAGGGGAGAAAGGCAAGAAGACCATTCTGTCCACGGCTGGAAAGTTTGATCCCTCCGAAATACCTCTGCAGCGATGGGATACTTATCAAGCAGAGTTACTGGCCAAGAGCGACAAACCATATGGAGGTGCAGATAATGAGTCGATTGCTAACCAATCCCATTACTCTGACTTTGTTGGTGGTGGCCGTCCACAATCAATTGCTACTCAGGATCCTGCTGGTCGATCAAAATCCATCATGACAAGCACTACAGTATTGCCAGATGCCAGTAGCGAGTACGAAATGGCTTCTCTACGAAATGCAGAACAAACTGGTCTTTTGCTGCCTACTGACGAAGAGCTCACAGAGGCAATAAGCACGATTCTAAGTACTGCTGATTTGATGCAAGTAACGAAGAAGAGCATTAGACAGCAACTAGAACAACAGTTTGGATGCAAATTAACGGCCAAAAAGGACTACATCAACTATGTTGTCGAAGCGATTTTGACTGGAGAATTATAAAAAAACCAAAAGGTTTAAAAATCATTTAGCATTTTTTTCATATATTTGTATTTTCTGAATATACAAGTCAATTTATGTACGTTTTGCGTCCTCAACTATCCAATTCCATTCGTTCGGGATTCTTCTTGAGTATCACAACTCCTTCCAAAGTGCTGGCTAAGGAGATGTATTCGTCGTCTTCTAGCTCGGCTCTTTCGCCATATCCAAGTAGAACCGGCGTCGAATGAGTGACCCATCCGGTAATAGTCTTGGGTTTACCGGCTTGACCGACAGTATCAACAGCTTGACCCACTCTGACATTGACTCGAACAGGCTCCAGCTTTTCATCCAAAGTAATCAACATTCTGGGTCGAATAGCTGGAGTTAAAAAGTAGAGCATAGAATGTGAAGATGAGAGAATAAATGATCGAGGATCCAATAATGCCACAGAAACAGTTAGCAACGCGGCAAGAGAAACTCGCGACAGTATCTGTCTATCGGTATTGAAGGGGTTCAGCGTGAGCACACCCTTTCCGAGATGTATGAGACCCTGAGCAATTCTAACCATAAACAAGGAATCCGGATCTCGAGTATAATAAGAGGCTAATTGCCGTAGTAATTGAGCCAATCGGGCATTATTAGTACCTGCACCCACAATACCCATGGCAAATATGGAGTTAACAGCCACATCCAGATCACTATCGTGAGAGTATCGTGATAAAGTATCAAATACCTTCATTTCAGGTCGGCTAGTGCATACCAAGCTCATTGCCAAAGGAACAGCTCGTCTTATCTGAACGTCACCATAATGCATGAGATGACCAAAGTGTCGTAGTACCATATTCTCACCAATACCTTCTCCCATAGCAATGATTGCAATACCAAGCACAGCATAACCTTGATAAAGAGAATCATCGCTCTGAGAAGACTTAGTTGCCTTTGCAGAATCGCTGCCTTCACCGCCCTCAGCACTAGATTCATTGGTAGCTGATTCACCGGCAGTATTTGCATCCGCAGCCTCTGCTCCATCTTCTCCTTCTCCAGCAGCAGCTTCGCCGGATTCTTCTTGCGACTTGGCTGCATCATCATCTTGGTCCTGTCGCAGACTGCTCGTAGTAATCTGAAGAAGTTTCTGAATCTGTAGAACATTACCAGTACCAGCATACGAGCAGATAGTCAACAGAACCTCGATCGTTTTAGCAATTGGGTGCTCGATAACTTTAAGCGTCTCCAAAACATTTTCCGTCTCATCATATTTAGAGATGTATAAAAGACACAGGCCGAGACCCATGAACTTAGACCACTTATCATTAAGCTGAGTATCATCTCTCTCTAATAAAGCTTGGAGAATAGCAGAAGTGACTTCACCATTGGCAGAGCCAACAAATATGTGACCCAACGAAAGAGCAGCTAAAGAAGAAATCTGCATAGATAAATCGCTGTCGTATACTAGAGGAAGTAGCAGATCGGCCAGATCAGAACGTCTAGAACCGGCATAAGCAAGCCCAAGACCCATTATGGCCATACTTCTCAATGATACATTTGAATTCTCGACATATTCCGACAATAGAGCAACTGCAGGATCTGATTCATCATGCACACCGGAATTAACGATACCAATACCCAGCAAAGAACCAGCTTTAATATGCTCCTCATAAGAGTACATATATTTATCCAATTCTTGCAATCCATTGGAGAAATCCCACTGGAATATAGAACCAATACTAGCAGCAGTAGAGGCCATACCAGGACCCTTTGTTTTGTAAATCCAAGAAGACGATTCGTCACCACTCATCAATAACTTATCTTTGCCATAACCACAATTTACAAATGCATTGACAAATGCAGCAGCCAAGTTTTGTTTGGCAGAATCCAGAACGGCAGGGCCAGTTGCAGACCGTGAATATTCCAAATGACTCTTATAGATATCCTCGGGAACCTTGGGTTCTTCCAGGTTAAGCTCCTTAGCCAAATAGGCGAAATATTCAGAGAGTTTTGCGTTTGAAACGCACTTCTGAACATCTTCATCACCGACATCGATCCAATATTGCTGCTTAGCTAAAATAAAAGCCAATTGCTGTTGTACCAGTTTATCCGAAGTGGCAGCAAAGACAGATCGAATGAGCTCTTCATCATCGATCCTAATGGCCAAAGCCAAAGCTTCCGTCAACTGACCATGAGTTAAATAGATATTATAGGCAGTATGAAGAAATGCAGAATCATCGGGAGGTGCTAGTAAAGGAACACAGGCGACCATGTAAGAACAAACTCGCGCGAAGGTATTTTTATCAACAAACTCCGGAAGTTGTTCAATCGATTCGATCTCCAGCAACAAATCCACAGCATCGGCTTCAGCATTATGATTGAGGAAATAAGGAACGATCTTGAGAGAAATATTATTGAGATCATCGACTGGCTCTTCCTTTTCATTTCTGGCAGCGAATTCTTCACCGATTTCCAAAGCAAGATGACGAACATATTCGTGGCCCCAACTAGCTATATCATCTATATCGGACAACAAGCGATATTTCAAGCATTCTCTTTGGCCATCACCAGAATAGGTCATGCCAAGAACGGATAAAATATCAGCCAAATTGTCACGATTGCCGCCAGGAGTCCATTTGTCATAGAGCTCAGTCAAAGCCGGATAATGAGGTCGCAAAAACTTGAGAGGTTTGGGCACAGCCGTCATTGAAGAAGTAGATGTTCGAATCATATTCTTCAAAGATTCTAGAGCAGACTGATAAAGCCCGGCATCAGGTTCAGAGAGGCGTTCTACGAGCATTTCCAGAGAACTCTTGAGCTTTTCATCCTCTTCACTCAGTTCTTCCTCCTCCTGATCACCCTTCTTCTTCTTATCATCTTTAGTAGGTTTTTGTGACTTTTCATTTTTCGACGAAGATTCCGCCTCGTTTGCAATGTCTTTCACCGGAGCCATGATGGTGTTGTTGAATGATTAGCAATCCGATGGCGAGAGTGGATGTTAAGTGGGAGGAAGGTGGAGGGAGAAGACATAGAGAGAGGCCCAAATTCTTAGTCACTCTTTGTCTCGCGATTGATTGAGATTGCTTGAATTTTTTGATATTATTTGTAAATATAAGTTCAAATGATTTATGATGGATTGTATAAATATAATTATATACCAAGTATGATGAAAGGCTATTGGCTTTGTTGATATGTTCTTCCAAGTTACAGGAAAACACGCTTAGTTGGGTGTTGTGTTGTGTTGTGCTGGGTTTCTACGGGGACGGACAAGCTGTTATCGGGCTGGTTGACTGGTTTGACTGGCTTGTTTTTCGAACTTGGACCGAGCGAGACAACGTCACAGCGAGTCAAGGAAGACAGGCCAGACAGAACTACTGGAAGTTTAAGAAAAAGACTAATATACTACAATATAACAAAATACTATGTAATTTATCATCAATTGAAAATCAGATCCTACTAAATATTTTGTTGAAATGGCCTAATCGTTCAATCTGTTTGTTGTCTCTTCATTGTACTCGATGATCCTCTCAACGTTCTGTGTATCGCATCTCCGCAACTCCTCCAGCTGCTACTAGAGCACAATTTATCCCGTAATTATAAGTTATAACCAGATATAACAAGCTAGTATAACTCACTAACATAAATCCAATCAATTATTTATTAATATCACCCCTCAATTATACCAGGATCTCCACCCATGCTCTTCCTTCATAGCTATATCCGCTTTTTCAGTGCGGCGAAACCCATGCAAATCAAATCAGCATACTTTCTCCATTAATCACCAGTTTCTACAGCTAGGACCACAAAATGCCATTGAATCAGCCAGTTAATCTACCAAAATGGATCGACGAAAATAAACATTTGTTACAACCTCCTGTAAATAATTACTGTATTCATCGAGGAGGTTTTACAGTCATGGTTGGTATTACAAATATGCTCCACCATTTAGCATGACGGAATCTAACGGAATTACTACAGATAGTTGGAGGACCCAATGAACGAACAGATTATCATATTAACGAAACTCCGGAATGGTTTTATCAATACAAAGGAGCAATGACTCTAAAAGTCGTTGACGAAGGTGTTTTTAAGGATATCACTATTGGTGAAGGTGATATCTTTCTTCTTCCTCGTAAGTTATAAACCAACAATTATATAAATTTACACAGCCATTGGAGTTCTAGACGGTCATACTAACATATAGCAAACACTCCTCATAATCCCGTAAGATATGCTGATACGGTTGGAATTGTAGTTGAACAAGACCGTCCGGAGACTGCTTTGGATCGTATGCGATGGTACTGTAAGAACTGTAAGCACATAGTTCATGAAGCAGCATTTCATTTGACAGATTTGGGGACGCAAATAAAGCAAGGGATATTGGAATTTGAAGGAGATATTGAGAAGAAAACATGCAAAGAATGTGGGACAGTGAATTCGAGTAGGCCGTAGATGGTGTGAGCAGTGCCGCGAGCCTGAGGCTGTAGGCAGCACATTGTTCATAGTATTTGAGACATTCATATAGCAAAGTAAATATAAGTAGCAGTAATATCTCTTTACACTTGATTATGCTCTTCATGTTCCACTGGATCCTCATGCTCTTCATGCTCACTCTCATCACTGATCTCAAACGCTCTTTCCTCCGCGTCTTCTTCTCCCGGCAAAAGCTTAAATCCCAAGTCCTCAATATCCCCAAGATCAATATCTGCATGCTTGTTCGACAAATTCTTTCTATTTCTCCACAATAAATTGATCAGCCGAATCACCTGAACCAGGTTACGGGCCACCAGTAATATCGTACTACTCTGACGTTCTCTTCTCACAGCAGAAGAACATCCAGCAAAGACCAAACAAAAGGTCATAATGCATAATCCCATCAATATTCCGTCAGCAATATTCCACCATGATCTCCAATAATACTTGCCGAGAGAAATCATTCGTATGATAACCTCAGCAATCAATGCCAACAGAACCACTAACTCCAGGATGAAAAAGGAAAAATGAGGACATCCTTTAGGAGATGCAAAGCTTATAGCCACAGTTCCTGTAGAAAGTAACGTCAAAATGACGTAAAATATAATATATTGTTTGGAATATGTGAACCGATTGGCATATAGTCGGATGAGATCCAAATTGCCCAGTTTAAACTGGGAATTTCTACCGGGCAAATGTTCGGCTGTTCCGAAATTCACCTCTTCGGTTTCAATGGGTTCGGCCATAATTTAAAGACTTCTCGCTTCCTTCCGCGGTGTTGGTTTTCCCTCAACGTCGGCTCTGATGTTAATTCGTGATTTAGACAGTGCGAGGCTGATCAACATAGTAAATTATGCAACATATAAAACATGCAACTATCAACGTCTATAAATTCTCAAATTTCCCAGAAAACGCATCCAAGATCCAATTGTAAAGCTTATCATAAACTACAGTATTGGCGTTATGATGCGAGATAGAGTGCGTGGAATCTGGAAATACATGCACATCATAGTTCTCCACTGTAGCTCTATCCAATTCGTCCAGAAATACCAACGTATTCTGAAAATGAACATTATCATCGCCTACTCCATGCATGATCAGAAATCGCTTGTTTTGAGCAATAGCTGTTGCATTGTGGATCGACGCTTCATAGTATCCCTTGTTGTTATGCTGTGGTATATGCATATACCTCTCCGTATAAATTGAATCATAAAATCTCCAATCTGTCGGTGGAGCTACTGACATTCCATATGAAAATGTGTTTCCAGCGTCAACTTCTAACGTTTTCAATGTCAAGTAACCTCCATAACTCCATCCCCATATGGCAATACGTTCTTCGTCAACGTAATCTTTGGCTGCCCAAGCCTTTGCAGCTGTGATCTGATCAAGTGACTCAAAATGCCCCAGATGGTCCCTTACAGGTGATCGAAACTGACGTCCCATATATCCAGTACCTCTACCATCACACATAACCACAACCACGTCATGTGCTGCTACTATCTTTGCAAAATCGTAGCTAAAAGTCTTCTTAACGTACTGTGAGAACGGTCCACCATAAACATAGAACAGAACTGGATATTTCTTGTCCTTAGAGAACCCAGGAGGAAGAATTTCAACTGTGTTTGCATATAAATCTTCTGGTGCTCCATTATTTCCCTTATCTTCAATTTTGATCTGGCCATAATTAACCTCTGGAAGATCGTAATTCTTCAATCTTTCAGCCAACGCCTTATTGTCCTCTATGACTTCACCTTTTCCAACAGGATCATCAGTAGTCAAGTCTATGACTTTTTGCCAAGGAACATCAGGCCCAGTGTATGAAAGCAGAGCAAAGCGAGAATCTCCTGAAAAAACGGCTGAGTAGTAGCCGTCCTTCTCAGTGTCAGTAACAGCTTCAAAGCCAGTTCCATCGATTTGAACCTTGTAGAGATGTCTTTCAACAGGACTTTTCTCAGTAGCAATGAAATAAACAGTGCCAGTCTTTTTATCATAGGATGTAACACCACCATCGACCTCCCATTTTCCTCTAGTCAATACCGTTTTTGGCGTACTAGAATTAATTGGACTGAAATATGCCAAATGATTATTGTCATCAATGACAACAGTATCAATATATCCAGGCTCAGACAGGCCCAAAGCGGGGTCTGCTGGAATGAACTTGAGATTCTTCTCCACTTCAGTCCAACCACCATCCAGCTTGAAGAAATCGGTCTCTCTTACGATTTTTCCAGTTCGCTGTGCAGTGTCAACAACACTTACTTTAAGTACATCAGCCTCTCTGGTAGAAGCACGAACGACCAGTTGAGAGCCGTCGGTCCACAAAACTTGCGTGATGATATCGTCAATAGGCGGATTTTCCTCAAGTGGTACACCAAATACCTCCTTGGAGCTGAGTTCCAAAAACTTCAACTCGGCAATAGGATTATCATAACCTGGTTTAGGATATTTGATGTATCGCATTTCAGGGTATGCATCTTGGTTATGGTTTTCTTTCTGAACAAAGTAAGCAATAGGGAACTCAGGGACGCCTGAGTCATTGAATCTCATGAATGCCAAATATTCTCCAGTAGGCGACCACCAAAGAGCCCGGTCTTCCATAAAAACTTCTTCTTCATAGACCCAATCGCAGCGTCCGTAGAAGACTTCAGCACCTCCATCGTGGGTGATTTGTTCGATTTTGCCAGCATCAGAGCCTTCAACACCTCGAATGTATAGGTTGTTGTCCTTCACAAAAGCAACACTGTCACCTACAGGAGACCATTCGACCAAAGAAACCGGTTGCTCAGGTTCATCGGGAATCAAAGGTTCGGCTTTTTTGGTTTCAACGTCAACAATCCAGTAAAGTCCGAAGGTGGAATATCGCCAGTTCGAGGTTATATCGGTACCAACGACGATTTTAGAACGTTTGCTATTCAAGGCGATTTTCTTGACAGCTCGAGATTTCCCATGAGCTTCAATTGATTGTTCCAATAGCAATTTCTTTGACGAAGAATCGGCCCAGGATGAAATATATACTCCATCAGGCTCCGAGATGATATATTCACCTAAACTTTCCTGTTCGTCGGCAAGAGGATCTATCCAGCTAATTGACTTTCTTAAGGGAGAAAATGTGCCTTTTCTCATTGCTTCCAGAGTCAAAGTACGTTCAGAATTCGTGGAACTATGAGGAACAGGCCGATGTTCAGGGGCAAGATGATAAGTTCTCACGGCAAATATCGGAACTAACACAAACAGACATAGAAATAAAGATCCTAAGACAATAGCCAATCGTTTCTTATAATTAATTCTCTTCTTATCGGGTTGTTCCTCCTCTTTCGGCAGCTCGGTGAAGCTATCTTTGGTCTCCTCTTGGCTCCACGACTCCAAAATAGACGATAACGACGACCGAACAGATTCGCTTCGAGTTCTTTTCACTGGCGGAATATCCTCATTACTGGCCAACCGACTGTATTCCATTGTAATGTTACGTTAGTGACTAAAAGGAAGGAAAATGTCACAATGCCAGGTGGGTTGGGTGGGGAGCCGAATTTGAGGCTACAGCAAATGTCGCCATTTATGCAATTTTCAGGTCAAATCATCAACATTTATCGTTACATATATATTTTACATAAAGATAGTGCCATGTATGATAGATAAGCAGGAACAGGTGATTTTATCAAATTCTATAGCTGTTCCTTGGTCCAATCCAATCCAAACTCCAAGTCTTGTTCCAGTCCAGCAAAGTCGCTACTATCCAGAGATACAGATCCTGTACGACCAAGGGCTTCTTGAGGCTGAGGTGGTTTATCTTGATATTTATATTCCTCTGAAGGAATTCCTAGAAAGTCCGTAATGCCATGTTGAGAAGATGCTGATTCTAGCTGGCTTGGAGAGTTAAACTCGGGGTATCCCGAATATTGAGTGTCTCTTGAATCATGTCTCATTTGATGGAACATTTGTTCTTGAGAATATTGCTCCTGTTGTTGTTGCTGTTGTTGTTGCTGTTGCTGCTGTTGTTGTTGCTGCTGCTGCTCTAGCTCTTCTTCAGGTACTGCCTCTGGTTTTCTTACCATTTGACGGAATTTCACTACTTCATCAAGTATCATTCGTCTCATAGTTTCCATATCATCCACTTCTTCAAAAGAAAAGTCAAATTCTGTAGGGCAAACCGGCTCATCAGCTGGGTCGTGCCATATTTTAAGGTATGGATGCTCCAAGGCTTCTTCCACTGAGATTCGATGAGTTGGGTCAAAAGCAAGCATTTTATCCAAAAGATCAATAGCTTCTGGATTAGCTCCTGGAAATAGCTGCCCAAAAGGAATTCTTGGCATCAAAGGCAGACTTCGCACGTATTCCTGAGCACGTTGTGAGCCGATCCTTTGCAAAGTTTCTTCCTTTGGAGTACCAAGATAATGTAAAATCTGATTCAACTGATCTACATGGTCTTTTCCTTTGAAGAGAGGTTTTCCACCTAAAAGCTCAGCTAAAATGCAACCGACTGACCATACATCTATAGCTTTAGAATAGCTTTGGAAACTGAGCATAATCTCTGGAGCTCTATACCAACGAGTAGCGACGTATTCCGTGAGAAAACCAGCGTTTCTTTCAGGATCCATAGAAAAGCCTCTTGCAAGACCGAAATCACAGATTTTCAGCTCACAGTCAGCATTGACAAGTAAGTTGCCAGGTTTGAGGTCCCGGTGCAAGACATTGGCCGAATGAATATACTTAAGACCCACGAGGATTTGATAAATAAAACTTTGATAATGAGCATCAGTAAGAGGCTGTTGAGACCTGATTATTTGATGCATATCACATTCCATAAGTTCTTCATACAAATATATCTCATTGAAACGGTCAGTATCGACAATGTCCATATCATACAGACATGTGATGTTCTTATGCCCCCTGAAATGATTCAACAGCTTCAATTCTCTTAAAGCTCGTTTGCATAGGATCTTCTTCGAAAAGATATTGGTGACTTTTTTAATGGCTACTCCAACTGTTTCTGGAGAGGCCAGATATTTGCCGGCACACACTATGCCGTAAGCCCCATGGCCCAACTCCTTTGTGATTTCAAAGCGTTCATCAATGACAAAATCCTGATTATAAACCTTATAAGTATGTCTATTAGCAGGAATCATTGTTAATGTGTGTATAAATAATTGTAGAAGTAGAGGGTGGTTGTTTGGTTTGGTTAACGTGCCTTTATATATGAGATTTTTTTAATTTGTTCCTTCACCTTATAAAACTCCACAGATGAAGAAAATCAAGGAGGAAATTCAGGTGAAAAAAGTGACAAAACTGAAGAAAAAAAGTACGGCGATAGAAGGAAAAAAACACAAACCACGAAAAAACCGGAGAAGACAAAAATAAGATTTTATATTTTGAGGCCCTTTTTGAACAAAATATCAACCTTAAAATAACTCAATTGAGCTAATAGTAAACCAGTTGAGAGTCTTCGGTAAAAGTGCCAAAAGTACCAACCAGAGCAGCGACCCCCTGGTATATATAAATATTCATAGAACCGGGAATTTTATCGGTGTTGCTTAAATTCAGTGGAATTTCAATACTAAAAGAAACGAAAAATAGCGCTAATATGCTACGTTAGGAAATTAACGGTGAATATCGATGATGACTCGCGTTTACATAGTGACGAGTTGGAACCAAAAATAGATTTTTCAGGTCTGAATGGAACAAAATCAGTCCGGCCGTTGAAAAGAAAATGCTGGGGATATGGGGAGAAAAAAGAAAAAAAGACCATCAAAAGACTCTTAGTAAATAAGACTATTCCTCGTATATTTCAACTCAATTCCTCTTCTTTCTCCTTCAATTGATCTCTTCATACCGTTATCTCCTTTACATCTTCCAAAAGCCTCACAACACTTGGCGTCAATAATTTTGTAACCTCTTTGCTCGGCTGATTTATTTTTGTTTTTTTTTTGTGTTTTTGTTTTTTTATTCCATGAGAACAGTCGGCCGGGTAATTGTACGAGGACTTTTTTTTCAGCTTAAACTTCCATTCAATATAGTATATTTATCGATAACAATAATGGGTTCCATTCTATTTGATGATATATTTACTATAACCTCTGTTGATTCTGGCCGTTATGAACGTGTAGCTAGGTTAACCGGCGTATCTAAAACTTCCTCTGATGTACATATAATATTGGATATAAACACCGAGATCTACCCGGTATCTAAAGGTAGCAGTTTAACAGTAGCATTTGCGCAAAATTTGTCAATAGACGGGGCAAATATTCCCAATGCTTCTGAAAGTTGGCGAGAGCCTCGACCTGGAGAAAGAACGCTTGCAGATGATTATGAATATGTGATGCATGGAACGGTGTATAAATTCGAGGAGAGTGAAGATCAGAACATGTAAGTATTTATTAGTTGGATAACTTTAATGTTCATATCATACTAATTTACCAGCGCTGTATATATATCTTTTGGTGGTTTATTGTTATGTCTTCAAGGTGGTTATAGAAGATTAAGTGGATTGAAAAAGGATAAGATATACATCTTGATTCGACAATGAGGAATGTAAAAGCAGGCCAAGAAACACAGCATGCATATCTTTAAGAAAAAAAGACGATCAAGTCACGCAGATTTTTAATATATTGTTCTCAGAACTTTCTATCTTTTAACTGAACTCTCCTGCTTTTCCGGTCATTAATAACCCGACAATTAGTCCAAATAGTCCCAAAACGCTTCCGAAAATCTCAATTACAAGAATTTTCACAAATAATGACGAATCTGCTGCATCTGATATAGCTGCATTGGATCCTGTTACTCCTACGCAGATTCCGCAGCAGAGATTTGATAAGCCGACAGTTAGACCGGCCCAAAACAACGAGAAGCCTGATTTAAGTTAGCTTATGCGATAATGTACACTCTCAGAGTTCACAACACTTACCTGTAAAATAATTCTCTTTGGTGTATAAACGGCTTGATGATGTTACGCTATTAACCTTTGCGGAGAATACAATAGCCCTGTAGAATTAGCAACAAATATCACCACTTTTAACACCATAATACTCACATTATTAACCCATATATTGCCACGACTTCACAGAATATAATGCTAATTAAGTTTTTAGTGGTGATTCGTGGGGCTTTAACACCTGCTCCGATAATCGATGATCCCGTGATAAAAATCCCCCTATAATGTTAATATAAATGTTTACAAATAACATTTTTAATTACTTACCAAGCAGCTCCTACTACGCTTAATCCAATGGCAAGAGCAATTCCGAGATTGGCCCACATATACGGTGAAGTAGTCAGTAGAAATTGACCGACATTGAAGGATTCACCTTCTCCAGTGAACAGTTGGTCTGAAAAATTAATAACGAGTCGTCATATCATTATATTCTTTACTTACATCCTCCAACTAGTAGAATTCCACCCAACACTGCCAATCCCAGCGATTTTGACATTGGTTATTATATGGTTTATTGTCAGGTTTGATGGTTGGTGGTGGATGAAGTATGAGCTTCCGGGTAAGAGATAGCACGATAGAGGAAATCAATGGATACCTTCAGATAAACCATACGCTAATAACTACAATGAATAATCGAGAAAATGAACAGTGTAAGTAATGAAGAAACTTATACGGAAATATGCGAATTATGTCACTAATCGTAGCCGGTTATTCGATTCTGGCCCAAATTCCGCTCATTGTCTCTCCATCTCTAAGAGCTCCTCAGAGTGTCACTTTACCCTTTAATTATAAGCATCTTTCATCGCATGTTCCTGCTTCTGCAGTATCCAGAGACACTCTAGATCAGATAATAACTGAATCTAAGGGGTTTTTGGAGTCGTTACATGATAGGCATTACTCTACATCACAAGCATTTGATACATGGCAGCATAGTTTTCAGCAACAAGATATTCAAGAGCGGAGAAAAATAGCACCAGGGTATTTAGATAGTTCGAGCAGATTGCTTGAACCGGAACACGTGACGCAGAAGGTTCAGGAGGAGGAGGAAAAGGAGGAATCACCGGCAGAAGTATCGGAATTAGATCGTGCATTTGGCTGATCGTGCATTCCTTAGCCCACCATACTTCTCTTTCTACCTCGCATTCTTACCTGTTCCAACCGATTCATAACATCTTTATGTTTGTTTAATGCATTTTTCGTCTCATAACCCTGTGTATATCCCTTCAGCAGCTGTTCATTATAAACATCACTATTCACAGGATGAGTGCTCTTTACAGCTCTTTCCAGAACATATAAGTCAACTGCTTTATCCTCGACCAAGCCAGATTGACTTGCAAGTCCGAAATCAATCAAAACTGGTTCTTGAGTCTCCCGACGTAGAAGTACATTAGAAGTAGTCAGATCACCATGAACAAGATCAGAAAGATGCATTTGAGCAATAAGAGCACCAACAGTTATAAGAACATCAAATATTTTCACTTGAGATTCGCCTTCTTTGCCCTCTTGATCCCAAATCCATTGTTTAAGGCTCAATCCATGGATCAATTCTAGCCATATGAGCCCATTAGCTGGATCAACAAAGTACATACGAGGTACCGATAAGCCAATAGTAGCCAATCTTCGTAATATTCTCGATTCCGCCAAAGTTCTCTGTTTTGTCAACTTCTGGTCCAAAACCGGGTGTCTATAATGCTTTGGAGGCCGATATTTCACTATACATTTGCCTATATTTTCCATATATGGATGCCTTTCAGCAATATAAATTAGAGCTTCGGCCCCCTGACTGATATTCTCAGTAGAAATAGGTGCAATTAACGACCGAAAATGCTCATCTCGTTGCTGGTTATCGAGATCAACTGCCATACTGGTGAAGTGGGATGGGAAAAAGCTGTCGGATGAACAACTCGGATAAACATCGGCAATTTGTTCAAAACAAGCTCTTTTGCTTTCTTATTTACATTACATACAAATTATACACTTCTATTATTTAAACCAGCCTTTTTTCTGTACAACTGGACTTCCTAATCCATGCCGTTGAACCACTGCCGCTACATCTCCAAACTTTTCGCGTTCTCCTTGCATTACAAACGTTGGAGGTGAAGAGGTTAAAATCTTCTTGGCGACACGTCGAAGGTCGTCTGGGGTCAATGCTTCGATCTTATCGCACATTTCAACCACCGAAACCTTCTTGTTGTTCATCTGGATCTGTCGTCCAAGATCCTCAAGCTCTACCATCTTTGATTCTAGATTCATCAGCAGTGAAGACTTGAGTTGGTTTTTAGCACGTTGTACTTCTGTATAATTAAGTGCTCCTATACCTTGTGTAAATAAAAGACCAAGTTGTTGGCAGATTATATCGGCCATATAAGGAGCTGCATTGGGGATACTACTGGCAGAGATTCCAAACAGTCCATTGTCAAAATAGGAATTATTGACGGCTAAACAGCTTTCAATGTAGCCGAATCTGTTGAGAACATCGGTATAAAGACGAGAATACATGCCTTTTCCTGGACCACCAGCTGAAAATGATCCTCCACCTCCAAGTAGTGTCTGTAAAGTCGCTAAAGCGTATACATCTTCACTATTGATCGAGGTACCTTCAAACAGAATGTGTAAATGATAAAATTCCGGTAAATTAGGCAAAGCAGGCTGAGCTGCTATAGTGATTTCACCTCCTGTATATTCACTTGGTGGCATAGTATTGTCATTTGGTGTGCTTGGTTTCTTCAATGAGCCGAGATGACGACTGGCCATTTCAACGGCTCGTTCATGAGGAATTCCAACAAATGAAGCAACCATACGCTCAGGCCGATAAAACTTGGCCAAATATTCTCGAACAAGCTGTGGTGTCATTGTATCCAAATTTTCCTGAGGACAAAGTAAAGGGTTGCCTAGCCCGCCTTTGAAAGCAGCGACATGGCCCAGTTCTGGCAGAATGAGCTCAGGTTTCTGCCAAATCTCGTATATTTCATACTGAGCCGTTTCCACCTGTTCTGCAACCTCTTCATCGGTGATCTGAGGACTGGTGACGGCTTGGCTCAATAATTCAAACATTTTCTCTGAATCATCGTGAAATACCGAAGCCTGATACATCATGGTCTCTCTTGACGATGCACACATGTAATTTCCACCCAATGCTGTCAGAGAATTCTCCATTTCTAAAGCAGATAGTTTGTTTGTAGATTTAAATGCCAACCGGTCGACAATATGCGAAGTTCCTTGTAAATGCTTGTCCTCAAACCTTGATCCAGCATGTATATATATGCCCATAGCCGCAAAATGGCTGGGTGTATTATCGGTAGCTACTCGAACGCCATTAGGTAAGGTGCTAAGTTGATAATTAGCTATACGAGAGGATTCGGTGCTGAAAAACCGGCGTAGGTTGCTCGTGAAAGCCGGCCGTAGCATTGAGGTTGGAAAGTGAGATTACGTGAGAGATGAAATCTGGGCCGATCAGATAGGATGGAGCAATGACAACGTGACTGGGGATATTTTTGTATAAATAGAGTGAATTTCCCAGAAATTTCACCTTTAACTTTTTCCTTTTTTTCTCGTGAATTCCTTCAATTTCTGCCGTTTTGTCTTTCCTCGTCTGTCCTTCGTCTGATTTTCCTCTGATTTTTGACTGTGTTTTTCATCTTTCAGTCATCTCTCAGTGACAATTTCAGCACATCAAATAGAGCTGAAAAAGACAGTCATTTCTGGATAAAACCGCGATGTTTCGCAAATTCACCATCTCTGTGCCTGCGTCTTCGGCTAATATAGGCCCTGGCTTCGACGTCCTCGGTATCGCTTTATCCTTGTACCTCAAATTACATGTCACTGTGAACAACTCAGCTGATTCTGGCGATGATTCCAACAATTGCACCTTGACATACGAAGGAGAAGGTAAAAAAGACGTTCCATTGAACTCAGAAGAGAATCTCATCACTCGTGTGGCTTTGTATGTTCTTCGTTGTAATGGGATCAGGTCATTTCCCTATGGAACTCATGTCCATGTAGACAATCCAATTCCTCTTGGTAGAGGCCTGGGATCTTCTGGTGCTGCTGTAGCTGCTGGTGTCATGCTTGGAAATGAAATCGGTCGTTTGAACTTCTCTAAACAACGTATATTGGACTATTGTCTAATGGTGGAAAGACATCCTGATAATATTGCAGCTGCTATAATGGGTGGTTTTGTAGGTTCTTATCTTCGGGAATTATCTGCAGCTGATCTTGAACGAGTGGAAATTCCCCTGGCAGAAGTTCTTCCTGCACCAGCTGGTGGAAAAGATACTGGGCTTACACCTCCTGAGCCTCCTATGCATATTGGATCTCATATCAAATTCGACTGGGCTCCTGAAATTAGGGCTATAGCAGTCATTCCTGATTTTGAAGTTAGTACTGCAACTGCTAGATCAGTCTTGCCTGAAGCTTATACGAAGAAAGATGCTATATTCAATCTACAGAGACTATCTGTGCTTACTACAGCACTGACCAGATCACCGCCAGATCCCGAGCTTATTTATGCGGCTATGCAAGATAAACTTCATCAGCCCTATAGAAAGGTGCTAATTCCCGGATTATCTGAGATTTTATCGTCAATGTCTCCGAAAACTCACAAAGGGCTTCTTGGTATATGTCTATCAGGTGCAGGACCCACTATACTTGCATTAGCCACTGAGAATTTCGAAGAAATTGCCCAGGAAATGTTGCATAGATTTGCAAAAGATAACATCACGGCACGATGGAAGTTGTTAACTCCTGCTTTTGACGGTGCAACTGTAACAATTGAAACGGCTTGAAGCCATAGAACTACAAGATAACGATAATGACATGAATATGAAATATGAAAAGAAGTATAATGCGATTGAATAAATATTTATCAATATCAGCGACAAATTTCACAAATTTCCGAAATTAGCCCTCCTCCACTGACCCCCACATTCTCCCACGTATTAAAACCCGATATTTCAGATCAATGTCCTTTCCGACATACCAACCTCTCAATGGCTATGAGAGCTGGAAGATTATTTCGGGGACTGCGAATATCGACCCGATCTTTCAGTTGTTTGACTCGAAATAAATCATCATACCGACGAGGACTGGGCATTGCTGCCGGTTTGACTGTGTCTGTCGGATCATTTCAGTATTATACACAGCGGAATCGAACTATTTTACTTGATTCTGGACTTAAAACCAAACCAGGAATTCCAGTGGAAGATGTACTAAAGCATAATAACGAAGAATCTGGTCTTTGGATTGTTGTTAATGGCAAAGTCTACGATTTGACTGAATTCAAAGATGCTCATCCAGGAGGAGCTAAAATCATCAAGCAATATGCAGGAAAAGACGCGTCAAAGATATTTAACAAGTTTCATGCTGCAAATATCCCTGAAACGTTTCTGACTCCCGAAAATTGTCTGGGTCCCCTTCTAGGGGAGATGGAACTTGCCGAAGACATTACCGACGGAGGTGATAGTGCTGAGAGAGAGGAATATATCAAAAACATGCCAGACATATCTGAGATATTCAACGTGTCTGATTTTGAATATATTGCTCAAAAGGTCTTGTCTCCAACAGCATGGGCGTATTATTCATGTGGTTCACAGGACGAAATCACCCTCAGGGAAAACCATAATGCATATTCAAGAATATTCTTCAAACCGCGAGTACTGGTAGATGTCAGTGATGTTGATATTTCTACTACTTTGTTAGATTCTGAGACAAGCGCTCCGTTTTACTGCTCTGCGGCAGCTCAAGCCAAGCTGGGTCATCCAGACGGTGAATGCTCAATTGCTCGAGCATGTGGAGAAGAAAATATAATTCAGATGATTTCTACTTACTCTTCATATCCTCTGGACGAGATAGCTGGTCAAGTTGCCAACCAGACTCAGTGGTACCAGCTGTATATTAGTGAGGACTCTGGGCAGGTTAAGAGGAGATTGGAGAATGCAATTGACAACAAAATGAATGCTATTTTCGTGACTGTCGATAGACCGTGGATGGGAATAGTAGAGAAACCTATAAGACTTCGAGCAAGTCTAGAAGCCAATGACCCATCTTCTGTCATGGACAAGAAGGATGATCCAGTCAAAGAAGTTGACCATTCTGCAGTTTGGAGCGATATAAATGAGCTTCGCAAGAAGACGGATATACCTATTGTTCTCAAGGGTGTCCAAAGTGTTGAAGATGTTGTTCTTGCTGCCGAAAACGGTATTAAAGCAGTTGTATTATCAAACCATGGAGGTCGACAGTTGGATTTTTCGCCTGCACCCATTCAAGTTCTTGCAGATGCCATGCCTGTGTTAAAAGAAAAAGGATTGGATGGTAAAATTGAGGTTTATGTCGACGGAGGAGTTCGAAGAGGGTCGGATATTTTAAAAGCTATTGCATTAGGAGCTAAAGGAGTTGGATTAGGACGGCCATTTCTCTATGCCAATGCCTGTTATGGGGAAGAAGGAGTCAAAAAATTGATTGAAATGCTCAAAAAAGAGATGATTTTGGATATGAAGCTGATAGGAGTGAAGAGTCTCGGGGAACTTGGACCTGAGCACATTGATCAGCGGAACTTGTACAAGAGGATTTCGCCACATGATGAAGCGTTTTATAGGAGTTATGAGGAGCTGAGTGCGCCAAAGTTCAAGAATGAGAGATAGCAAGGTGCCCTGGTGTGTTCGGAGACTTGAGATCAGCTATGTATTCTAGGTATTCTATGTATCTTATAACTTGTATAACATGCATTCCCTAACATGAATCTATAAATGCATATATGATTTACTGTGAAAATGAACATTCAACCCGCTCTGCCTCAAACTTGCCTTTAACTCTATTCAATCATGCCTATAATGGTAGACCTGTTGTTAATTTCTATCCAACAAACTCACAAGCCAACTTTCTCTTATAGACACGTCATTAAATCTCTTTTTATATCATCGGCAGACATTTCTCGGATCTCGTTGATCCGAGGCAATTCTTAAAATTGCTGGTATGTTGAAGAATTCCCATCAGGCACACCAGCAGCTTAAAATCTTCACCTGATCTCATGTTCTTCAGAGCCCGACCACCAGCACGGGTGGGTTCACGGACCCATTTAAAGGGACATTTTGCATCTTTTCATGCCTCTCGAGCGGCTAATTTCGAAATGATATCGGTACTTGGGCCTGTTCATGGAGCTCTGGAGGGCGTACAAGCATCTACAGGACTACCATGGTATGCGATTATACCGATTTCTACGGTTTTTCTTCGTTCCACCATAACTCTGCCTCTGTCTATAGCTAACAGAGTCCGTGCAAGAAAGCAGGCCAAACTTCAGCCTTTGTTGTCTGCAATGCTGCCGGTTTTGCGCACTCGCTTGGCTGCTACTCCAGCAGCTCAGACTGGAAAACTGTCCATTGAGCAGATCCAGGTGCTTTCACAAAAAGAACGCAGGCGTCGACGAATAGAGCTGTTTCGAAAATTCAAATGTCAAAGCTGGAAGTCAATTGTCATTTTGCCAATGGTTCAAATCCCTCTGTGGGCTACAATGTCTATGGTGATTCGAGCCATGTGTGGCTGGCAAGTTATTGAAGGAATTCCAAAAGAACGTGCTCTTGAAGACGAGCACTTTCTGTGGATTACTGATCTCATGAGCCCAGATCCATTTGGGTTTTTACCTTCACTCATTGGAGCTTTGGCGTTGGCTAATGTGGAGTGGAATGCTATAATGGCCATGAATCCAGCAGCTGTAGCAAATCGAAACCGAGGAAACGTCAGTGTACCTACAATAGTGGCAAATCTGTCACGAATAGCCACTCTTATGTTCATGACGGCGGCATTTCAAGCTCCTTCAGCTGTGTGCCTTTACTGGGCTAGTTCTAATGCATTTTCTCTGGCTCAAAACCTGCTGTTGGATCGATATCTGCCTATAAGATATCAGCCGGATTATAAGACGGAGAATGAGATAGATCCGAAGGTTATGGGGTATGAGGGGAGTGGCAGGAGTGACAAGAGCAACCAGAGCTGACGACACTGTAAATATCATATCGCACGCATGCATACTGTAACGTTATGTACATACATACACATTATTTATTGTTCTTTTTCGTAATAAATATCCTCATTTAATCCTGAACCGACCCGTCACGTGGCCTATATGTAATTCCCTTACTAGACAGGTCCTGGATATAGTCTTGTGGTAATTTTCCTCGTACTTTGACTGCATATAGACCGTCTTCGAAACCTTCGATTCTCAACCATTTGGCCACCCAACTTTCCTCATTATTACACAAAGCGACAGTTCCTTCAAAGGCTGGAAAGTTAGCGGCATAAATGCCATTTAACTGGTGTTTTCACTACTTACCTGGACTGGTGCATTCAGATACTACTCCATCATCAGCTCTAAATGATATCAAAGATTCACAATTAGGGCACCCATGAGATACAAATTCCTATAAAACAATTAGAAACCTGCCTTTTATGCTCTCAATAGTCTATACATACTCTAAATGGCTGTATTATCCCACAGATCATGCAGGCTCTGTCAGTTTTCGACGACATGAGTGAAATTTCAGTGAGGAAAACAATGAAATTTTGGCCCAAAAGCGGAGATCAGTCAACGACCATACAGCCAATAACGGTAAAACAAACAATACGACGAAAAATAATTTTACATCACAGAATACCATAAATACCACACCCTAAATACCATTCATTATATCTCATACAAACTATCTCATACAAAACTAGCTCCATATCTCGTAGATCTCTGTTTCCAATTCTCCAAATCTCGCTCCAACTGCAACGCCCTTTCCTTATATTCCCGTGCCTCTCGCTCAGATTTCCTAGCTGCTATTCTGTACGTTTGTTCATCTGTTTGAATGCTTTGAATACTCGCCTTGAGCTTCTCCAGCTTTTGTTCATTATGCTGACTATCCTGCTCAAGTCGGGCTATCAGCTTATCTTTCTGAGTGATCTGCGTATGAAGATCTTTGACTGATCTATCGCTTGATTTTGATCTTCTCAAATCATCAAAGTAACTCTTCTCTTTAGCTTCCAGCTGCCTTTGAAGTTCATCGGCCTTATTCTTGTAGAATGCTGCTTCTGACGACTGTGGCTGTAATAGTCGAGCTTCAAGATCTACTATCTTAAGATGCAATGCCTGCTTCTCTTTCTCATGTACCTTCTTCAGCTCCTGATTCAGTCGTTTCTCATGCTCAGCAGCATCCTTATCGTCCATTAGCTGCTGCTTGGTTTTCTTAAGCTGCTCCAATGCCTTTGCCGATGCCTCTTTCTGTCTCTCGAGCTCCAGCTGAAGTCTCTTTGAGCTCTCGTCTTGTTTTTCAGGCAGAATCTTGGCCGACTTCGACGATGCAAGCTCTTCATATCTCAAGTACGCTTCATCCAGTCTCTTTTCCAAGGTTCTCTTATCCTTCTGAAGCTGATCCCTATCAGCAGTTATATCTCCCATAGTGAAGCGGAGATTTTTAACCTGGGACAGAAGAGATCCAATTCTCATCTGAGAATCATTGTGTGCCATAATTGCCTCTTCTTGAGACTTCTTAAGTGATTCAATCTTCTCTTCCATCTCTGCTCGTAACTTGGGGTTCATGCCAGAGTTATGAATAAGGCTCTTAGACTGCTGATCTTCCAATTGTCGAGTAGCTCTGCTAAGCTTATTCTCTAAATCGGCATACTTCTGCTTCTCAGATTCCAGTTCCGCAGACAAAGATCTCACTTCTTCACCGTATCGAGTCCTAATGGCTTCAAATGACGTCTGAGACTTGTTCATTTCCTGTGAACGTTGGTTCTTGAGAATCGAAAGCTCTCCTTCTGCACGACTCAATGCTTCCTTGGCGTACTTCAAGTCAATGGTCTTCTGCTCCAAATCGCCTTCAAGCTTATTCAACGTTGAATGAAGTGCTGTTGCATTCTTCTCTGAATTCTCAAGCTCTTCAGACACTCTCTTGAGCGACTCCTCTGCTTCTGTTTGTTGAGTTCGGGCAAATTTCTCAGCTCTGGCCGCTTTCAAGACAATTGATTCAGCTTGCTCCAGTCGTTCATAGTATTCCTCTGATCTAGACTTGTAGAGCTTCAAGCCAGAAGACAATTCCTTGGTTCGAGAAGTTTCCGATTCCAAAGCTATCTTTAAGTTTGCAATCTCATCATCATTGTTCGCATTATCTGGCGAAATGGATCTTTCTCGCTTCATCTTGTTCAAGTCTCTCTGAGCTTCAGATAGCTGTTCTCGAGTCTGCACCAGATTCTTCGACGTTTCATGATATGCAGAAGTCAGATCAGAATGATTTTTCTGCAGTCGCTCCATCATCGTTTGAAGTTGCTCTTTAGATTTCGTTCCGATATTTTCCTTATCTTCAGATAAAGACAGAGAAGGTGCAGGACCTGACTTGCTTGGAGACCTCTGGGGAGGTTGTGCAGATATATTGGCCAACTCTTCCAGAAGAGCACGTCTACTGGCATAAAACTTGGAGTCTTTTTCGTCCAGTTGTTTTGACCATCGCTCTTTGGCAGCATCTAGCTGATCTTGTATCAAGGCTCGACTTTCTTCTGCTCTCTTGCGCTTTCTCTCGGACTCTTCTAGTCTAACAGCCAAATCTACAACCTCTGGAATATTTCCCGCAGAAGATTTCGGTCTCAATACCTTTTGAAGCGAGAGAAGCTGTGATTTACGCTCTTCAAGCTCTTGTTTTGTCGATTCAAGCGTTGACGCCAATTTTCTCTTCTCAACTTCACCCTCAGATCTGTTGCGTTTCTCCAGGAGGCTACTCTTTTGCAGCTTTTCTACCTCTTGTTGCAAGTTGGCTCTTTGATTCTCAGAAATGGCTGCTTGTTTCTGTTCCCTAAGCAGATCATGGCCCAAATCTTCTAGCTCTTGAGTAAGCTTCTGCTTTTGCCTCTCCATGGTGCTATACTTGACATTAAGATTTTCATAATCCAGCTTGAGCTTCTTGCTATTGGTCTCAAGAGTGTTCTTCTCATTGATCAGCTTCTGAACCCTCTTTTCAACCTCAGCTGTGATTGAAGCTCTTAGATTCTCAGTCTGTTGAGATTTCTGAGCAAGCTCCTCTTCGAGTTTCTTCTTTTGCAACAGGATATTGGCAATTTCCTTGGAACCGGCGTCCAATTTAGTTTCAAGTCCTGACTTGGACAACTGTAAGGACTCAATCTCATGGGCTTTAGCTTGATGCTCACGCCTCATTCTTGCGGTTTCTTGCTCCAAAGTTGATCGTTCGCTACTTATCTTGCGGATTTGATCATCAAATTTGTTGGACTTCTCATAAGATTCCTCCAACTTCATTGTTAGGGTCGTCACACTAGATGATAATTCGGCTATTGTAGAGTCAGATCTCTTGAGTTTTGCCTTCAGATCCGACATCGAGCTTTCCACTCTCTTCATATCCTGCAGCTTCTTTCTCTCTGCATCAAGCTCTTTTCTCAGACGTTTAGCTTCATTTTCAGATAACACGAGTTTTCTGGAGGATTCCAACAGCTGATATTTTTCTTTCTGTAATGCAGAGATCTGACGTTGTTTGGCTTCCATTTCGCCAAGAGACTTCGAAATATGCGACTTGTGAGACTCTTCCTTTTCTGCCAATGCTGCCTTGAGCTCTTCTACCTGGCTATGAAGCATGTTATGTCCCTTTTCATGGCGATCGGCTTCTGAGATTTTGGCTTCCAGTAATTCTTTCGCTTGTCTAGCCTCATTCGCAAGAGCCTGGTGCTTTCTATTTAGTTCTTGCTTCTCATGACGCACCGTTTCGATCTCCAGTGTCAAGGAACGATACTTGGTCTCCACACTATTCTTCTCAGTATCAAGCATTTTGGCTCTTGCTTCATGGCTCTTCACTTCAGAATTGAGGTTCTCCAATGCTCTTTCTTTTCTCTTGAACAGCTCTTCGTACTCAGATGCAACTTGATTGAGCTCTGTCAATTTTGCACGTATCTCCTTGTTATCCTCAACTAACTCTCTGATACGTCTATTGGCAGAATCTCGGCCGGAGACTGCTTCTTGAAGTTTTGCCTCGATATTTTTGTCCGACTTCTTCAATTGCTGTTCTAGCTCAAAGATCTTCGTGTCTTTCTGGGCTATACAGCTTTTGAGGAATCGTAGCTCTTTCATTAGCTTTTCAGCCTCAAGATTCTCAGACTGCTGCTTAGTGGAAATACTCGACATCTCGGTCTCTAGAGTTGAGAGCTTATTCTTGAGCTCGGTTTTCTCTCTTTCCAGCATACCAATGAGATTGGCACCCTTTGTGAGCTCGGCCTTCCATAACTCTGCTTCTGATTCAGACTTCTTTTTTGCCTGCAGAAGTTCTTCGCACTGAACTTCAAGCTTATCGATATCATCATAGGCGACATTCAATTGCTCAGTCAGAGATGCTTCTTGGCTTTGAGCTCGCTTCAGAATTTCTTCCTTATCAAGGGCCAAGGACCGTTCACCTTCCAGGACTTTGGTAACTCTTTCCAGCTCTTCCTCAATGGTCTTGGATCGGTTTTGCAATTTGCTCTTTTCATCTTCGTGGTCCTGAATGGTCTTTTCGAGCTTCTTCAACTCGGCGTCGCGAATTCTACTTTCTCCAGCCTCTCTTGAAGCGATAATCAGGGGCTTCATCTTGACGTAGAGTCTCCACCAGGGATTCTCTTTGAGACTAAGATAAACCTCAAAGTTTCGTTGAATGATAGAAACAGCTTTACTCTTGAAAAGTGACTTTTTGACTTGAGAACGAATCATAGCCCCTCGAGCGACTGTCTGGAATTTGACAATAAGTGAACGAATTATGCCGTCACGCCGTTCTTCCAGCTCAGCCAAAACACCAGCCTTAAAGAAGACCTTGGTTAGACCGATTTTGTATAAATCATCATTCAAATGGAGCTGTGCCAAAATATGAGTACAGGCAGCTTGACCATCTATATATCCAGAGGGCATATTCGTAACCAACACTTCATATCGCAGTCGAAATTCAGAAAAGGAGATTCTGTTTGGATATCCACTTCGAGCGATTCTAATACCCTCTAGGACACCATTGCATCGGAGTTGCTCTAGAACTAGCCGATTATCCAGACGATGAGGCTTTTTCAAGTGGTTTGGAATTATGCATCGAACAAAGTGAGGATGTGTTGAATTGAGCTGATCGAGTAAATGATTCAGATGCTCCTTATGTCTTTGCGCAACAGTCCTAAATAGTCCCTTTTTGACTCGTCCGCCTTTGGCACTGGAAGATTCTTTTTCTGCCTTGAAGAGGGTTCTAACTATATTTTCCGACGACTCGACAAGCTGTTGCACCACATTGTCGTTCAATGGATCTTTGTTCTTCTCAAGCCATCCCTCAGTGTTATAGTCGACGTTGCCAGCATAATGGGTCAAAACAAAGCCCTGAGTGAGCTTAGATGAAACGAACTTGTTAGATTTCTTCGTCCAAAGCTGACTGAGCTTTTCAGTGAACGACTTATCAGTGGCTTTAGGCATTACACAATCTTCATCTAGGCAAGAGAAGATACCCATTGGATTTGACTTCTCAATGAGATCAACTGTTGGCTGCAAATCATGGCCAAAATCAATAAACTTCCAGTCAATTTGTTCTCTGGAGTATTCTTCCTGTTCCAGAACAAACATGTGATGGTTAAAGAACTGCTGAAGTTTCTCATTGGTATAATTGATGCAAAGCTGCTCAAAGCTGTTATGCTGAAAGATTTCGAAACCAGCAATATCCAGTACACCGATATATGTGCTGCTATCTTTTGAATTCTCCAAGGTTTGGTTAATTCGATCAACGATATATGAAAAGGTGCGTTCATAGAGATTTTTGGACAGGGCGTCGAGGGACATTTTGACCTGTTGAGCAGTTCGAGACTGAACAACCCATTCCCGACCTGCTTTGACCTTTGGCTTCAAGATGTTTTTGATGAACTGATCAGAGTTGATTCCCATGAGGTGTGCAACTTTTTCAGCCTGTGCAGTATTGACAATTCGGCCTTGGTCGGCACTTTCGGGCTTGACTTCGATATTGCCGAGATTCAGTATGATTGACATTATTCGAAACACCTCCATTTGTTCTGATTGGCTTACTCCTAGGATGTTGAAGGATTCCAGAAGGCTTCTGAATTCTTTTCTGTCATCAACTCCGTCAATGGTCCAATTGGAACTCCTAAGATACGAGTAACTGCTGAGATCATTCTCCAGCATCAGATCTTCTCGCATTCTCTTATCGGCGCCAGCAAGCAGTTGGTAAAATACATGGTAATTTCTTTCCTGAGAGTTTTGAAGAATTACTCTTGATTTTTCCAACAAGTACCATTCAATGGAAGCACCAGCAATCTGGCCCGATCTGCTGAACTCGATTCTGACGAATTTACCAAATCTCGACGAATTGTTATTTCTCACCGTCTGAGCATTTCCAAACGCTTCGAGAATCGGATTCGCTTGCAGAATCTGCTGCTCAAAAGATGCGTCTTTGTTGCCGGTTGTCTTGGATCCTTTGGCAATGGTTGCAAGGTATTGAATCACCTTCTTTGTATTTTCCGTCTTTCCAGCCCCTGATTCACCGGTAACAAGAATAGACTGGTTCTCAGAAACCTCGAGCATATTCCTGAATGCCAGGTCAGTCACGGCATAAATATGGGGTGGGATTTCTTCTCGTTGTTTCTTCTTGTATGCATTGATTGTGGTTTGATCATAAATAGGCAACTCCATGTACGGGTTGACGGCCACAAGAAACAGCCCCGAGTAGGTATAAATACGGTTCTCCATGTATCTCATTTGCAAGTTATTTATGACAGAAGCTTCATTGAGATAGGTCAATTCGGCCATATCATCGGCTTTATCGAATTGAGGAGGATTGACCTTATCGACGGAATCGGCTGCAATAGTACGGTCCTACAGGAGGGTTAGTGAGTTTCTATGGCCAATTGTCGTCGTTTTACTTACACTTCCATCATCACATCTTACAGTAATGAGATTTCCATTCTCATTTGTTACAAATCCTTTGATGAAGACCTTGTCAGGGTCGGCCAGCCAAACCCATCTCTTTGAGGAAAACTCGGCATCTTTGATGGCAGACGCACGTCCTTGTTTATTAGGTTTTAAGATTTTGTCGATTCCCGCAGACATTTCTAATTATTGTATCAAACGACTGTATACAATGGTGGTATATCAAGTTAAATAGTCGATGGGCTTGATTGTTGTATTGTTTGTTTACATTTGGTTGCTGGGGCAACGGGACTGTGTGTCTGACCGCAAATAGCAATGACAAGGATGTAAAACAGCAAGGATTGAATGGATTATTGGCATTGGAATGTTTTAGATTATTTATAGAATGATCAGGAATGGAATTGATATGTTTATTTTGGTTTTTTAGGCCTTTTCAGACTTTTTTTTTCTATGTTCCTTAAATAATGCCCATAGTTCGTATACGAAATCAGCGAAGATTCCAAACTTGGCCGATTTTCAAGATTTTTTTTTTTAAAATTACATCTTCAATCAATTCTTCTCTATTTATTTAATAATATATCTTAAAATTCCTTATTTCCTCTCATTCGTCCTCGTTTTATCCTCCTATCCCCCTTTGTTTACTCATCTCTCCTCTCGGCCTGATAAGATTAGGTTGATCTGCACACTTGTAACTTCTTCACCACCACAGCTGATAGTATGGAGCAAAAGGCACGAAAACCCGCGCGAAACGGCGGCAAAACCACGCCAGATGCTTCAGATAACATGTCTTTAGTTGTACCTAACAGTGCTGCTGAATCAGTGTCATCTGAGGATATGGACTCGTCCAGAAATTACCCTTCTACTTCTGCAAACGCTGACAATTTTCTTTCAAGACTCCCCGTACAAAGCAACCCTCCAACCCCAATTGCTGATAGATTTGCTACTATCACCGACTCTGGAGAGCCAATTGTTCGAGGAAACATGAATGGAAATTCGTCGTATTCTTACGGTGACCATTATAGTTCGCCGCAGCGTTCGCCCTTTGATGATGAAGTTCAAGAAGCGGAATTCGGCCCTGAGTCTGATCCTGAGTCTGGCAATGATCCCGGAACTGCTGTTCATCACGAAGGCTATATGAGCTCGGGCGATGCTGTTGTTGAAGGCGCTAGCGCTGAAACTGCTGATGATCAATCACTGCCTAGAAACCCGTTTGACCAAGTCCAGGATTACAATGAAGGCTTGCAACCTGTTCAGAGATCCAGTCATGATGGTACTGAACAAGGTAGATTGCATTTCGACCAGGAAGGCGGAGCTCCTGTCCATGGTGATCACCACGATGACCAAGTCAGTAATGCCACCAGGAGAAGTAGATTCCACTGGCATGGCTCCAGACCTGCTTCTGCTGTCGAAAACATGCGCAAGACTCTTGAAATTCCTCTGCATACCATTCGAAGAGGTGTCAGTAAGACTGCTGGTCTCGAACCCAACCCTCCGTCTGCCGAAGATCCCATCACCATGTCTTACTCTTTTGAGGAGAATGATGCTGCAAAGCGTGGTGTACCGGAAGATGACGGTTCGGAGCAGGATCTTAATGAAAAAGATCGTAGGGAACGAGAAAAGAAAAAGTTGGACTGGGCTATCAGTGTCATTGTTGTTCTAAGCATTCTGCTCGCTCTTTGTATTGCCGCTATCAGTTACTTGCTAATCAGAAATAATCCATCGGCTGGATTCGGAACTATGGATAATTCTTTGATATTGGACGAAGTCCCTATCACTAGTTCTGATCCTGATGTTCAAGCGTTATTGAAATTGAATGAGAGGAAGCTCCATAAAGTATTTTATGGAATCAACTATACTCCTCAGAAAGCTATGTACGATGTCCAGGTGCGTTTATTTTGTGTGATCATTTTACTAACTTTACAGATTTCCAACTTGCGGAGCCAATCTCCGAGATGTCACCCTTGACATTGCATTGCTGTCTCAGCTAACCGACAGGATTCGAATATATAGTACTGACTGTAGACAAGCCGAATTGGTCTTAAGTGCCATCAAGAACCTGGGTGTTGACATGAAAGTAACACTTGGCATATGGGTAGGTTCTTCACTGCATGTGACTCTGCGGCAGCTCAGTGACTTGCGCGATGTGCTCAGGCGATATCCAAATGAGCAGATCGAAGCAATTCTAGTTGGCAACGAAGCAATGTATCGTAACGAGCTCAGTGAGGACGATTTGCTTGCTTACATTGATCATGTTCGAGGGTATCTGCAGTCGAAGAACATCACCCATATCAAAGTGGGAACTAGTGAGATTGGCAGCAAATGGACTACCAACCTGATTGACCATGTAGATTTGCTTGCAGCTAATATTCATCCCTTCTTTGGTGGAGTGAATGCGAATGAATCTACCACTTGGACCTACGACTTTTTGTTGAATCAGATGGCTGGAGGTGGACATCTCAAATCCAATGTTACTTACCTTATTTCTGAGGTAGGTTGGCCCAGCGATGGTGGATCCGTTCAAGGAGCACATGCAGGTCTAGAGGAATTGCAAACCTTTGTTAACGACTGGGTATGCCATAACATTGACAGTAGCATTGGATGGTACTGGTTTGAGGGGTTTGATCAACCGTGGAAGGCCAAGGTATTCAACGAGAAGTTCGAGGAACATTGGGGTTTGTTTACTGACAAGAGAATGCTTAAAGATATCGTCATTCCAACCTGTGCTAAACCAATTGATGCTAAAGAAGAAGGAAAAACGGATGATGACGACGATAACACGGACTAAAAACAACTAATAATACAATTATATAGAACTTCCAGCTATTAAATAAATTTTTCATCCGTCAGATTTTGAATTGAGGATTTTATTGTGGCGTTTTTCGTGGTTTTTTCGTGGTTGCTCTCCAATCACAAAACTCTGATTTTCAGGGCTTTTTTTCATCTTCATACACATAACAACTTCCGGATTACCAAGCAACCAGAATTCTGCACTGTTTTTGGCACAGCATAAATGGCTGGAAGAAGATAAAAGTCCATCATACAATCTCTGCGTGTATTGATTGGTGACGCGCAAAGTTCGCTTTATGGCAACATTTAGTTCTGTTTGGCTGTAGCATAGCTGTAGAGTTTGGTGAGATTCCAAAGCCAGAAGATTGCAAATGAAGAAAATGAAAGCGTAATGTTGAGAACCACCCATAAATCCGTATACCTGTCGTCTATCAGAGTCTGAATCCTAGAAGGAGGATTGAGTTGCAGAATAGTTAGAATGACAATGGCCAAGTAGTATGAGAGTACTAATAGCCTAGTAAACAGGAAACGAGGCAATTTGAATCCCAGAAGCCAATTCCATAAAAATACCATTACAAAGGTTTGTAAACGAAGTTCATCTTTAGCAAGTAATGGATATAAACTGAATGTAGCCATGTTGTTGATCCAAATTACCAAGGCTCCTTCATCGTAATTAGTACTGCACAGCAGCAAAGTGGTCGGCATCAACGGTAATAAAACTGATTTTTCATGGACTTGGAAAGAAAATAAGAAAAATGCCCATGCACTGGCTGAAAAAGCCCAAGGAAGAAGCTGCTTTTTAGGATGTGTTGCCGTGATGAGCAGTACTGGAAAGACAGCCACGACAGTAGTAACCAGACTGATCAAGCTCAATTCAGAACTAGTGAAAAGAGTTTTAAGCTTGATGAACGTATTGGCAGTACACCATAAATTGGCAACTTTATCTTCCCAGAGTCCTCTGGCCAATGGAAACACTCTGATTCCAATCTGCTTGATTTGCTCTAGACCTCCATATACAACAAAAGGAGCCAAAGAAGCTGCAAAAGATAGCACCACTACAATTGCGACATTGAAGAATCGAGTGATAGAAATCGAAGGTATGAAGCAAGACCCAAGTATATATGCAAATATAGCAGGAGAATAATACAGAGCCATTTGCTTGAATAACAACGACGACACGAAAAGCAACGAAGCAACGTAATAGTTGTTATGACATAAATTGACGATCGAGAGAAGAGCAAGACCAAGCATAATAGAATTATACTGAAAATGACCATGGTCAATAAGGATCAGAGCAGGCTGAAAGAGAATGGCAGCTCCAGCAACCGACTGGTAAATGGGGGCTATCTTGTAATATTTTCCCCACCAGCGTACAAACCAGATGACAGCCGGTATATAAGTGAATAGTTCACTGAAAATAGCGGTAAATCTCATATAAGCCTTGAGATCAGCAGATTCTAAGCCTCTGGACTCAAAGAGCTCGAACCACGCGGGATTCCACCAGGAACCGATTTTCCCCAAAATATACGAGTGTAATGCAGTAAGCGGAGGATAATCTAAGCCCCACCATTGCAGATCATAGAAGTACCATTGTGTTATGGGGAGTTTTGTGGTGATCTCCATCCAATGCCTCTGAGCCTCGAAATCACCATACATTGGAGGTATCGAAAGACCTGAGAAGCCACCGAGTCCAACTGCAGCACGGATTATTATGGCAAATAATACAATGATGTACCTCGAAAGCCATTGAGTAGCAGCAGGTCGGAACGGAGACAGGAAATCAGTCAAAGGGGAGTCTGACAGAAGTAATTGTGGGGAATCTGTGGTATGAAGTTGGCGTTTTGGCGTAGCAGGTGATTGGGGCTGTTTTGAAGATTTCTTGTCAGCCTTTTGTTTCTTATTTTTCTTGTGGGGTGTTCCACCTGACGGCATTATGGAGAGTTGTGGAAGGTGGTGATATGGCAATAGAGCACAAAATGAGCGATGGAGGATCAGAGAAAGAAGGGTCAACTGAAAGAGATGGAGAGACTCGAGCAAAGTGACTGGATTCCAAGGGAAATATATTACTTAAAGGAGAAAATATATGACATCTATAGGTATATTTATGCCATTGTCTCATTATGACATAATTGTGCCTTAATTGTGCTTAAGCGGTGTTCAATGAAGTTTGCAAAGAGCCGCCTAAGAGCGTCCGTCGGCCGAGCTCCCCAATGAGCCCCAGTTCTCCTTTAAAGGCCCCATGTAGTCCCAAAGGCCACCAAACGGGGCCCCGCGGGTTCCCAAAAGACGCCTGCAAATTGACCCGTCAATTGTCGTGCCTTAAAACACATTGTCTGACAGGATATTCAAGCACAAATGCCAATTACAGCTAAAATATTCAAAAAATATAATTTCAGTGCATAATTCTCAATTTCCTAGTTTCCCTTTAATATTATACTATCATTTTCTACTAATTTCTGCCCCCCTTTTTACTGCACTTCGCTCCCCTCCTTTCCGTCCTGGGTAATTTGTAGACCGCACACCACATGCACATTGGTTTTCAATATCACCATCGATCTCCAGTAACTAGCAAACAAAGCCAACACACTAAAAGAATAACAGACAACTCAAATCAGCAATTCAGTGGACCCAGAGTGACAAGTGCGTGGACTTTTGACATTGGAATCAACCCGAGGCAAAGTGCTGTATGTGCGTGAACTTGGAGTGGTTGCAGGGATCTTGAGTTGAAGAAGACACAAAACCAACCGGCAGATTTCATTCAAACCAGCAAATTTAACCGCGTCAAATCCAGCAGCCATGAATAACGTAGGTTCGTCTTACTCGGAATCGCAGGAATATGTGGATAATGGAGGTAACGAGGAAGAGGAGTATGAGGCTGAACGATATGCAGCAGATGGCCAGCCGGAAGAAGACGAGGAAGAAGAAGAAGAAGAACAGGAGGCAGACGATGGTGTAAATGGCATGCAAGATGTTGGTGAGATGGGGGAAATGGATGCTTTTAGCAATGTGGCTCGAGGATTAACTGGACATCATCGCGATCAGCTGATGCAGTACTGGCAGGACACAATCAATAATATAGAGCATGAAGATCACAAGTTTAAGGTCCATCAATTACCTCTGGCACGAATAAAAAAGGTCATGAAGGCCGATGAAGACGTCAAGATGATTAGTGCCGAGGCTCCTATTTTGTTTGCCAAAGGTTGCGATATATTTATCACAGAATTAACTATGAGAGCATGGATTCACGCCGAGGAAAACAAAAGGAGAACATTACAGCGCTCAGATATTGCTAGTGCGCTGCAGAAAAGTGATATGTTTGATTTCCTTATAGATATTGTTCCTCGTGAGGAGGCTGTTCAGAAGAACAGAGGCAGTCATTCGATTCCTCCGGATCAGTCGACATCGACTTATGTTCCAGAATATACAGATCAGGAGCAGCCTCAATTCAAACAGGAGCAACATAACGATTCTTATGATGACGGAGAGTCCAAGGCAAACGCGAGTCCGAGCCAAGGTCATGGTGAAGGCTACTATCAGGCACCATATGGAGAATGGGAAGGTTATAGAAATTATTGACAGGGCCTAAAAACAATCTAATTAGCGGACTATCAAACGGTCTGATATGTATACTATTTATGAGAGATGAGTCTCTTTTTGTATCGAGTATTTTTATTGAATGTAATTTTTATTGACTGAGATGGATCATGGATTCTGATTATTTTATGAATTCTGATTTATGAATTCTGATATAATTCCTTATTTATAAATATTTCATCAATAAGGTATATCGTAACTAACTCCATACGTCACAGTAAACGGCTATAGCTTAATATATCAGATTCTGGTTACCACAACAACGATATCTGACTAATTTTTCCGAATTGCCTTTCAATTAGCCAGAAAAACCTCATATTATAATAAAAAACTGATCACCTAATATTTGTCTTAATTTCAGGAAATTCACAATTAATTTTAATCTCAAAATTACCCATATTTGCCTCAAATTGTTTGCTCGCAAATAAAATCTCGCTTCGTATTATCGGAAATACCGTCCGCCGCACCGCAAAAAAAAAAAAAATTAAAATTATATAAACATCTTTCAACTGCACTTTTATATCATAGAAAAACGCCAAAGAATGGCTTCCAATAAACAAGCCACTCCTCCCCAGTACCCGTAAGTACTATATAAGTCTGTAATGCTGAAATTTCTGTTTTTTTGGTTATTTATGACTAATCCGACAGCTTCTGGTATGGAGGCCTAGCTTCAATGGTAGCAGGATCTTGTACGCATCCCTTAGATTTGGCAAAAGTCCGCATGCAAACTGCTGAAAAAGCCGGTAGCAACATGTTTTCTACCTTGATAAATGTGGTTAGATATGAAGGATTTTTCGCAATGTACAGTGGACTCAGTGCCAGTCTATTGAGACAAGGTACTTATAGCACAACGCGATTCGGAGTGTATGAATATCTTAAAGAGAAGCTCAGTAAGAAGGGAGAAACGCCTCCTTTTCATGTTTTGCTTCCTTTGTCTATGTTTTCTGGGTTTTGTGGTGGTATCGTTGGTAATCCGTCTGATATCGTTAATATTCGAATGCAAAACGACCGTTCGTTACCGGCCGATCAAAGACGAAATTATCGCAATGCAATTGATGGATTGATTCGTATTACACGTAATGAGGGTCCCGTGGCACTTTTTCGAGGTCTTGGGCCCAATTGCGTGCGAGGAGTTCTAATGACTGCTTCTCAAGTGGTGACTTATGACATGTTTAAAGGAGTCTTGGTAAATCAAGTTGGCATGGACAGTAAGAGTAAGACTACTCATTTCTCGGCATCTTTGTTAGCAGGGTTGGTTGCAACTACAGTATGTTCACCTGCGGACGTTGTCAAGACTAGGATAATGCATAGTCAAAATCGACAAGGAGGAGCACTGACGGTTCTTGCCGATGCAGTAAGATCGGAAGGAGTCGGATTTGCATTTAGAGGTTGGTTGCCTTCATTTGTAAGGTTGGGCCCTCAAACTATTATAACGTTTGTGGTCCTTGAGCAGCTTAAGAAGTCACGAATCGGTATGGGATCAGATGTTTCAAGTCTAAGGAGCAAGAATAGCCAACGAGCTACGAATTAGAAGGGAGGGAAAGTAGAGGCTATTTATATCATGGGATTATTGGAACGTGTAGGGTAGAACATGTAGTTGTAGTTTACTAGATCTTGGTCAGTGTAATAAACGTAATCAAACGGAAATAATCTACCATATCCAATATATATTTCATATTCCACTGAAAATAAAATATAAAATAAAATATTCAACTCCAATTACTGCTCGACATTCTGTGCATAGAAGAAATTCACAGCTATGGGTGTCAGCTTATACTTGGCAGCATATTCCTTCAAACCAGAGCCCGGGATGCCTGTACCCCAGTTGGCTCGCTGTTCTCCAATAGGTTTAGGACTCAATCCAGGGGTTTCCTTGAGCAAAACAAACACATATCGGTGTTTACCGGTCTTTGGAGGAGGTCCAGGTCCCATATAAGGAATAAGATCAACGGTTTTAGAATAATCAATAGCAGTCACTTCACCACCAGAGGTCTTTGGCTTGATTCCAGTGGTGATATAATGACAATACTCAGACCATTTCTTGTCACCTTTGGTAGGAGCATCAGGATCAGTTACAGCCAGAGTATAACTATCGGAAGGATCGGATTCAGATAAGGTGAGATGAACAGCAGGACGGTCCTGGGTTTCATCAACCTTTAGAGTATTTCCAAGTGTCACCTCTTTATCTTTACCGTAAGAAACGGTGATGAGGCCTTTTGTTTGGAACTGAGGAAGAACTGAGGGGGAAGTTAATAAAAGTCCGGCTAAACAGGTGATTTCAACAGTGTCAAATAAAACAACCAGAGAGACTGAAAATAATAAAAATCAGCCATTTCTAGCATCCTTGACCCACTACTATTCTACTTACCATCAGGAAATACCTCGCTCTTCTTCAATGCTTCTGTTATATTAGAAGCAATAGTAACCTTAGCCGTTAACCACCATTGCCACCATCCACCATCTTATCATCTACTTACTAAAGGCATTTTTCTTATTTGAACTCGAGCTGGCGATATAATTCTCTGGCACAAGATTGGGCGATAAATGACTAAAATCGTGTTCACAATGCTGCTCAAAACATGCAATGGTAAGAAGCAATCTTGATAACAGAGCCTTATATATACAAAGACCTGGCTTAATCAGGAAGGTAGTATACCCCATGTTTAAACCGTCCCAAACCCGCAGATTTCAGACGCCTCCTGCTGCGATTTCTTCTCTTCGGGGCCATGTTTTCCCTGTTACTTGGATAGATTGGAATGGCTTGTGGTTGGCTTCAGGCGATGAGGCAGGCTGGATAATCATATGGGCTGTAGCTACAAGACGGCCCTTTGCTATATTTAAGCCTCATACAAAATCCATTATCAAGGTTCAATGGGTTCAATTACAAGGAGATGATAGAATGTTTCTAATGACTCATGCAAGGGATAATAAGTTGCATTTGTTCCAGATCAATGCTGCTGAAAGCTATACGGACTCTCCACTTCCCACGCAAACCAGTGATCCTGGTATTTACAAAAAGCCTTGGATGGTGCATTCTCAGGACGTCAATACTCTCAATTTCTGTGCTTTTGTGGTCTTTGGCACTCATGTTGCTGTGCCAAACACTCTTAGTTCTCAAAGGGTCGACATTTATCGCCTATTTCCCGACTTTATACGCCTTTTCAACGGCATTGAAGCCGACAGCATGACTGTTAGTTCCAATGATCGTAAAACCGGCATTGTTATGGCTTTGGTTCTTACTGCAGATCGACTGGTCGTTGGCTATGAGTCTGGAGAAATAGCCTTCTTCGACATCTCCAAGCCACCAACTGCAACTTTGGTCAATCTTACAAAACCTCATACTCAGCCTGTACTCTCATTGTGTCTAAATCATGCTTCAGACACTGTTATATCAACAGCAGCAGACCGGTTCATTGTCAAGCATGACCTACTCAATGGAACTGAGATAGACAAACTAGACTGTGGTCATTCGGGCCTGGGCCATATCACAATTCGTTCAGATACTAAGATTCTCGCTACTTCAGGCTGGGATGGCTTTGTTAGGATCTTCGACTATGATTCATTGGGTTATCTCTCTGCTTTTCAAGCAAGTATAGCGGGAACCAACTGTAATTCATTCTCAAAGCTACAGCCTGACGGGCAAGAAAAACCGGGAAAAATTGAGTCTTTACATCAATCAAACACCCTAGTCGACTCATCTGACCAGATAAGCACTATAAAACAACGAATGCTTCAAAAAACTCAAACGGCTCATTGGCTAGCCGTTGGCACAAAAGACGGTCTCGTCAAACTGTATGATATTTATTAAAAATGGCCCCGGAAGACCACCGATACTGTACATGTGAATTTAAGAAAATTGTTAACTCGCAGAAGGGTTAAGTGCATGGAATTTCGCAAGTTGTTCAGTGATATATTCCATCTTGGTTTCAACAGCCTTATCTTTGTCATCAATTGTCGATTTCATGCCCTGCAGAACTTCACTGATTGCTTCAAACCTCTTTTTCTGTGTCACTTCTGTTTCCTGATGCAGGCGATGAAGATGCTCTTGTTGAGCACGCTGTTCTTTGAGCTTCTGCTCCATAGTCGTCATTTTCGATACTTGAGATGCCTTGTCTTTGGATATGTTATCAAGCTTTTGCTTAATTTCTTCAATGTACTTTTCATTTCTAGACTTGAGCTGAGAAGTGCTTTCTGCCAGGACCTTATAACAAACCTCCAGTCTGGTCTTTTCCTGTTCAGCAGCTGCCAATTCATCAACCATATGCTCATTATCGTTCTCCAAATGCCCTTTCTTTTCTAGAACAAGATTCAATGCATTTTCCTTGTCGCCCAACTCGGTCTGAAGATTTGTTATTCTACGCTCTCTTGTATCCATCAGGGAATTGAGCATAGTCACCTGGTGTTTTTGCAGTCCAAGCTGATTCTCCAAGATATCAATTCGTTTACGCAGAGCTTCTTTCTCTTTCAGCTCATCTGAAAGCACTTCTGTGACTTCTGTTAGCTTTCGTCTCAGTCCATCAATGGTGTTATTAAGATTAATGATGACTTTAGATGAACCAGTCGAAGGCACCGACGACGAGGATGGAACACCATGATGCATTACTGTATGCTGTACGACTCTGGAACCGGAACTCTTCAACCGCTTCATTTCTGGTAATCCTTGTAATATTTGTTCAAGTTTGTTGACAGCCTGGTTTTCTCTGGCTATTTCTTCTCTCAATATGCGCAATTTTTCCTCCTCGCTAATGTTTTCATTTGACCTCACTTGTTCTTCGTTTGACAGCTGATCTATGGATATTGAATCTGAAGACGAGGACATTTCTGCATGGTTGAATGTTTTTATGCCATTTGTTGTCCTGGCTGACGTTGGATACGATCTGCGGATCAGCTTAGGATAACCCTGAGAAGAAGACTCCTTAGCATTGGTAGCCACTGGGTATATTGAACCATTTACTGACACACTGGAGTTTCTGGCCGAAAATGACTGTCTAGAATCTCTCAAATCCGGTGTGATTTCAGGTGTTGTTGTGCTGGTCGCATCAGACCAAGATGACATATAATTGTCAGTATCTGGAGAAAATCCCAGATAATTCGGTCCCTGATCTGCCATTGTTAAATCGGCAGTTGAAAGAATGCCAATTGGTCCGTTTTTTGGTGGCTTTTACTGGACTCTCGGTACAAAGTATGCTATGTTTATGGCCAATATGATTAATGCCGATTCAGGGGAAGTTGAGAAAAACAAGGTGGAAAATTTACTGGGCAGTCCAGACAACCTTAAAATAAAAAGTGAAATATGCACTTTCCGGTCGTCAAAAGCTGGTGGACAGTGTCGATGTACAATCTGCTCAAGTTTGGTATAAAAATCGAACCAGAAATATGCCTGTGGTGCACCATAAACGCGACGCCAACCGGGAAAATACGTCAAAACAACAACATCGCAACATGTCTAAACAACGCTATGAAATTTTAGCCCATTCCGAACTGCTTCATGAGATTCTGCATGCCTTGTTGACCACCCATCATATTCATCATTTGGCTCATATCCGGCATACCTCCTCCTTGGCCACCTAACATGCCAGCTAATTGACTCATATCGGGCATTCCACCGTTGCCACCTCCCATCATTTGAGCCATACGACGCTGAGCTGCTGCCATCTGAGGGTTATTTCGGGCTCCTCCTTGCTGTGCTTGTTGCATACGTTGCATTAATCCTCCTTTTCCTCCAACCTTCTTGGCCATAGCAGCCATCATTTTCTGCTGACCCAAAATCTCCTCTACATCACGCACAGACGTTCCTGAACCACGAGCTACTCGCACTATTCGACTGGGCTCTTCTCTGAAACAACTTCCATCGGAATCCAGCTCTTTTTCTGTCATGGAATCCATGATATATACCACCGACTTGAACTTCTTTTGGCTCTCATCACCACCAAGTTGATCGGCATATTGACCCATACCGGGAATCATGCTTGCTATTTTAGATAAAGGACCCAATTTCATCATGTTATTCATTTGATCTCGAAGATCTCGCATAGTGAATATACCTTCTTGTATATGCTTAATGGTGGCCTTTTGATCCAACTTGAGACTCTGTACATGCTCCATGAATCCTTGCAAATCGCCAATTCCTAATAATTTGGAAATAAACTGCTGAGGTGAAAATGTTTCCAAGTCATGAATATGTTCTCCTGTTCCAATGAATACAATGGGGGTATTTGTAGCAGCAACAGCCGATATAGCACCACCACCTTTAGCATGACCATCCATCTTTGTGAGTATTATAGCACCGAAATTAGATGATTCTTTGAAAGCTCTTGACTGAGATTCAGCAGCTTGTCCAATGGAAGCATCCAGAACCATTATGGTTTGATCAGGCTTGACAGCTTGGCCAATTTGGACCATTTCAGCAAATAAATCTGCCTCTTGACGATGCCTTCCAGAAGTATCTACAATTATTATATCGAATTTCTCCTTCTTGAACTTATCCACACCTTCTTTTGCGATTTTGACAGGATCTGGCTCGGTATAGCTACCGTAGTAGGGAATCTTGGCTCTGGTGGCATTCTGCTTCAACTGGTCAAAAGCACCAGCTCTAAAGGTATCAGCACATACCAAACCGACTTTGAAGCCTCTACGTTGATAATAAACGGCCAATTTTGTACATGAGGTGGTTTTTCCTGCACCCTGTAAACCAACAAACATGATGATATTACACCTTCCTTTTTTCGGCTTAAAAGGCTCTTCATGACCATCTACAAGTGCGCACAGTTCATCAAATACCGTTTTCTGAATCAAACGCTTCTTGTTGGCATCATTGGTTTGATCATCCAGATCCACCTTGGACTTGATTCGTTTCCTCAAATCGCTAACTAGCCGAACATTAACATCAGATTCCAATAATGCAGTACAAATTTCCTTGAGCAATCCGTCTAACACCTGCTCATCGACCACACTCGATCTCGTAAGATCTCCAAGCGCGCTGTTGATTTTCCGGCCGAGATCTGCTAATACCATGGTGTTCGTAGAAGTTAAAAAGTTGAGCATGCCAGCCGTACGACTTCACCTTGAAAATCACAGCGCAGATTAAACCTCCGAAGCTCAAAGCGGTTTGGGCTATGCTGCAATTTCTCACCATTTATAACCCGGACTTGGAAACTTCTGAAGAAAGAGTTGCTGATCAGGTTATATTCTATTACTCTAGGGAGGAAATCGGGCTCGATGAGAAACTGAGGCACGTTGGCCTGGTCCAAGGAGTCGTAGAGCTTATCAAAGGATTCTCAAATGGTCAGCCATTAACCCATCTTGATACTACAAAGTCTAGAATCGTGGCGTCGAGGTTGGAAGATGATGAGAATTGGTGGATAGCGGCTAGTGTTGAGTTATCTACGGCTAGAGATTCTGAACTGGCACCACCGAAATTACTCATTTCTCAATTGAAATGCGCTTATTATCGGTGGAGATTACATCATGGTACTATGCAACAATATTTCGACCGTATACCTCGGCCGGATCTGGAAGCAAAGGTGTCATCGTGGTGGAACGTCTTCTGTCAGAATTGGAACATCAACTTGAATGGATATGGTGTAAGAGAATTATATTCGGAAAAGATTCTCATGGCTAGAGGAAAATTACAAGATCCTACGTTAGATGCCATCAAGTCGGTGATTGGAAAGGAACCTGGCCTTGTAGATACACTCATCCTGTTGGAAGGGGCCGACAGAGTAGAATACGATGGCTGTATATGGACTGGAACGGGAAATATGACCTCAAAGTCCGTGGCCGACTTGGTCAATTGGATCTTTGAATGCTGCTCGTGTCAGCACGACAAGACCATTGCTTGCCTCGAACCATCGGGCTATGTACATCATCTCAAGAAGTCCCGGGTTTCCGACAATACCAAATTAAATTTGCATGAAACTAGTTCTGATGTCATGCCGATCATCAAAGATGCCTTCTACTCCTTTTCAAATGCAAGTCATGCTGCTTTCAACCAGGTGGTTGAACTTGGCTCCAAGATGTCTCTGAAATCTTTGACAGGCTCATCTACAGTAGACACAAAGAGTGATCTTGAAGACGCAGCACCATCAAATGATCTTACTGAGTCGCATTTCTTGGTGGGTTTGACTGGAAGTCTTAGTGAGGGTGCAGGTGGTGACACTGCCGATGAAGACACGGCCAATGGAGAAACAGCCAACGGCGAAGTTACAGACGAGCTTCCTCAACAAATCACCAAAAAACAACTATATTTAAGCTTCAAAAGCAATCCTAACATCTACGAAACGTTTAATATTGTACTATATCAGCGAAAACCCTTTATATTCGCTGTCATCTACTCAAGAGAAACCCCTGCATTATCGGAAGAATCTTACTACAACGCATTACATTTACGACTTGCATCATTATCAGAGCCTATATTTCGCGACTTGAATATGTCGGCTTCTGCCTACATGGAAAAATCACATTCCTTCTATTATCTGGTTGTTGATCCTAATAATGATCATATACAATCATCAATACCACCTATTCCGGCACCAATACAGAGCAGTGACGATCGGTCTCCGGAGACTTCAACGTTCGAACGCCAACAAATCATACAGCTGCATTCTGCTGTTTATGACTTGGCTAGCGTGACTTTTGAAAAAGAAGACGAAAAATTCATTAGAACAGCTACCAATTGGTGGGTTTATTGGACCAAGCTGAAAGACAACAGAATCATCATATTTGCACGAAAATGGTCTAATAGCTCCAAACCACATACCTCCAGTAATACTCTAATTGGAACACTTGGTACTGATGGAAAATTGTGGTTAGAAGGAGTGAAGAATGAGACAAATGTGTAAAATACACAAATAAGTTCATTAAATACAGGCATAAAGTTACACCGACTCCAGTGAGCTGGGTCGATATTTTTTTAGTAGCGCTTCTGCGCTAGATTTGCTACTAGGATCATTCTTGTAGAGATGCTCTAGAAGTTGTAAACATTCCTCTTTGACTGGAGGCTTGAACATGATGCAGTATCTCAACGACATGAATCCCAATTGAGACCGATCCGGATCAACACATAAAGTGCGTATTTTCCAGATTAATGTTTTATTAAGTTCCGGGAGATCTGAAAGAAGACGTACCCATCCTTTACTGTCGTTTTTGTCTACCAGAGGGACAATCTGATCCAACAGTTTCTCGGCCCATTCAAAGTAAACCGATTCCTTTTCTTCTTTGGCTTCATTATTATCCATCTGTTCTGCAAACCATTCTTCTGTCAACCATGTGACTATGATCTCGAGTCTTTCTCTAAAATTCTCCATGACATAATTAAAAATGCGATTCCGTATTACATCCACCAAGGGACTCTCACGACACATGCCTCTTGTTACCATTCTAGCTGCCATTAATATCCAAGTATTTGAATTCCATTCAGAAATAGCCACCCTATTGATGCCTTTATTAGCCATTGCAGCCCCGGAAGAAACCAAGCTAGAAGCTACTCCGCTATATGATATCAGGCGATCAATAACCTTACCAGCTTGCTTGACACGCTCATTATCGGACATTATTGGAGGAGGCGCTAGAGAAAAGCTCGATGCAGGTAGCAGTATGTTATCATTATTGTCATCTAGATCGTCAAAACCATCCACTATGGGACCACCAGCTGATTCTATTTGTTCGTAGTTTTCTCCAAGGGCATCTTCACCGTAGCTTTCCACAGGAAAATAAGTGCTTTGAGAAGCTTGTACAGATGGAGCTTGTTCGACAAGATTTTTGTATCTCTGAGTCACAATATTAACGGAATTGTCCAGCAATTGTTGATTAACACGGCCAAGACCAATCATGGCTATATTGATTGCGATTTCACTAGGAAGTTCCTTTGCATCGAATGAGGCTAGCTGATCGTCAGAACGAAGTAAATTGAACAAAGATGTATAAGAACAGGGGCCAGGAGGTAACGTAGTAGAAGTATTAGGAGGAAACAGAGTTTCACCGAGTTTGACGCGCTTCGAAGACGGAGTTTCATCTTGAGAACGATTCATTCTCTTTCTAAGACGTTCTGAAGCCCTTACTTGACTCATGGTACTGAGGTATTTCTTGATTTGGCTCTGATATCTTGGAGCAATCTCATTCTCCAATATGCTGTCAAGGAACAGGTGCAGACTTTTATCGACAAACTTATACTCCAAATCCATTCTGGAGTCAGATGCAGCATAAGAAACCTTTTTGGTCGAAGAGTCGAAATAAAGCACGCTGCGGACTATCTTGACAACAAGGCTGGGTCGGGTACGAACAAGTGGGCTCAATGCATTTATTGTCGCAGTGATTCTCGGGGCAAGAATAGTTTCTTCAGAGAATACGTTTAATAAGCGATCCAAAAGACCGACAGCTTCTGCTTCTAAAGTTGAATTGATCAAAGGATGCCCGTCTGGGACGTTGGACAGCGATATGTACTGAGAAGACTCTTGAGAGCCGTAAGTTTGGCAAGCAATGACCTGCTGCGCGAACTTGATACAAGCAATCTCAGTGCTGAAATTGACATGCTCATTATTCCAGATGCGTAAAATTTTGGCCTTGAGCTCCAAGGCTTGTTGCCATACCTTGACTTCATGATCATTGATTGCAACAAATCGGAACAATAGACAGTATAAAGTAGCCGAACATGATATGATATTCTTTAAAACATACCAATCATCGTCCCTATCAAGCATTTTCACAATAGGTTCCAAGCATACGGCGGCTAAAGCACCCTTAACATCGACAGAGATGGCGTTAGACGCAAAGGCACTAAGAAGAAACTGCGAGCACCATTGACGAACACTCAAATCAGCACGATCCGTAAACGGCAGAATACTTCGAACAATCTGCGGATATTGTTGCGGATCATCCTCAGCCAGTTGCTGAACGAGCCTTAGCTGATCGAGCTCGCTGCCTTGATCAGCCATGCCGATGAAAAATTATCAGTCACTTTTGTTAGGCTGGTTGAACAAAAAAGTTAGAAGTTGGGTGGAGAAATTTGGAACCGCGAAACGAACACCAACTAAAATGGTTGGAAAAACATCACCACACCGACCAAAACACCGCTCAAAGCAATGGACAAATGCCTGAAAAGCCACCCAGTCTCCAGTTGCTCAACAGCCAATCAGAAACGGCCTTGTCTCAGAAATATATACTAAGACAATTACTGGAAGAAGTTTTATATACGTCGGAATTGCCTCTTGGAGATGTTCCTACCTGTATAAAGCTGTTACAGGCTATAATTCGTGGTGCCTTGATACCTGCATTGCAAGATAAGAATGAATACGGTAGGTAATGACATTTGTTTATGTTATATATTCATACTGACGCCAGATTCTCCTATGCTCGTTGATTCGTTTCGAGTCATTACCAAAACCATAGATCAATGCCCTGCTATTGTAAACTCCTCTATAACCTCTGGAACTTCGTTGCCTCATTATTTGGTCACTCATTGCATTCCTTTCATAATATCAGCTGATTCTGACGTTTCTTCTCATGCTTCGGCTGCTATTTCTGCCGTTTGGCCGGCTTTAACCAATGAACCACGGTATTGGCCTCGTCTTATAGAATTTGGCTCCTTTTGGACCGATTTCTTGACTGAAATTATTAACATACTGGAAGACGGCTCTGCGAAACTCGACTCTGCTTTAAGTTTACCTTCTGTTCAGGTTGCAGGACGAGAAGGCTTCTCTTATACTTATGAGCCTGCTCAGATCATCCAACTATCAATTGCCCTAGTATCATCATTTTTGGCCGGAAAATCTCATTTAACGACACATTTAATTATGACTTCAAGACAGCATAATCTTCTTGTATTAATTATGAAGCTTGTTTGTGGATTTCTACCCTTCAAATCCACCACTGCCAATACTAAGGTTTCTCTCGTCAAATACATACAAACATGTGGCCAGGCTGCCAAATTGCTTCCAGATCACCAATCAGAATGGTATCATATGGGTATCAAGTGGCTCAGTTGCATCATATCAAGCAATACAGTTGTTGAGCCTGATTCAGATCTGGATATGGCTATTGCTGATTTCCTATTAACACTTTGCATACATACTCTTTCGGCAGAAACCAACATTGATATTTATATTCCTAATGCTCTCAGAAGTGATTTGGAAGCTTGGGTAAAAAATGACTCCAATACGAGTTTGGATAAGCAAGATTCTAATACGGGTCTGGCTTCTACTTATTTATTCAGAGCAATCGACGCTGCTCCTCAAATATCTCTTCAAAACGAATCATTCGGGACAAGCTCTCTTGAAGAAAAGCGTAAACGTATCATAGAAACACGCAGAGGGAGCTATAACGATATATTCAGCGAAATTTCATCGTCAATTCTTAATGTTGACGATCTCTCTAATTATCTGGCTGATAACTTCGACAGTCTAAGGGAAACAGTCAAGATTCAAGTGATACGGAAAATCGGCCTTGCTGCAAGCAGCGCTGTGGAAATATCTCACAAGACAGATAAACCTGATTTAGACAATCTGGAGTATCTTTCGAACCGGCAGACAAATCCTGGCTACGATAAAGCATTTACAAAAATCATTCGTTCTGACAGATTTCAGCAAAATCTCAACATGCGGTTAGAAACCATTGATGCACTTCAAAAAGTTCTCTCATATTTTCAGCCAGATGGTCGCTTTGATCTGGATTCTCCTTCAGATATTGTTGGATGGATAGTCGCATGTCTCAGGAGTACTTCTCGAGAACTGAGAATAGCAGCCGGTCGACTTCTTCCTTACCTCAAAGAAGCACATGATCAATCTGGCAGTAATATCACCGAAATATTCAAGTTACTTTCATCTTTCAATTTTGATATCGATACCTATCTCGTGGAAACCACAATCATGGCGTGGCATCAAGTCGGCAGAGTATGCACCGGAGAACAACTTAATTTCGTTCTCATATACTTGATTCGTATACTTGGTTCAGAATCATCCTTTAGAGCTTCTGTGGCATTTTGTGAACTGCAGCGTTTATCAAGGGCCAAGGGCAAGACCTGTTGGCAGCTTTGTTCTTCTTTCTGGCCGACTATCAGTGTTATGGTGCTCAAGGAAATGCGAGAGAGAGGCGTTATTTTAAAGAGATTTGCTCAATTACTGAATATTCCTGAGCCTGAATTTCTTAGTCGTACTGCACCCTTCACTGTGCCATATCTTGTTTTGGGTAGACATCGGGATTCATTAGAGCTAGTCGCTGATTCGAGAGGCTTCAGCACGAAGAAACTATGTCTTGACTACACATCGTCTATTATGGCTGTACTTCTTATTCAAGAAGTGGAGAACTCGATTGATTTTGCCAAAGAGAGATGGTATGATATTGATGCTGTATTCAAAGAAGTTGGATTTTCAGAAGTATTGAATGCCAATGTCTTAGGACTCGTATTTGAGCTTTTGAAACTTGTTCAGTCAATACCGCCAAACGAGACTCGGAAGCAGCGGATATTGGCGTCACTCAAGTATGCTTCGTCAGTGAAATACGGTCGTAAGAAGGGCGATCTTTCTGTTCTTTTCAATGAAAGCTTTGTACTACAATTGGTGACGCTATTTTCTGAAACTATAAGAAATATACGTGGCCGGTCCTCAGATACTACGAAGCTACATGCGCTCGCCGGCATTTCGCTCATGATGGAAGTGTCTGGTACTAATTTTGTTAATGCAGTCCCTCAGTTATGCACCATATTACAGGCTGCTCTGGATATCGAGGATCTTCAAGAATATTCAATGAAAGTTTGGAAAGTTATGATAGAACTTCTGGGTGGCAGTAGATGGATAAACATTGCCGATTTGACATTTTCCGTGGTCATACAGAAATGGGAAGATCTTGTTCCAGCTGCCAAAGAAGTCGCTCGTGAAATGGTCACAAATATGGTGGTTATGAATACAGATACAATAAGAACGCGAATGCTCTTGCATGGACTGCCATCTTTTCGCTCCTTGCCGGCATTTAGCTATGTACAGAAAGTGCTGGATCAGAGTGCACCGAAGAAGAAGTCTTTAGACGTCTTAAGCGATCTTCTAGCTAGAAGTGACGATGAAAACGTTTATGTTGTACGTCAAACTCTGGAAGAATTGAGATATTTTTTATTAGTGGAACAGAAGACTGTCAAAGAGGCATTGAATGACAGCAATGGCTTGGCGCTGATCAAAGAGCTCATGAGAACCTTTCTCTCGAGAGCTCGGAAATTTAAAAGCAGTAATCTTGGAATCTCTCTTTTGTGCACACAATGTATTGGACTTGTTGGAGCAGTTGATCATCATGTTGTGGACATCACCAACAAGGACGATACTCTGATTGTGGTGAATAATTTCAATGGAGCCAAAGAAAGTATCGAATTTGTCACATCTTTGCTTCTCAAGTTTTTGGTAAAAACGTTCAGGGCATCTACAGATCCTAATCTTCAAATGTTTCTTGCTTTTGGAATTCAGGAATTTTTGAAATTTTGTGGATATTCTACCAAAAATATCACGCAAGGCACTATTGCTGAGCATTGGACGCGATTTTCGTATGATGATCGTGCAACTTTATACCCTCTGCTGTCCACTAAATATAATGCGCCTCAAGCATTACCGTCGACGGTAACATATCCAGTTTTCGATAAGTCAATTTCTTATTCAGACTGGCTACAATCATTCACTTATGATCTAATGACACGAGTTACTGGTGCTAATGCAGTGAAAATATTTGGTTTATGCAGAAGGCTAGTGCGCCAAAAGAAGACTTATCAGGCTATGCTAGAGTTCATGCTGCCGTATATTACTCTCAATGTGGTCATTGGTGGAAATGATGTTGAACGGCAGAATATCTTGAACGAGATTCTTTATATTCTCAAGACCGAGTCGACTTCTTCATACGATGTTAGCCTATTTCATAACTGTGTCTTTTCACTTATCGACTATTTTACCAAATGGAGTCGCGCGCGGAAGCGGTATAATCTCATTCAGCATCAAAAGACATACCAAAGGAAGCAGGTGAGCACAACTGAGAACATTCATGATGACGAAATTGGCATTGTTGAAGACTTGCAAGGCAAAATTTCTCCAGATTTACTGGCAACTCGGTCATTTGAATGTAAGTCTTTTCCTCGAGCCATCATGTACTGGGAGCGTGAAGCACATGATTCCAATTCAGAAACTGCGCGTGAAGAGCTTTTGAGAAAATTCGAAAATATTTATTTTGAGCTGGATGATTCTGATGCGCATGCTGGCATTTTGGCGCTGTTTCCTGAAACTTCTATTGAAATGCAGCTTCGTCAATTTGAAAATACAGGGAAATGGGGTCAGGCTCTTGAATGCTACAATGCTATCATCGCAAAGAATAACACATGGGATCTACCTACTCAGTCAAAAGCGTTGTTCTGTTTGAAAGAAGATGGTCGTTACGATGATCTATTGACAAGGCTTGATGCAGCAGTTCAAAACGAGCAGCTAAATATGCCAGATGATTGGATAGCCATGGGAATCGAAGTGTCATGGCTGACAGGAAAGTGGAAGAGTTTGGAGCTATGGCTTTCTCGCTCAAATTCAGAAAGCTACGAAGTCGGCGTGGGTTATGCTCTACTGGCTTTGAAACGGTCCAACCAACAAGAACTTGAATATTGGATATCCAATGCTCGAGCCCGTATATCGGAAAAACTGAGCACCATGTCTGCTTCATCGTTGGCACCATATTCGGACAGTCTTGTTCAGCTTCATGCATTGGCAGACTTGGAAAGCATTGCTCATTTGGTGTTTGTGGATCAGAGTCCCGTCCATTCTGCCGTCTCATCATTGCTAGACAGCCGAATGACCATGTGTGGTAATAATTATGCTACAAGGCGTTACCTGCTAGCTCTGAGAAGATCTGCAATGTCTATATCTACCTTGCCCTTCAATGACCAAGAAGTCGCGTTGACCTGGCTCTACTCTGCTCGAGATGCCCGTAAACAGGGGCGTTATACTTTGGCATTTCAAAGTTGCCTTCAGGGCATGGTAATGAACGATCCAATAAATGAAAAAAGCCGATACGAATATGCAAAGCTTATATGGGACGACGGAGATCAACGAAGAGCCATTCAGACAGTTGAACCTCATTTGGACAAAAACTTCGTGATGAAGGGCCAATTTGATGTAGAGCGTCAAGTTCCACAGGATGAAGCAGTGAGAGCTTTAAAGTATACTCATTGGCTGGATCTGTCAGGTCAAATGGGTAGTGATTCTATCATTGCAAGATATAAGGCAATCTGTCGCGTAGCTCCGGAATGGGAAAGCGCGTACTATTATCTCGCTAAATATTACAATAAGCTGGAGGATACACAAAATGCATTGCAATACTCAATGAGAAATGCGGAATGTTTGGATGGGCTATATGTGAAACTCATGGTTACGAACTATGCGAGATCGTTACAGGTCGGGAGCAAGTTCATATTGGAATCCCTGCCTAAATTGATAACCGTCTGGCTGAACTTTGCACAAACATGGGAACGTCCTGTAGGTGCTCCTGCGAAAGTTTCTACTGCAAATTCATCCAGAAGAATGGAAGTCATTGTCCATATCAATAACTTCCTGAATAAGATGATTGGCAAGATACCAACTTATGTGTTTTACATGGCTCTTCCTCAATTATTATCTCGAATTATACTTGGGAATTCTGATATTTATACAGTATTGGAGAACATGATAGTAGAAACAGGAAGAGTGTATCCTCACCAGTCGCTGTGGCCAATTATGGGTGTGTTCTATTCGCAGCAAAAGGAAAGAAAGGAAAAAGGAGAAGCTATACTTGCTAAGCTAAGGAAAAAACTATCTGGAAAGAAGAATAGTGACCTGCTATCTTCCGCTACGAAATTTGCCGCAGAGATGATTTTGCTGTGCAACTTTCCGCCTCCAGAACGTCGCCTTAAAGCTTATCTTTCGGAATTGGAGTTTGACACGAGTGTATTTCCATGTGGACTGGTTCTACCTGTTTCCAGCCAGATGGTGGCTGCACTTCCAGCCGATGGAAGTGATTTTGAGAAACATGCCGCATTTCCAACTGATATAGCTACAATTCAGGAAATCGAAGAGGAAGTTACCATACAGCCATCTCTCCAACGACCAAAGAGGATTGTTATAAGAGCTAGTAATGGACTGTCATACAAGATTCTATGCAAGCCAAAAGATGACGTACGGAAAGATGCAAGATTGATGGAATTTACAAATAGTGTGGACAAGCTATTGGCTAGAGATGGAGAAGCTCATCAACGTCATTTGACAATACGGACGTTCCATGTCACTCCTCTAAATGAAGATTGTGGATTGTTGGAATGGGTCAATGGGTCAGTTCCATTGCGTTCAATTGTTCAGAATATTTATTCTACCAAAGGAATACAAATCAAGTGGATGGAGGTCAAGACTATGCTGAGTACGGCTTCTGAGAGCGAGCTGCTGCAAAACTACCACAAGCTACTCAGGAGATATTATCCCACTTTATACGAATGGTTTATTGATACTTTTCCTGAACCGGCCAATTGGCTAGCTAGCAGAGTGAGATATGCCAGATCATGTGCTGTCATGTCAATGGTCGGATATATATTAGGTCTTGGAGATAGACATGGAGAGAATGTTTTGCTATTAGAAGAAACTGGAGAGGTTTTACATGTGGATTTTGACTGTCTATTTGATAAAGGATTGAGCTTTGAGAAGCCGGAACGGGTTCCATTCAGGTTAACGCACCATATGGTGGATGCTATGGGTATAACAGGCTATGAAGGATGGTTTAGACGATCGTCTGAAGTGACGTTGTCTTTGATGAGAAGCAGTGAAGATATGCTTATGAATATCCTGGAGGCCTTTTTGCATGATCCAATTGTCGATTGGTCTAAGAAGAAGAAGCAGAGCAACAAGAGACCAATTAATGGGCTAAGTACGGCCAGATCGCCTGAAGAAGCATTGTCGTCTATTAAACGCAAGATACAGGGTATAAAGGGTAACGACCCAGTTCCTTTGAGTGTTGCAGGACAAGCAGAGTATCTGATTCAGCAGGCGACATCAGATGTCAATCTGAGTCAGATGTACGTAGGCTGGGCGCCGTTTCTTTGAGATGCTTGGTCAGACTGAAGATCAAGATTTACGATATGAGATGATATAATGAACAAAATTTGGTGAAACCAAGCCCGCTTGCTCGGGATCAACAGCTATCGACTTGGAATTTTGAGACGAATTCGGTCCAACGTAGCTCATTCTTCATGCTGACAACCTTATTATGATCATCATGTAACTTGGCACTAGCTCTTTTGAATTATTGGATTTGCATCTTGATAATTTACGACTTTTAGTTGGTATTTTGGATCAAGTGAAGAACCGAAACTCGGATCTCAGTCTGCCAAATAGTTCAAACATATGCATATATACGTTGAACCAGAGTTTCAGACCTTCTATAATGGCTCGAATATATCGATAATACGTTTGAATTGGTGAATTTTTTGCTTCTACGTCTTCTTTGTGGTAACTGGCTGGATAATCAATTGCAGAGTATGCCCTTAAGACACTGACACTGGACATTGTTACTCGTATCTTTCTTCCACACACATGCAAATGCAAAATCCAAAAGAAAATTCACATTTTCATTCCAGGAAGAGTTTCAACATAAAGATAATACAAATCTCCAATGACAGTCAATCCCCTCAAATCTCCATGTAACATTAAACATTCAATTTTTTTGATGACTTCTTCAGCCAAGTCTAAATAAACAAATATATTTAATGACCAGCTCGTCGAGATGCGGCAATGACCTTGTTCATGATTTCCAACTTAGCTTTGGCTCTTCGCATGGATCCAAGCTTCTTCTTTGCAAGCTTTCGAGCTCGCTTTTCCTGAGAGTTTCGCAACAATTCAACCAATCGTCGCTCATATGGTGAATATCCAGTGACTTCTCGAACAAGGTCTCGAACAAGCTCCGTTCTCTTGCTGATTTTGCCCTTTCTGTGTGAAACTCTAGGAGCAACCTCTCTAGGAGTCACCTTGTGACCGTGGTTCTGACCAACAACAATACCTGATATATTAGTAAGACTGTGCAGGGGACATATAAACCAATAGAGCTTGAAGTCCAAACTTACCTGACTTCTGGGCGGCCATTATGAAATTTTATGATGATAGTGTTGATTGAAGGTTGTAAATGAAAAATTGAGTGGGTTTGTTGATCGCAGTTGGGTTGAGAATGGTGCTGAGATATACGCACGGCGTGACTGTCAAAACTGTAACTATCATATAAAATGCCAAATTGATTCTATTATTTACAAATTTAAGTTGAAGGAGATGCTGGTACAAATGTTATAGATGCAAAATCATACCCTGTACCTTCTAGTTTTGTCAGAATCTCCTCTATGCTAAGGTTATTGTTATGAGATCTGAACTCTATGAAGCTCTCATACTCCTTCTTTCCGCTGCTTTCATATAATTTCTGTAGTAAATTATTCCGTCCTACAGTAACAGACACTTGTTCACCTGAATTTGTTTTGTATTTTGCGAAAACGGGGATTTTCTTGCCTGTCTCCTGGACAATATGATCAACAACCTCTGGACGAGCCTGTCTTTGAGCTTCCAGACGTTTCAAAACCTCGTAACGAAGCTTCCAACCTGCAGGGCCCAACTCCTTGATTCTCGCGGGTTTGTCCTTTGTCAAATAGTTGTCAATTCCACCCTCTTTGGTGATGGTTTTCAGCACTGATCCAACCACCTTGATTTGAATCGGTCGTTTGAGACTTTCACTCCATAGTTTCTGCCAATTGACATTCGGCTTGAACGTACGAACGTTTCTGTTCTTGAACTCGGAGATTTTATGGCCAAATTGGATCATTTTACCGCCGTAAAGTCCCTTATTGCTCTGTTTATAGAGATGTGATTCTCCATATGGATACGGAGGACAGTCCGGTATCGGTTTATTGAGCTTATAAATAGGATCACCGACTTTAATTTCATCCTCTTTCTTCACTCGGCGCCTACTAACATGTTTAAACAGCCTGCTAGACGACGCAGACGTTGAAAAAAGTCGTTTGATCAACATGATGATGGAAAGCTTTAAGTGGTGGAAATTTGTACGAGGAATATTTTATGATCACGTGAACATATATAAAATGAATAATAATATATATAAAAAAAACGCATCATCTCTTCATGACACCAATCTTTACTCTCGTATATGCTTGACAAGATTGTCCCATTTTTTCTGTAGCTCCTTGTTATCGGCCGTCAATTGGTCGTGATTCATTTTTAGCTGAACAAGCTGCTTTTCTTGCTGATCCAACTGCAACTCCAAACGCGTCTTTTCATCAAGAAGTTGGCGATTCTGATGTCGCAGAGAATCTTCAGGCGTATCTTCAATTTCACGGAAACTGTTGAGTTGGCCTCTTAGATGGTCTACTTCACTGACCAGTTGCTCGTTTTCATCCTGCAACCTAGCAAGTTCCAGCTTTCCATGAACCATATCATTAGTCACCTGAATATGCTCACTGTTAAGAGCAGCCATATCTGATTCTAGACGCCTCACTTGTAGTGCTAATTGGCCATTGGTTGTACGTAATCCATCAACTTCTTCATTTCTCTCCCTCTCCAAACGATGAATCTCTGCATATTCATTTTCATACTTCTTCAGAGTCAACGGCAACAGCGTCACCGTGAATGAGTCCTGAACCAGGTCATTGACCTTATACTGAGGCTCTTCCGTTGATGTTGCATCCGTCTTCAAATAATAGTCGAAAATATGATCCTTGAGAAACGTCAATAACGAATCAAAATCTTGAGAAAGAATCTGCTGTTCATTTCGCTTCATCAAAGCAATTCCAATACGCAAAATAGCCTCCAGACCTTCTGATATTACAATGTCGTAGATGCGCATGACCATAGTTAGAGGAAACTTGTATGCAAACAGAGTTAAGAACCACTGCGAAGCATACATAGAAGATCGCACACCTTGCCGACTCAAATGAATATGTACAGCGGGTAATGTGTCCTCTAGGATTCGATCAAACTGATATAATTTCAGGTGCAAACCTGGCATGTCAGGGGAGAACAAGTCCCGGAATCCATAATCCTTCATCAGATGAACCAGGAGACAAAATGCTTCAGGCTCAGACATATTGATGAGAAGAGGTACCGTGATGAATGCCATTCCCTGTGTATATCCGACTTCGGGATCAAAAAGAGAGTAGCTTTTGATGATTCTAAATAAGGAGTCAGGATTGACGACTCTAGTGAAGCTAGTACGCGATAAGTCACGCTTGATCGCCTTTTCATGAGGACTACCTTCCAAGTTTATTTGATGAAACATTCCCTCCAGAGTAGATGACTTTGAAGCGGCTATCAATTGCCAAATAAGACCTCGTAGTTGAGGAGGGAAGCCTGCAGCTATGGCTCTGGACAACTCCACAGGATGGTTTCGAGCCATGCTAGGAAAATCACTCACAACCAGTGACCAGAATTCCCAGTTGACAACTATTGGAGTACCTTCATGATCGTATTCACCAGCAAAGGTAGTTTCAGTTTTGGAATAGTCATCTTTGAACTCCTTAAAACTGGCTTGGATCTGCTGTTTACCAATCAACGTGGCATCTTTTTCAGCCACTTTTTTGGATTCGAACTTCTCCTTATTGGCATCAATTCTTTGCATGACAAGATCATATTGAGATGAGGTTGGACTGACTTTGTTGCCGCTGCTGCTTAGACGAGAGGTGATGCCATCTTGATCAACATTCTTGCCCTTGAGCCAGAAAAAAGGAGCACGTCTTCGCGGAGGAAGTGGAGGACGCCCAGTACTATCAAGAGCAGCATAGAAATCGGTATCTTTTGATGCATCTTGAGCTTCATTGTCTACAGCCGGCCCCTGCGGCAAATTGTCACTTGTAGCGGAAACATCTACCTCAGCGTCTGTCGACAGAGAAACGTCCTCCTTCGAGCCATTGCCAGTATATTGGACATCAGTGACCTGTACTTGATCCTCATCTTCATTGTTGAGCTCGGCATTTGGACTTTGGTAATCATCATCACTGCCAGTGTCGCGTCTTGCATCGTTTGTATTTTCAGTCAAAGTTTCCGTTGTTGCGGCATTATCGTCGAAATTGAAGCCTCCAGGAATCGATTCATGCTCAATTCCACCGGACATTGTTGTTTGGTTTATACACTTGGTTATGGAAACGTGTATGTAGTAGGTGGGACGGATATATTTTGGCAGGATGAAGGGAAACCCGTTGAAGGCCCAGAAGTGGCTTGATCAACAAGTTTAAAGTTTATCATCGAGATGCGTATAATTGGAGGGGAAAAGGGCATTAAACTTGGGGAAAACAATGACATTATGACATGCTATTTTTCAACTAACTTTATCTGTTTGTCGTTGTTTTCATCCTCTGTTGTCATATCGGATGCTCCATGGTCGGCTAACAGCGTTGAAAAGATCGGCTTGGCTTCCAAGCCACTTTTGGATGGCCAACCAGAGATTTGAGCGATATATTTAATGCTCGTCTGAACAAATGCCTGTATCTTACTTCAATCTTATTAGTCCATTGTTCATAATTAAACCATGTCCATAAAAAACCATTATCCTATAGATACTAACTATCATTCTCTATATAAATATTTATCCAGAATATATAACACCACTAAGCAAGAATATCACTCTCCATATAATCTGATGTTCCTCCATTGGTAAGCGAAGGAACTGATCCCAAAGAATAAGAATATAATGATCCTGGCACCCCTTCGGATGATGCAAATGAAAAAGGCGACGCTTGTTCCGATCCGCTAGATGATCCCATGGAATCTGTCACCGTACCAGACGTGACTTCGACATCAGAAAGAAGTGACTGAACCTTCTCAGGATCTGCGTTGGGAAAATGCACTTTCAAGAAGCCATCTTCAAATGAAATGGGAAGCTCGCCTAGCTCGGCTATCCTCTTTACATCAGCCAATGTGCGTCGTAACTTGGAAATGTACTTCTCCACACTTTGTTCAATAGCCTCTAAACCCTGTGAACTCAACTCTGCCTCTTCAACAGTATCAAGATTGGGTCGGAGATCAAAATCAACCACGGCTGATTCATATCCATCTGCAATAGAGTCCTCTTCGCTAAAAATCGAACTGGCATACTGCGATTCCTCTATTTGCTGTAAAATGCGACTCTCCGTTTGTTGCTTGGCGTTATGCTCAGGAGCAAATGCCGCAAGTAAATTATATTGCTCTAGAAGTCCTGGTCTTTTGCTATCTGAACTGTAGCTTCTTGTACCACCCAAAGCCAAATTCGACTTTGTCAAAGAACCAGCAGAGAAAAAAGGTTCAAACAATGGACGTTGAAACGGAGACAAAGACGGACGTCGATGAACCAAAGGAGTCAAAGAATTGGAAAACCTAGAATGCCATCTGCTACTCTTTTCATCGACAGGACAACTACCACTTCTTGAGAAGAAATTCAACCCTATACGATTGACAGCTTGATGAACATTAAGACGCTGTAACATGCTCAGATTGCTACTCCAGAACGGAGCCGAGCCCACACGGGTTTGCCGACTACGACGATGTTTCTGGCGATGAAAGAAACAACGACCACCATCAAAGTCACGAAATCGAGACTGATGCTCACGAGCTTCAAAGAAATGAGAAAAATCCTTGGACCGATGATGACGGTGATGATGACGATGATGGTGACCGTGGTGATGACGATGATGACCATGGTGATTCACGTCAAATTGGACACAGAAAGACCTCTGTCTTCGTTTGCCTCCTCTCACATTAGAAGGACCATATTGAACCTTGAAATTACATCCCATATGCTCAAAATGGTCTCGGAAAGTTTGGGCTATATACCAAACTTTGGCATAAAAATCAGGCCTATAACCAGTAGCCATTTTGGCTTGAGGACAAGTTGTTGGTTGGTTGGATAAAAAAATGTTTTAACCCCTCAACGGACTAATAAACAGACCGTTGGGTCGGTGGCCGGCCCCCGAGCCGCTCGGCGATGGACAATGGGATAGCAATACAAAGAAAGAGGGTATGGGGAGAAGAAAAGGCGCTATGACGATTTGATAAATAATATAATTATAATTATATAATTTAGAATTGTTTCTATAGAGGGGACTTTGGCTATTATTTGCTATTGATTTATCAAATAAATTGATTGGTTAAAGTTTATTAGGTTAGTCCCATTCGGGCGCAGCCGGGTTGAATAGCAACTTTTGTAGTGTACAAGGCAGGAGAGGGCAAATAACCGGAGGGAAATAGCACGAGTAAAGAGATATCCCTGTTGAATGACGTTTCAGTTAGAGGGTTGAGAGAAATGCCGATGAATGTCTCATGTAGGAATAATGAGTATGTCACATATGCCTTTTTTATCGCTACTGTCCATGTCGTAGTGGTACGTACTATACTGTAATGACCCCAGCCATGCCAGTGATAGCAAAACAACCCCCCTCCTCCCGTTAAAACCCACCATTAGGAAGTTGAACGGCTTGAAACCCCCGCCCACTAACTATCCCCATATAATCCCCGTCCGGTGACCATGTCACGTTGTTGATTTCTGACGTGTCGCTATATACCAATATAGGACTAGCTGACTTATCTGGGGTAGACAAATCAGATATTATGGCATTATAATCGTCTGATCCTGAAGCAATCAAATGCCTTGATGACTGATGCGACAACTTCCCTGCTCCTGCTGGTGCCCATTCAATAGCATTAACTGTCCCATGGTGGCCTTGAAGTACTGTCACTGGGACCCCCGGGGTCCTAATGTCTAAAATGAAGATTTTGCTGGAATCATGTGCAATTGCAGCTATTATATGTTTGTCATGAGGGTTTGTAGCTATACGCACCAGAGGAACGGGATTGGCAGACTCGTATATTATAGTAGAATGATCCAATGATCTTAGGTCAAACACTCTTACTGAGCCGTCGGCGCCAACAGATGCAAATATTTCCACCGAATTAGCCACAAAACCCACATCAAACACTTCGCTGTCATGTGCTATTAATTGTGTCTTAGCTGAAGACGTGCTGATATCCCATATTGTACATGTGGTATCAATCGAACTGGTAATTACCAATGAAGGATCGGTTTTGTTCCAGTCAAAACTCGTTAACGGAGGCATGAAATCAGCCTTGGATTTGTTTAATAACGCACAGCGCTGGCTAAGTTTGCCATCAGGCATATAATCCCATAGTCGAAGACAATCCCCAGTAGAAAGCAGTCTCTTAGATCCACCAAATCCTCTTGGTTCCCAGCCCAATTTGGTAGTAGGATAAGGTACTACAGCGTCTGAAATATGAGTGAAATCAATGGTTGAATCTCTTGAATTTGACGCGTTTAATAGTTGGATCTAGAAGTTAGTTTAAGCTCATAGAAATCACACCTATCATATTATACTCACTCTGCTTGTCTGATCTTCACTAAATGTGCCAATGGCTACCACAGAATCACCCCATGCTGCACCATATAGCGGCCAATGTGACTCGAAATACGACGCTCGTTTAGGTAAATACGATGACGTCTCATATATTTGCTGCTGACGAGGTCCAGCACTCGACATAGGCGTCAAAAATCCACTATTATTACTCTGTAAAGAATCATAAGCGGATCCTGTCGACAATCCATACAGCTGCTCCTCCTCATCGCGCCCAAAGCTGTTTCGAGCAGAGGCAAAGTTGGAGAACGAACTCCGTTTACCTAGAAACGGCCTCTGCATGAACCTCGATCTGGTGTATTAAAGGAAAAATCAAGAATCGAGGGGATTTTCAGACTTCTCAACTTCTTTTATTTGCTGCTTTCGATATTCTGCCAATCAGACGAGCTATCAACTGACACCAGAAAGCGATTTGACGGTGAGGTTTTTTGAAATTGAAATCAGTTAGCCGTGCATGATAGCTAAAATAGGATCATCAGATAAAAGGATACGGGAGAGATGCGATATAATTAGATTCTGATTATGAAAAGTTTTGATGAATATTATGATATCGAGTTAATTGAAATATGCAATGTTTTATTCATTGTTTGAGGGTTTTATGTCGAGCTTTCACGCGGGTTGATTCGCTCATTTGCCTCATCACCAGCAAATATCATCTTTTTGCAGTTTTAGAGAAATTTGACGGTCGCTTAATGAGGTTCACTACACCTAAAATAATATAATTACCAAGGTATGTGAGTCCGAAGACAGTTAGCCCGAAGAGACGCGACAAGCACTCAGGAACCATGCCCAGCTGGGTAGCTAACCTGGACCACTTCGACGCGAATATTCACACAGACATTGCTGTACTCCCCACCCGACTATATCGGCATCGCTCGTACTCCTCCAACAGACGCTTTGACCATCTTGTATCCAGTCCTAGCCTTCTGTCTATAATTACCCCTGCGTGCAGGTGACTTGCCTCGTCCTGAAAACCGCCTGTTATTTTTCCCCTGAGATGACCGAAAATATTTAGATTTATATGGCTGAGAATCATCAATTTCCAGAACTGCATTTTGTTGACGAGGTGGATTGGATTTCTGTTCCCTCAATCGCACTATAGCCGGTCGGAAACTGCTATACATCTGTCCAACCTGAATTGAACTCAGGCCCTTCATTTTTCTGAAACTTTCAAGATTATCAGGCAGCTCTTTTGCTATTTCCCTTAAGCTTTCGTCAGAGCACACCTGTTGTGAGCTGTCGCATTGACTTTGACTTCGGACCATTTCACGGACCAATTCAAGCTCAGCATAGCATTGCTCCTGAAAAACCCAGTCATCGGTTTTGGCTCGCTTATTAGAGCTGCTAGGTCTACTGGTAGACGAAGTTACAGTAGCAGGGGCCGCCGCAGCAGAAGCAGTACTAGTACTAGAAGTACTTGTACGCTTATTGCTCGAACTCGAACCATTCGGTTCTATATATATATTCATCTTTATCTTCCGACTTCCATCAAGAACTGCTGCAGCATGTTGCCCTATTCTGATGTAGCTCTGTGCAAATCCGGCTCTATTATAATGCGAGTATTCTTTGAGAACTCCTTCGGATACAAGATGGTGAAATATACGATCTACTTCTGTTCGATCAAGATTCTTTCCCTTGCCGTACATTGGCGAACTCTGATGTCCGGACACCATCAACGACTTATTTCGTAAGCCCCGATATATGTCTACACAGTGCAAAATAGTGACTCTATCTTGCTGGACGGACTCTACCAGCCGTACGATGTCAGTAGCCACAGCCGTGATATCTTTTTCGTACATTGTTCGACTGGCTCCTTCTTTACAATTGTCACATGTTTTATGACATTTGGACACATCAAACTGCTCGTTGAAATATTGTAGAACCTGTTTACGACGACAATCAGTGCGGTTCTCACAATACTGGACTACCCTCTTAAGAAGCTGTTTCTCATGCTCCTTATTAGTGATGGTTTCATCCTTATCAATCATGGTAGAAATACTCGTCGCATCCCTATATGAATAAAGAATGACACAATGGCTCGGTTTCCCATCTCTACCTGCCCGTCCAGCTTCTTGATAGTAACCCTCCATCGTACGAGGTAATGAGAAATGGACAACGTACCGAACATCTGCCTTATCGATGCCCATACCAAATGCAATTGTAGCACAAATTACTTTGATATGACCAGACTGCCACTGTTCCTGAACAGCACGTCTTTCTTCTGCCTCCATACCTGCATGATAAAATTCAGCAGAAACTCCTTTCTTTTGTAGGCTTTCAGCGGTCTGCTCGCAAGCCTTTTTTGAATTACAATAAATAATACCCGACTGGGTTCTGTATTGAAGAATGATTTCCCAGACCTGGTCAATGGCTTCTCTCGCCTGCTTTTTGACCACCTCGTAAAAGAGATTTGGCCGATTGAACGACTGCTGAAGTAGAACAGTTCGATCAGATCGAAGACACCTTAAGATATCCAGACGTACCCTCTCATTTGCTGTAGCTGTGAGGGCCATGATAGGTACGTCAGGGAACTGATCTTTCATGTTTTCCAGCAGTTTGTAGTCAGGTCGGAAATCATGACCCCATGAAGACACACAATGCGCTTCGTCAATGACCAGGCGTGCAAGTTTATTTGCCCAATTTAAATTTTTAAGTTCATTTTCCATCCTTTGACTAGCTTGAAGCATTTCAGGTGAGACATATAGCAGGTCGAGATCACCAGCAGCCAATCGACGGAAGGTCTCCGTTCTTGCAGATGCGCTAATTTTTGAGTTTATCAATTCTGCTCGAATATTTTTCATCTTCAAATGTGCTATCTGATCCTGCATGAGAGATATAAGGGGAGATATGACAATTGTAGTTCCGCTACTAATGAGAGCAGGCAATTGGTAGCAAAGACTTTTACCTCCACCTGTGGGCATTAAAACTAACACATCTTTACCAGAAAGAGTAGAATTGATAGCCTTCAGTTGATTACCGCGAAATGACGACAAATGAAAGGTATCACGTAATACTCGTTCGATATCTGGTGTCCACGCGTAAGACTCAGTCTCAGCGACAGCCGCAAATTCTATCTGAGAGTATACAACTTCTGGAGATATGTCAGATCCTGCCAATGTAGTGACCTTCAATGGCGTTGTGAATTCTTTCATTAATGGTGGAGCCGCCATCACAGTAGATGTGCCCTCCGTAAGATTAGAATAGCCTGTCTGCTCCATATCGGAATCCTCATCTTCATCTGAAAAGTCGGAAAGTGATACACCGATATTCATCTGATCTTGACGGGGACTTTTAGCAGTCGATACTTCAACAGGAACATCTAGATCTGACGACTCTATGATATCTGCCTCTCTTTCAGTGACCAAAGAATTGTCAGGCTGCAGGGGTGATGTGACAGCAGGCATACTTGGTGATGAAGATAATATTGTTAAGCCATTTTCAAAATTATCATTTCGTTTAGGCGAAGATTGTATATGGTCCAACATAGAAACGTCCTCATAGTCGTCTGCTTGGTCAGACACTGGAAAAAGAGAATTGGCAACCTCCAAATGAGTCTGTTTCCCGGGAGTTGCATTCAATAGCCCGTCATCTTCATTATTATAATCTGTCGATTGCAACATGGCGCGAAGTTTGTCGTCATTTTCTGAAATGGTGCTCTCAAGGTTAGAAAGGCGATCTTGTAAGCTAAAGTCAGCGGATTGACCAGTAGCCAGCTGATTAAGCAGTCGAACTTGCTGTTTCAAAAGAGTTATGAGCTCATTCTGAGATGAGACGACCGATGCAAGAAAATTAGGATCCGTATTAGCAAGCAGTGAAGGATATTGGTTAGAATCGCGTAAGGGAGACGGTGAATAGGATGGATCAGGCTCCTTATCGTGAGTATCAGCCCCTCTATCATGAGTATCAGCAACCGTATCCACGGTATTTTCACCAAAATCCTTTTCTGTAGCGCTGAGTATAGGAGAATCAATAGAAGGTTCTTTGTGAAGTATGCTAGAATTTGACAATTTGGTTGAATCGTCATGAATGTCCGGTACAGTGGTACTCTCGTTTACGCCTTCATTCATATCAGTGTCTGAAAGATAAACAATATCTACCTCCTCGAGATCTCGTGCTACTGGACCATTCGAAGGATTATCTAGAAGTTAGTGAGAAGTTCTAAGTGTGGGAGATCTTTAATGAGGAAGTACTTGATTGTTTATATCAGTAGTATGCTAATATAGTAACCAAATGTACTAACAACGACCTCATGATATGAAAATACATACCAAGCTCATGCAAAGAACCTGCTACTGATATACTTCTATTTCTTTCTAATCCATTTGATCTCATGCTCGAATTACTTGTTGAGATTGCGGTCTCAGTCCGTCGTTCCGTGCCACTTGTATGATTTTCCGGCAGTGACGGCACATTTGCTCTTGAAGACTTTAGCCAAGAGATTTGTGCTGCCAGATTATCAACTAAAGGTACCATTACGCGGTGAAGGATGGTCGCGTAAAATGGTGATAATTTGGCGTTTAGGTGATTGAAGAAGAATAGTGTGAAGATTGAGGACATGGAAGAAAGCACGTGACTGGAGAGATCATAGGGCAGATTGATTGATAAAACCGGCAGCCGAGATAATTCGTGCAGGATATAAATTGAGTGTAATTGAGTAGTTGATGATTACAATTGATAATCGAAAGAGTTATTATAAATATTTTCCATTTGTTGTGTATAATTGGAGATTCATTGACGTTGGCTAGTACTTCAGATCAGCCGTAGAGTCTCAGCAGAGCATAAAGTATCGATTGCATGTGAAGCGACTTCGCTGTATTGTTTGAATTATGGGCTATTTTCGATATTTTCTGTTATTTATTGACAGCCCAAATGGCCCAATCAGAAACAGCCGTAAAGAACCATTCGCTCGGTAAAAATGACTAATCGGCGTCATTGAAGATCCATTGAGACAGTCATGGTGAAACAACACCGTTAACAACACTTCTCAGAATAACAGCAAAAACCACGTGACATTTATATTATAATATTGCATTAAAAATAAATAGCCTGCCAAAACTCATTGTCTTTTTTAAATTTCACTTATTCTTAGCAAAACGACCCCTTCGCTATCTCTCTCTACCCTTGCCGACGCTGATTTTGGGACCGAGCTTCGGCCGAGCTGGGGAAATCCATCCAACCAAGGTCATTTCCAACCTACCACCTACCCCTTCTATACATCTATGAGAAATAGTGCAATAGGCATGGCAAAGTCTCTCTCCAAGTTCCCGTATCCTACAGGAACGGAGACAAAGGCATTTCTGAATGAAACCATCAAGGACATCGAACAGTGGTGGAATGAACCCCGATGGAAAGGAATCAAACGACCGTACACTGCTGAAAGTGTGGCCATTCATAGAGGTACACTACCAGTATCGTATCCTTCTTCGATTCAGGCCGATAAACTTTTCGATCTGTTCAAGAAACGTGCTTCTGAAGGGAGTCCTGTCCATACTTTAGGCTGCATTGATCCGATCCAGGTGACTGAAATATCCAAGAACCAAGAGGTCGTCTATGTTTCTGGATGGGCATGTTCTTCAGTGTTGACAACTACAAATGAACTTTCGCCTGATTTCGGTGATTATCCTTATGATACCGTACCAAATCAGGTAGATCGGCTCTTCCGAGCTCAGCAGCTTCATGACAAGAAATCCTATCATGCATGGATCTCAAATGGGTACTCTGGAGAAAGAATTGATTATATGCGTCCAATAATAGCTGACGCGGATACTGGACATGGAGGAACTGGTGCTGTTATGAAATTGGCAAAACTATTTGCTGAACGAGGTGCTGCAGGTATCCATATTGAAGATCAGCTTCATGGTGGAAAAAAATGCGGTCATTTGGCTGGAAAAGTCATTGTTCCTACGTATCAGCAGATCTCAAGACTAATTGCTACTCGTTTCCAGTGGGATATCATGGGAAGTAACAATTTATTGATTGCAAGAACCGACCAGTATTCTGGAAAACTCTTGAGTTCTACCATCGATTCAGCTGACCATGAATTTGTCCTCGGTGTAAGTGAACCTACAGAGCCTCTTGCTGATGTACTAAAAAAAGCCGAGCAAGAAGGTGCTTCAGGAGACAAAATTAGTTTGCTAGAAGCTGAGTGGGTCAAGAAGACTAAACTTATAACCTTCAACGAGGCAGTAACTGAAGCACTCAAAGCTGCAGGAAAGTCTGATCTAATTGAATCGTATCTCTCTAAGACCAAGGGAGAATCTATCTTTAACAGCAGGAAAATTGCTAAAGAAATTCTCGGATCAGACGTCTTTTTTGACTGGGAAGCTCCTAGAACTCGGGAAGGCTACTACCACACTAAGGGAGGAATGGAGCCTGCTATTAAACGTTCTTTGGCTTATGCACCATATGCAGATCTGGTTTGGCTTGAGACATCTAAACCTGATTTGAAGCAGGCTCAGTCGTTTGCCGCAGAAATCCACAAGCACTATCCAGGCAAATGGCTGGTATACAATTTATCACCATCGTTCAATTGGGCTGCACATGGATTCACCGAGGAAGATTTGAAGAATTTCATATTTGACTTGGGTAAAGCTGGATTTGTATTCCAATTGGTTTCATTGGCTGGAGTTCATACTACTGCTTTGGCTACATGGAAGTTGTCCAATGCGTTCAAGACCGATGGAATGAAGGCATATGTTGATCTTGTTCAAAGCCAAGAAAAAGAAACTGGCTGCGATGTACTGACACATCAGAAATGGTCTGGAGCTGATTATTTGGAATCGATATTGGGCACTGTTCAGTCGGGGTCATCTAGTACTTCTTCTACTGGTGGAGACTCCACTGAGCATTCGTTCTAGCGAAATAAAATGAAGGAAATTTATAGAAAAAAAAAGATTTGCGTTTTAATTGTTCAGCCTTTCTCTGATTTCAAAATAAATGCAAAAAAAATGGTCTCTGGCGGGATCGAACCGCCGATCCTCGCGTTTCAAACAAGGAGTTGTTTGCTGTGTTATTAGCACGATGCCTTAACCAACTGGGCCAAGAGACCTTTGGATTGGGAGGTCGAGAGAAGGAAATATTTTGTTCTTCGCAGCCATCACGTGACCACATGATCACGTGATCACAATTACATTCGGCATTAACTAGCCATATACAGACAATTATATCTATATTATATCTATATATTATATATAGTCACTTTCTATATTTAGTCCAATCAATTAAATACCCTCATTCGCTCCATGTCAGCCTCCCCCATCACCCTTAAAGATTCCTCCTCTTTCCCTCTTCTCTCCACACTCAACCAAACTCAACTGTAATTTCTTTTAACTCCTCCTGAGGCAAATTTACGTTTCCTAACGTGAGATCTGCCCATCTCGTCGTAACGGCGCTATGGTGAACTACTTATGGAATTCCTTCCTATTACTTGTCAGTTTAGTGGCAATTCTTTGTGCTGTGGCCATATGGAGATTTCAAGACACTTGGCTTCCATACTTTGAGGATTTCTATTACGATGTATCGGATCGGATAGATAGTTGGTGTCATGGCCACGAAGATGGTAGATATGCATTTTTAAGAGATCGTCAAAGAGGTTTCTCGTCAGCTACATTTGATTTGAATGAAAATATCGAGGCTCAAGATGCTAGAATGGGTCTTGATGATGCGGCCAAACGGGCCATTCGTCGGATAATGCGTAGAGATCCGAACATCTCCTTTGATGACGCTCGAGCATTATATATGACTCAACAATTCGAAAGACAAGGAATTGCACCTGATGGAAGACCGTTGGATCCTCGAACATTGGTGTTTTCTTAGAAATGGAAACTTGTTGCTAATAAAATATTAATGTACGCTATTTACTAAGAAACTTTTTGAGACGATTCACGTGAATTCTATGCTAAGCCAACTGCTGCTGCTGTCTCGCTAAATTTCGCGCCCACTTGGCCGTTGCAACTGTTCTATTGGGGAACTCGTCGTGGTCCGTCGCCATGCTCAAAAACTCACTCAGCCAAGCCTCCTTGTAAAATGAGCTGACACTACCGTCCTTATACATGTCGGCAATGTCACCTATAATGCCACTTATAGTTTTCACAGCCTCTGAATTTTTGCGAATCTCCGGATCCATCACTGCATATGACAAGAATGCAAAGATCTGATGCGTATATGGCAGAAGCGCACTGGCATCTTCTGTCAATCCTGTCACAATTCCTCCGTATGCATCGACAATGGAAAGTACTAATGATGTAACATAGTCGCGATATTCAATCGAGCTGCTTGAATCCGCTCGCAAGCTACTGGCTTCTTGTAAAACTGCCATAGTACCATGCAAATATGGGACAAATTCATTCCCACTTTCTCCTGCAACATCTCCAATGCATGACAAGGTTGTAGACTTCAGTTTAGAGTACGTCACACTCTTACTCAGATTTTGGATGAATATGTCCATAATGGTCTTGAGATATTTGTTCATATCTTTACCAAGCGCCAAAAAGAAATCCGATACAAGACCAACAGCAGTATTAGATATCGACAAGTCAGTCTGATTAAGCGAATTAAACAGGTAGGGCATAAAAGCATCAACAAAATTGTTGAAATCCTTGTTAATGGCTCCGGCAATTGCTCCTACAACCACAAACACATCGTCATCTATTAGTGAGTTGGGCAGTCGATGCTCGAGCAAATGAATGCACAGTTGCATCACTGATTCTGCTCCTGAAAGTACTCCATCTCCAACTCGTCTGATTATATTAGTGAGCAATGTAAGCAAGCTGGACTGAAGATCTTCTAGGTTAACTCTATCATCAGCACTTGGAGGTCCATTGTTAAATTGTTCCATCACTTGCAGCGACTGTTGAAGACGTTCAATGACAGTACCACTAAGTCCCCACACTGTTCCCATAGCATCTTTAGAGCTGAAAGTGACCAATGACGAAAGGGCCTCGTATGCACTAGTTCGGCTAGTTCCCTCATTGTCCGGTCGTGCAGAAGTTTCAATTAAAGTAGGGAACAGCACAGAATAATAAGGAGACATAGGCGACTGCTCATTGTCGGGATCTCCCTGAAGCTGTTCATTTAAATTCATCAGAGCCCAGCAGCAATTCACGGATACACGAGGATCGTCTCTCAAACCTACTACCAAAGCAGACATGAATTGAGGAAGTTGACTATGAGGATCAATTCCATCAACCACCATGTCAGTAATACGGCCGAGACACCACGAGACAGTATCTCTTACTTCCAGCGATGGATCGTTTATAAGTTCCAGAATAGGAGCCAATGCCTGCCCTATAAGCTGCTTTAAAGGTTCCCTAGATGGACCATCCAGAATGGAACCGAAGGCCATAACTGCAGCCTCTCGATAGTTCCACTCAGAATTTTTGAGATTCTCGGCTACAAATGTCAGAGTAGGGTTGACAATGACATCTCCGCAACATTGAGCAAATAGACCCAAGGTAGATGCAGCAGACTTAGGAGCATTCCATGCCTCATCCAGATCATCTTCTTCTTGACGAGTCATAACCCGTAAAATGTGAGGAAGTATAGTAGGTATAGCCTGTTCAGCGAAATGATATGATTGTTTCCAGCTGGCCAGTTCATCATATTTGATGTCTATCTCTTCCTCGCATACGGTACCCCAGAACTCCAATGCCATCATGACTACGCCATCCTCAGATGACTGCATTCCAGTAGCGGTTAAAGGAAACAAAGCAGGACCCATATATGGCTGCATGTAATTGTAATAAAATGCCATGACTTTGTTGAGAGCAGCAAATGCAATAAGCTGGACCTTTGTTTCCGGAGACTGCGTGGCCTCACAAATCACCTGCATTATAAAATTTCTCTCGGCTTCATTAGCGAAATTCTTGCGAGCAAACTCCAAAGAAAGAACCAATGCATTAAGTGCTGCTTCTCGCACCACAGGGGATGGCTCGCCCCGGTGAGCACCCTGGACAATAGCAGTCAGAATGCCGTCGCTTTGAGAAGTGACGGCCTCATTAGTAGGATCAGCCGTTTCGCATATGAAACCAATGGCTGTGAGGGATGCTTTCTTGACGTGAACAGGAGATTCCGCAGAGGTATTTTTGATGAGGACTTCAAAGAGGTTTGGCCATTGAGAACGAGGAAGCTCGATTTCAGCAATGGCAGCAATGAGCTGAGCAGCCGACGAGCCGACTCTTTCATTTTGACTTAGTAGGGCAGTTAAAGCGGTTGATTTGATCTCCTCCTTGCCAGAAGCGTCCAGAGCCAACCAACGTTGGACATTTGCCTCCCTTCTAGCCAGATCCTTTGCAGCTAGGGTGTTTTTGAGCTCCAAAGCGGCCAACATACGGACCTCAGTCTGCTGAGATTCATTGGCTAGTTGCTGAGTAAGAGCAGCTAGATATTCTACGAAATGATTGGCTTCAGCATTTCTCATGTAGGCTTCAGCCTGAGATCTAACCGCCTGATCAGGGCTCAGAATGGAGTTGTATAGCACTTGAGCGATATCCATGGCTGTTGAGAAGAAGGTTAGTTACTGTAAAGAGATTTATATGAATATGAGATGCCCAAGGATTCCAATGCCAGTTTAAATTTGCTTGATATGTCCGATATCGGCCAAGTTGTGGAGGCTCATTACCGTCTTCAGATGCAATCCCCTTGCTGGAAAAACTCCACCAAACATATCATCAACTAGACAAATGGGATCAATAGGACGATGAAATATCATGAAAATAGACGCTTTGTAGCATCATTTTCACTTTCCAATCGGTGTTTATACTTACTATTCGGGTCTATTGCTGGCTGTTTATTTTTGAAAGAAAGATTGAAATTGTAAACAACCAGGTAATTTTCAGAACAAGTATAACGGTGCGTGTGGTTACCTGGGCAATGAGAGAGCACGAGAAGATGAAGAAAAATGGGGAATTTTTTAAAAAAAGACTATTTTAAATGGTTTATATTTTGTGATAATGCATTTTTGATATAAATATTTACTTGTTAGTTGTGCTATGTGTTTGTTGACTGTCTTTCTGAGACATACGAGTTTTTCAAGCTTAAGAATTATGAAATCCAGACATACCGTAAAAATCATGAAATTCACGTTGTAGCTGAAAATCGCACTGTATCTCGTAGCTGCAGATCGTAATATACACATGCCATAAATATACACACAGAATACAATAAATACCCTAGCTTCTCTCCCTCATCCATTTGTCTACCCAGTACTTCATCACCTCTCTGTGATGTGAATTCTCATAATTGACTGTAGGAATGACCTGATGTGCTGCAACTCCATGAATAAACCTTCGCAATTCCGGAAATGACGAGTGTTCACTGTATGGAACTCGTAATATGTGAACTCTACCATTATTAGCCAAAGTCCTACAAGCTTCCAGTTGACGAAGTCCAAACTCAACTGGTTCTGAATCTTCAATCTGCTTTTTGGACGCATAGAAATTCCATCCAGTAGGTGAGAAAACAACCATATGCGTAAACCACTTTTTTAGTGTTTGCCAATGCTGATGGACGTTCATAGCACTCACTTCACTCATACTAACAAGATGAACATTGCATTCAAGTCCATTATCTGATAAAAGACCACTCAGATCGGGATCCTCTAATAATTTCATCACTGTCGATCTATCAGAACCCGAGGGAAATATCTTAGAGTTCAGTTGCTTGGCTATTCGTATAGCTAATCTCTCCTTTCCAATGACATATGAACCGACAAATATAATAGGATTCGCCTTTTTCCGGCTAGAAGCAGGAGCCATACCTACCAAAGAGAAAAAATCATAGAGTGTAAGACGAGTAGACGGAGGCTCACCTCCAGAGTCTCGTAGACTTTGACAGTATTGTGCACAGCTATCTATGACTGTCTGTTGAGACGGAAAGCAGTGTTTTGGATGCAAATAAGTAGTATCAAGGTAAATGGCGTCCAACAGAGAGGGATGCAATGTTCGAAGCAAATCAATCTGAGTTTGACAGGCCCGAAAATCGCCTGTATGCAAAATGCTTTTGTTTTTATATCGAAAGAGAATGATGGCAGAACCTGGACAATGATTAGCGTCGAGAAATAGTACCTCCAAACCATTATCCATTTGCACCATGACATTCATAGGCAGCGGCTTTATCCATTCATCTGACACTTTGAGACGGTATTTGACTAATCTAGCAGTGACCTCTGAGCAATAGATAGGACCTGCCGACCATGATTTCCTTAGGCCACCATAATGATCAGAATGGAAATGAGTAAGAAAGTATAAAGATACTTGAGGAATAGGACCGTAGCAAAAAGCGTCCACGGCAATTTTGATATTGTCTTCGAAATCCAAGGTTTTGTAAAAGGGGATATTGCGAGGTTCAGGAACAGAAGCAGCACTGGTTGAGCTATCGCTTTCGGTTACCACAGCAGAAGACTCTGTAGCTTGCTCTGTAGCTTTAACAGAAGATTTCCTACGTTTTGTAGGTGGATTTTTCTTTGTGGTTTTGCTCTTTGTAGCTTTTCGTTTGACAGGAAGTTGATCTGATTTGATCTCGGTATTGATCTCGACATATTCAGCTTCCAAGCGACCATGAGAATCGATTTCATTACTACGAGAATCAGATATATTCTCAATCTCAACATGTTCAACAGTACTGCTTGTAAGAGTTGTTTCTTCTCCCATACAAGCGTAAACATGCTCGGTTCGTTGTTGTAGAACAAGCTTATCCAAATCACATAGACAAATAGGACACAATATGGGGTCTTTCGAGGCACCTTTTATAGACTGATCACCAAAAAATTGTGTTATAACATTTGTTTGTTGACTATTTTCATTGTTATTGTTTGCCATTTTACCCATAGTAGGGCTGGAAGATAGAGAGAAGAGGAGAAAATCAGATAAGAGATGGAGGGAGAGAAGCAAGAGAGAACGGTAGGAACAGGTTGGAAATTCGGGATATAAGTAGGATAAGTAAGATGATATTGATGATATTAAAGAAACTATACAGTAAAAATAAAAAATTCGTTCGTTTTATGCCGTTTAATGTTTCATATAACTAGCCTTGATTCGATCATGACTATTCCCCATAGTTTCTGTGAACACATCAAAATCGCGTTTTTTTAACATTTTCCATCAAATTCAACGCAAATTTCCCAATAATCCACCCACAAAAAAACACTTTCTCAGCCTATTTGTCCCAATTCTCTCCCCTTCATATCTGCTTAGTGCCTTTTCCGACCTTGGCATCTTCCCAATTAGACCATTTTCAACCATATGCCATGCCTTTAATATTGCCCGAGATATCGGCCTTTAAGACCGATCCTCCAAAATGCAAATACCATATGGAAGATGGAGTGCCTGTATTTGAACCCACGATGGATGAATTTGTGGATTTTGCAAAGTTCCTGGCCGAGATTAACCCTTATGGCATGGAAACTGGGATAGTCAAAGTCATTCCACCTTCGCAATGGGTCCAATCTCTTCCTGCTTTGGACGAACATATCAAAAGTATTAAGATAAAGAACCCCATTGTACAGAATATTAGTGGAAGAGGTGGTTTGTTTCGTATTCAGAACTTTGAGAAGCAAAAATCATATGATATTTGCCAGTGGAGAGCTCTCTGTGACCATATTGATCACCAACCCCCCAGTTTACGAAAAGAAAAAGTCAAACAGAAGAAAAAACAGAATTCTAACAAAGAGAAGCAACCTCCTTCAAATACTGTAAGAGCAAGTCATTGGCATAGTAATGTTTTGGATGACAATTTCAATTACAGATTTGATGATTCCGATTTCAGTGCCGAGCATTGTGAGAAACTAGAAAAAACATACTGGAAATCAATCACTTTCAATCAGCCAATGTATGGAGCTGATATGCCTGGCTCATTATTCGATGATACTGTCAAAAGTTGGAATGTCCCCAAGTTGGATAATCTGTTAAATCAGCTCAATATTCGTATTCCTGGGGTAAACACGGCGTATTTGTATTGTGGCATGTGGAAAAGCACTTTTGCTTGGCATCTCGAAGATATGGATCTTTTCAGCATTAATTATATTCATTTTGGAGCCCCTAAGCAATGGTACTCGATCTCTCAGAAGGATCATGAACGGTTTTATCAAATGATGGGTGATATGTGGCCGCAAGAACGAGCCAAATGTAAGGAATTTCTTAGACACAAGACTTTCCATGCATCTCCGCAAATGCTTAGTTCGATGGGTATCAAGGTAAACAAGGTGGTTCATCGACAAAACGAGTTTATGCTTACTTTTCCCTATGGATATCATTCAGGCTTCAACTATGGATATAATGTGGCAGAATCAGTCAATTTTGCCGACGAATCGTGGATTCCTTACGGAAAAGACAGCAAAAAATGCATGTGTATTGATGATGCAGTGGGAATTGATGTGTATCAGCTGGAAAGACATCTTCATGGAGAATATACCGATGACGAAGATGGTGCTGCTAGTCTGCCTACACCTCCTAGTGATTCAGCACCATATAAGAAGAAGGTCAAACCACACAAGAGAAAGCATGTACCAGACGTTAAGCCGAAACTGAAGAAACAACGGGTAGAGCCACAACCTAAGGAAGAGACAAAGGGTGTTAGATGTGCTTATTGTCGACAGGATTATAATTTACCTATGACAGAGGTGGAAATCGATGGCAAGACTCAGCTGGCTCATTCATACTGCATCAAATATGAGCCTTGTGCTGTAAGAAAGGCAGACCAGGACGAAGAAACTCCCGGACTGAAAGATATTCGATGTTATTCGTGTAACCGAAGATGGGGTCCTCATCCTATGTTACCTTGCAAATTTCCTAAATGCAAAAGAACATATCATATCAGCTGTTCGGCTAATACAGGCATGCTAGCAGTACCAAATGGTGATGGTTACAACTTCTGGTGTAGATTTCATCGGCCGAAACGACTACAAGGAGATGCATTGGACAGGGATATGTTGACCAAGAAGTGGGCTTATTCAAGTCTTCCAGGAGATATTGTACAATGTCAGTATGAAAAGTCGGACATATTTGCAGCTACAGTGGTTGAAAACAATCTTGAAGAAGAAATGTTACTGGTGAAACCATTTGTCGGCGAAGATTTATTAGAAGTTGCCTGGAAATGGATTCGACATCCCGGCTTCGAACATGTAGGGGCCTTTTTGTACAATATTTCCAACGAAATACTGGCAGATACGGGCAAAACCATGGCAAGTTCCAAGATCAATGGCGAGAAGATTATCATACCGCCAATAAACGACTTGAATCTGAAAGTGACGATCGAGGACAGGGAAGACGGATCATCCTGGATCATACAAGCATTGAGTCGAATTGAGACTTCTCAAGACATGGAATATCGAAAACCAGTAGTTTTCCATAAATATCTCACGGAAAACTCTACAGATAAAGATGATTATTATGATATAATTGAAATCTAGTTGAGCCATTTAGTGTTATATAATATAATTTATTGAATTTTCCTCCGTGTCCCGTGATAAGCTTTTCGCACCCACCCAAAAATTTTCCCTTCTTCATTCATCAGTATGGGTTATACTATCTCTAGATAATATAACTTTATATACTTCGGAGCTTACTAGAAAGCCCTTGAGACTTTCCTGTAGAAAGATCTTGGACTTCTAGGCTAGTTGAGAGATAACCTGCCTAAATAGCAAGTGGTTATTTTTCCGTTCCCTGCTCCTTTGAGTGAAAAATCGCCTTGAGTTCGGCCAGATGTTCTTTGATTTGAGTGTTCAAAAGATGCGGAGCTACACGGTGAGACATAAGTATTATTTATTTTATTAGAATATTGTTATTTATTGTTATTTTTAAAATATCATTTGTCTTTCTCTTCTTTCATATTCCAATATACTCTTCATTCATTGTACCATTTTCATCCACTACCAAATCCTCCAATTCATCGGAATCGTAATCTTCTTCTTCTTGTCCATTATCGTCTTCTTTTTCCGATTCACTGGCTGCAAATTGGGCTGCTAATAGATCATAATCCATAGCTTCTTGCTTGGCTTCACCAGGCTCAATCTTCTTCTCCTGGTGCTTATTACGATAAACATGCTTTAAATGACAATTTGACCGTGGACATGAGCCTGTCTGTTCAAAGTCCGGACACTCGAATTCGTGTCTTTTGTCACATTTGGCTCCTTTTTCACAGTAGCCATCCAGGGCAAATTCTCGACAAATCGCAGCTTGTGGATCAATGTCCGCATGGGTATATATACAATTCTTTTTGGAACATATGCCCTTTTGATAAAATGAACATAACGGAGAGTTATGTGCAGTGGGCTCATGACTCAAGGTACAATCTGCTCGATTGCATGATCCTTGAAGAAAATGCTTACAGATAGCAACATGATGAGGGTCATGCTGATATCGACATGAAAGTCCTCGATTACATCGGCCTACATTGTTAGAACGCACTTTTCGAGGTCTGCACATACCTGTCTTTGTAAAATAAGCGCATGGCTTACTGAGTTTATCCTGCCGATTAACGGCCTTTTTCATTAGCAAATTGCCAGACTTGGACCGCACATAAGAGACACCGTTAACAAGGGCCTTTTTGGGTGCTGCAGCTGCTTCATCGGCCGTCAGTTTAATAAGTTTGGTACCTCCTTTGGTAGTTTTGTACTTGATTCCTCCTATATCAATAATCTCAGAACCAGCACTAGACTGTCCAGGAGCCTTCCACTCATATTTACTAACACCTCCAGTCCACTGCGATGCACGTCCACCTCTAGGATGTCCATAACGACCTCGAGATGCGCCTCTTGCTCTAGAAACGCCACCTCTACCTCTATAAGGAGCTCCATGAACACCGTTAGTGGCGTTTTTATGTCTATTTATAGCGCCTAAATAAGTTAATACGACTGATACAATATAATATACAAAAAATCTCACTTACCTGCAAGACTGGCTATTTGCTGCAAAAGTTGAGCATCTTCCGACATGTCGTTGGTAAGTTTCTGAAATCAGTCAACCAGCCAAATTAACTTATATTGGGAACGCAGAAGGCAAACCATCGGCTTAGAGCTCCACCAATGGACGGACTAAAAACGAGATTGCAGAATATTCTGGGCTTAGATAGTGAGTCAGTGACTGAACTTGTACAATATGTTATGTTCCAGGGCACAAGAGAAGGCATGGAGGCTGCTTTGACCGAGATAGTCGGAGATGGAAAAACAGCTCGGGAAATGACTAAAGAATACTTTGAAAATACCGGCCAGAGCATTGTGGAGAAAAAGTCGGAGATCGAGAGGAAAAAAGAGGCTGCTAGAGAGGCTGCTCGTTCTAAATCTCCAAAGGCTAAAGGAGAAAGTATAGGCACTCAGCATGGACAATATGATTATTCAAACTTTGTCAGTGGAAAAAGTGCTTGGAATAAAGAGGAAAAGCCTGCCAAGAAACCTCCAAAAGCGTCTGCATCGGGGAAGAGTACTCCGACGACTTCTGAGGTGAAGATCGACTCGTTGACTGACATTGAAGCTGCCCTCAGTCAAATTGATATCACCAGTACAAAAGGCCGGCGATTCAAATGCACATGTATGGGAACAAGGCATCCTTTAGTTCAAGCTGCTCCTAATTGTCTTAATTGTGGACGAATAATATGCATGAAAGAGGGTCTTGGTCCTTGCATGTTCTGTGGAGAACCTCTGATTAGTGAGGAGAATATTGAAGAAATTGCAAATATTCTGAATGGAGAAAAAGCAGACATTGCATCTTCAATGGGTAGGAAAGCAAGAGAAAAGGCAGAAGAACGTGGAGTAGCAGGAATCAGTGATCTCAATAAGCTCAAAGCTAGACAACAGGCTGAACAGCGACTTGATACACTTTTAGATTACCAAGCGACATCTGCTCAAAGAACCAAAATCATTGACCAAGTTAGCGATTTCGAAACTCCCGCTGTTGGTGTAAATAAGTGGGCATCTGCGTTGGAACAAGCCAAACAGCTTAAAAGGCAGCAGAGACAGCTACGGAAGATGGAAGAGAAGAGATTGGCTCGACAAGGCCGAGGAAAACGAGTCATTTCTCTGGATTTACATGGAAATAAAGTAGTCATGAGGCAAAATACACCCGATGAAATAAGCAGTGACTCGTCAGAAGCCAGTGATGACGAACCTGCACCTCAGATCAAGGGTCCAGAAGCAGGATTCTGGGAATCCAAGACTTATGACAAGGATTTCATCAAACCGGTGTATATTCAAGGAAAAACACACAAATCAGTAAAATCTCACATTGCTATAAACTCTAAAGAGCTTCTGGGTCAATCGCGTCTTGTTTATGATGATGACGATGACTTGGCAAGTAGTTGGGCTGCCGCTGTATAAGTTGGGCATTGGGCTCACAGAACTTAGCGAGCTTCCAACCACTTTATGAGACACTTCCGCAAATATTCAGCAGCGCTATTATTTGCCTTTATTCTCCTTTTTGGAGAATGCGGTGCAAGTTTCTTAGTGCAATTATCACCGGAAATGCCTCTTATTAAGTTCTTGTTGGAGAATCCGCTGATCGGCGCTAGCGTCAGCCAGACGTTTTCCTTTGGCCATTTTCAAGCATTCTCAGGCAATTTCGACAGCCGAGTAATGAAGGCATTATACGAAAGCATATATGTAAAGATACCCCGAGCATTGATCAAATGTTGTGAGAATTTTGTGTATTAACTGTAATGTAGGTAACTGCCATAAGCCCTGATGTGCGGATAACAGCTGGATCTCAGCAGACCGAGGCGCCACGGCATTTAGCACGTCTTTCGCAAAGAAAAAAACTAAATCAAGGTAAATATCCCATCAATTGATCATTTTATGGCCGCGTTTATGGTTGTAGCTAACAGATCATCAGAAGGTCCAGGTACATATTACTATACAACAACGGGCCAAACAGATATAGATATATATGTGATTGATACAGGAATCAATTCACAGCATGTAGAATTTGACGGCCGAGTGTCACGAGGCGTGGATTTCACCGGTGAAGGTCTGGGAGACAGAAATGGCCATGGAACTCACGTCGCAGGCATTGTCGGATCAAACAGTTATGGTGCTGCCAAAGCAGCTAATATCATTGAAGTCAAGGTATTAGCAGGAACTGGAACCGGTAATCTGTCTGCTGTAGTTGCTGGTATTGAGTTTGCTGTGAATGATCACAAAGCTAGAGGAAGAAAGGCTGTAGCCAATCTGTCTTTAGGTGCGGGATTCAATGCAGTTCTTAATAGCGCAGTAAACGCAGCAGTAGACGCAGGATTACCATTGGTAGTAGCTGCTGGTAATTCCAATACTGCTGCTTGTGCTTCATCGCCGGCAAGCGCTGTCAATGCTATTACTATCGGAGCCATTGACGACCGTTATGATTCCATAGCCAGTTTCAGCAATTGGGGGTCATGCGTTACCATGTTTGCTAGTGGTGTGTATGTGATGTCTCTTGCTCACGACAGTAAGGATGGTACATTGACGTTAAGTGGAACATCGATGGCAGCACCGATTATTACAGGTACACTGGCAATGTTTATGGGTCTTGGCGATTCAGTCGACGAAGCTATAAAACGTCTGACTGATTCGGCTACAGCTAATGTAATTGATCGAAGATCGACTTTCTTTAGACCCAGGACGCCAAATCTTATTGCTTACAATGGCATGGGTCAGGAAGAAGAAGGTAACAATACCGATATTGCTACTACTACTGATGATTCGCTTATAACGGTGCCGTTTACACGTAGATCTTCTCGTAAGAAGAGAGGAAAAGGGCAGAAGACTCGGCTACGTGAGGCGTGGAAAGCGTTGAGATCTCATCCTGATGGTATTAATAGTCGAGAAAGCGAATAGTTTATACCCCAGCAATAATGCTGTTGAATTGAATTTTACTTGGAATTAGCATGGATGCTTATGCGCATAGTTTGCATATCAATAATCGCATTCTAACTGATTGGATCATGTTGTATGTTTTCAGCATGTCTCCTCGATGTTGACTTCTATCATATACCAACCCAATACCAGCCATTCTCCACATATAAATACCCCTGATATTCTCATCGCTGCAACTTCGTATGTTTACTTCGAATTACCTTGGAGTATTAGAATGATATAAATCTTTACTGAGTCATTCACTCATAAATTACTACTTTTGGCGTTGGTAACTCCGCATTTGGACGGAGATCAGCTCCAGTTGGATATAAATACGCGCAATTCAGGCCCTTGAAGCTCAATTGAGTTGAAACTTTCATTTTGAATTGTTAGGGAGTCTTTGAGTCTAAAGCATTTATCTTAGCGAAACATGGCTCAGGAAACCACGAAATCTTACACTCAAGGGCATTCGGACAGCACAATCTCCAACCATTTGCTGCGCAAAGCAGAATCAGAAGCAGCTTTTCTACTACCTCGCATCAAAAAGAATGACCGTATTTTGGATGTAGGCTGCGGTCCAGGCACAATTACTTGTGGATTTGCTGCTTATGCTACTGAAGGATCGGTTGTTGGTATCGACATCTCGGCAGATGTTATTGAAAAGGCAAAGGCAGTTGCTTCTGACGCCGAAATTTCGTCAAAAGGACCAGGATCAGTTGTGTTTGAAGTAGGCAATGTTTTGGAAAAATTACCATATCCGGACGAGTCGTTTGATGTTGTATTCAGTGCTCATGTGTTTGGCCATTTTATTCCGCCAGAAATGCCACTCAAAGCCTTGGCTGAAATAAGAAGAGTTTTGAAACCTAATGGAATATTTGCATCACGAGATGCTGCTGCTCAGCACTTTTTCCCAAAACGGTTTGACTTGGATCGGTTGTGGGTAGACAATTTGCGTCGAGTTGTGCTTCAAGGAGCTCCTCCTGACACAGAACTGACGGGGACATGCATGCTTGCACTCTGTCGTAAAGTAGGATTTGATGTTGATGGTGGGAAAGTTCAGCTTACTGGTAGTGCGGGTATAAGTACAGGATACGAAACACGGAAACGACTGGCTGAACGGGCAGCAGGACAACTTCGACCTGGAGATGAGTTTTATAACAATTGGCTCAAGGTGGGGATTAGTGAGGACGAGATACGAGAAACGGTGCGAGCGGCGGAAGAGTGGGCAGAGACGGAGGATGCATGGTTTGCGACTATTCAGGGAGAGATAGTAGCAAGGAAGTAGAGCTAGAGGGTGTTCAATGGATTTTTGCAAGTGTGAATATCCTGAAGTGCTATTGGCTGGAAGTGTGAATATCCTGAAGTGTTAATACCCTTAAGTGCTATTGGCCGAAAGTAAAGTATAAATTTCTAAATGGCTTGGTTGGTTATTTATTCAAAACTCGTTTAAAGCATTTTGCGTAGTGTTGCTTAGAGTTTAGCTGGCTTGTCGCTCAGTCAACATCAACTTAACCGGAGTTAGCTATACCGAGACTTACGAGAAAAAACAGAGAAATTTTACCGAAATAATGAAGTTCGCTTGCTACTCACACGATTTCTCTTCTTTGATCTTCATCCGAATTTCCTCTTTTAATCTGCCTTTTCGTATATCTCTTTCAGCCGCAATTTTCCTTGCCGATTCCCACTTTAGTCAACCGTTTTTTTTTCCTCACAATTTCGTTACGGGTCACTTAGGAACTTGTATGCGGCTTTTCGGAACAAGGATCCTCCAATTAATCACTATAAGTATAGAGGGAGAATCCGGTTATTTCGAGCAGAAAATAATCCTTGGAAACATTAGAAGTTAGAATTAGAATTTATTCGTCATGAAGATCCCAAGCAAGGAAGAATTGTCTGATTATATGAATGCCATTGCTATTGGTGGCCTCAAAGGTGCTGCTGTAGGTGCTGGAATATCCTATTTTACATTGAGATCAATCAATAAGCGATATCCGGCGTTTCGAACTATGGGAGCTTTCCCGAGGACGTTTGTTGCAATAGTTCCTGTCATTCTGTGTGGCGTGACTTCGATGGAGTTGTCCAGTCGAAAGTTTGAGCAGCAACGATATGGTTATATCGATGAATATCAAGAAGAAGAAAAGAAACGACGAGCTGCAGAGAAGCCCAGTCAGAGAGCACTGGAATTTGTCAATAAAAACAAATATCCTCTTATTGGAGGTGCTTGGGTCGCTTGCATGGCTGGGTCTTGGGCTGCTATTAATCGTGATAAATTGCTCACTAGATCGCAAAAGATTGTTCAAGCTCGTATGTATGCCCAGGGACTCACTGTCATTCTTCTCATTGCCTCCATGGGCCTATCATCGTTAGAAGTTCCACAGGTCGGTCCTAAACCTAAAGAAGAATGGGAAACTATGGTAGATGAGGAGATTGTTCGAGAGAATAAAGAGCATTTGCCATTGCATTTGAAGGATAGACATCATGAGGAGAAGGAGAAGGCTGGAGAGTAGATATAGAATGGAACAGATTTCAAGCCTAATGTAATTATCGTATAACTTTTGAATATAGCGGGATTTGTCTACAGTTCTACTGATTAACTTGCTCTAACCTCCGTATCAAAGACTCTGCCCATTCTTTTTCAAATATTTTAGATATTGCCATCAAAAGAGCTTCAGGAGTCTCGTACAAATCATCTCTTGGCGGTTTTGTTATCTATCATTAGTTCTACCTGCTATTACTATATGCTCTTGTTTCTACCTACATGCCAACCTTGGGTCGTAAATTGAACCACATACGACTGTTTTTCTTTAGTTGTAATATGAGTTGTTTCTCCAACTATATGACATTCGTCAAGCATGTCTGAATATTCTTCTATCAAAGCATTGTGGGCTATTTGTCTGGTATTTTCAATGGGATCCATCAAGATGCTGAGATTCTCGATCTCCAACGGGCAAACTAACAAAAACAACCAAATTACCACAAAAATTCATTTTTCTTTTATTAAGTCTTCACCATTTTAGCACCAATTTTTACATCCTATTTCGGCCCGTAAGCCATTGTTTCTATATACAAAAGTATCCCTCAAAAAGTCTACTCAATAACTCGTGTCACCAATCCTGTACCAACTGTTCTTCCACCTTCTCGCAGATTGAACCTCTGGCCAACCTCAATGGGCGTAGGATGCAACAAAGTACCAACCATTTCAGTATTGTCACCAGGGAAAATCTGGGTAGAAACATCGGCTCCTTCAGGGAAGTTAAGTATCACGGTGACATCTGCAGATGAAACAAACATCTGAGGCTTGTAGTTTTCACCGAATGGCGAATGCCGACCACCTTCTTCATTGGTTAATATGTACAAAGAGCACAAGAATTTGGTATGTGCCTTGACAGTTCCAACTTTGGATACAACCATACCTCTCTTGATGTCTTCTCTCTTGACACCTCGGAGCAAGATACCAGCATTATCACCAGCTTGAGCAGAATCCAGTTCTTTCTTGAACATCTCAATACCAGTAACAACAGTCTTTAGAGGTTGTTCGTTATAACCTACAATTTCAACTTCTTCACCCTTCTTAAGCAGACCTCGTTCAACTCGACCGGAAGCAACAGTACCTCGACCGGGAATAGAGAAAACAGACTCAACAGGCATCAAGAAAGCCTTTTCAAGATCTCGTGAAGGAGTAGGGATTTTCTCATCGACAGCATCGAGCAACTTTTCAATGGCTTTGACACCAATTTCAGGCTGCTTACCCTCAAGAGCACACAAGCCCGAACCCATAATAACAGGAGTATTTTCACCATCGAAACCGTAAGTAGTGAGTAATTCACGCATTTCCATCTCTACAAGCTCCAACATCTCGGGATCATCAATCATGTCAACCTTGTTGATGAAAACAATGACATGCTGGATACCGACCTGGCGAGCAAGTAGCAGATGTTCTCTGGTTTGAGGCATTTGACCATCAGAAGCAGCAACGACGATAATTGCACCGTCCATTCTAGCAGCACCAGAGATCATGTTTTTGATATAATCAGCGTGACCTGGACAGTCGACATGAGAATAATGACGTTTGTCAGTCTCATACTCCACGTGAGCAGAAGTAATGGTAATACCACGGGCTCTTTCCTCAGGAGCTTTATCAATAGAACCATAATCGAGGAATTTGGCACCTCCCTTTTCAGATAAAATCTTGGTAATAGCAGCAGTCAGGGTAGTCTTTCCGTGATCTACATGGCCAATGGTACCAATGTTCAAATGAGGTTTAGAACGGTCAAAAGTCGAAGCAAAGCGAACAAAACGACTTGGAACTGCAATTTGTCTGGCAACAGTGCTTTTGAAAGCAGCAGCTGCACGCAGTCGAGAGAGCATGGTGTTTGTTGGAGTGATGAGAAGGAAAAGGGAAGATTTTGGCAGACTGAAAAATACTGAAAAATTTCACTTTCTATTGGCTGCAACAGCGACATGAACAACCAGTCAAATATATATATATTTACATTTTATTATGCATTATAAACGACGTCTTTCAAGCTTACGTAGCTCAGCATCAACATCTCCAACATCGATCTTTGTGTTTTCTCGTACAAAGTATAACTTGCTTCTCTTCCATCGTTTGGCTGGTACTCTGACCAGATCAATGCTTTTGATATTATGATTGAAAACAGCCACTCGATTCTCCACAGCCACGCTTCCTATTTTGGTTCGTAATAAAAGATTCGATGCAAGCTGTCTCCTATTAATAGCAATCAAGACTCCTACAAATGATGAGCCGTCTTTCTTCTCTACTCTGACAATATCACCCTGACGAAGCCTATTATGAGCTGATCTGTCCAAAAGTTGACGTCTAACGCCATCAGAGTCAAGCTTAGAATAAAGATCTTTTTCTATTTCTAATATGGGCGCACTTCCTTTGGGGATATTTCTAGGTGTTGGAGCATATACATTGACGATATTTTCTGAGAGTGTTAATCACAGCCAATACTTATAGCACATACTTATACTTACCCCTTCTAGTTGGTATTTTATATCCTGCTGATTGTATTAAACTTCCAAAGAATTTATGCCTGAAAATATTAGGCCGCAAGGCTATGGGTCGAAATGCGTTAAACATTGCGTTCGTTCGATGGAAAAAGCGCAGGGTCAAAGAGGAATTCGAAGTTCCAACGGCGAGGCTCCAACAGAACTCTCCCTCCGTCTTACTAGAATCTTAGGAGAAAACAGCAACTACACCATGGCTGCTGTAGAACATCAAACGTTACATGAAATTCATCATGATGCCTTAACCATGATAACAGTAGAAACTCTTCCTTCTCTTGAGAATCTCACTTTATATCTCGATAATACTACCACTGTATCTCAAACGGTTGCCCTGATAAAGCATAAACTGCCTCCTTCAGTTGCCGAAAACACTTATATATCATTCTATGGCGGCCAGCCGATCTTACCAAGGCATCAAGACATGCCTGTAGGTGATTTAACGTCTGATAGATGGCTAAAACTTCGTCTAAATTTCCGGCTATGTGGTGGTAAGGGTGGTTTTGGCTCAATGCTTCGATCTCAAGGCAGTCGAATGTCGAAAAAGAAGAATAAAAATCAAAATATGGACAATTGGAAAACTGTCGATGGCCATAGAGTCCGAGACTTGAGAAAAGCCAAAGAACTGGCCAAATCATTGGATCAACGCAGTAATTTTGACAAGGAAGCACTAGCTAAGAAGAAAGCCAAATTGCAAGCTATATTGGCAAAACCAACGTCAAACGGACTTTCTAATGAAGCTGTGAATTCGGAATTTTTTGAAGAATCCGATAATTTGGTAGCTGAAGTGAGAGAAAGCATGGCTAAATCGATCAAAGCCAATAAACTGATGAAAAACAACAGTCAACCCATAATAGAACCAAAGCAGACTAAAAGCAAGAAATCTCGTTCTTTCTTCGATGAAGATGAAGAAGATTAAATACTTTATTTATATATTTATTTAGCATTTTATCACAATAACTTTGCATTTTCTTCAAATCTCACACCCTGACTGATTTCCCACTCAACCTTTTCACCACAATGAGCTCTTCACATAGAGGCGGTGATTTAAGCACGAGAATCGGGACATTCTTAACGTAAGTGCTCAATATACTAAATAGCATATAATTGTATTATTCTCCATGCTCTTATCCTGACATTAGCAAACTTCGTCGCAGGGAAATCGAGGGCCCTCAGGCCGTAGCTCTAGCTACTGCTCAGATTCTCATGAGATTTGTCTCAGCATCACGATGGATTCATACAAACGAACTCGTAGAAGAAGTACGAGCTTTTGGAAGACAAGTTGTAGCTGCTCAACCAAGAGAATTTGCATCTGGTAATATCATACGGAGAGTTTTGGCTGTCATAAGGGAAGTTGGAGGAGAAACTAAAGCTGCGTCTGCAGAACAATCGTCAATGTTCAGCCTATTATCGTCGGCTGATGAAAAATCGCGAAAAACTTCACAGAAACGAATTTCAAAGGATGCACGTGCCGATATCATTGAGGGGATCCAGGAACTAATAGATGAGATCAACAATATGGATGATACTATAGCCGGAATGAGTGTGGAAATGATCCATGAAAATGAGGTTCTTCTGACTCCTACACCGGGATCTTCAACTGTATTGGACTTTCTACTTCGTGCTGCTGCTAAACGACGATTTACGGTGCTGGTGGTTGAAAACTTCCCCAATGATACTGCTATAAGTCACGAATTCGCTGCCAAACTGTCTTCTGCAGGCATCGAAACTGTCATAATACCCGATAGTACGACCCTGGCCGTCATGAGTAGAGTTGGAAAAGTCATTATAGGTGCTACGTCTGTATTGGCCAATGGTGGATGCATTTCTTCCTGTGGAGTAGCCCTGGTATGCAAAAGTGCTCGAGAATTCTCCACACCAGTCATTTGTGTTGCTGAATTATACAAAATCTCCCCGTTATATCCATTTGATATCGACAGTATAATTGAAGTTGGAAATTCCGCCAAGGTTGTGGATTTTGCTGACGAAGAACTGGTCGACAAGGTAGAAGTCATGAATCCCATATATGACTATATTCCTCCAGAACATGTGGATATTTTCATTACTAATATCGGAGGATATTCTCCAAGCTTCACCTATAGAATCGTTCTTGATCATTATAGTGAAAAAGACATAGATATGTAGAAAAGTGGACCTCTGTTAGTATTTTCCCATCTTGCATGATCTATGAAGTTCAAGGCTGTTCTACGTAACCCACGAACTCTACGAGATATTGCTGATTCTTTAGCTACTATTCGTAAATCATGCCAGATCCGTTTATCTCCAGATTCCATTAAATTCATTTCTGTCACGTCTGTATCGAGCACCCAGGTTTGGGCCAGTTTGCCTGCTGAGGGCGTATTTGAAGAATATGAGATCATATCACAAGAAAACGACCAAATAGCCATGGAATTGAATGTAGATAGTTTTTATAAGGCACTGAAATCATCCAGCCAGGGAGATAACGCTTTTGACGACGTCCTGGTGAGGTTGCGTAAACGTGACAAAATCGCGTACCTGGCCGTCATGTTCGTTCAACGATCTGTTCATGGCGACGGTTCGAACATGATATCACAGGAGATCCCCGTCAAGTTACTGCGGATGGAAACAGCTCTGACAATCTCTGAACCTATGCATCCGGATCCTGACGTATACCTCATGATACCTAATCCGATCCAGTCGTTTCTGAAGATCTGTGACCGATATAGACAGTTAAGCTCGGCAATTCGTATCAGTGCTAATTGGAAAGGTGAATTGACGATTTCTACCGAAGCCAGCGACGTGTCAATGGTCAATGTTTCTACGACTTGGAGAGGAATGGAAAATGTCAAGGTAATGAGCTCTCAGGCATCCACAAATGGCCCATCTGCCACTCCTTCAGCAATGACACGGTCACAAACTGCAGATAGAGACACTTCTGATGACAATTACTCTGTGGCTGTAAGCTCAAAGGATTGGTGGAATGTTTTACATATTAAAAATGTCGTCAGTCATATTATCATGGGCATTTGCAGTAATCATGCTTTGATATTATATTGTTATGTCACTAAAGCAGACCAGGAACAGGACGGTGTATTAACATATTATCTATCAAGTTTAGACATTTGAATTTTCTGTTCAGTAGCGAGGTTTAATGCTTGTTTTCTTGGGCAAATTCATCAAGAAACTTCACTAATATCTCAACACTGGCTGGTTCAACGGCATTGTAATTGGAGATACGAATTCCTCCAACCGATCGATGTCCTTTGAGACCAGTCAGACCTTTTGCTGAGGCTTGTTTAAGGAATTTCTCCTCAAACCCGGCACCTTCTATCTCGAATACAAGATTCATTCTGCTTCGTACGGGGACGTCAACCCAAGTTTTATAAAGATCTTTATGACGATCAATTGCTTCATACAACTCCTTTGCCTTTTTGGAGGATTCTTCGGATTGTGCCGGAAGTCCTCCTTTCTTGAGAAGATACCCTGTGGTTTGATCTACGACATATAGAGGAAACATTGGCAGAGTGTTATATGTGGAGTTATTTTTGACAATTTGAGTAAAGTCGAGAAATATTGGTATCACCGGCAATCCAAGCTGATGAAGTTCTTCAGCAGGGGCAGTTTTCACCAAGGATTTCTTGATAATGTAAAAGGAAATGCCAGCTATTCCTATATTCTTCTGAGCACCACCGAATATTAAGCCGAATTTCGACACATCTATTGGCCTGGATAATATATTTGAAGACATATCAGCAACAAGCTCAACACCTTCAGGAACTTCTGGAATGTCGGGGAATTCAACACCGGCAACAGTCTCATTGTCGCAGTAGTATACAAAGGCCAGGTCTTTCCTATCAGAAAACTTCCATTTGCTCTTGTCAGGGATAGTAGAATACTTCTTATTACCCGTTGGATATTCACTAGCATCGACAATGATTTCGGCATCGACACCTAACCTTTTGGCTTCGTCGTATGCCCTCTTGGACCAGATTCCTGTGATTATATAGCCAGCTTTCCCCCGTTTATGATGGTCAGCAGCATAAGCAGCCAGTAAATTGGCAGGAATGGCAGAAAATCCAGCAGTTCCACCTCCCTGGGCAAAAAATACTTCGTGAGTGTCCGGAATGTCGAGAAGTTTAATGAGCTTCTGCTTAGTTCGCTCAATGATCTCTCCAGCAGGACCTGACCGATGGGATATTTCACCGACACCAATTCCCTGATTTTCATAATCTATTAAGGCTTTTGCAGAGTTTTCAATAACTTCTGCTGGCAATAAAGCCGGGCCAGCACCAAAATAGTGTACTGGTTGACGCATTTTTGGTTGATATATGAGTCAATGATTGATTTGGTCATACTTATATGGCCCATTGAATCAGGGTAAGTACAAGTCAGGTGATATTTATTCATGATTTTTGGATATTGAAAAGGAAAAAATGATGAAATGCAAGAATTGAATTTTGAAAATATTACTTCTGTTATAAATATGCAAGTTGGCTTGGGGTTTGATTCGAGTTATCAGATGAAATTTGGAGTTCAACAACCAGAAATAAGAAACTCAGAGCGGTTTTCGTCACAAAGATGGAATGTGTGCCGCACATTAACTATCGTGCTGCAGAACAAGATATGCTAGTAAGGCTTTAACATGCGTATGAACGCCTCAAAACTTCGGCCTTCGTTTCCTGCCAGTAAATCGACTGTCCATTGCAACTGCTTTTCCTCGTTTCCTCATAACGTCCTTCTTTCGTTTTATATAGTCCTTGGCAGATTCATCCTTCTTATTGGCTCGTTTCTTCTTAATAGATGTACGATCTATGGCGATTCCACTCAGATTAACGTCCTGTTCTGCAGCACCGGCACTAAGAACCAAATAGCACTTTTTCTTCTTCTTTGATTCAGCATCATCGATGACTAAACCACCCATAAATCCTGCCTGTTTAGCAGCATTCAAAATGAATTCTATTTGCTTGTCATTGCTCGGATAGAACTGACATACAGCTTTTCCTCCTCGTTTCAAACATGCAAACAACGTCTCAAAGAAATTCAACAGTCTTCTTTTAGGATCAGCTGCAGAAGTATCGGCATTACATAACCATTGAATGACAGATATACTAATAGCAGCATCGAAAGAACCAGCTCTGAAAGGTAATCCTGCACCAATATCACCTAGGAATAAGTCACCTTGGACTTCCCTATCAAGAGCATTACCAAGCATAGATGGAGCAATATCCATTCCAACCCAAGTATGACCTTCTTCAGTCAATATTTCACCAGATAATCCAGATCCGCATCCGATATCTAATAAATGCTGAGAAGGGGGAACATTGAGTAATTCCAAAGCTCTGAAGGTCATTTCTGCCTGGATATGCTGGACACGTGTTGACGTGGTATATTTTCTTGATTCTGTGTCATTATAAAAGATTTCTGGAGGAGCTGTATATTCGGGCCGTGACATATTTGATGGAGAAATGGATATTTGGTCCGTATATAATTTTTTCCAGACGGCGCACGGCTGAACAATCAGATTTTGAGTTTGGTGAACTTTACAAAAACTGATGCTTGAGTTGAATGACGTGAGTCAGATGGGCAAATGAGGGTATTTGATAGGGTGGATAGGGGATATGGAAATTATACGAAGTAAGACGGATATTATAAACAGTATAGAGAAATAATTATTGCTATCTTTAAATTTCTTTTCTCATCCAACTTTCATCTCCACAATTTCCCTTCAAACAGCCTCATCTAGTTATCGTATGGCTTTTAAATGATTAGATATGGAAAAAAAATCATATACTCAAAACAAACCGGCCTTTAATGGGCAAATATTACATTTTTTTACATTTCCTCCTAATTCTCATAATCAGTTAGCACCCATGTCTACCTGTTTTTATTCACCTTATATATCCATCCGAACATACCGAAATGCCTCTTGTTGCTCCGAAGATAACCATTACCTTACTCGATTTGGACTACCTTTTATTTATTCATACTTTAACCCACTTTAAAGGCTCAAAACATCGGGAAAATACTCTGTATTTAGCAATTCCTCATAGCTTGCAACTGCAATTGTGCAATAGCTTCTATTTATTATATCCTTGAGCCATGGAGCGTACTACCAAGCTGTTGGACCAGGCCGATATCAAGCTGGGGGCTTTGAAGAGCGAGGATGCCTCGGAAAGACCTCATTTGGCTTCCAGCAATGAATATGATACTTCCGGTCGTAATTCTCCGTCTGTTTCATCATCGGGGCATATTTCCAAGACTTCTAGCCATGTCGATGGCCTGAAACCGGTCGAGCCTCCAAGGAAGCGCAAATCTATTGGCGGTCCAAAAACTTACCGATATATTAAGATGAGTCAGATTCGAGAGGAATCGATATTCGACTCTCAGATCACCATTCACTCCCCGTTTTTCGGCTTTTGGACCCTTTTCTGGACCGTTACCGGTGTTGCAATGATTAGAGAACTCCTTTTCAATTACTTTCATAACGGGCAATTACTGGGTCATAATATCGTTCAAATTCTAACTGCTGGCTTACCAACTGTAGCATTCATTGATTTGGGTATGTACCTTGCTACTTACTTTGGTTTTGGGTTACAATTGGCAATCAAAGCGGGCCACTTGACATGGGAAAAATCCGGCTGGATCATCCAGACTGTGTATCAAACCATTTTCCTGTTTTTCTTCCTGTGGTTATCTGTGATTTTAGACCTTCCATGGATCGGAAAAGTATTTCTGCTTCTTCATTCTCTGGTGTTTATAATGAAACAGCATTCCTATGCATTCTATAATGGGCACTTTTGGAAAATCCATCAAGAATTAAATGATTCCAAACAAAAGCTTGCCAAACATAGGGAGTCTATTTCTCAAGAAGAAATCCAGAAATTACATGCATCTGTGGAGTATTGCACCGAGGAAATCACCATGCAATCAGCAACCGTTATATTCCCGGCCAATTTAACCTTGGAAAATCATTTCTGGTATAGCATGTTCCCTACCTTGGTCTATCAGATAGAATATCCTCGAAATCCTACAATTAGGTGGTCCTATGTTGCAGAAAAGGTGGCTGCTTTTTGGGGTGTGTTCTTCATAATGATATTCATTGCTGAAGAGTACTTTTACCCCATTTCAATGAGAGCAATTGCCTTGCGTGGCGCTTCTTTAGATGAGAAATTCCGCGTATATCCGTGGATTTTGCTAGATCTGGTTCCCCCTTTTGCTGTCATGTATCTTCTTGTGTTTTATCTCATCTGGGAAGTCATATTGAACGTTCTTGCCGAATTGACCAGATTTGCAGACCGTGCATTTTACGGCGATTGGTGGAATTGTGTCCGATGGGATGAATTTGCCAAATTATGGAATGTTCCTGTCCATAGGTTTCTGCTCAGACATGTTTATCACAGTTCTATTTCAGCCATGCACTTCTCCAAGACTCAAGCCACTCTATTGACATTCTTATTGAGTGCTTGTGTACATGAGTTGGTGATGCTGGTTATTTTCGGCAAACTCCGTGGATATTTGCTAGCTCTTCAAATGCTTCAATTGCCAATGGCTGCGTTATCCAGAACAAGATATGCCCGAGATCAGCTATTGCTTGGAAACGTGATATTCTGGTTTGGCATTCTTACCGGTCCGAGTATCACATGCAGCTTATATTTAACATTTTAAACCTCACAGAACGTTCGAGTATTAAATAACCCATACAATAGGTTAAATGTATGAATTATCTATATATACGTTCAAAGGGCCGGGTGTCATGAAAACAGCTGTCAAACACTTGATTGACAACCCTAGCAGCTTCCTCGTCATTTTTACAGTTAGGATTGGCTGCAACTGACAACGTAGCTCTTCTTTGAACGCATTTTTGTAATCCTTTGCTGAAATTGAGTTTGGCAGCTCGAAACATTTGAGCCGTGATTCGGCATTCTCCGGATAACGTTGAAGCTCTGATCTCAGAACAAGCATGATGGCGTAAATCTGACCAATCTACATTGAATTTGCATTCATCGTAAGCATGAACCATTTCATGAGCCAGAATGTCCTCTACTTGGCCTCTTGAATAGATGAGGTTTTGACATAGTAAAATGCCTTTCTGAGGATGAAATCCTCCTCCTTTCATTTCTGTACATTCATCGCATATTATATTTCGTTCATTGATGTTTCCTCCGACATTGGCGATTTCTCTACGCATGAATTTCACCACTGGACTGTGTGCAAGCATCCAATCGCGATATTCATGGCATCTTTTACACTGTAGAGCTGATTTCCTAGCAGCCAGATCCTTCTCAAATTGTCTTTTCTGACTGTCGTCAAGGCCAATTCCTGTCATATATGCCATGGATCTTCTCCAGAAATCGAATCCTCGAGGATATTCTTGAGCATCTTGGAGTTTCTTCTGCTCGGCTTTGCTGATATTCATTGGTGAAATTTCGTTAAAGGGAAACTTTTCACCAGGAACTTTCTCCTTTAAATATTTCAAATGCCAACAGCAGTTTCAACTTCAACAGCACCAAATAATGCAAATAATATCTGGCTAGCAGCTAGTGACAATAAGCTGGATAAAGTCAAAGAGTTAATCGAACAAGGATATAAGGCCGATGAAGGCGATTTTTCAGGCTACACTCCGATCCATGCGGCTGCTTCATATAATCATATAGATCTGCTGAATTATTTAGTTAAAGAAGCTGGTGGAAATGTGAATATCGGTGATTTAGACGGTGATACTCCTTTGCATTATGCTGAAACAGTTGGTACTGCGAGAGTTCTGGTGGAACAGCTGGGTGCTGATCCAGGTATTAAGAATCATGATGGACAAACAGCTCTGAGGAAACTGGAGGAGGAAGAAGACGAAGATGAACGAAATTATGATCTGATAGAGTATTTGAGGACGTTGGAGGGTAACAGGGAGTCCAGGAATGTGCTCTCAGGTGCTGCTGAAAGTAGCACGGAGTCTAGTACGGAGTCTAGTACAGAGCCTACTGTTGAAAACAATGACAATACCTCTTCAGAGCCAAACTTCCTTGCCATTCTTCGTGAAAACGATCTAATAGACGAATCTGGAAACTTGAACGAAACCCATAGACAGACTCTGGAAGATATCATAGTCAATGACCCAGAGAATGCCGAGAGCCGGCTTGCAGAATTCATTAGCAAATTGGTTCAAGAAAACAGATCTTCATAAACGTTAACGTTTCAGTTAATTATGCATTTTTTTACAATATTTACATGGCAGAGCATAGGAAACAAAGAAGGACATTAGCAACATGGCTGCCAGGCTCACCTCGACAAAAACGCCTGATATGCTTCTCGGGGGATTTGCACTCGTCCAACAGCTTGCAGATTCTTCTTCCCTTCCTTCTGCTTTTTCAATAGTTTCTGACGTCGTGTGATATCAGATGCATGCAGTCGAGCAAGCACATCTTTCCTTTTGGCTTTAATTGTCTCTCTGGCAACAATCTTGTTTCCGTTTGCTCGTGCTTGAATTATCACTTCGAACAATTCATAGCGAAGATATTGTTTGAACTTCGTGACCCACTCACGTCCCCGGGATTCAACTAATGATACATGGGTTATCTGAGAAAGCGCATCAATACATCTTCCATTGACCAAAAGCTCTAGTTTGGTGATTTTCGATGACATATATCCAGCATCTTCATAATCCAAAGACGCAAATCCCTTTGTGATTCCTTTTAGTTTGCCAAAGAAATCATCTACCAAATGTGCCAATGGTATAAGATATTTCAACACTGCTTGATTTGAGCCCGGGAACGAGATTTCCACCTGTTGGCCCCGATTACCTTCGCAGAGTTGAATAACTTGACCCAAATATTCTTGGGGCATGGTCATTAGAGCCTCTACGTAAGGCTCCTGTAGATCCTTAACTTTTCCTTGTGTTCGAGCACCAGGATCTGGAAAATGATCAGGATTGGTGATAATCTTCTCAGTGTCGTCTCCATATATGATTTTATATGGTACTGTAGGCATTGTGATTATAAGGTTTCTACCATGTTCTCGCTCAAGTCTTTCACGAAACACAGATGCATGTAGCGAACCCAGAAACCCAAGTCTCCAGCCTTGTCCTAGAGCATTTGAAGACTCCTTTTCTAAGGTGACTGACCTGTCGTTCAATGTCAGGTGCTCCATTGATTCCTGTAAGCTATCGAAATGAGCACCGTCTGCAGGAAATGCTCCTACATATACCATAGGTTTTACGGTTTCAAATCCAGGAAGGGGATCAACTGGCTGTCCAACATTCATGAAGGTATCGCCAATTTGAGCTTCACTGCTTTTCTTCATGGAACAGATGACATACCCAATTTGACCAGCAGTAAGCACGTCAGTGGATAGTCTTTCAGGATGCATTATTCCTACCTCTTTGACGTCGTATTTCAGACCAGTGTGAGCTGACATGATTTTCTGGCCCTTTTTGACCGTCCCATCGACTATATGAACCAGCATTATGACACCAACATAACTATCGAACCATGAATCAACTAGCAGAGATTTCAAGGGGAGCTCAGAATCACCTTCAGGACTTGGGATCTGTTCTACAATTGCCGGTAGAACTTGCTGTACATTGAGCCCAGATTTGGCACTGATACTAATAGCCGTTGAAGGATCCAATTCAAACATATTTTCGATCTGAGTCAACGTCTTACTGACCTCAGCATGCGGCAAATCGACCTTGTTGATTACAGGAATCAATTTAAGATCCAGACTGTATGCAAGAAAGAAATAAGCGACAGTTTGAGCTTGAACACCTTTGGTAGCATCAACCAGCAGTAAAGCACCACCACAAGAAGCGTAACTTCGAGACACCTCTTGACGGAAGTCGACGTGACCAGGCGTATCGACCAAATGTAATAAATAATCTTGGTTTTTGTAATTGTAAACCATGGAACAAGTTCGAGCTTTGACAGTGATTCCTCGTTCTCTTTCAACGTCCAAAGAATCCAGCACCTGACGATTATTATCACCAGCCTGAATAACACCAGTCAATTCCAAGATTCTATCACTCAATGTGGACTTGCCGTGATCAACGTGAGCCACAATAGAGAAGTTTCGGTAGTTTTGTATGGGGATTTTAGCTATTCTTTCAATGAGATCAGCTGGTGCACGACCAGCAGGCTCAGAAGAGTCGTTTTTTCGACATATAAGAGCATTATGAAATTGACGAACAGACATTAGTGCTCTGGAATATCCAACAATCGACCAACATGTTCTATTTCGCCAGCCGTGTCGAATCAGCATGTATGGTGAAATTTGTTCTCACTGAAAATCCTCCACACCTTTAAATTTTGCTTCCTCCGCACAACTCAGCATTTGCACCAACATAACACAACTCCGATGATTAGCAGCTGGGTTTTTGTTCTGGGTTTACCTGGTTTGGCTATGGCTGCTGAAGAGCAGAATAACTCGCCTTTTGGCCCATTGACGCCGTTTCTGGAGAAAGCGTAAGTAATATGATCGGTCAAGCATCGGACGAATATCTAACATAAAGTGCCACGTTTTTGATGAGCAGTACTCCGGCTAATATAACGGCCAATGACTGGAATAACATGTCGATTTTGGATCGGTTGAAGATCTATAACTGGAACAAGGAGCTGATGATTCTGTGTATGATTGTTGGATACGTTACATTATACTGGTTTGGAATCAAATCGAACGAATCTCAGGTTAAAAGATGGCTTAAGAATGTGACTCCTTTTCTTGAGGAACAGTTCTATCAGGTCGGTGTTTCTGATACCGAGTTGACTGTCCAAGATTCTCCTGCCTTATTTACTACTTATGCTTCGGGACGAGTCAATGTAGAGAGCTTTATAGCTCGATTCAAGCTGCTGGGTCGTGATAACTTTATTACTTTGTCCATGGAATATATATTTGGATTCTTTTTTGGGGGTTCAATTCCTGCTGATCGAGTGGATATTGTAGTTACTCTTAACTCGGCTGTCAAAATCCCTAATATGATCATGGCTATTGTCAACAAGGATTATATGAAACAAGTCAGGGAAGAAAACTACTTCTTGTCTTTGGTACGAACTTGGGATTCTTCTAAATTGCCTGCTTATCTCACTTATATGGTCGAGGCTTCGGAATTAATTGATTTGGTAGTCACTCCTGAGTTGCAGCAAGCTCTTGAGAATGCTCAAAACGTCCTGGAATTTGTCGCTGTCACCGATCAGCCTATTAAACGACCAGATACAATTGAAGAACTTACAGATATCGACACTAAAATCTTGTTAGCTTTAAGATTGCCTAGGACCAAGACTGACTATGAAGCCACCAACAAGCTGGTTAAGGCTGTAGTTAACCTTGGAGATCATCTTGCAAATCTCAAAAGTTTCCGACCCGAACTTTCCAAAAAGATCAAAGCTACTCGGGAGGCAGAATACAAGAAGCTTCAGAAAATATTGGATATGCAAAGAGCCGATGATTTGGCTTATAAAAAGGCAGAACAAAAGAGAAATGAAGCACGAACTGCCGACAAGTCACTTGCCGATCAAAAGAAGGCAATTGCAAAAGAGGAGCGTCGAAAGCAAAAGAAGCAGCAGAAGAGGCAATCTATTCGATAAGAATTATGTATAATAAAGTGATCTGACGTAAAACAATGGACATTAAAATTTTTAACCATTAACTGGTACTTCGTAGAACTAAAATTACAGAGTCACCTCTCAGGAACATTTTACTGATAAACCTATCCCGATTCACTGGTTTTGCAGCTTTTCCTTTAGAGTTTTTCGGGGTTTCTGTCCACATCTATAATGGTTAGATCTACGTATAGCTAACAAACAAACAGACAACTTACCTCCTTGACATTTTCAAGAACCATGTTAGAATGCCTATCAAAGGCTTTTACACGAGCAAGAAGCTTCTTGTTATTTCTGCATGATATCAGAACCTGAGTATGATTCTGTACTGCATTCTGAAGAACTGATAATGGGCCATAATTGAATTCGTATTCTTCCAGTTGAACCAACTCGGCGTCTGTTAGCTCTGATTTACTTTTGCCAACAAGTTCACTGTATGTTAGTTTTTAGGTTGTTTTCGCTAGAAATGTTGTTGTTACTTACGCCATAATGAGATGATGGAAGAAGTGAAATTTGGAGAAGTGGGAAAACAGTGGAGACGAGGGAGATGGTGGTTGGAAAAAAAAAGGAGAACTGTAGATAGCTTTTTTTGCAATTTATTGGAGAATTCTAAATATTTTATAGTTTGAATGCAGTTTAATGAATTTTGACGAATTTTCGTGAATTTTTGCTGTAGTATGGTGGCCCTTCGGGTGATCTTCTTGTACGGACTAAACGATCAACAGAGCATCAGCCAGATCTTTCAGGGCTCGCCTTGTCGAATTTTTCCAAATCCACAACAAAATGATTTACATCAAGTCCTTTCATACCGTATGCCTTAAATTTTGAGAATTCGCATACAAATCTGAAAACTCGGGCCCTTTTTATGCTGCTTTACGACATTACTGACCGACCCCAGCCCTCATCCTTCGATCTTGAGCACCTATCTTGGAATATATACACTCCTTCCTCCATTACAACTTGCCAATACCTGTAAATCCAATAAAAAGCCTCCGATCACAGCCCCATACCCTCCCTACTTTTTGCCTGTCAACTTCCATCCAATACCAACCGGTGTATTGAACGGTTCTAACCAACCATCTCCATATCCACCACACAAAACCCATTGCAAATCAAGACCTTTAAAGTCCTTAATAAGCAGCTTATTATGTTCCCAAAGCGTTCGTAGTTGTGCTTCTAGCATCTCCTTCCATCTTAGCTTGTCCAACGTTTTCAGTAACCACTTCCGGCTGTTTACCAACAACTTTATATATGATCCGATATTAGGAACTGAGATATTATAAATATTGGAGCTAGCTGTTTCCAATGTAAGAAATCCAGCCTGAAAGAGTGATGATTTCGGTGACATATCCAGTGAATATTCATCAAGATCAGCAGTTGTAACAGATACCGCATCTGGTTTTCGCTTTAATAACGTTTTAAGCTTTTCCAGATCATCAGCGGCTTTCTTATTACCCTGTCCCTGATAGGTCTTTATGAACTTGTCCATGATACCATAGAAATCCTTTGCCATGATTATCAGATCATCTATATCAACCAGAGTCACTGTAAACTTTCTAATTTCCCCTTTTCCAGCCAGATACATGACCTCACGATCGACAAACGTAGCTTGATCTGTAAATATTGCCATCAACTGGCCGTTCGAAACTAATGGAAGAACATGAGTTCTCGACTGTTCTAATCGAGCTTTGCTCTGTAATGACAATTTCATATCCTCAGGATACTCAGATATCCACATATGATCCAATATATGTTTGATAGCTGGTAGAATCGGCGATGAAGAAGCCGTTTCGTTAGCCTTTTGCCAGTCTAATTTAACCTGTCCACCTATATCATCCAGTTTGACCTGTTTATTTTTCCTCTTAACATCTCGTAACTCCTTTTCTTCTTCCAAAGTTTTAATCAACGCCAAATCTTCAGGCAGTAAAGGCACAGGAGTGTTTGATTTGTTCCTGTTACCCTTCGTGATTCGTGACGTTGATGATCCAGTGAAGAGCATGATGCATGCAAGGCTGTAGCCGAGAGAAGGTAGAAAAAACTGAGGGTGAAATTATAGTTAGGAGACTAACATTTGTAAGAATGTGATAAATATGTGAAAGTAGGGTAAATCAAGTGATTGAATTATTCGATAAATTATCATTTGGTGATCTTTTTCATGTTAATATTGATGATAATCGGGTAAATTGAGATAAAATCTCCGTAGTCCGCCATTTTCCTGCTTGTTCCCCGATCAGCTTCTGTTAGACGGAAAACGGGCCGAAAAATACCAACACGCAAATTGATGCTATTTTCGAGTAGAGAAATACAATACAATACAATTAAATAATTAATCACATAATTTAAAAAAGAGTCATTCATATCTATATCTTAACTTTCATCCAATCATTCATTTATACCTTCTGTCTAAATCTCCCTTTGTATGGCTAAATTCCGTACCTACATATAAAACTGGGAATATAATTGCTTTTTCAATGTATTTTTCCGGCCATTTTATCTCTTTACCTGTAATAGCCTCACACGGCACTGTAACATATTGCAGACAAAATGTTGCTTCAAACCGATGAGTGAAACATGTGTGAATTTGTTTTATGGTCTGTGTGCATATTTAAGCGAATAAAAGCCTATGAAATGCCAAGAATTGCCTAACTTGCCCTAATTACTGGATATGGTAATACACATGGGCTAATGGAAGCATTCACATTGGTCGATATGAGCAAGTGCCGAAAAAAAATGTCGACTCATTGGATATTCAAGTGGATTTACATTATAAAAATGCATGGCAATATACCTCAGATTATATGGGTCAAATTACAGAACAGTCTTTAATTTGGGTGGCCGTGTCATAAATTACATCATATGGTTATCTCTCATTGGCATTTTCCGATTAGATTTAGCCACCAAGAAATTTAACTTTGCAAAGGGCATATCTCCAAAAAATTATATAATACTACGCGTAAAATATAATTAACACCTTAAATATAGCAATTTTTTCTCCCCGTTTTTCCCCCGCTCCTTCCACCATTCTTTTGTTATCATCTAAGTTCCTATTTGGGGCTGAACCCCTGCCCTCAAAGGCGGCGGGTCTATCAAAGCACTCGCTTTATTTTTAAAAATTCACAAACTTGCCTTGTGCACCGTATCTTTTTCTGCAGATATGCTTTTCAATAAATATGGAAAGGGTCTTGGCATTCTTGTTGCATTAATTCTTGTTAATCTCATTGGCCTGATATACTTGGAAAAGTCCCCGGCATCTCTTATACAAAGTACAAAGAAAGCTCTACAGGTCCAGGAAGAACCTTTAATAGACAGCAAAGTTAATATTGGAAGCGCCGAACGTCCGATATTTGTCAAATTACGCTCTCCTGGTAATGCTACTCTAGGGTTTGATTCCATACAGTATATTAATGTACATTATCGATATGATTATGATGACGCTATAACCATGCAGTCTGTGGTGTCTGGTTTGAAAGTCGACAGGTACGACGCGGTTACATACGACGATATTCATGAAAAAGGTTTACCGCCAACTTCCATGTTTCCTCCTTTGCATATGGGAGGCAAAGCATGTTTTAGATCTCATCAAAATCTTTGGAGAAAGGTTGTTGCTGAGAATTTGGCTACCATGTTAATTTTGGAGTCTGACGCTACATGGGATATCAATATCAAGGATATTACATTACGGTTTGCAGCTGCATTGAATGAACTGCTTAAAACATCACCAGCTGCCAAATATCCCGAGAATCAGCCTACAGAGAATGACCCATGGAATAGTGTCAACTGGGATATCTTGCACTTGAGCCATTGTTATGAAGCAGACCTATATGCTGATGATTATATTATCTATGATGATCCTAATGCTCAAATTAAAGATTATTATTTTGGTCTTAAAATGAAGGATCAGCGAGCAGTTAGACGCAGTGGACATCCTATATGTACAACAGCATATGCAGTTTCACAGGCTGGAGCGAGAAAACTACTTTTACGTGGCTCATTAGACTATGACGAACCTGTAGACGTGGTCATATCTAGAATGGTCGATAGTGACCAGCTTATTGCATATGTTCCTGATGGAGTAATGTTTGCACAATGGGACTATGTTAGAGGCATTGGAGCTGAAAAACTCAATAGTGAGATTGATAATCCTCCTGAACAATCGTCTGAGCACTTTGAAGAAAACTGGGCAAAGGTGCATGAGGAGCGAAATATATGGAAGATCAATTATTTGTATGAAGGTGGAGACGAGATTCGAACTCCAGCATATCAGAAGTTGAATGAGATTTTCTATGGAAGTGAGGCTCCAAAGAAGCAATGATTGTATTATGGTAGAATATGGTTTATAATGTTATAATAGTTCATGGAGTTTATCATTTGATCAATTCATTTTTTTTTCGATTACTCACACCCCCTTTCGGATATAAAAAATTAAGCGCGTGTTGGTTGTTAGTATCAACATTTCTTTTTTTCGGATAGATCTAAATTAAGGTCGAGACGGAGGATAAAATATATTCGTATAACAATTGGATTAATTCTTGAATATTTATTATAATTGAAGTATAATGACGTCATAAAATCGATGCAAATTTTTCAAAACTATAACCCTTTATTTCCTTTCTTGGTTCATCTCGCTTAATTCGTCCCTTTTCTCCGCCAAGCCATACGTTACAATGAACCAACCATGAAGAAGACTCACCATTTTCCACCGCGCAGTCATTTCAGTGTTTTTTTAGCAGATAGAACGGGGTTCATTCGTTTAGAGGAGTTTCCAGATGATTTTTAAAGGTCTAAATGCCTTTATTGTGTTTGGAACACTCTTTATTGTCGACTTATTATTCTTCTTTCCTCATTCAACAAAGCCTTTGATAGAACGTACCAAAGAAAAGTTACGATATAAGACGAAAAATCCATTAATTTCCGAAAATGTCAATATTGGAACCGATGAAAGACCTATTTATGTGAAATTACAATCTCCGGGTAATGAGACCTTGGGTTTTGGTTCAATATATTATATCAATGTCGATTATAGATACGACTATGATGATGCTATGGTAATGCAAGCAGAAGCCTCAGGATTACAAGTCAACAAGTTCAAAGGTATTACTATTGACGAATTGCATGAAAGAGGTCTTCCTCCGTCGTCTAATCGAGATTCACCGCTGCTACCGGGTGCCAATGCATGTTTCAGGTCCCATATGAATCTGTGGAGAAAGATCATCGAGGAGAACTTATCTACCATGCTTATTTTGGAATCAGATGCCACATGGGATAGTAATATCAAGGAAATCACTACACGATTTGCTGCTGCATTGAATGAATTACTCAGGACTTCTCCTGCTGCAAAGTATCCACTCAATGAGGCTACTGAGGCAGATCCATATAATAGCATCAACTGGGATATCTTGCATTTAAGCCATTGTTACGAAAGTGACGATTTTGCTCATGATTATCTTATATATAAGGATCCTCATGGTCAAGAAATGAATTATTATTTTGACCGTCCAATGAAAGGTGAACGAGCAGTTCGTCGTAATGGAGCTCCTGCTTGTACTACAGGATATGCTGTATCTCAACAAGGAGCTCGAAAACTCCTTTTAAGAGGATCACTTGATTATGATGATCCAGTAGATATGGTAATTGCACATGAAGTCACTAAGGGAAATATCATTGGTTATGGCCCTGAAGGGGTAATCTTTTCTCAATGGGAATATGCTCGAGGGATAGGAGCAGAACAGTTAAACAGTGAAATTGACTGGAAAGAGGAGGAAAATCGTGATAATTGGGATGCTGACTGGGAAAAGGTGCTGAAGGACAGAAATATATGGAGGATGAATTACATGTATGAAGGAGAACGGGCTATTAGACATCCGGTGTACCTGGATTTGAATCAGAGATATTATCCGGCGTGATGCTGTAATTATACGACTCTTCGCGGTACTATTTCATGTTTATTAACTTCACAGTCTATGTTTTTGTATTTCAGTTATTTTTCGTATTTTATTGTAAGTTATTGTAGATTTAATGATGGTCTTTTTCGAGATAAGTTCTAGATTGTTCCGGTATTTGCTGGGAAATTCCAGACTTCCCATACAAAACCACTTAAAAATATCAGCCATCTCTTCATTGTTTTTTGTTATATTTTCAGTGCCATATTTATATAAGTTTTTCTTTTATTTTATTCTTACATAATCCCTCTCAAACATGGAAAACCTACTTAAATGGTCAATTGAAGCTCAAAATGGCTCAGATGCTCCACGAACAAAACTGGATCAAAAGGCTCTTAGTGAACTATTAGGTGGAGCTCCTGACGATGCAACTGTCATGAAACAATCTGTCGCTATAGCTATAAATGATGAATTCAGTATCGAAGATAAAGAAACTGCCCTGGATAACCTGGAGATGATGGTGGAGAATCTGGACAATGCTAATAACATGGAATCTCTGGGTCTATGGCATCCTTTGATTACAACGTTGGTCGCCAAAAATACACCTCATGCAGTCAAAAAGATGATTTGCTGGGTGTTTGGAACTGCTGTGCAGAATAATGAAAAGGCTCAGAAAGATCTGGTTGGTAATGAAGGTGCTGTGGAGGCTCTTTTGGGCCTGGTCAAAGACGAAGATACTGAACTTTCTTCAAAAAGCTTATATGCATTAGCTTCTCTACTGGGTCATTCACAGGACGCATATGTGCATTTTGAGAAACATTCAGGCTGGAAAACTGTCGAGGATGCTGTGAATCCGGCTGAAGCTCATGCAAAAGTATATCTCAAAGCATTGTCAGTAGTTACATCTTTGGCTGACATAGAGCCTAGTCAACCTAAGCTTGAAATTCTTCGTCATGGGCCCATAATAGGGCATATATTTGCAATTCTTGACGGTCCAGAATATGCTCATGCTCATGAAAAGGCTCTAAATACCTTGCATGTACTATCTCATGTGGGATTGGAATTAACAGACAATGAAAAGACTAAGTATACCGGTTTCCGCAATGAACTGATTAAACAGGGTAAAGTGGATCATGATAGTTTAACTTTGGCGTAGGGCCTGGGCCATTTTGGCGTAAGGTTGTGGCTATTAATTATACTTATAGAGAATAGTGTCGTAGTGTTACTTTGGCATTATTCTATGACATGAATGAAATTTGACGATTTTTTAATATTTCATCATCCCATTAACCCCATTTCTTCTCTGATTCCGAAAAATCATCCTGTAATCCTCGTCCTGCTCGCTCATTTTCCAATTCTTGGTCAAACTCTTCCTGAGTCTCGTCGTAATCATGTGCTCTTTCATCCAACGTAGATGTGCCTATAGCTGATCCTAAAGGTCTTGATGGTCCTTGCTTTCTTTCAGCTCGAATTCTGTCCCAAGAACTCAAAGGTGCTTGAGGAGAGTTCTCAGCCATTTCAGACTCTCGTTCAAATGGATCGACATTGTCGTCTGTCAACACATCTTTTTTGCTTGGATCAGGCACTGGCTGTTCGGGTCTCTGCTTTGGAAAAGGTGCAGGTCCTCGATTTGGAAAGGGTTGGGGTCCTCGATTTGGAACTCCCGGAGGATGTGGAGGTCCTCTATGAATTGCCAGATTATAAGGAAAGATGAGCTCCTGATGCCAATTGATCGTCTCGGGATCGTGCATTTTCTTCGATGAATCCTTGGCTGTTTCTCCATAATAAGAACGACCTATTTCCGCCGGGAAATTCATCAGAATCCGATAAGCAGATTGAGCTGAAGGATTATATGACAAGGACCGATCTCCATACCACCAGCCGAGAGATGAGCCTAAATTACCAGCAAATATTATAGTAGCAAACCCAATAAATACCGATAATCCCCGAGTAGGTCTCTTTTTGTCGATATAGCCGAGTTTCTGTGCATATCGAGGAATTTGGATGCCTAAAAACAAGGCAGGAAGCGAGAATAGAGGACCTCCAATCAAAGGAGCATTGAATGCAGAGGTGAGATTCTTACGATCTTCCGTCTCGAGATTATTATCAAGGCGATAGAATTCATGAGCGAGTTTCAAGTTCTTCTGAAACTCAGGACGTTTGGTGAAATCAACATTGGATGCCATGTTGATCTGCTGCTTGGGGTAAATGAGAGCAAGCTGGGATTGGCCGGGGAGAAGCACTAAGAGAGCAGAGAGGCCAAAAAGAGAAAATTGGTTTAAATGATAATACGAAGAGTAAGTAAACAATAATGAAAGAAAATGAGTTTATTCTGTAATTGGAATTTCGAAATGCTGGAAAGTGGTGAGTTGAATACTTGAACTGCGGAGCTCAATCACGACCAAGACGATCAATCTACATTTTTCACATTAAAATTACAAGTTATTAACGATGTCCAGATACAAGATTTCGGTTGGACAAAGTAAATCCTCCAGTATTCGTTGAAACCCTATATCGAATGAACTTCAATCTCCAAACTGCTCAACTGTCGATACACATCCGGTGGAATTCGATTATGAATCATACCAGCATATGTCATGATATTCGTCGCTCGTTCATGATAGTAATTGATACTGGCAATTGCCAACTGATTAGGTCGTCTGGCCTCGCTGACTCTTCTACTTTCATTCACACAGCATCTCATAGCCATAAGCAATATCAGGGGTATATTCTTTGACAGCGACTCACTCAAACCAGAAAACTCTTGAGCGGTGATTCGAATTGAATCCAAAGTGGAAGAACTTGATATTGGCACAAGTCCCGACGATTCAATATTATCAAGACATGCAACCCATGATCCCTGCGCATATTTTTCTCTTGCTTCCAAAAGATGAACTAAAGCACTGAATGTCTGATTATTCTTCGCTGAAATCCTCATACTCACAGCTGGATTCTTGCTGTATATAGTATAAAGATATCTTGCCAGTTGTTGAGGATCATCTGCTGCAACCGCAATTGATACATCATCTGGCAGTGCTGTCACGGTGCTAATGACATCCGAAGTCATTAATAACTCGCCAACGGACTTATTAATTATCCCCAAAGCTGCATCATAGTTTTCAGAAAGTTGATATAACAATGCTGCATCACCTGCACGTCCATCTTCCAAAGCTTTGCTTGCAGCTTGACTTGCTATAGCGTGAGCAAACTCCGTAGCATCAGATATTCCGAGATGATTCGCAATACGTTCAATGCAACCAGGTACAATAGTTCCATCTTTAGAGAAGTCTCCCAGCAACGCCGAAAATTGCCTTGTCTCCAATACCAATTCTTTCAAGGCCTCATGACAGAAAGTAAGATAATTTTGACCTTTTTCTCCCGGCAGATCTGTATTCATTGTAAGCAGCATAATATAAAACACAACAAGTGCAGGATCAGACTTTCGGAAGCCTTTTGTATAGAACGCAATTAGCCGAGGAAAGTTTAAGAAAGGATGTCCACGACTTAGACAGATTTGGGTAGTGGCAGAGTCGTCGTCAGTAATTATCAACTGCGACCCGATCTGCTCTGGTTCTGTAACCACTTTCAAAAGTCCATAATAGTCCAACACAATAGCAAAATGTACGGCTTCCAGTCTGCTGAAACAGTAGCAATTCTGAACTGCTAGTTCGAATTGACCCGTCAACAAAAGAAGTCGGAAATACAATCCTGGCTTAGATCCATCTGGATTAAAATATGACTCGCCAAGATCGGTAATACTTTTTTGCAAATTCTGCAGTGTGAATACTTGAACTGGATCGGGCAAGCCATCGGTAGCTGTAACTACTAATAATTGAGCCCATACCCAGTCTTCCAACGTGCTAACAACATCCGATGGATATGATGTATTGTGAATATCGCAACCGCTCAGAATCTTATAAAGGGTATACTTGTAAGGATCGTCTGTGGTTGGATCAAATGCTGCTATTCTCCTTTCGAAATCCTCTCGCAATCTGGGCATCAATTCTATGCCGACTTGGTGCATTGGATTATCAGCAAAACTACTGATATAGGTAGCAAAAGAGCTCTCAAATCCACTGAAATGTTTGAGATGTTCAATCGCAAACTTGCGAGCTTCTTTATAAGCACCACTTCGCAATAAATAGTACAAAATACCCCAAAACGGCAATCCATTGATTATTTGAAGTCTTCTCGAAATCGACTGACCTGACTTCTCAAGAAAGTTTTCCAAGTAACTTCTGACCTTTATCAATCTGGATGGGATACCACCTCCTTCCTGCTTGCGCACATTGGCGTTTCGTATAGTATCATCAACGTGATTGAAAAAGGTTGTTCCCAAATGCATAATACCACACCTTGTTATGTTTATAGCAAGGTTTCGTGCTGAATCGCTAGGTTGATTGTCGGCAGGCAGATATGAACGTACAAAGAACTTCGTGGGAAGCAAAGCGTCTTCTCGTTCTCCGCATACATCTGCCAAGAAAGCCCAGGCAAACGCAATGCTTCTTCCCTGCAAATCATCTGCATAAGTATAGTCATGTGCAATTTTTTGAAAATTTACGCAAGGACGGCTCCAGATGCGAATGCCGCTCAGCATGCTAATCTTTAACACCAATTGACCCTGCTTTTGGCTCTTTTCGTCAGCATTGACGGCCGCTTGGTCATGTGCAGGATCTCCTCCAGATGATATTGCTGTATATAAAGGTCGCGAAAGCTTGTTATTGCTTCGAAAGTCGAATCTTTCAGCAGTGACGCCTAAAAAGCTTAGTTGTTCTGGCCCGGCATTGAGATGCACTAAAGTAACGTCCGTAAATTCAAGTTCCCCATTAACAGGACCGAGAATTCTTCGACCAAGTGAAACTTTTCCCCAGGTTGGAGCAGAAGGTTTTGACGTAGAAGACCGGAATGAAGATTGACCCTCGGGATGCTCTTCGCCTGAAGGTAAGCTTAAACCAAAACTCAAGTATATGTCTTTTCTGTGTTCTCTCCAATCTATTCTGATATTATCAGACAGGAAGCGATCATATTCATTTAAGGATGCTTTACGGAATTCTTCAATATTGCTCACAATATTGCCGTCTTTTTTGCCTTGTAAATATGATTCCATCCCTGTTGAGGTCTTAGCTTCAGATCTCTTTGTGAATTTCAGCAGTTTCTGAAGATCGCTATGAATTCCCTCTGGCTTAACTCCAGCCCCAGAAAGTAGATAATGAGCGGTAGTATCATTTTCATTGGACTTTGTCTTTTCCCACAGAGACCGTGACATCTCACCAATCTCGTGTATCTTATGAGGAATTGGACCGGTATCGACCGACTGCAAAGGTAAATTGCGTGCAGCTTCCAATAATTCATCTATTGATAAAACAGGACGTGTCGAATCAGCTGGAACTTGATCAGTTGGGGTTGACGAATCAAGACCACCACTCTCAGCAGCAGTTCCTGAACGAGTGGCACCTCGATTGGAGCCTAGCCATTCCTCCAGTTCGACTAGCGATGTTCCACGTTTAGATTTCCCTTGTTCAGCGGCTGCTGCTGCCTGTGCAGGGAACCCGTTGGACTTGGATCCATCGAATATGGAGCTTTTCAGAGAATATTTATCACCATTGGCGGAAAAATCACTACCATTAGATCGTGAAGTTGAAGCCGTCAAGGGTCCTAAGCTGGAAATAGACGCTCGATCAGACAGTCGTGGTCTGAAACGATCTGTTGATTCCATTGGTGAGTTGAGTTGAAAACAAGGCTGAAATTTGAGAGCGGGCTCAGAAAAGTCAACAATCCACAGAGAAACAGAGGAATGGCAGATTTACAACGAGAACAGACATTTTTGATTGCTGAATTGGGAATGTTAGCCGATTTCAATTAAAATGGCGCCAAATTTATTTATATATCACTTGTCATTATTCATTTAATGATGCATTATCAAATCACTATATCATCTATGCTAAGTCTCACCATGCAACTCGTAAAACTTCCGTAACCGACTTTCCGCCTCCATAACACTCAATCCTGACGAGCTACTCGTCATTGCCTGTCGAATCCAATTCGGCAATTTCTTCTGTATTCGGTTCTGACCGTATCGTTCATCTATTAGTATAACTGAAGCATAATCAGCAGCATGTCTTATAGCCCGACCGATACTCTGATTAACGGCTCTCATGCACGCATTTTCGTAAAATTCCTTTGCTGCAGCAAGCGCATCTGGTCTTGAGCCCCCTTTAGCTATGACACGCGACTCAATGTGTTGTCTTTTGGCGGTCATTTCTGCCGAATACATGTTAGGAAACGGTAATCCCACCATGATAACTGCTCTGGCTCGATCATCACTGAAATTGATTCCTTCCGACATTTTACCACCAACAACTCCAAAAAGAATTCCTCCTTTTCCCTGAATAACTGCCTGGTCAAACTGTGCTAGAACTTTGTCAATTGAGCCTTCACGAGGTTCTGTAAACACTGGCTTTATAGCTTCCAACTTCGACAATAACCCACTAGTCTGCCACTCCTTCAAAACGTTCAGATGCTGATAACTAGGGAAAAATACAACCACTCCTTTTGAAATCACAGAAGCAAGTTGAGCTAATGTCTTTCCAAGAGCATTGATTAATGGTTGACTGTTTCTAGTAGCAAATGTAAATAGAAATTTCTCGCCAAATCCCGAACTTAATGTGCAAACATCAAGATTTCGTTTCGGTATAACATGTCCACAACTGAATAACTTGATATTTTCCAAGGGCATATAAGGAAATAGATGATCCAGGTAATCTGAAGTGGGCTCCATAGTACCTCCAGCCAATATGACACATCGAGCATCTTCTACTAAATCTCGAATAGCTTCACTAGGATCTAAAAGTAGATATTCCAATGTCAGTTCTTTCGTCGATTCCAAACGACCAAAAAACACCTTTCCTTCTGATGATGGATTTGTCACAGACGTAAGGAACTGGATGACTTTTAATAATACCAGTCGTTCTTGAGGTTCGCCATCATTTTCCAGTTTCTCCAAATATCGGTCAAGTTTAAAAGCCAGTTTGGATTTCTGTAAGAACTTCTGCAACTTATAAGCATTAACAGTATCCCCACTAGAACGTCCAAATAGATCATTAGGGTTCACTTTAGTTCCTGGGGCAATATTTTTGGGATTTGACTTTCCATACTCGAGTAAAAATTTATGCAATCCTTCAACTACCTTGATAGTTTGAGATAAATAGCTTCTGTTCGTGCTACTGAGTCTATTGTTGAACTTAGCTTGGTAAATCTCTAGACCCTTCATTGCACGTCGAATGTCCGAAGAAGAAACTGAGACGGAATTAATAGAAGAAATAACATCCAGAATATTATGAGCTTCATCAATAATTATAACAGAATTCTTGACATCAATGGCTAGAGAATCTCGAGAAGATCTCTGAAGTAACAATTGATAGGGGAGCGTAACGATTTCTGCTTGGCGTAATGCACCACCACGAACACCGTAATAAGGGCAAACACCAGCATCTTTTCCAATTGATGCAAGTTCCTCGATATCATGAATATCGGCCAGAACGTTGTTTTGAAATTCAGTCAAACGGACTCGAGATTCCACAGCATGTGGATTCATTAGAAATTCACACTTAGATGTGGTCGAGGATTGCAAATCTAAACAAGCATCATTCATTTGAGACGTAGACTTCATTGCAGATACTTTAGGATGTATGCATAGTTGTTTACGTGAACCCAAGGAGACCTGCTTGGTGGATTCTTCGTCTAGAGAAACAGTCGAGCTAGGAAACTTAGCTAGCTTCAATTGGCCAGCAAATTGTGACAATTGTGAATGAGTTCGTGATGCAAAGAAGATTTTCACGGGGTTGTCAATCAGAGGTTCCGAGGATGTACTTGCGGCTGCAGCTTGGTTCGACAATTCATTTAGAAGCAATTGAACATCGGAATTGACCCCAGAGCCATTAGTAGTAGCCACGTTCGCAATATCGTCTAATAAATAATCATCTAAAGAGTTTCCAGTTATGGAATTCGCCCCCACACGTGATCTCTTAGCCGGAGGAATATCCTGCTTCAACTTGGCTTCCTGTTTCTCTCGCAGCTGAATTGATCGGATTTGCTGCAATTTCTGCTCAAATTCTTTTACGCGATCTTCATATGCAGATCTGCGTATACTTGCAGCAGTTTGTTTGATCCAATCAGGCTCATCATTGGCATGGTCGGAGACTTTATCATCAATATACTGATTCTTCTTGAAATCTCTTAACCATGTCATAGAGGCACATATCAACGATAAGGTTTTCCCTGTTCCAGTAGGAGATTCAAATATACCGATTTTGTATTTATCAATGGTCTCATATAAAGAGGTCATAAAATCCACTTGGATCGGATAAGGATCATAAGGATGATGATATTTGTTTGGCTCGTTTACTTCATTCATATCATCGTTTGATTCCTTCATATCATATTCTTGTCGTTCTCCTGCAAACTCGTTTATTCCTGCGTGAATTCCATCTGCGTGATTTTCAGTCCTGGACGCGTTCTGAGGCTCATTGGCCATTTATTCCGAGCATAAAAATCAAGTTGATGTGTGCAGGCTTAGCAAACTTTATTTCTTATACAATTGCTTGATTGATAAAAGTTGGTGATAGAGCAGCTTGATTGGAGAAAGAAGGAGAAAAAGGCAGTATATTTGAATATAATAGCTGTATCAAGACTATATCAGAAAAAAAGGGGATATAAGAGAGTGTTTTGGTGTTTTTTTTCTTGTATTGGCATTTGATTGATATTGCGGTATTATCAATCACGTGATGGGGTCTCCGATATTCATTTCTCGGCCTCCACCCGGTCTATCGTTAAGAGCAGTAATTCGAGGCTTACAATTGACTATTCTTGGTGGTTATAGAGCTTTAAAGAACCCTGCTTTACCTAAGTTGGGCTATTATCAGAAGGCTCTTAGGGCTCTAGCTATCAGTATTGGTATCCAACTGGTATTATGGGCCCCATTTCTTCTCCTAAGACTTATATTTGGAGTATTCCATTATATATTTGAATCACATGATACTTCATCTGCTGATTCTTTCACTGACACTTTGTGGTTTTTACAGACTCATGTTTTTAACGTTGGTCCGTTGTTGATATCTTTGACGAGATTTGCTCGGCCCGATATGGATCAACTGTAGGTATACGACGGGCAGGCTTCTTCTATTAGCTTTTTGCAATTGTCTTCTAACTTTTAGTTTCTTTGAATCTCTTAAATGGGTTGATTATGTTTATAAACAGAAACATCCTGAATCAGACAGAGAATACTATACGTCTTTGATGAATGTACAGACACCGCATGGAACTGTACGACAGGCTACTACGTTTATATGGCGAATTATCAGCTCAATTATGGCCTTTTTCACTAGAAGAACTTCTGCTACTACTACTACTACTTCTACGCCTACAAGAGATGCACCTTCAAACAACAGCTGGGGTTCCAACAGTGGCTCCAGTTTTGCTCAGAGATACATTCAACGGTCATTGTATACAGCTGCCATTTACTTCCTATCTGGTTTGCCGATAGTAGGTCATTTGGTAATGCCCCTGGCATCATTCAATTCACTCAACACGACTGTAGGGACTGCTCGAGCCATTGAATTCACCGCAGTTTGTGTTTTGATCCCTAGACGGTATATGGTGATGCTTCTTTCGTCTTTCTGGGGAGGACGAGCTCTGGTTCGAGAACTACTTGAGCCATACTTCAAAAGGGTGCCATTTCCTCCTCAAACAAAAGCCCTGTGGTTTTCACATCGAGAAGGAATTCTCTTTGGGTTTGGATCTGGCTTTTTCCTACTTATGAGACTTCCATTTATTGGAGTTCTTGTGTATGGATTTGCTGAGGCCAGTTCTGCCTATCTTATCTCGAAGATTACTGATCCTCCACCAGCGCAGGCATCACGTTTCACAGCATGGACGGAGCAACAGGCTACATGGACGGCCAATGATCATGTTGGAGAACATATAAGTAATGATGGGTTTGATATGCCGGGAAAATGGTCAGAGCCAGTACATGAGCCACAAGCACCACCAATACCAAACAAGTCTTTTTAACCATAAAATCATTTATATATAGGCATTCGAATGTATTATTAACTCTAAGCTATAAACATCACCCTGTTTGGCCGGTTTTCCCAATCTCTCAATTCTCGCGTCTGTCCCCTGTGCGTTTACCCGGTGGGGCTTGCCAGCTTTACACCTTCCACCGCCTTTTGAACGCCAACTTTTCATCAAACTCTCGCCCGAAAAAGCCCACCTGATTGAAACCAAGTTGCATATCAAAAGATTAGGAATTGCAACTAAGGTAGAAAAAACTCTCAGGTTGATTGGATTCTGTACGGCTGGTCAAACCCTCGGACACTTTATTAGATAACAAAGGTCATTTAATTTGTCAAATAATCAATCCCCTTGAAAAAAAACACCACCATGTCGACAGGTTTACAACGAAGAAGAGTTGCAGGATCATCAGCCAATTCCAACAATGATAATGACGGTAATTCGGGCTCTAGACAAGGTAGTGGAAGTCGTAGAGCCAATGGGGGTTTAGGAACAGAAAGTCCATCTTCTTATGTTGGGGAAGACGGCCGTATAATAGCATATGACCCCGAGGATATGAGGGCCACTTTGGCAGAAAAAACCCAGCCGAAATTGACTTTGATGGAAGAAGTCTTATTGACAGGACTCAAAGATAGACAAGGATATACGTCATTTTGGAATGATAGCATATCTTATTCTCTACGGGGATGCATTATAATGGAACTAGCATTTCGTCATAAAATTGCCGTAGTCAACGATCCGATTCGGCGAAGATTCGCGCTTCCTGATCGTTTCATAGAGGTGATTGACGATAAAGTCACGGGAGATGCCTTGCTTGATGAAACCATTCGAATCATGAAAACTTCGGAACCTCTTAGCATTGTCACCTGGATAGATTACCTCAGTGGAGAAACTTGGAATCTTACCAAAATGAATTATCAACTTAAGCAAGTTCGTGAACGTTTGGCCAAAGGTTTGGTTGATAAGGGAATTTTAAGAACTGAAAAGATGAACTTCTTCCTGTTTGATATGCCAACTCATCCTGTAGCTGATTCCGCTGCCAAGGATCAAATCAGATCAAGAATCGTGAACATGCTCACGGCTAGATCTATACAACTACCAGATAATGCCTTTTTCCCCGAGGGGGCTCCTTATCGATATCTAAGAAATGTAGCCCTTGTTGGTGGAGCTTTTGCTGCCAATGTATTGGACGATGCATTAACTATGCTCAACTATGAAGGTAGAGAACATGCATTCGGTCGAGCCGATGAAATACTCAATGATTACGCAGAATGGCCCTTTGTTGCCAGAGAATCTGGAATTGGTGGTGTTGGGGCCAATTTACATGCCGAGGTTGAAAAAGAAGTGAGTGAGAACCCCGACCATCATCTATCTCTTGAAATCATTGCTGCTGTCATGAGCGTATATTCCAAGGTTGATTCAGCTATGTAGAGATGGGTCATAATTATGCTTATTTTGGTAATTTTTTGCTTTGTATAATTATACTTTTTTTCTATGATAGTTTTGAATGTTATACATTCCTAACCACGCTCTGAGTATACTGCTCATAAATATCCTCCTTTATATACACAAGAAAGTATGGCGTTGCAGTCTTGTTATCCTCACTATCGAATACCTGAGCTTCGCTGGCTTCGGTGATGGTTTCGTCGTTATATTTGCGGAATATGCCTTGCAAGTGATCGTATATATATATCCAATAATGGCCAAATGATGCTTGTCCCTTATGGATGAAAACAGAATGAATTCTATAAGCATAGGTTTTCATGTCTGCAAATGCTCCAGCGATGTCGCCCTCTAATTGGGCAATCTCCTCCTCTAGATTCCTCTGTTTCTGGTTCAGTTTGGCAATCTCCTGCTCAAGAACAACAATTGTGCTTGGCTTCGCCTTTAGTACATGATCGTCTTCCAATCCAGCAAAATAATCCCTGAGACGAGTCAGATTATCTGTTATGGTCATGTTGTTGTTTTGTAATCCACGATGCTCATCCAAATCAATCTTGACTTGCTTCAGCCTATCTCTCCACTCATTCACCTGACGTCTCAACTCCATGGCTTTATCTCCAGCCGATTCCAAGTATCTGTCCATATAAATAACAGGATCAAACTTCAATGTAGCCAGCGATTTAAATGGTTGATGCAACACTCGATCATATTGAACTCTCTGAACTTGAATCTGCAGAATAGGAGGAAGTTTCTCAATTGCCATGGTTCTCAAGGTTCTCCCAGCCTCCAAATCAAATACTTGTTCTTTCAAAGCCGCATCTAGTGCTCCATATATATCTCGTGGGCCATCTGCCACATCAACCAGCATATTGTTAAATCTCTCAACTTTTTCACGTCGATCGCTTCCGTCGACAGCCGAAGCCAAAACTTGCTTTGTCGTACCATAAAATAGCTCCTTTACTATATCCATCTGCTCCCCATCTTCCTCATTTTCACCTGTTCCTTGAAAAGCAGCTTCAATTTGAAAAAGAACATTTTCAATGCACTCCGTCACATCTTGCTGTCTGCCAACCAGAGCATTGTCTATTCGTCTTGTTTTTTCCTCTCCAGAGGCCATAATTGCCACACTACTACGGCGTCTTTTGGTTCTAGAGATCACCGGAGGAGGCGGTCGCGACTTCTCAACAATGGTCGTTCCGCCAGTAGGGTTGTTGTCGCTTTGTTCAGCGTCAACCATATGTATCGCCCTGTTTTCCTTATCTTCATCTTCTTCCTTGCTCTGCTCTTCCATAGCGACGTCAGTATCAGTATTCTCCTTTGAAATATCACTACCTGCCGATGATCCTATTGCCTCACTCGGCGCAGAGGGTTGGACACGAGACTCTTCAATATCCGTTTCTGACTCTTCATCATGCTCACGCACGGATATCACTTGAACATCATCATCATCACTGTCTTGAACTTCCTTGTCTTCATCGTTCTCTACGACTATTGCGAGGTCTTCCTCGGGCTCGTCACCAGAAGGTATCAAGGCAAGATATGCTAAATCTTTAGTAGGCGAAACGCTCTTTTGTTTTGAATGAATAAGCTCATTAAAAAGCTCTCCTAGTAATAGCACGAACTCCTGGGCTCGAGCTACTTCAGAGACTGCTACGTCTCTACCTCCAAGTTTCTTCACAATCTTCTTCTTGGCCATGCCGTTTATTTCCTCTTTAAAAGAAGAGTTTTGAAACAAGCATACAGCTTCTCTAATTGGTGTTATTGTAAAATAAAACTGAAGTAAAGAGTTTAAATAGCAGGTATTGCCAATGTTGTTGAGCCCCACTGGCCATTTGGGATCGCCTTCATCAATAAAAGCATCGGCTTCAGTAGTAGTAGACCCAGTTGCCAAATATTCAGTGAGTGTTTTACTTTTTCTAAAATCTGCAATTGCTCGCAATGCGGCACGTAATTCCATAACTTCGTCAGGACTATCTTTTAGTCGAATTTCAAACACAGCGACAATGTTGTCTTCATCAACAGTAGAGTCCACACCTAAAAGTTGGTATGCTTGATCGACTTCTGCTCGAGGTAGCTCATCAGTAACACTGAGCCACGTTTCCAGATTATCAAATAGTCGGTAGCTATTACGAGCTTTTGCCACAGTCAGTAGTGCTTTTCTGTACTTTGCAGCCTCCTCTTGGTTCTCTTCTGCAGTCCTCATCTTAACCTGAAATATTACAATTATGTTTTCATCTGAGTCCTCTGGTGCTGCTTCCAGGAGATTGTACGCGCTTTCAGCATTCATTTCTTGAACAGCCAAGAAATCCTTGAGCTTTTGATTGCCTGATGCATTTGCCAGAACTGTAAATGCATTTCTCATATCAGCTTTCTCACCATTATCATCTCCTTCCATCACATGCTTAAACATATATATAACGAAATCAGGGTCGAAATCTGCACCAGATGCTAGGCCGAACTTATTATATGCGTTATCAACATCGCTTGTAGCTACTGCGCCTAGAGAAAGCAGCTCTACGACCTTAATCTGAAGAACATCACTTGCCCTGTACTCAGAAATATTTCGCAAAGCGTCTAGATACACGGGAGCGTTGCTTGGATCATTGTTGGATTGTAGGTCATATCGACGAATTAACACATCGTCATCATCTCTTTCACCAGCACCAAGAGTCACGTAGAACCCATAAATATGTGATGGTGTAATTACAGGATCACGAATATCGGCAAAATTGTAATCCTGACATCCAAGTCTTTTCTGGATGAGATGAACAGCCGGCTGCAAGCGAAACATGGTGGAAACCTTACCTGGAGCAGAGAAGGCACGAGCCGCTATTTCTAACAGTCTTCTAGAAGCGACTTTTCTTAGCCTAGCAGTATCAGGATTAGTGTAATCATGCAAATTTGGTGGTACAAATACATTGCGGGAAGAATCCAGGGTGAATCCTAGCTTGAATAACAACTGCGGGTTGATTCGCATGTTCAATGTCGGGTTATCAACCTGCATCTCTTTTGGCTCTGATGAATGTAGCGGTTGCTCGATGATTTTGTGCAATGTGAAAAAGCATTGTGCTGGTGAAGGCAGTGTGGAGGTGGGCTTGGCATCATGAAACAGCTTGAACCGTTCGGCAATTCGCTGCTCAGAAAAGTCCACAAGTTCTTGAGGAGTAAACTCAGGAGGTCTAATAATAGCCTTGAGTGTTGTCCCAGTGAGTTTGCAGCTGAATACATAGATTTCTTGATCTTGTTGTATCTTTGTAAGGCTCAAATCAAGGTGGAAATCAAACGAGCCTGAGTCCAGCTTATCGACTATAAACATGCTGTAATTATCAGAAGACTCAATCACTTGAAGTTCAAGATGATGTAGAGTATTGCTGAAAATGGCATAATATGTGGTGGTTGTTCCATCGAGAGAATTAGCAACTGGACTCTCTGGAGAAGGATCCAAGAACCCCAGGACATTAACAGCTCTTGGGCCGACCATGGCAGCTTGTTCAGTGCTGGAATGCATCATGATATGACGACCCGGAATGAATCGAAGGAGATCTTCGATGACCCGAGAGGCGGAGCGGCCAGAAGATTGGAGCTGAACCATTGTGGAGCACCAAAAAGAGCCAATAAATCAAATAATGAGGAGATTTGGATGATTATTAAGGCGACTGCCAGAAATGATTTGAATATAAATAGTCTCCTATGACGATAAAATCGGTCTGTCGATGCTGTGGATGGGGAATTCTTCAATGTGATGATCGTTATATAAGGTGAGGAAGTAAAAGGTTCAACGGTGTGAGATTTGCCTTCTTGACGGTGAGAATCTTCAATGACGTCAATTGTAGATGGATTGGAGGGAAAAGAAGCGTATGAAGGGAAGTTTTGTAGGAGAATAAGAATATGTGGTTTATATTAAATAGAAGATGAAGATAGGCGTAAATGAGGGGATTTATAATATTTAGCTCTACCAATATGGCTATGCCATGCTCGGCAATGGATTGATGGTTTTTCTCATACAAATTTTGTTTTCCAGGTCGTTGATGTTCATATTGGGAGTTTTAGAGAAGTCTCTGTAAATTTATGAACTTTTTTCTGTAAATTAATGGCGTTTTTGCTGTAGATCATTCGGTGATAGCTCATCTTCTAATAGTACAGTATGATCTAAGGAGATGGAAACTGTTTCATGTGAGCTATTACACGATTGTATTATAATATTTATATTTTAATGACTTTTTGATGTTTCAGATATGCTCATATCATGTATCATATCATCATATTCAGAAAATATTTCTTCAATTGCGCGTTCTTCTTCCTTGTTTTCTCTCGTCACGTTCTTCCAATGTCCTTCAGTGTGCTCTACAGCCAAAACTTAAACTGCCTTAAGCTCTCTCCAACTTCACCTCAACATCGGCTACAATGCCGTCTATTTGGCCATTTAAATCCACTCAAGATACTCAAAATCAGAATATGTCAGATGAAATATCAAAATCTAATCCCATCTCTGGAGAATCTTCCAGTTTTCTATCAGGCATCATGGAATCAAATCCGTATTTTGCTGCTGGTTTCGGTCTAATGGGTCTAGGAGCCGGTCTAGCCATTGCAAGACAAGGCATAAGTCGTTCTGCATCATTTTTATATCGTCAAATGCTCGTTGACTTGGAAATTGCTAGTAGAGACAAGTCATATGGCTGGTTTTTAGAATGGATGTCTCAATATCCAACAAGAAGCAGTCGGCATTTGTCCATTGAAACCACATATAAACAGCATGATAACGGTAGTATAAGTACCAATTTCAATCTTGTTCCTGGTCCTGGAAAACATTTGGTTCGCTACAAAGGGGCGTTTATTCTGATCAATCGCGAGAGATCAGGCCGATTGATGGATTTAACATCTGGTACTCCTTTTGAAACCATTACTCTAACAACGCTTTACAGAGATCGTAATATATTCAAGGAATTACTGAATGAAGCTCAGTCTAGAGCTCAGATGCAAGTGGAAGGTAAAACGGTCATATATACGTCATATGGGCCAGAATGGAGACCGTTCGGGCAACCACGACGTAAAAGAACTCTAGAATCGGTTATTTTGGACGAAGGAATTAAAGAGGACATTGTAAAAGACATTGAGGACTTCTTAGGTAGTGCGCAGTGGTACGCAGATCGTGGCATTCCTTATAGAAGAGGCTATCTTCTGTATGGACCTCCCGGTAGTGGGAAATCCAGTGTGATTCAAGCACTTGCAGGTGATTTAGATTATAATATTTGCATTCTTAATTTGTCTGAAACACATTTAACCGATGACCGGCTGAATCATTTAATGAATCATATACCAGAGAGATCTATGTTACTTTTGGAAGATATTGATGCAGCATTTAGCAACAGAAACCAAACAGATGAGCAGGGATATCAAAACCGAGTGACATTTTCGGGTCTTTTGAATGCTTTGGATGGTGTTGCATCTGCTGATGAACGAATTATATTTATGACGACTAATCATCCTGAAAGATTGGATCAAGCATTGATACGGCCGGGTCGTGTGGACTATAAGGAGCTGATCGACAATGCTACAGAATATCAGGTGCGACATATGTTTTTAAGGTTTTATGAAGGTAAACATAAGGAATGTGAGGAATTCCTGGAACAAGTGATAGCTCTTAATACGCCTATTAGTACGGCTGCATTGCAGGGGTTATTTGTATATAATAAGCATAATCCTCAAGGAGCGATTGAATCGGTGAGGATGATGAGTGAGAAGTAAGGATTGTAAATAAGAATATAATAATGAAAAGGAGTATAAGTAGTTGAAAAGGAGTATAAGTAATGAGAAGGAGTATAAGTAATATATAACTAGTTGTATGAGCCTAAGTAATGATATGAATGCAAGTACCTCTGTTATCGCAATAAATAAATCCATCGACGCATCATCCCCTGAATCGTTTCAATGCATGTTTAGAAGCCTCTTCAATATAACTTCTTTTCAATGTTTTTGATCCATCTAGTCGTCTTCCTTCTATGCTTGCTTGTTTAAGAAGATCCTCTAGAAATAATATGTAATCCAAATAAATTAAAATATCCACCGAACGACCGAGCATTCCGTCTGGTCTCATATGTTCCTTGAGGTTTTTACGCAATGTTGCGCGTGGATACACTTTACCCATAATGAAGGGTGTTTATTATGTGAAATGCGTGTTTGTTATGAGGAGTTCCTCTTTTGTTATGGGGGAACACGACTGTTATGGACACGATAGTTATGGGACTTCGTTAATTATACCCAAGCGTAGGTTATGCGCGGTATGAATGACCTGTTTATTAAGCTCTGCCCTGCTATATTATGCCGTGTCCTCTTTATTACGCCTCTTATTGTTTTATATGGTGTTCTGTCTCTTATGCGTTGCTTCACTACGCTGCCTGTCAAACTTAGTTGTTAAACTGCGGTGTTTTGCTATTCCACGCTTGTTTCTGAGCTTTTGTTGCGTCACTTTTTTCCCTTCCATAAATAAACGAGGATATCGAGCCACAAAGCTATGAAACCGAGACATGACAGAAAAATGCAAAAAAAACAATAATAGATATATATGAGACAACAACCAAGAATATTATGCACAACAAATATCTTCTCTCAACTCTTCTCTTTTTTATACCGTCCTTTCCCTTTATAATTATTCCACCTGTTTTTTGAGTGATTTTTCCATTTATCATCTGCGGCTCATCGCTTCAGCCGTCCCATTGATCAAATTCCATGGCCAGCTTACATTCCCGAGCCACCATTAAACTTCTCCACTTAACAACAACTCCAATGAGGTGGAAGGGTCCCAGGAGGAAGAAACATCGATATAGAGAGGTTGAAACTGGGGGTGTTTTTCTAAAGGTGACTATTGTTAGGGTATGTTAGCTTGTTTTGATAGAGTTATTTTATGTCATTTTTAACAAGAAATAGGCACGCAATCTTACTGATAGTGAATCTGGTAAGAGTACAAGTCCGGTATGTATAAGTCTCATTGGTTCATTTTCTGGCTATTTATGAGTTTGGGCTTCTTTTTAGACCTTCTCTAACCTTCAGTACGTTGTCATTCGTGCAAATGGTTATCGATTCTCTACATACACCGTAGCTCAAGCTAATGGGGACCCTGAATGGAACACAGATTTCTTCATTCCTTTGGAAAAATGGAAGCGTTCCCCTGCTTTATCTATCATAGTCTGGAACAAATCTGACTCTCTCAAAACTTATATCGGTGAGGTTATTATTAGGCTCCCTAGTCTTACAATGGATGATAATATGATATGGGTTCCTTTGGCGTCCAATTTGCCTAATAATAAAATTCCTCCTGGTGATTTGGCCGTCAAATTCGGGCTTGGATCAACCGTCAAAGATGACAATATCGAGGAAATTTGGACCCGATTTGTCGATAATTTTGGAGGTCCTGAGCTGGCGCCTACCGTTACTACAGATGGTCCTACTGATACTACTACAGGCGACGAGAATGAAGATGGGACAATTTTCGATATACAGGATAATGATCTATCTGCTGATCAAACCCTTCAACCTGACCAGACCTCTGCACTCGACACTCCGGACGGTCAGGGCCAGCGTCTCTTTCCTCCGTTGATTCGCAACAAGGCTTTAGCTGCTTTGACCAACTTCACAGATTCGGAATTTGACGACGAAAGTGAATTCACCGACGACGGGGCCTCCGCTCGGCCCATGAATGGCAGTGTCCCTAACAAGTCATTTGCGTCCCTCAGTTCGGTATATGGCAGCTATCAAACTGGCTATGCCTCAGAGCCTGAATTTCCTGCTGGTAGTAGCACTGAATCTTTTGCCTTTTATAAAGCTGAACCAAATGATTCTTTTGCATCTATTACTGATTTCGATAGATTATCTGTAAAGGATGAGGCTGAAAGTACTGAGATTAGCAGAAGAAAACACAGGAGACTTAGAAAGAGACCAGTTCCTCGTCAATTTCAACTCAATATTAATTCCAATGTTCTTGGCATCATTTTCATGGAAGTTGAAAGCATATCTGATTTACCTCCTATGCGCAATATGACTCGAACCAATTTTGACATGGATCCGTTTGTTGTTATATCTTTTGGAAAGAAGACATTTCGAACTCCGTACAGACGGCATACTTTAAATCCCGTGTTTAATGAAAAATTGCTTTTTCCGGTACAGACACATGAGCAAGGCTTTTCAGTAGGATTTTCAGTGTTGGACAAGGATAGGCTGACACTAAATGATTTCGTTGCAGACACTCATGTCCCTGTCAAAGAGATATTGAAGACGGCGCCGATTCCTAATTCCAAAGGTATCTACAATATTGAAAATCCTGAGTATGCTGCTGGATCAGTCGGCGGTGCAGAATATAAAACTTTCACAATGCCTTTGACCCTGAAAAAACAGGACAAGTATGGCGAAGAATATCATCCGTGGTTGACGTTCAAAGGGAAATTTATGCCTTATAGTCTCCTGAGACAACGACTGTGGCGTGGATTAATAAAAGTATATGATTCGGACGATACGGGTAATCTCAATATCATTGAGCTATCAACACTGTTGGATTCTCTTGGCTCCACATTGACTAAAGAGACAACGGATGGATTCTTCCTCAAATTTGATAAAATTCCTGAAACGGATGAACTTACATCTGACGAGGTTGTTATGTGTTTGGAGGAACAGGTTTTCAAAGACTCATCGGAAGAATATGCTGCTCAAGGCGAAGCAGCAGAACGAGTTCTTAGAATAACTGTTTGTCCTTTCTGCAACCAGCCAAGACTATCAAAGAAGAGTGAACTTGACATTGTTACACATCTTGCGACCTGTGCATCTTTGAACTGGGCAAAAATGGATGCTCTTATCATGGGCAGATTTGTGACAGGTCGTCAAGCACGTAAGCGATGGTATTCTAAGGTCATATCTAAAGTTTCATATGGAAATTATGGCCTTGGTGCTAATTCAGCCAATATTCTTGTTCAAGATCGTATCACTGGATATGTCCAGGAGGAGAAAATGAATGTATACGTTCGAGTAGGCATTCGGCTTCTGTACAAGGGGCTCAGAAGCACGCAGTTTGAAAGTAAAAAGATTCGTAGACTTTTACGATCTTTAAGTGTGAAACAAGGACGAAAATTTGATGGGCCATCGTCGGTCCAGAGTATAAAGCCATTTATCAAATTCCATAAGCTAGATATGAGTGATGTTCTGGAACCTATTGAAAATTTCAAGACTTTCAATGAGTTCTTCTACAGAAAACTGCGACCAAAATCGCGGCCCTGTGAGTGCCTGGAAAATACAAAAGTTGCAGTGTCGCCTGCGGACTGCCGGACTGTTATGTTCAACAGCGTTGGAGAAGCTCAAAAGGTATGGATCAAGGGACGAAGTTTCAGCATTTCAAGGTTGATTGGACATGCATATCCGAATCATGCTGAGAAATATAATGGAGGATCATTGGCTGTTTTTCGTCTTGCACCGCAGGATTACCATCGGTTCCATACGCCGGTCGATGGAGTAGTAGGAAAAGCCATTGGTATATCAGGACAATATTATACAGTGAACCCTATGGCAGTGCGATCAAGTCTAGACGTGTTTGGAGAAAATGTTAGAGTGATTGTACCGATTTACAGTGAAGCATTTGGTACAGTCATGGTATGTTGTGTTGGAGCCATGATGGTAGGAAGCATAATCATTACAGCTAAAGAAGGACAAAAGGTAGAAAGAACCGACGAACTGGGATATTTCAAGTTTGGAGGAAGCACTATTGTGGCTATATTTGAGCCTGGGAAAATCACGTTTGACCGTGATCTTATCAGTAATTCCATGTCTTCAGTGGAAACACTGGTTAGAGTCGGCATGAGTATAGGCCATACACCGGACGAAAAAGAGCCGGAACATAATTACGAATTGCATTATAAGAATATTTAAGATGGGAAATGTACATATAAATGTGGTAATATATAGATGGGGAAAAACTTGTTGAAATTTCAAAATGTATTTATCCGAAACTTTAACGTTAATCAACTTCACTACCTTCAATGACATCAGAACACCAGGGCCCAGAACGCGTCAAACTCCGCGAAAAACCCGTCGAACACAATGAAGAATTCAGTTTGCCGTTGGAAAAACGTGCATATATGCAACAATATGCTAATATTTATTTCATGAGACTGGAGCTGCAGAGATCCAGTCTGATCAAGGCTGGAGATGAGGCCTGGGGATCCATGGTTGTTCAAGGAACTTCCGTGAAACATGTGAGAAAAGTTCTTGAGATCCAACCGGATGCTGTATCTTGGGTCGTTGGTACTGTTTATAAGGAAATGAAGTATAAGCCTAACATTCTGGACGACGTGACGGCTTCTCACTATGGAGCTCCTCCTGTCAAACATACAAAGTATATTGGAGGTGAAGACGATCAGATACTGCTTGAGGATGAAAGTGGAAGATTGAATTTGGTTGGTGATTTCATCGATAGGCAGTTGTTGGTGACTGGTGCTGTGATTGCTGTTCTTGGTGTCGAGAACTCCAAGGGAGAGTTTGAAGTCCTTGATATGAAAACTTCGGGGTTTGCGCCCCAGCTGGAACGATCTTCATCTAAAGACGCCGCTTCTCCAAGGTATGTTGCATTAGTTTCAGGTCTGGAATTGGGAGAAAGTGGCCAGAAATATGACCCCAGGCTAATCCAACAGTACCTGACTGGAGAAATAGGCGATGAAGAAGACCAGAAACTGGCCTCACAAATCTCAAGGTTGATTATTGCTGGGAATTCCGTCATTCCTGATAGTGGAGCTGCTGCTGAAGCTCTCAAGAAACAGCAAGATGAAGTTCCTGTAGCTTTTACCTTTGAACACCCTCCATTGCATGAATGGCCTATCGATGAGTTCGATGATCTGCTATTTGAACTGGGCCAGTCGATCCCCGTCTCTGTAATGCCTGGAGACGGTGACCCTGCTACTAGTGAATATCCTCAGCAGAAGTTGCAGGCAGCATTGTTTTCTAATTCAAGGGTGTTGGTCAATGCTTCGGCTGTTGAGCTGGCTACAAATCCATACTGGTGGGATATAGAAGGTGTCCGTCTCTTGGGATCTTCTGGGCAAGCTATTGACGATATTTTTAAATATGTTGCTTCAAATGACCGCATTTCCATGATGGAAGCCTGTTTACGATGGAGACATATTGCACCAACTGCTCCGGACACTTTATGGACATATCCGTTTGTTGATAAAGACCCGTTTGTTTTGACAGAAACTCCGCATGTCTATTTTACGGGCAATCAGCCATACTATGATACAAAATATATACAAGACTCAGGCACTGACGTGCGACTGATCAGTGTGCCAAAGTTTTCTGAGACGGGCTCATTTGTGCTTCTTGATCTAGACATCCTAGAATGCACGCTAGTCAGTTGTAAAGAGTAAACAGCTTACTTTTCTATTATTGGCTTTAGTGGTGCATTTCCTTTGACATTGGCACCTTTTCCGTAAGAAGTATCTGCTCCATAGTGGGCATAGTCGATGCTTCTTCTGTCTTTTGACACTCCAAGTCGGTCTAGGACTCGATTTGAAATGTTAGGGATAAACGCGGTGAGAAGAATAGAACATACTCTTACCACCTCGGCCGTATCTCGAATGACTTGGTCCTGTTCTCCATTTATGAGTTTCCAGGGCTCCTTATTTTGGAAATACAGATTAGTATCGGCGATCAAGTCCCACATAGCACCCAGGGCACGTGCAGTATCGAATTCCAACATGAATTTGTTCATGTCGCCTGCCAGATTGTTGACACGAAGTTCCATGGTGCCTGCTGTGCTTGCAACAGCCCGTTTTATGTCAAACTTTGGGCCACAGACTCTCATCAGAAGATTGCCGTACTTATTAACAAGCTCCACGTTATGCCTGGAAATGATTCGGTCAGCACTATAAGGCGTATCGTGGTCAATATAACCGTCATGTTGAAGGAAGAACTTGAGACTATCGACCTCAAAGTTATCCAGAATCTCCATAGGATCAGCAACATTTCCCAAGGATTTGGACATCTTGGATCCAGCCATTGTCCAATGGGAATGAACTACCACCTGTTTGGGAGGTTTTAAGCCAGCTGCAATGAGAAATGCTGGCCAATAGATACTATGGAATCTTTGAATGTCTTTCCCTACTACATGAGCATCAGCCGGCCAATAACGACTGGTATCTCCAGGATAACCGACACTGGTTAGATAATTGCATAATGCGTCTAACCAAACATACATAACTTGGGTGTCGTCGTTAGGCACAGGTACACCCCATGAGCAGCGATGTTTAGGTCTTGATATGCTGAGATCAGACAATCCAGCCTCAATTTCCTTGTAAATAAAAGAATACTTATCATGAGGAATGACGAAATTTTGGTTTTCTTCAAATAGGCTCATCAATGCCGGTTGTAATTTGGAAAGTGCAAAAAAATAATTGTCTTCTTCAAACCATTCGACAGTTTTACCAGATTCTTTGGAGATCACTGCCCCTGATTCGTTTTTTTCCAGCTGTTTTTCTGGAACAAACGTCTCATCAGATACCGAATACCATCCCGCATGTTGACCTTTATAAATATAACCGTTTTTATCCAATTGCTCCCACAATGCTTGAGATGCTCTATAGTGGTCTTGATCTGTAGTTCTTATAAACCTCGAGTATGATATATCAGCTTTGTCAGCAAGCTCTTTAAAATTACGTGAAACAGAATCTACAAACGGTTTGGGACTTTGAAAGCCTGCTTTTAATGCTGCTTGTTGTACTTTCATGCCATGTTCATCAGTGCCGGTGGTAAAAAATGGAGCCGAATTATCATATAGAGCCTTCCATCTTTTGATAGTATCAGCCAAAACCATTGAATATAAATGGCCTATATGAGGAGATGCATTTACATAAAATATAGGAGTAGTAATATAAAATTGGGTTTGTTTGTATAAAGATGGAAAGATCCTCATGATGATGGATGAAATCTAAAATTTCACTTCATATATATAAATTATACCCTATTTGGCAATTATCGAAGTTTTCTCCGCAAATAACGTCATAACAGAAAAAACCGCATAAAATAAAGCAAGAGGATATGCTACTAAAGCACGCATTTCACTCAGTTGTAAATAAGATACGAATATACCCGAAGCACTGTAGGTACACCAGGCAATGATGAAGAAAGATAGCAGATAGCCAAATGCATTGTCCAAAGAAAAAATCACCCCAATAGCCGACGTGACTACTAATGGTAACAGGCAATATCCTAATACGCTAGCAGTACGTGTGAAATCAATGCTTTTGAATGCCATGAGATTTAGTATCATATATTGAGCCAGAGTCCCCACAATGGCTATTCCATATATATAGCCAAAATGCACCTTTCCAGAAAGGGACAAAAACGTCCCAAATAGTAAAAAAAAGAATATGGGGCCTGCCAAATCACTGTCATCCATAATATTTTGGTCAATGGTCGCTAAAGGGTTTAAAACGGTCATTGTTTTGGATTGAATATGAGAGAAGTTTACTCCAAGTTCTGGGGGTTAATCTCTACAACTCAATGCCAGCGTATATTTCTCACTTACCCTCTAATAATGGCGGCTCCCCTGGATATCCTCCTGTGCCAAACGCGTTTAGAACTCCTGTCGAGAGCATTTCTCTCTGAGAATCGCCGTCGTATAAATATGACCCCGAGTTGGTGGATCCACTCATGGACCCCGACACTCCAGCAGGAGTATAAGAACGATTTGCGAACTGATTCGGCAAAAAGTTCAAGCCTCCTTGTCGCTGCTGATTGGACTCGTTGTAGTAATTCTGGTTGACGAAGCTCATATAATAATATAAGACAAACTGAGCGAAAAGACCAAAGTGGATTTTGGAAACAAGGTTTGAGGACGTCACGTGATTCCCAATAAAGTTATACCGATTTGCACAACTTTGAAGCATTTTCGTGCTCTTCGTCAAAACCCTGTCTCATCTTGTAAAATGGCAAGCACCAATGATCTCGAAAGTATACAACTTCAAGCCTTTATGGCTAATTTCTTATCTTTAAGGTATATTAGTGAAAATCAAGCACGCAAAATATTGACGCGAATCATTCAAGTGTCGAACCCTGAAGCTACTATGATATCTGGAGATTCTGTCGTTAAAGCTGTTGATAATCTCAATGAAATATTACGGGGTTTAGACATGTTAATAGAACGAACTCGTGATCAAAAGACGAGAAATGTTGAGTATATCTTGGTGAATAAGACATCAAGTGAGATAGCTAAAGTAGGAACTTCCTTCTCAGTCAAAGAGATTGACTACTTTCGAAATCTCATAGATTACATGTTTGATTCTGATAGAAATAAGGAGTTGGACAAGTTCTGGATAAGTGACTCTTTCATTCAGGATGTCAATAAGACGCGCATTGCGGGATCTGAAGGTAATCGTACGCGAAATATTCTTGATTCAAAGGACGTTTATCAGGCTGTAGGTCAACTTCAGCAAGAAGGCTGGCTGAGAGAAGTCACAGAGGACGGTGTCACGAAATATACATTATCTAACAGATCATTGTGTGAATTGTTGCCGTATCTTGAAAATAAATATGGATCTACAACCTTGCGTACTTGTGCTGGATGTCAGCGAATATTCACCACTGGATGGCAATGTTCAACTTCAGGATGTGATCTTCGAGTTCATGCCGGATGCAGTACTATGCTTCTTCAGAGAAATGGAGATGGGTCTAATAATTGCGGTAAATGCGGAAATGATCTCGTTGAAGGGCATAAGGAAGTGGGGATATAGCATCATAGAACATAGAGCACAACACATAATATGCATTGATATTCGGCATTCAGCCAATAAATAATCCTAGACGAAGTAACAGCTCAAACATTATTGTCGTCCTGTGCTTCAAATTGCATCTCATCAACTAAGTCATAAACAATATCGTCAGAAATCTGCTCATCATATCGTATACTCAACGGCTTAATGTCCTTATCAGCCCCTATATCACGTGAAATTCCTTCTGGAGGATATTTCCAAGTGGGCCCAAAATTGAATTTGGCTGTTCCTCCACGAAATACGCTGATCGTAGGGAAATATCCAAGGTTCCCATCATCTGTAGTTGGAGCACCCAGACGTACAACATGAGAAGGATACTTGCTATGAGGCGTTCGAAAATCTACCAAATCCCTGAAAGCTACTCCCATATCTCGACCGTTTTTGAACACCTGAATATATGATCCTGGTATAACTGGTGGTACATAATCTTCCTTCTTCTTTTTGAAGAGATTTGTAGGCAAAATAAGCTCATCCATAGGCTTGATAGGAACATAATCAAGTATTTCAAATAAAAGTTGTCCTTTATACCTTATTGGAATACGATCTCTGGCGGTATATGAGTAATCTGCTTGATCAGTCGGTAAATTGATGAGAAGTCCAATGACATCGCCAGTCTTAAAACCTTCATCCATAAATGGTTTTGGACGTGATAAATGCACTTTTTCACCTGTAGTATCACGAAATCCATATCCATACGCATCATGACCAACAGGAGTTTCCAGTGAAGCTTCACGTCGCATCCAACCGATTCTTACGTGCCCTTCATTGTCATTTGTATGAGCATTTTCAATGATATATTCAACATACCATTTTCCAGAAGAAACGCCAACATTAGCTCGAGCACTTCGATATCCTTCCAAAGTCGTGCAAGATAATGCATCCTTGGAGATCAATACAGAAGGAGATCGATCCTCGTATGATATTCTAGGACCAAACGGTTCGACCTCAGCTAACGAATAAGGTACCTTATCTAACAAAGAAGAGGCGTAACAATGAGAATATCGAAATCCCTTTTTATTCAACGGATGATCCTCGGTGCCGAAAAAGGATTCTTGGCCCGTAACAGGGATCAAAGTGGGGACCTTTGGCTCTATAAGCATATCCTCCTTCTGCAACGGTGGTAATCTCGAAGGTAATGCAACCTTATCTATAGAAGCAGCAGTATCGGGAGACGGAGATAGTTTAAGCCGTTTCGGCCCGTTTGAAGTGGCGGAATTGCTCGTTGTATCCATGAAATATTAAATTTATTGAGGCGTTGTTCGTTTCGCGTTGAAGTTTTCCGACCTCTGCTGCGGCTTGGTAAGGAAAAAAAATTTCCTTGTACCGACGGGCCATCGGCAAAAAAAAAAAAATAATGAAGCGAGGGGAAATAAGAAAGCTTGAAATATGGGCTTGATCTAATATCTATAAGTAATACGGAAGAAACTCACGAAATGAACAAACTCGTCAAGTTTGAGATAAATTTCAACAGATGTCGTAATTTAAAAAAAACGTTACTCCATAATGTTGCTAGTTTGATACCAACGGTTTTTTTTGCCTACTAAGTTAGTTTATTAGAGTGGATGCAGGAAAAAAAAGTAAAAAAATCCCAGTTCCGTTTGAGAATTTTCAGGCTGGGGTTTGTTAGTTTAAAATAGGAAAGCCCAGAAGTTCGGCAACCTAATATTGGAAACCATGTCACATTTACCTCAATAAGGATCGACAAAAAGTTAGTATAGTTGTTGGTTAAAATATTATTAGTGATATTTTTGCCTGGGGTCTATTTAGCCGGGTGTAATGGTAAAAAAATATTATATACGCTACATTTTTTTCTAGAACACCACCAGCATGGAATAATTAAAGCAAACAACATTACATTATACATTAGAGGTGCTAGCACTATTTGCGCAGCCTCTTTTTGTACCAGATCTCAAGTGCGGCAACTTTGGATATATCGACCGCATTGAATAAAACACAGGTTTTGGGTATAATAATTTTTTACCATGTGACAACCCAACTAACCGAGAAGGAATCGGGCAACGGCTGTATGGAACAGGGGGCTTCTCCCCCGTTCTAGGGTTCATCATCATATTGTATTGTAAGGAACTGATGTAGATGACCGCATGATTTCAAGTTTGCTGCCAGACGTGCAGGAAATGGCTTTAAATGTTGCCGGAAATATAGCGGTGTAATTTAGAAAAAAGCAACCATTACAGGCGCCTGTGTCAGGCCTAAATGAGTTGCATCTCACCACGGGTACGGGTACCAAAATGACCTGTTTATTTAATAGATTGGTTGAAAAATAAAGGCGTTGATAAGAAAAATAAAAATATATATATATATGAGAGTATATTTATAATTTCTATTAGACTATTTGCAAAAAATTCCCAAACTTTTATACCGTTTTTAAAAAGGGCCCCCCTCCCTTCAATCTTGTTTGGTCAAACTATCCTCCACCTGTGCGATTACGTTTTGTTCCACCTAACGCAGCGTTGCTTTTTGGCGCCACACCGGAATTTAAAAAAGAACAATCTAGCTTATTTTGCGTTGCCAGCTGATTTTCTTCGTCAAATCCACATTTTGATGTTGATCTTAAGTTTGATTTCTTGCATTGTCGTATTTTTCGTCTAGAAGTATCTTGGGTTTTTTCCGGCTTAAACCCTCATTATTATTTGCTTCAAATAGTAGTTTACGACCTCATTAACAAACCCTTTGTTTGGGTTCGTTCCTTTAAACACTTAGATTGACTATATGACTTGAAATTGGTTGTTACTTCAAGAAGAGATTTGACTAAAAAAACTTAGTAAATTTTATACCCCCTAAAGAACAATCATCAAGAAACAAGACAATAAAGCAGACAGAAAAAAAGGCATAAAGTAGTCGAGAACGAGCGGTGCATCTCATCTCTCGATCGCGGTTATTTTTAATATAGCATAAAAATCCCAAAAAAAAAATTATCTGACTGCTGCCTTGATGATCGATCCCGACGGTACAGGATCGGTAGCTGTGAACTCGCTTCCAGCAGCCAATGTTGGCTTTGATCAGCACTTGGAGAAGAAGAGCGATGAATCCACCGGAGACAAGCAGTCGATTTCTGGTATTAAAATCAACCAGACTGCTTTCATTCACAAGCTGTACAGGTAAGTTTGATTTTTTAGCCCCGGGGTAAACTTATCCCGTCGTTTTATTTTCCCCCCTTCACTTTTTTTTTCCTAACTTCTTTTTCAGCATGTTAGAGGATGCTTCGATATCTCATTTGATCTCTTGGTCGCCTTCTAATGATTCGTTTTTAATAACTCCTGGTGAAGAGTTTTCAAAAATCCTTAGCTTATACTTCAAGCACACAAATGTGTCGTCATTTGTCCGTCAACTCAACATGTATGGATTTCATAAAGTTAACGACTCATTCCATGGTTCTAATGGTAATAATACCAAAATAGACCTGAGAGACAGTTCCGAGGGAAGTACTCAGTGGGAATTTAAGCACGGTGCGGGGTCCTTCCGTAGAGGCGATCTAGAATCCTTAAGGCATATTAAGAGAAGAGCTTCCCGGCAAAACGCTGCACAAAGAGACTCCGTTCCTGTGAAATCAGTCTCATTATCTGTGCCATCAACACCGCCAGATGCTACCGCCAGTGTTGCTGCTTTGAGAGATGCTGGGTCTGTCGCTCCACAAGCATCACAGCCACCGCAACAGCATCATCAACAAAATCAACATCATCAACAAAATCAACATCATCAACAACAACAACAACCACAGCAGCAGCCTATACATCGCCACGGTAGTCAACAGCAACAAGTGAATCATACGGGTCGTTCCTTCGATCCTGAATCGCGCTTGGCATACCTGGAACAGTGTCTTCAGGACTCACATGACTGGAATGTGAGAAATCATAAAAAACAAAAAGTAGTCGTGGAAGTTCTTCAGCAGATGCAGAGATATTTGAATGAAATATCTGGTGTAGTCTATGAGAGCTTGCCGAATAACGACCAAAGCTCTAGGGCTCGTGCAAAGTTGTCTCAACTTGGTGAGGATAGTCATAGTTTGAGTACACTTCTCAACCAAATGGAGTTCGACTCATTGCCATATTCGGATGCACAGCTAGCTGCCGCTACGAATTATCAAAATGCTATGTTAGCTCATCAGCAGCCATCACCAGTTGGTGGACCACAAACTGCATCACAACCAGAAGCTGGGCAGCCGAGATTATCAATCTTCTCGCATTATGGCCGTCTGTTCTCCAGTTCTACTTCTTCAGAGAGGCATCCTTCTGTTCAATATGATCCTTTGCATGCTGTTCCCGCGTCACCTGATAACTCTTCAGATGTTACTAATAGAGTAAATATGTCTAGTACCTCTGGAGAAGGAACCGCTGAGCGACCTCGGGTGCGTCCCATGCTCGGATCAGTACCTAGTAGTACGTCTATTAAGCCCGTTGGAAGTCGTAACTCTCCGGTTACGGGGACATCAATACAGCCACAAATTCCTCCGGCTTATAACCAATTCTACGGGCATCAACTTCAACAGATCCCTCCAATGCCTATCCCAAATGACAAGAGGCCTCACAGTTTCTCTAATACACATTATGGGTCGCAATTGGGGGCTGGGACGAGCATTTTCAACCAGCATCGGTCCGTATCCGATACCTTTATGGCCCATGAATTGAGGAATCATTCGGATTCCACCAGTGATGAAAATACGAGTGGGCGACCTTCGCTGGTTAGTGGTTCCACCACGGGATCATCATCTACATCAGTTTTGTTACCGCCAATTAGACCGAACTCTAGCCAGTCGAATAGCCCTCAATCTCGAAAATCGAGTGTAAAGAGTTTATTGAATCCAAGTCCAAAAGATACAGTTGGATTGGAAAAGATGGAAGAGCCATCTCCCAAGAGAATTAAAGCCATGGATAGCTAACAAGTAATGACACCTTGTTTGTTTGTTGCAGGCTGAATTGATTATTAATGAGAAATTCATAATTCATACTTGATATGTAATGATACTAAATGTACGAGTATGCTTGGATTAAGGCATGCTTGTAAATAAATATAATGACATATATAAAATGAATATCATATAATATGAATTGACGCGTGCTGTTGTGGTGGCACCATGGGCATCATGGGCCAAAAAGAGGACTGGACCTTCATACAAATGACGTATGCATTGGATATTGTTATAATCACAAGGATGATCTCTTTGTGATTATTTCTTCTTTCTCTTTTTATAAGTATCTAAAAACGATTCGGACTTCTGTTTCTTAGATATTCTGCTTTTAGATGCGTCTTGATATGATTCTTCTTCTTCCTGTTCGGGCTCATTCCGACTATTGGCAGCCTGTCTTTTTTTAATTGAGCGTTCCAAAGAACTAAGAGCTGCATTTGCACGTAGTGATTCGTCGGAATTGGGGGCCCTCTTGGGTCCCGCCTTATGCCCAAGTCCTTGGCCCGGAGCCAAACCGACTATTGAATCATCGGCACTTCCGTTATGCATTATCTCATCGAAATCGGCATCTGGTGAGATCCAACTGGCTACTTGAGACTTGAAAGCCGATTCCGAAACACTAAGTTTAGCATTCAGCCTGTCAAGACGAGAATAATCGATCTTGTCTGAGCCGGTTTTTGATTTCGCCATATGCTTCTAAAGTTTAATCAAACGGATCCCTTTTTTTAAGGTTTTTCGCCAGTTTTAATTGATATTCCATTACCTATTTTGAAACCATGCCCCGGGTAATTGTCGGCATTCCCAAAAACACCAACATTCAACAACACCCGTTTAAAAAAAGTCCCCCTTCATCTATACGATTCAAATATATTCGGCCACGTTAAAGCAAAGAGGGAGATCAATTGAATTATTTCACAATGTTGAGTCGAATTGCTGCCAGAAACACTTTCAACAGAGTTGGTGTATGTATATATAAAGTTTGAGCAAAATTGTTGGATTCAACCGACTTGTCGTTATATGATTGGCTAACCGATTACTAGTCTACCACTTCTAAACGATGGTTATCGCTTCATGAATATCGATCTGCTGCAATTCTTAAGAATGCCGGTGTAGGTGTTCCAAGAGGTGAAGCTGCTACTACTCCTGAGGCTGCTGAGGCCGTTGCTAAGCAGCTAGGTTTGGAAGACATGGTCATCAAAGCTCAGGTATTGACCGGAGGACGCGGAAAAGGTGTATTTGACAGCGGACTTAAAGGTGGTGTTAAATTGATCTCTTCCCCTTATGAAGCCAAGATGTATGCTGAGCAGATGTTGAACCATAAGCTTATCACTAAGCAGACTGGTGCTGCCGGTAAAGAGGTTACTGCTGTATACATTGTTGAACGTGAATTCGTTCGACGTGAGGCTTATGTTGCCATTCTGATGGACAGAGGCACTCAGGGTCCTATTATTGTCGCGTCATCACAAGGTGGTATGGATATTGAAGGTGTTGCTAAGGATTCTCCCGAAGCCATTCACTCCTTCAAGGTAGATATTCATCAAGGTGTTACCGATGAGCTTGCTACTGAGGTTGCCAGTGTTTTGGGATTTTCCGACAAAGCTATTCCTGAAGCTGCTGACACTGTCAAGAAGCTCTACAAGGTTTTCAGTGAAGATGATGCTACTCAGATTGAAATCAACCCTCTCTCCGAAACCACCGACCACAAAGTTTTGGCCATGGATGCCAAATTGAACTTTGACGATAATGCTTCTTTCCGACAAGATCAAATTTGGTCATGGCGTGATTTTACTCAGGAAGACCCCGATGAAGTCCGGGCTTCCAAATCTAACCTTAACTTCATCAAGCTTGACGGTAACATTGGCTGCCTTGTCAATGGTGCCGGTTTGGCTATGGCAACCATGGATATCATCAAGTTATATGGTGGAGATCCAGCTAACTTCCTGGACTGTGGTGGTGGTGCTAATGCTGCTGCTATCGAAGAAGCTTTCAAGCTTATCACTTCCGAGCCTGGTGTCACTGCTATCTTTGTCAACATCTTTGGAGGTATCGTGCGATGTGACATTATCGCCAAGGGTTTGATTGCCGTAACTCAGAACATGAATTTGAATATTCCTATTGTTGCCCGACTTCAAGGCACCAATCAGGCTGAAGCTCAGAAGCTCATCAACGAGTCTGGTCTTAAGATTTTCTCTTTTACCGATCTTGACGAGGCTGCTGAAAAGGTTTGCCAATTGTCTAAAGTGGTACAAATGGCTCGAGATATCGATGTCAATGTTTCATTTGAGTTACCTTTGTAAGCATGGGTTTGTAACAGATGAATTTTGAAATTTTTCCTTAGAATAAATACATCAACATTTTTGAATTAACTTTTTTTAGCTTTCATACTCGTTATTTACAGTGTTTTTTTGCAGATTCTTCAACAACATGCCATGCTCAATAGGCAAATAGAACTTTATACTGAAGAATTCGACTGCCCAGCATATCCCAGTCTCGCGGCGATATCCATACCTCATTTACTATTTTGAGCTTCGCAAATACACTTCCACCCTTCCAGGTCATGAGTTGAGGATCCAGATCTCGAGGTGGTGGCATAATTTGTACGTCACCGTCTGGTGCTGGGCGTCCTGACTGCCTGGCCGCAGTATCTCTCCACATATGGATACGATCTATAAGAACAGCTTCAAACTCTGGAAATTTAGCACCTCCTCCAACTATGAGAAGGTTCTCGTAGAAATTTTGAGGCGTCGAAACTGTAGATTTCAGTCCAGCCTGTGTTATGCTTTCAATGATGGCATGGTCTAGGCCCACCATGGGTGAAACATGGGGATCCAGTTTATCAAACATTTCTTGTTGAGCAAGCAACTGACTTGCTAAGTATGCGTTATGAGCTGCAGCCCGTGCTTGAGCACTTTCTCCAACCACCGGCGGTGGTGTTCCTGACGGTGAACCTGCGTTAGAATTAACGTTACCACCAGTGCTAGGAGCTGCGACTTTAGTTTCGTCTGTGTACGACTGTCCCCAGACTGCAAGTGTGTTTTTGCAGGCATTAATCTGAGCGTCCGATATCGGATCGCTAGATTTATCTTTTTTGCTGAATATGTCCAAGCTTGGAGGAAATAGCTTGTACCTATGGGTCAATTTATTGTCCATTTCAAACAACTCGGGATAAAAGAACCCCAGCGGTGCAAGCATGACTTCATCAAACGTCTTAAATTGGTACTTGTAGGTGGGACGGTTGCCTGGTTGTCTTTGATAAAAACTGTCCAGATGTACAGTTATCTCAGCGTCATTCATTGTACTGAATTTGCGTTTAAGCTCATCTGCCAGCAGCCAGTCATGAATATGATGTAGATTTGGTTTGTATGGGAATTGAGATCGCTCCAAGAGTCTCATTAGGGCCAAAGAAACGTCATCACCCCCATATCTCAGATTGACTCGACTATCACTAACACACATTCCTTCCTCAACACAAGTGATACTTGTTTTTTGAGCACCGACATCCACAACACATGCAGTAGAGATGCCTGCACCAAAAGTTGCAGCGACAGACTCTTGTATGATAGATACATTGGCAAAGCCCATGCTGATCAAGAGTTCAATCATGCTACAGACATAAGTTTTATCATATAAATCAGGAATAATAAGCACCACATTATGCTGATTATACTGGCTTGTACCAGCAATGCCCAATTTTTTGTCAAGAGTGTCAGAGATGATCAATGAAATATCGCCCATGACTTCCTGGGGACTCTTGTAGCCTTCCTCATTGAACAGGCCATTCCTTATTGGCCATCGCAGGTTGTATGACGGATTTGAATCATAAGGAATCAACAATGCTTCTGATCCCGTCATATAAGCAGGTTCTCCGGCTTCCTTAATGTCAGTCCACTCGATTCGAGCGGGGTCATTATGATCAGGGATGGCTTCAGGTTCAGATTTGGAGTTGAAACCCACAACCAAATCATGTGCATTGGGGAGAATTCGCCTCTTATAAAACTTTATGCGTTCTCGGAAATCCTTGTAAACTGCATCGTATGCCTGGTCGAAATCGTCTTCCTCCATCGTATAGTTAGCGGTTCCTTCAGTCATGACCACATCATTATCAGACTTGATTTTATGTGCAATTGCAAAAGGAACTGTCTTTGGATATGCATGCGAGGCCAGTCCTATGCGTAGATTTGCAGATCCAGGATGAATCACTACGGTTTTGGATCCTAAGATATCTTCAGGAATCGGCGTAGCAGAAGCAGTATCTTCCTCATCATAACCGACTTTTTTATCTTTTTCCTTTTCAGCCAATTCTCTAATGGCCATTATTTGATGATCTTTTTTCAGATAATCACTGAAATTCGGCTAGTTAATATCATATACGGTCCGATCAATGTCATCCCCATAGTATACTTACGTATAGTAATTCTTCTGATTAATTGGAGTGACAGCAGCAAATAGAGTCGGCTTCAAATTATTATCGACTCGACCAATTCCACTGCTTTTCACAGGCGTAGGCTTTGTGCCACTTCGTTTGCGTTTGCTATCTGCTGTTGACATTTGTTGGTGATGATGAACTTGGAAAGTTTCACTTCATGGTGGGGAAAAGAGAGAATTCATCATGAAACGTAATAGATGTTTGAGAAGAATATCATGGCATAATACACCATGTGATACGATAAGGATATCGGGATCACATAATATTTCACGCTTTTTTACGACTTCCAGGCCGGTCTGTGGCATTGAAGAACTCTCTGTTGAGGCTGATTTGTATGATAATAGACATGTTCCCGAGGTTTTACACACAAAATACCAGTATGAAATCCCATTTTCTGCTTCCGGTTATAAGCTACGTGAAAGGCAATCAAGTAACTTCATGGATCTGAAAATAGTCAGAGCTCGGGCTGGGAAAGGCGGTGATGGGAAGGTATCATTCCTAAGAGATGCTGGAAGAGCCCAGGGACCTGCTGATGGAGGAGATGGTGGCCGTGGTGGTTCTGTATATGTACAGGCAGTGGAGGGAATGACAAGTTTGCATAAATTAAAGAACTTGTACAGGGCTGAAGATGGTAGTAATGGATTGTCTGCTCAAATGTCCGGCAAGAATGGAGCCAACGTCCTAATTCAAGTACCAATAGGAACAACTATAAAATGGATTCCGCCACTATCTCAAATAATGCAGGATCTGACACATATTTCTGTGAATCTCCAGACAATGAACCAAGGTGCAATTCAACTTGTTCGAGAGAATAATAACGATAATGGAGGTTGGATCTTCAAGGATAAGGACGAGGAATACCATCAAACCAGGGATTATTTTAAGGAACTCAATGCCAAAGTAAGGATTTTTGATTTGATACAACGGCGTAGAGAAATTTTGGAAGACATATTTCCTATGGAAGGAATAGACCTTACAGATCATAGTCCTCGTCTACTGTTGGCTGGAGGAAACGGAGGAATGGGTAACATGCATTTTCTAACTCCCACTATTCGAAACCCACGGTTTTCCAAACAGGGGAGATTTGGTATTGAAGAGTCATTTGCATTTGAATTGAAACTCTTGGCTGATTTGGGCCTCGTGGGTTTACCTAACAGTGGTAAGAGCACACTACTAAGGGCAATTTCTCGAGCAAGGCCAAAAGTCGGTGATTGGAAATTTACCACCCTGAACCCTACTGTAGGCACCATTTTGCCGAGAATAGACAGTGAGCCTTTTTCCGTGGCTGATATTCCCGGAATAATAGCAGGGGCTAGTGAGAACAAAGGTCTGGGTCTGGATTTTCTTCGACACATTGAAAGGTCTCGTGGGCTTGTTTTCGTCATTGGGCTCGATAGTCATGATCCTATAGCGGATTTCCAGGTTTTGTTATCAGAGCTAGGGAAATCTAGACTTAATGGGAAAAATGGGCTAGTGGTTGCAACCAAAGCAGATCTCCCTGACACAGAAGAAAAGTACGATCGCCTGGCTGAACATGTTAATAGCATAGCAGGCTATCGTATCATTCCTTGTTGCGCACCTGAAGGAGGGAACATCTACAGTTTAATATCGTTAATGGCAGAAGCAGCAGGAAAAGGCAATGACGAAAAAGCACAGATTAAGCCATGAATTTACTATGCAATAGTACATAATTATAATAATTACAAAAGCAAATGAGTAGTGGAACTCTATAAATATAAGGACAATAACGCTCAACAGGGCCAGCCCTATGATAACAATTAAGCATAACTATAGTTGGCCGGTATATTCTCATAAGCCGCAGCACCACCGTATAGAGAATCGCTTTTGGTAAGCTTTGGTCTTGAACTCTTGTATATATGCTTCGTCGGTGGATCATAAAATGATCTTTCGTCTGGTGGAGTCAATAATGTGCTGTGAGGAGACTCGACGGAACTGCATGAGTCAGAAGATGATGAACTTGACAAGGGAGGGGCCGACTTGTAAGGAGAAGGAGGGGTAGTAATGACTGCACTGCTAAGCCGACTCTGGGCCTGACGAATGAGATATTCATGCTGAAGTTGATATGCATAATCATAGGCGTTGACCTGAGGAGACGGAGGAGCAATTTTGGCAGGCTGAGCCATGGCCTCACAAAGCTTGCGTTTGATTGGAGCCAGAAAAGCTGCAAGATTATTAAATAGGTCCTGCTCTGTTACCAAGAGATCCCAATCTAGCAAGTAAAGCAGTTGCTTTTCCATCAGATTTACCTCCGGTAGACTGAACAGACCCATGGTATGACGAGCCCAATATTTATTCTTCGGAGATGAATCATTGACGTTCTTAGCAGCCATTATAAGACAAGCTAAAAATACTCGATGACAGGTACATGCCATTCCTTTAGCCATTGGTGGTAACCGTTGTCTAAGACGCGTCAGATAGACAGCCGTAGTCATGAGAGTCGGAGTTTGAACCTTAGATCTTTGGATCAAAGTAGTAATAAACTGCTCCAAAGTTGGCAAATTATCAGCTCTAGGGCTTCCCGGAGGTGTCGGATATCCACTAATTCTGTTATCCAATACTGGAGTGCATTGGTTATCGGCAGACGGAACACACTTTATGACAGTCTTAGTGGTGGCAGCCAAGAACGACACCATTTTAGAGGAAACAGGTTTCCTAATGAATATATCAAGAGCAGCGCTATCAGTCATGATATAGAAAGAAAAATGAAACGGTCGTAGGTTTTATTTTGCGAAAATATGAAGTGCTGTCAAAATTGACAAGAGATTTGTTGCCGTATTAAGGTGATCGAAGTAAGGGGGCTTCTAACGAACTAGGGGTTTGATGAATCAATTTAAAGACAATTAACTGATGAAACAATTGAAACCCCACTGTAGTGCAAATGGTGATTAATGGCAAGAATATTCAAAGGACTGCAAATGAAAGAAAGTGTAACAAACAATGCAATTGCAAAAAGGATGTGGCTTTATATGCCATAGGGTTTCTTTATGTATTATTTCGCGATGCGAAAAATAAAAAAGGCTGGAAAGGGGCGGGCGGAAACAAAAAAAGAAAATGGACACGAAAAACGCCCCCAATAGAATTACCGACCAAATGAGACATTGTCTTAATCTAAAAATATATTAAGTTATAAAAAATCTAGTCCTTGAAAAGTAGATTTCATTGTTTCTGCAATTGGCCCACTTATTGGTAAATAATATTTGTTATTCCGTTGGAGCAACTGTTCCATTTGCAATTTTATGATTATTCTTGAAGGGTGAAAATTGTGGTGTTTTTTTTGCCGCACCCTACCCCTAGCTGAGCATTTGCGCTGCCGATCAATGACGGGTTGATCAATTTGCAAATTCCGTGGCCGGGTGATCTGCAAAGAATATGCTAGTGTTTTTGCCTTTTAATTTAAAAACGAGACGTAACTTTCTGTTTTCCTTGGCATGCTGGTTTCGTTTGCCTGTTGAAACTTAACAACCAGCCACTTAGTTGATTTCGACTGCTAATTCCCAATGTGGAATAGTAATTGAACATGACATAAAATCAGGTTGGTGGTTTATTTGATAATACACTATCAATTACTTTCTTATTAGAAGTTATACTAATTGTGAATTGATTCTCCTAAAATGGCAATGATACTAAACATATCCACCAAAGGGTCCCAGTGACAAAGGATTTGTAACGCGCCCCTTGTAAACGGCTTTATTGATCAGATTTAGTCAAATTATTTCGAAATTGGCCTTATCGAAGGATTTTGTGGCAGCTGAAAAAGTGCTGCGAGGCGCCAAAATGTCAAGGCCGAGCGGCTTGGTCCACGATAACAAAGTAGCCCTGTGCATGGCATTTTGCCTATTTGTAGCTAAAATTGGGGCCTAACCCCTAATTAGGATCCAAAAGTAAGTAAAAAAGGGCCAAAAGCTGGTTATTCAATGACAATCCTTGCGGTTTTAACAATAATTAAATCAAATTACAGTATAAATTACATTTTAACTATATGCAAAGGTGCAATCTAGGGGTTAGTGAACTTTTAACTTGGCAATAATATTTTATATGCCAAACGACTCATTGTCAGAAATTTGGGTATAGCTTTTGAACCACATACAGGAGAGAACATTTTCCTTTCAGACTGGTGCACAGCATGATGCTCGTCATACAATGAGCAATTTGATCGATGGCTTATCATAATTATTGAGTTCTTGCTATGTACTTACGAGTCTTTGGTTACGGTATAAAAGGAAAAATTTGTTCAACAAGAAAAAACAACAAAATTGTCCAAATTGGCCCAAATGAGAAAAAAATACTGTGGAGAGAAAACATCGTATTCTGCAAAAGTAAAATGGTACTAAAATAAGGCTATTTGGGGTCATATAATAAATAAGACCATATAAAAGCCTATAATAAATCAGGCCATATATTGAAAATATCAATTGAGATCGAAATCATATGATTCGAAGTAAAAAAAAAATCGTCATGGTAATTTTATTCCACTTGATGTATCGGATAATCCCTCAACATAACTTGTCGGATCAAACCGCCCGATATCTAAGATCTATACTAATATTCAATGATTTATAAATTTAAAAACTTGATACATATATAAAGCAAGTTTTCCAAGTAATACATATCCTTGAATTGAAGACATACATACTGATTACCTACATACCAAGTATTTCATGCATGTTGAAATTTTTACCTATCCTTCGTGGCCCGTCAATTGACAAAGACAATTAAACTAAGGGTTATTCCGATAAGCGAATCTTTAAAATGGGTTCCGACCCGGGCGGGCACAAACCCCTTGGTACCTCCTTGCTTGTGGTGGATCTACGCGACTAGCTTTAGTTCCAAACGTTGAGTGTGGTTTAAAGACCCCCTTAATTTACATGCCTCCTATTCATTGTTTAACGGCACCCCAAACCCCTTATATTTACATGCCTCCTTAGCACCCTCGTTCTCTTGACAACTTCACCATTCTTTTATTCTACGCTCATTTATTATTCTAATGCTGCCACTACTATCTAATACATCACTTCCCCAGCCTCCTCCTTCAAAGGCTGTTAAGCAAGCTACTCAACTGAGACAAACTGTATCCAATTTAAGGTCTGAACATACCCTAATAGTAGATGAACTTAAAGCATTACAAATTCGGTTAGCAAACTGCAATAATTCTGCGAGTAGTGTAGACTCTGCGCGATCGTCTATATCTACAAGTCCGGAATTATCACGGTCCGATTCATCAGAGAGTTCCGATGAAAGTATACCAGATGCTACGGTTGATAATTCTTCTAGAAATAAGCAGTGGATAGCAAAATCATCGACCGAACTGTTTGACTGGGAAGTTTAATGGGACAATTTTCATGTATAATATTTATTAAGGGGGTTTTTCTTGGTCAAAATTTTACTCTATTTATTCATCTTGTATTTGAGTTTTACTTATACGTTCTGTTAGTTTGTTCATAATATTAATAGTTTGTTTCTGTGAACTATCAAACTGTATAAAATGCTCAGCATAAATTCCACCCAAATGCACTGCACGTCGCCACCAAAGTCATTGGCTCTACAAAATTTAAATCTCGGTCTTAAATATCCTTCTCTATTAGCTCTCCTCTTTAGACTCGTCTGTTCTAGTTTGTGGCTGAGCTGTTTTTGATGAGTAGAGGTAGGTGGCTCCAATAACCACTGAAGCTCCAATCAAGAAGTTGACTGTTAATACAAAATCAAAGAAATACACAGAAGCCAAAGATGAGATGAGTATCGAGATTGATGTGGCAAAATTCTTTGCTATATTATCGGCAAATTTAACGCATAGTGCAACGACAATGCCACCTACTGCCTGCAATAGAATAGCTGCCCATACTACAGAATTGTAGCCATGGAAAAATCCATGTTCCATGATACTAGCTCCATCCTTGGCCCAGCAGCCGAATATAACTGCTGGAAAAAGCGAGAAGAAAGATAATTGAATGTTTCTACTCCACAATGATGCTCGAGACCCTTTGAGCACCTTTTCAAAATAAATGCCAGCTAGGCCAGACAGAATACAGGCAACAGCAACAGCCGCAAGACCAATAATGGAATTCATTTCTTCTTTAGCTTCGGCACGCTTGGGCAAGCTTGTTTCTGACGGTTGTGTTGATTGTTTGGTGGCTCGAGCCCATGTATAAGCAATCAAATCACTCAATGTCTGTTGGGGCATCTGTACCAATGCAATTCCAACCGTCAGCAGAAAAAGACTGGTCCATTGAAGTCTAGACAGTTGTTTATGAAGTATGGTTACAGCAAAAAAGGCTGTTGTGAGAATCTTGAGCTGATAGGTGACCTGGAATGTAGCAGCATCCAGATTCGACACTGCTACATATTGCAGAGTGTTTTGCAAAGTATAAAGGCCTGCAGGAATAGCGAGTTTCCAGCAGTCGGAGGCAAAGGCTTCGTTAAAAGCCGGCTTGAAGCCCACTTGTTTAACAGAAACAATGCAACATATGACAAATTTGATGATCTCGTTTAGTAGAACTGCAGTAGACGTGAAATACCGGCTCTGTGAATCATAACCAGGCATGATTCGAGAATAATGCATAACCTTTGTATTAGTCTTTGAATCAAATTGACACCCGTAGAACAAAGATGAACCATGCTGTGAAGATCTTTGGCATCTTAACACGAATATTTCATTTTTTTAAACTTACCAAAATAAGCGAACTGTTTTGGATTGTCAACTATACAAGTTAGCACGGAAGTTGTGATAAAAAAAATTCATTGGTTGGTTTATCGTATAACCATTTATCAAGCATAGCATCCAACACTTACAGTTAACAGAGAGATATACTTTAGGGAAAACCCCATTAAAGTTGGGGGACTCGAATCTCGTTGCATCCTTGGCAAGCTGTCTTGCAGAAATCTAACGAAAGGGAAGGATGAAACTTTGGGGCGGAAGGCGAGGTTGTGGAGGTCCGAAAATGAGGTTCACAAACAAAAAAGTATCCACACAAAAATGTCCACCAACAAAAAAGGGCCCATGGAGAGCAAGGTTGAGGGAAATAGGGTGGACAATGTTACATTGATTATGATACGAGAATCTTTCAGTTACATAACTATGCATGTTTTGAATATTTAAGGTTTGAAATTTTTCAGTTAACTTTGATGTTATTGGCTCTATTGCACAAAGCACGTGTAGGGGCCCAGGGGTGTTTGGACCCTAGAAATCAGGAAGGGTAACGAAGCCAGTAAAGAGCAAGGGAGTATAATAGTTGAGTTTTGATATAGAGATAAGAGAACTACGCATTGACTTGTTACATTCGGTTGTTTTTCATCTTTTTACGCGTTACAGATTCTTTTTCCAAATACAGCCATCGTGATGTTTTTTCGGGCAAAGTCACTAAATTGGTGATCCTGCTAAAAATGAAAGCCAAGAATTCGTATTTTGATCGTTTATGAAGATATCAAGGTATTTTATTTGGATCAGAATTTTTTATTATATAAACCTATTTATTATATACAAATTCAGCACCTATATTTATGAATCTCAATAGTAATATCACGTTTATTTATAGTGTCGTTGACTAAATCACGTGCAAAGTTCACAATTTTTGGAACTGCCAAAATCATACTAAAACCCTTTGTAACAATCGAAACTACAATAAAATTACTTAAACAAGAAGTGGATTTTCGGGTCTACACTAAAGAATAATATTACTTGAATTGGTAGTGGCATTTCTTTTTCTGGAATGTTTTAAATGATCCTCTCGGTCTCGAAGAAAAAAAAGTGCTTGGATTGTGATATTCCTTATTCGTCAAATGACTAGTCGGAATCATTGATTGAAGAATAAACTATGAACAACTGATACAGCTTTCTAATGAGCGATTAAACCTATGAATAAAAATCTTAAAATCTTATATAAAAACACTATTTATATAATATATTCCAACTATTTAATTTACTCCATTTGTCCGTGTTTTTCTTCAGTATGTAAATGCCCTGAATATCTTAAGAGTCGTTATCTCCAGATCTCAGATCTGTTTGGACCCCTACCGATGGCCGTCCGAAGTAATAATACCAACAATGGTCAAAAAGGCTTGTGGCAAAACTTATTTACTTTAAATAGAAATTTTTTGATTGTATGTGTCTAGCCGTACGATAAGAAATAAAGTTTATATTTTAGCAAGGATTTTAAACATAGAAAAATACTCTGGTGGTGATTGGGTTTGCCATTGGACCTTACTGAAAGTAAGAACATTGTAGTTAAAAGAAGTTTTTAGCTAAACCTATTTTGTCTCCGAAATTACCCGTGATAATCTAACAAGATTTCCAAAAAGATGAAGGAAGATTCAAAAGTTGTTGAAAATCTAGCTGTGGTAATGTGACAAATGAGAAGGGCTATGTTGAACCTTACTTGTACTATTTATAATATATAGAAGGAAATGTGATATATTTTATATATTTATTTATATATTTTACTTACATTTAATTAAAAAAACTAAAAAAATTCCTATTTTAGAGAAGAAAAAAGAAGTTGCGAATATATGTTTCCTATTTTGCTCGTGTACTTTGCATACAACTGTAAGTCAAAATTTCGGAACAACTTGGTTTAAAACTTCAAAAATCATCTTTTTTTAACAATTTATATAGTCAATATGAAACTTCATGGCAAATAAAACATAAAGCCCGCTAAAAAGTTTAAAAAACTCCATTTGTGTGGGTAAAACGCCCCTGTTGAAATCCTAGCCACTTAGAATAAGTCCAAATGTCATTGCACGGCAGCCCACCACATTTCTGTATTAGCGTTAGACGCAAATCCCTTTGTGGAATCAAACAACCTGAAAAGAACTAACACATAATCATCCGATGAACCTATTTCTTGACTAATCATATCTGGGATTTTACCCTTTGTGGAATGCCGATAACCGTACACAAAGGAATGGGTCTCGTTATTATCAGCCTATATACAAAATGATTCATCATTTAACAGAATAAAAATGAACAAAATTTTAGATTTTTTTTAATATTTCATCATATATTTGTTATTTATTATTTAACAAATATATACCCCTATATCACACACTTATCCAGTAGAAAAAGAAAGAACATGAGAGGACCAAAAATTAAAATCAACCCAAAACCTATATAAACTGTAGGTAAATCAGCCAAAAAAACCCAAACCAAAACAGAACAAACCACGATAATTCCAACATAGCCGCGCAGAAATTCGGACACAAAGAGCCAGAGCATAGTTATTTTATAAGTGTCCGCAAAATACCTTCAACGATTTAAAACTAGCATTTTTATTATCTGTTCATTTAGCAGCAATCATGACAGTGGAAACGTCAACCAACCAAGAAACTACCACTCGTGTTACAGAAAACTTGACAGTTCCGAGACCAACAGGAGGCAGTGTCATACAACCATATCCTGATAGACCTATAGTCGTGTTTTCCGACTTTGATGGTACTATATTTCTTCAGGATACTGGCCATGTTCTCTTTGATAACTATGGTTGTGGACCAGAAACAAGAGAACGCCTGGATTCACAGATAGGCATATCTAAGACGTTCAGAGAAGCTTCCAATGAAATGTGGGGTTCGCTTAACGTTCCTTTACCGAAGGCTGTTGAAACTTTGAAGAATAATCTAGTCATGGATAGGGATTTCAAGACCTTTTTCCAATATACAAAGGAGCACAATATTCCCTTTGTTGTTATTTCTGCTGGCTTGGAACCGCTTTTAAGAGGTGCCTTGGAGAATTTTCTTGGAAAAGATGACGCTTCTGAGATTGCTATCATTTCTAACGATGGCGACATTTCTGAAGATGGTTCGTCATGGAAGGCCATTTGGAGACATGAATCTGAACTTGGCCATGATAAAGCACAATCGGTGATGGATTTCCGCAAATCTATTGATGTGAAGCCATTGTTGGTGTTTGTTGGTGACGGTGTATCGGACCTTCCTGCAGCTCGTCATGCTGACGTTCTTTTTGCCAGAAAGGGTCTACGCCTCGAGGAATACTGTCTTGAACATCAAATTCCCTATATTCCTTATGAATCATTTGCTGATGTTCAAAAAGACGTTGAACTCTTAGTGGCTGGCAATAAATATCATGATCTCCGTGGTGCTCTTTTCCCCCCTGCCGCCCCTATGACTCCTCGTGAGCCCATACCGAGCTACTTTCCGGATGTGGAGGCAACAAGGGCCGGCATAACAGCAGCTGGTGGAGTAAGTCGGCCAACAAATAATCGAACAAGGTCTGATATGTCAGTATTTCTTGATAAGAAGTAAACGCATCTGAGAAATGAAGAGCTTCTCCAAATAGTTCATGACTCTCACGAACAAGATTTGAAGAAAGAATTAAGGAAATATCAAACAAAATATTGACAGCAGTAGTTACATAGAAATACAATCAGAAATGGTGTCGAAGTTCTTGGGTCATGTACTCTTATCTTACACGACACATCAGTCTTCTATTATCATAGTTATATCTTTAAAAATAAATTAAATATACTGGTATTGAATAAATGCAATTTACTTTTGTTTATGCAAACGATAAAAAAAAACAGGTCTCACCCGGAATCGAACCGGGGTCGCGAGAATCAGAATCTCGAATGCTAACCGCTACACCATGAAACCTTTCACGTTATAAAACATCAAATTTGTACAATTATATAGTGAAGTCGGTTTTTAGGGTTAGGGTTGATTGCTATTTCAAACTTTGAGTAAAAAAGTCATAATCTGCTGCACTGCCTTCAATTATCTTTTTTGGAGGCTTACCCTGGAATAGTAGCTATTTTATAATTCAAAAATTTGCAAATGACGTTTATTCAAAGTTGGTATTTTGGCTCCTTTTTCTTCTGTCTTGATAATGTAAATGTAATACAGTCATGAGAATTGCCTATTCCTTGCTGAACTGCCAATTGATGGGTAGAGCTTTTTTTTCAGTCGTAAATATATTTTGCGGTCTACTATATATCTATATACCAGCAGAAACAGAATGCCGCGACGTATGAGATCGTCTACTGCCAGGAGGAGATAAAGTCAAAGAGAGTCAGTAGTTCAGCTTATACCCTGTGATATATAAAATTTATAGTGCTTGCATGATCAAGTGAAGTGCACTTCGCCCGAAAGCGTGACGTTTTTTCTAACGTATTGGCCGTCAAGTTCTGCCCTAGATTTGCCATATAACAAAATGTCTCCAGTAAACAGAATGATCGAACATACAGCAAGCTCTTATCTTGAAACGTATACAAATTGGCAACTGAATTTTTACATTTTACATGTATGTTCGTATAGGATGAGAGCTCGATAACAATGGCAGCTTCTCGCCTTCAATGTCATCAGATCCTTGTAAAGTAGCATCAATCTGAAGTATCTGTGCTGCCTCTTTTACAAGTATACCTACATCAAAAGTAGAAGGCATGCTCCTTGGCGTTGACTGACTGGCGACAGTGCTATCCTGATCACAGTCAAAAGTAGAATATCCTGGACTCACGGGCGATTTCGGTTCGTCTGAAATACAAACGTAGTCTTCCTTTGAGAAATAGGCTGCCATAATGAATATTCGCTACTTTTTCACTTTAGTCGTTGTGGATATATTATATATTCCTGAATTAATCACAGTGCCGCTTGCTCATTAAACTTTGTCTAGCCAAAGTACCACTCCAAAGATACACGGCACAGCAGATAGCTTAAAAAATCAAACTAGGTTCCAAATGTAAAATAGTTCATATTTTATTATGACATTCTGTCATTTTTGTACTGCCATTCATGTGTAAGTCAGGTAAGACTGCCCGTTCATAGATCAGTAATCATCACTTTGACACTTCCAGACTTCGGGTTTCCAGCCGTTTCAAAAGCCTTTTCACCTTCTTCTAATGTAAATTTGTGAGTGACCAACTTGCTGACAGAATTGACCAAACCATCGTTCACCAGGCGAATGCAGCTCGGGTACGTATTGGCATACCTATACTGGAACTTGATGGTTAGCTCATTGACTGAAAGGTGCATGAAAGGAATATTCTGGTAGTCATGACCGACCCCAATGACGTGGATATAACCTCTAAAGTCTAGAGCAAAAACACCAGTTGCAATAGAAGATTCAACTCCAGTACATTCAAGACAAATCTTGAACTTAATGTCACCAGCCTTTTCTATAGCCTGTTCAGCCACCTGAGCCGGAGTCATTCCTCTTTGTACTAATACTGTTCGTACATTTGGTACTAATTCTTTTGCAAATTTAAGTCTAGATTCGCTGATATCAGTGATGACAATTGGTGAAGCACCTGAAGCTCTAGCAAGAATAGCGGAAACCAGACCTATGGGCCCAGCACCACATATAAGTAGAGGATCACCGAGTTTTAAACCAGAATGTTGAATTCCAGCAAAACAAACACTGATTGGCTCTAATAAAGCCCCCAGCTCAAAGGGCATATCTCCGATTTTGTGACAATATCTAGCAGGATGTGTAAGATAACGTCTCAAAAGTCCGGGAACTGGCGGAGTCGACTTGAAAAGAACATCGGGACATCCGTTATAATAGCCCTTTAAGCAACTATCACAGTTCTGACAAGGAACTCCGGCCTCAACGGCCACTCGGTCACCGACTTTGAGATCAGTGACAGAAGGATGAACTTTAACAATGACACCAGCAGATTCATGGCCAAGAATATGCTCATCTCTAACGACCATGGTAGGCCCAATGCAGCCTTCTTTCTGGAAGTGAATATCCGATCCACAGATACCAGTACATACAATATGAACAGCAACTTCCCCAGGTCCAGGCTCAATATGGTCCACAGCAGGCTCACATGCTCCAACATAAAGTTCATGCTTTGGATTAGTGAAAATCCCAATATTTGGTTTAGTGAGGGTAACAGTCATGAAGGAAATTAACGAAAAATGTCGTGTTGTGGAAGTTTTTAAGTATTTGTATGATTTATTTTACCGCAACCGTTTAAATATGCGGAGATCAGAAAGGGGTAAATAAGTCCGCAATAGGTTGCAACAAAAGTATTTCTATAAACGTATAAATAAAACATGCAAACTTAAATAACATATCTGAATTCGGGATTTTCGAAATCAGTGAGATCGGCAAATTCAGAATTGTTGACGCTTAATGTGATATTTTTGGCATCTCTTCTCTTATTCTCGTTGATATTGACTGAGTAGATTATCATAGTTAAAATCAACGTCAGAATATAGCATACCACAATTAACACTTTAGCATTAGTATAGTGAGGAGCATCGACTTCTTTGAATGTAAGTGGGCCAATGAGATTTCCAACGCAATAACCAATCATACAAATGGCACTGGTGATGACCTTTTTAGTATGGCCAGCAGAGTTCGATGAGATGCAACTGATAAAACATATATATGCAATTGATGACATTCCCGTCAAAAAGTACCCAAATAGCTGAAGAATAGTGCTTTCTGCAAATGCCATGAGGCATGCCCATAAAATGTTTATGAGATAGCTGATCATGGCGCACACTAACCGTTGCTGGGTCTTTTGAGCATAGTAACATATGCCAACTATTCCTATCATCTCAAATATTCCATAGGGAATCACCAGAAGCATTGCCGACTTGTTATCAAAGCCCATATTGGTGACAATGATAGATGAAAATGTCGTTAAGCCCCCATTTGGTATCTCTGTGAGAACCATCAAAGTGAAATATAAATAAGTTCGTATGTCCATGAACACTTCTTTTAGCTGATATACTTTGAAAGTCGGATTTCCAAATCCCTGTTTATTGGATCTGATTCGTTCAACCGTACGAAGTTTATCATCAGGACTCAAAAACCAAGCCTTGACTGGCGTATCAGGGACCACATATAGAAATACAATGCCTACCACAACAGTAAGGATCCCAAGGATAACATAAAGTAATCTCCATGGTGCTGTAGGTAAAATTGACGGGTCAATTTTGAGCAGCACATATGCTACCATACCACCTATTATGGTCCCCAAACCGCAACAAGCTGACCATAAAGCAGTACGCAGCAGTTGCTCCTCTCGTCTATACCATTGTGACGTAAGAATAATGAATGCAGGAGTCACAGCGGATTCCAAAACACCAAGTAATACTCTGAGACTAATAAACCCCGAATAAGTTCCAGGAAGACTAGTGAAACACAATAAGAAACCCCACGAGATGATAAAAAATCCACTTGTCTTAGCTACTGGAAACCTTTGAAGAGCTAATGAAGCAGGTAATTCACAGATCAAGAAACCTAGGTAAAAGCTGGTACCAACCCAGCTGTATTGACTTCCGTGCATGTCTAAATCCTCCAAAAGACCCATAATTGAAGCATATGCATTTGTCTGTTTGTCCATGAACTGAACGGCATATATAAGACACATGACGCTACAGATATACTTGTCAGCGATACGTAATAATCGACGGTTGTCTTCATCATCAATGACGAGATCTGCCGATATTGCGGCACTTTCCATGGCAACATCTTCGTATTTTGAAATGATCACACCTTCCTCAACATCATGCTGAAGCAGCGGACGCGTAGACGCATCTTTACGATTGCTTGAAGAAGATTCGGATCTGTGCATCTTCTACTGATAAGCCAATTGAGAGTCGAAATCAATGAAAATATTGCCTATATCATTCAATTCACGCTCGATTACTAGAACACTGTATATCTAGTGCAATAAATTGCTTATCGGATTACTAATTCTGATCAGGTGTTGCTGTTGTCGGTGCGTATTAAACGAAAACAAAATGGCACGAAAAATAAGCTTTGAGTTGTGTCATTTACAGATGTTACGTGATTTGCAATAACCTATCTAAGCCAATTTTAAAAATGTGCTCGTTATTTCTGATATTGCCCAAGGGTTGGGAATTCTTACGCAAAATGAAATATCACTGTAGCTTGTTGAGTGCCCAATTGAGGACGATCTGGCGAAGAAGATTCAGGAAAACAGAAGAACAATGACAGCGACGACGAGAATACTAATGTTACAAGTTACAAGCTATAAGATAGAATGGAATAGTTTAATCAGAGTGTTTAGAGCGTCTATTTATACTTCACTTCAAAATAAAAACCATCCCTCCATGCCAGTCACTATAGGCTCCCCTGAGATATGAGACCGTGCTACCACGATTTTCTGCAGATGATATCCGGATTTATGAGGCGACATAATAATAAAACCAAGAATTTGCCACGAAAAACAACAAAGACATACAGCAACAACAGTAAATTTATGCTATATGCTTAGATCTGATGTTACCCTGATCTAACAAGACATACTGCATTCAGCCATGTGGGACACCGGAGCGCTTGTGCAAGAGCGGGTCATTTCGCTATCAATATTCTAAAAACTATCTGGCCATCAACCTAGAAAGACACTGATGAAGCATATCCGGCTTTTTTTGGATACCAGCATGGGAACATACTGTTACGTTCGACATGCGAAGCTCCTTGTTCTAGCATCCCACATGCACGGCAGTTCGGAAAATAAAATTAGCCGAACTTTGTATTGCGACAAGACTCAAAGTTCCAAATTTTAATGCTTAAATGCTGATCCTAGCGGCAGAACTGAACAACGACATGGAAACAAAAGAGACTCAAAACAACCAGATACTAGACAAATAAAAGCTGCAAATAGTTCTGCGGATAATAATTGTCACATATTTTTGTTTAAACGCCTGTCTCCGATAATACTACCCCGCGGGTATCGGAATGTCTGCGGCCTTTATCATGGCCGTGGACTACGGCGATAAGCCTCACTGGGTGAGGCTTAATGCGCTAACTCCGCTATTTGTAAACATCCTCCGTCACTACTATAAATATAAGCTATTTGAGCTCTGAGATGCAAACAAAAGATTAAAACCTTGAATAATAATGCCTTCTAAAGTTACACCCTATACAGAGAAAGATTATCCTGACCTGACTGGAAAAACCTACATGGTAACGGGGGCAACCTCTGGTATTGGCTTGGCTTCTACCAAGTATCTGCTTCAGAAAAATGCTAACGTTTGGGTCGTAGTGAGAAATAAAAGAAAACTTGAGGATCTTCTTCGGGGAGAACTAAAGCCTTATAAAGCTAATGTTAATCCGCTTTTTGTGGATTATTTGGATCTGACAACTTTCAAACCAGAATTTGACCGATTTCTCGGCTCAGAAGACCGTTTAGACGGTGTACTTCATAATGCTGGAATCATGCTACCTGAACCGGGGAGCAAATCAAAGCAAGGATTTGAGGCTCAATTGGCGGTTAATGCTCTAGGAACATATCTGGCACAACGATTCCTCGAAGGGATTCTGCAACGTACTGCTGAAGCACACCCAGAGATATCAGTTCGTGTGGTATATGTAACTACTGACCTATCGACTCTTGTAAACAAGAAGAAACCATTGTTTGCATGGGATGATATGAACGAGGAGAATCACAAGTTTGGATTGACGCACCAATACGGAATGTCCAAGATGTTCCTAAACTGCATGCAGTATTGGTGGCTTAAACAGAACCCAGATTCTAAGGTTTTAAGTTTTATTGTGTTTCCAGGCCTATTGAGGACCAATCTTCAGCAAGATTTTCCGTTTCTGTTCTCATTGTTTTTAAAGATCGTTGGATTTAGATTGATGTTTAGTCCACCACACTTTGGAGCTTATACATGCTTATTTCCGCTGTTGAAACCAGATATCGAGCCCAAAAGACAGCATGCGGTTATTTATCCTTGGGGAGATAAAGATGGTTCTCTGGATGACCGTGAGAATAAGATAATGAAATCTGATGAGGGATTGAAGGCAGTCGAATATTTGAAAGATCAAACTGAGAAATATTACACGGGAAAGTATTAATTGAGAGGAAATAAAACAGTTACTGGCGGCAGGGATCAATCAAGCGGCAGCTTGCTACGATTCGAGCGTCTCTTTTACGCACATGCGTGGACGAGTACTACAAGAGTGAATAGTTTAATAAAAAAACCCCAGATGTGGCTATATTTTAAATGTTTGAGTAAATTTTTGCTAAATCATGCCAAATTAGCTTGTAGAAAAAAATTTCTTATTATCGCTATAGTTGCTGTGTGATGCCAAGAAAATATTGGCATTGTTTGTAGGCCACTATGTTGGACCGACGAGACAGGAGAATGTCAGCCTTTGGAATACTAATCAAAAAATAAAAAATAAGCTGGAATCGATGATCACACAGCTTTATTTAAAGGATATGACTATTATTGGCAATAAAAATACTCCAAAATATACAAAAGATAGTGTCTGATCGTTGATCGGCAGCAGAACGGAGTTCCGCTCTGTATTTCCGTCTCCACGCCGATAGGCTCTGTTGACTGGAAGATCATCCCCTTTTGGTGTTATGCGGCTCTGTTTGTCCGTTATCCTCTTGCTCCAACACTAACAAATGTGGTGCAAAAATGCGGCCCGTTGGATTATCTCTGTTACAATAAATTAATAAAATACAATAATAAGCAAGTTAATTATTTACAAAAAGCTATTCTCATATAAAAGCTTTTCAAATATAGGTGCTTGTTGTTATAGTTGATGCCATCATTAGTTTGGCACACATGCATCGCAAAAAAAGGCCAGTCACCACACCCCGAAAAAAGAAAAACTGCCAGGGGAAAATTTTGAAATCCCAGTAAGTTAATCCTTTCATATTATACAGAGAACTTTATTCTCTAAAAGTCTGTATTTTAATTATAATTTATTGATTATTTGATATGTTCTATCGTCCGATTCTCTTTCAACTGTACTTCTGCTGGCTTGTTATCGTAGGTGCATTACCAATGTAGTTCAGATGGCGATAAGCCTACTTGAGTGAGGCGTTTTCCATACCAAAAAAACCGAGCTCAGAACCGTTGAGAAATAAAATTTTCGCGTGTAAATGCAAGCAAATAAAGAATTTATGTCATGCAATTCAAAACTCCCCGAAATTTCTCCTTCTTCCCGTGAAACAGCCAAGTGGTGCTTGCATGCTAAGGGTTGCTTTTATCATGTAAACCCAACACACCCCACACACAAAAAACTATAAAAGGCCATAGCCCGCCAAGGTCTTGAGTCACTCGCTATTGAACCTCGACATGTCAGGTACTAACATTGGAAATAAGCCGGAAACTTCGAGTTCTGAGGACGTACCAAATAGCCCAGTTCCTCAAATGCCCCCAAAATATGGCTTCTGGAGTCCTCAGCTGTCTGAACCTCGCAAAAAAGTCGCCTATCAGTATGTTAGAGCTATTATTATAATGTCTGCGGGATTATTAGCTATATGTTCTATTTACTGGGGTTCTTACTACGACAGAATTAGTCGTACTGGTAACATTGCTGCACATGTTTATATCAATGATGGAGCAAACAGTACCTTCCTGCAAAACAATGGCCTTGAGCCTCTTGTTGGAAACGCCATAGAAAGTGCCATAAAGGCTTCTACAGGAGCGCCAGGCGACCTTGGCTGGAAAATATTTCGAAACTCTACTGCTTCTACAGAAGAGATTTTTCAGCTCATCCATCAACAACACATCTGGTTAGCTTTAATTGTTGAGCCAAATGCTACACAGACCGTATATCAAGCAATTAGTCAAGGGAATCCTCAATATACCGGCAAATATCTGTTAAATGCCTATTTCGAGCAGGCAACCGATTACACGACCACCATTGGATATATTGAGCCTACCATTTCTCAGATTGATGCAGTTTTCCAGGGCCTGTCAACGAAACAGGTATATCAGCCCATCATTGAAACTCTTAACTCGTCAGGTTCTTTTGTATGGACGCCTGAGAAATTACAAGGACTGTCTACCCCTGTGCAGATACAGCCGTATGATCGGCTTCCATTACTGCAGCCATTGCTTGTAGCACCTTTACAAGTGGGTCTCATTTACCTTATTATCTTGTCATTCTTTCAGTTCAATTTTTTCATGCCAATTCACATGATAATTCAAGGAAGGCTGCGAGTCGGAAGTTTGATTCTTTACCGTTTCGTCACGTCCTACGTGGGATTTTTCTTCGTGTCCTTATTTTTTACTCTGATCAACGTGGCATTCCAAATAAATACTGGTTTGACATTCGGTAAATCAGGCTTTTTAGTGTTTTGGATGATCAATTTCTTATCGATGGCCGCACTCGGTGGTGCCACTGAAAACGTTGCTCTAATAGCGTTCCCGTTCTATCCACCGGTACTGGGACTCTGGCTTCTTTTCTGGGTTATTGGAAACATATCACCAGCCTTCACACCTTTTTGTTTGATGAGTACTTTTTACAGGTATGGTTACGCCTTCCCTGTGTACAACGCACTGCAGTGCATTAAAGTTATTTTGTGCAACACTACCAAGGCAACTATGGGCAGAAACATCGGTATACTTGTCGCATGGGTTGTGGTAAATGCGGTTCTGCATCCATTTTGCCTTAGATTCGCTGGCCAACGAATGGCGAAGCAAGCCCAGAAAGAGGCAGCAGCTAAGAAACAGCAGCAGTCATAACCTTCTATTTCAGTAATAACTTGTCATAATTTGGACGTCTTAGATAATCCGTCGTGAAATTTTATATAGGTAATGCCATATATTGTAATCCTTCCTTCACTGTCCATGGCTTTTCACCACGATCTTTTTCGATGACCCCACAGCTGTACCCAACAACAAGAAGGCCAGGAGGACGACTACCGCATACTTGTACTGCAGTAGCGATATGCTCTAGAGTGCTGCGAATAATACGTTGATCCGGACAACTGGCTCGTTCAACTACACAGCACGGAACATTTTTGGGCCATTTTCCTTGAACCAGGCTATCAACGAGTTCAGATGCTCTATGAAGACTCATTAGAAAGACCGTGGTTCGAGAAGGGACCCATTGAGGAGGATTTGGAAGAACTCCCTTGCTGCCAGTTCCTGTACAAATCAAAATCTGATCAGCAACATTTCGGTGTGTGGCAGGAATATTTGCAAATAAGGTTGCTGCCAATGCAGAAGTTACTCCTGGTATTACTTTCGGATTATACCCGCGCTCTTTGAAATAGTTATATTCTTCCCCACCACGGCCAAAAACATAAGGATCGCCTTGTTTCAAGCGAACGACCTTCTTAGATTCACTTAATGCTTTCAGGCCCAGCTCAAGCAGCTCCTCTTGCGCCTTCTCTGCATTACCTGGGAATTTTCGAGCAATAAAGACTTCAGTATGTTTTGGAATGGTATCTAAGACTTGTGATGGCACCAATTTATCAGCCAGGATCAGGTCAGCATTATTAATTGCTTCCAACGCAGCTACAGCCAGAAGAGAACTATGACCGGGTCCAGAACCAACTAGTGAAATTGTGCCTTTGCTTTTTGAAGCATTTTTAACTTCTTTAAGAGGTTTGGTAGAATCGCCCTGCAATAAGTCATTCCGTATATCGTCTAACGAGATATATGCAAGTTTGTCCAACGGATAGTACTCGACAATCTGTGATAACCATCTTGATCGCCGTGCCTTCTGCTCTTCCACAGAAGGACTATTTTCAGAAACCAGTTTATTGAAAGTAGCGGATTGATCATTATCATCCTCAAGATCACCAGACATGGTTGCAGCCTTATCTTCGGCCTGTATAGTACGTCTTAGAAAACCAACATTTTTACAGGTTTCGCCAATATTTTCAGGTAAACTGCTAATAATATGCCTTTTGATCCGGTTGGCTAATCTACAGCCTTGGCCATTAGTAGTAACACCAACTTGTAAATCCCCATCAGCAAATGAAGAAAGTACAGTAAACGTACATAATTCAGGTCGATCAAGAGTGTTTATAGGAATACGAAGCTGTCGACATCGGCTGTAAATTTCTGCAGAAAGCGGATCCCTGCAGCAATTGAAAACCACATCAATAACCTTATCAACATTCGGTCTGCCTAAAGTCACGAGATCATTTAAAGAGAAAGACCTGTCCAAAAACTCGACTTTACCTGTTTGATGAGCTTCTTCATATTGACTAACATGGACGCTCTTTGATACAGAAGGTGCTATTATAATAAGTTTCTCGGCATCCAAGGCTATGATATTTTTGACTCTGCTCCAAGCTACTGGAGTATCACCTATTATTATAATACGTTGATCGGTGAAATTACAGCTAGTCAAAAGACCAGGCATAACGGAGTTAGATAATTAATGATAATACGAAAAAATTATTTCTTGTAAGCTATTTTGTTGTGGCTATTACATAGAGGATCGAGTGGCTAGTGCCATTACACGTGACTCATTGTGGCGGTTTCTTCTCCGACTGCGGAGTTACCTAAAAGGGGAATATGATATAAATACATAACAATATAAGCTTCAAAAATAAAATACCTGATTTAGGGCTGTGGATAATTACCAGGATCCGGTCCAAAATATCCTTTGGCAGGTAAAGTCTCCAATGGAACTCCTACATAGTCTGCTCCTGTTGCATTTGGCCCACCCATATGAACCCAATTTCCCCACCAATTCAGAGTAACGACATGTTTATATCCAGTAGCAAAAAAGCAAATCAAAGCAGCCCATGCTACTCCAGTTCCCATGGCTGCGTATAAAATGTAATTGTACTTTCTCCACCATGCGAGGTAATGTTTTCGAATGTAGTAGTTGAATATCCATGCAATATAAAGATTGGTCGTATAATAGTAAAAGTTATACGGAGCCCATAATGTGGCGCCATAAAGAAGAACAAGTGGATGCCATCTTCTAAATATCTCAGGTTTCCAACGGTCTAAGGCATAGAAAGGAAGTGGAATGAACAGTCCAATGAGAAACGAGTATTTCAAAATAGAATAAACACCATTTAGATATAACTTAGGACCAAGGGTTCCCCAAAGCACAAAAGTAGCAAATTTCGATCTATTATTGTTGCAGGTAAATTTCTGAGGCTGTTTGGGGTTACAGTAGTCTTTGATACTGGTGAATTGCCAATTGAGAATCGCCAAGCTGGTGAAGATAGTAACAAATGTACCAAGATATTGACAACGGAAAAGTGCCCGAGGAGGAATGCGAGCATAATGAGTCTGCTTCTGATTTGAAATATAATTCTGTGCTTGCTCCCAGAAATTGTTCGCTACACATTGTGCGATCATCATGGCATTGGCATTATGAGGTATCATGTAGCCCAAAAGAATCTGAATAAAAAGACCAATCTCTATGAATGTGTTGGTAGTAGCAAGCAAAAGGCCAAATGGAACTATGAATACAAGGTTCATCGCAATGGCAAAGAAAACTGACCATACCGGTGTTCTAGTATCCTTGAAAACTTCAACCATTACAATGAAACAGGAAAGCGACAAAATAATTGTAATGATGAACCACCATTCAGGAACTTCAGGAAATATTTCCAGATTTTTCGTGAAAGGATCAGTATACAAACGTCGAGCTTTATTCGACCCACTTCTCATTGACATATAAGTGGACTTGATTGATGACCACAATTGATGACGATTGTGTAAGATTCCGTACACAATAGAGGCAGGAAATATTGCAAAGCTAGCACCATATGTTATCAGTGACCCTGCAGTTAGGAAAGCCGGTGAGTACTCATTATAGCCCGTTTGGTTAAAATTACCCTCATTCGACAAAATTCTGCTCACATTGTAAGGAGATCCTTTGTTGTCAAACACACCTGCAACATTGATGGGTAAATATTGTGTATAATATTTCTTAGTGAAATATATGCCGACTATGGCCAAAAATCCCACCGTCTCTCCAGCGTAGGCCACATATGTAGAATAAAAAGGATTAACCATGCCTGTACCGCCAAACACAGTCCAGTCAAAAGTAGAAATTGGATTCAGCCCTAAGCCGTTGTATACACCTGTGACTGCTGCGAGTGTGACATTATTCGGGGCAATCCAAGTGATCCACGAAAAGTAATTCAGAGCGGTGAATAAAAATTCCGGTATCCAATAATATACAAAGGATATGAGTGAAAATAATAGCAGAAATTTAAATCTACTTATAGTCCAGCCATTGATATTTTCTTTATTGGAAGGCTTAGTCAGAGATCTGTTCATGGACAGCAGAGGTAATATGCCGAACCAAACGCATTTGACGGGATAGACTAAAAGACTCCTGAGCATACCAGCAATTCCAAAACCTGTAAATGCTGCAACTAGTGAAAGCAGAATCATATAGCCCCAATTTGCTGTCCATGCTTCGTTGAAGAAATATGGAGATCTTTGAATTGTGAGGTAAGTAAAAGAAAATGGAGTGCCGTCCACCGAGGACATCATCTGAGTCGCCAGCATCTGCTCCTTGAAGGTCCATGGTCCTGGATTCAGGCTGTGCCTTTTGCCCTTCCATGTAAAACCCCAATCCGGAAGAATTGTCTCTAGTAGTCGGCCGGTAGGATAGATGATCAGTTGCATAGCCAGAAAGCTAATTTTAATAGTCGGAAACCGATTTCCAAAGAATGTAGCCACAATGCAACCGATGTTAGCATACACAATGCCAATCATATACATTCGCATTGTTTCTGCAGACTCTCATGGATTATCCAGCATTGACGTACATGATCGAACCTCGGAGTACGGAGACCAATCTGCACATATAACTACTTGGAACCTAACGGCAAAATGATAGTCGTCTAAAGACAGCTCGGGATTTGAATGAGGACCATCACATAATTTTTTCAACTGAAGGTAATAGTTATAGTCCAGATTCATATCATTAGCATGATTCTTCACAAGTTCCTGTAATACCTCATATGAAGTTCTCCACTCTCTTTCTTCTAATTTCTGGATGACGAAGTTGATTTCGTCGGCCGTTAAGTCAAGATGAAGCTCAGCACATGCCTTTTCAATGCGCACATAAAGCTCATTCCCCTCGAGAATTACTTTGAGCTCAGAATCTTTCTCATCGTCATAAATTCTTTCAGATAATTCTAGTACCATGTCAGTCTGGAAGTTTTTCTATCGGCAACAGTGTGATTTACAATTCATTTGACTCTAATTAAGTCTGGGCTCCTGTGCGGCGTAGCCCAGCGTAGTTCAAAAAAGGATAAAGACAAGAAAAAAATCATGTCGTAATACGACATATGAATGACTAGAAATTTTGTATTATTTTTTGGTATGTTTTTTTTGGTTTTAGGAATATTTTGATATTTTTTTTTTTTTCCAATCTGGGGGTAATGTCGATCATTATATGACTGAATACATAATAAAGAGACACCGAAGGTTCTACAAAAACCGTTTTATTACGTGACTAGCATGTAAGCGATAAACAAATATTTTTGAAGTTCAAGGAGACCTTACCGTTTCCCCTTAAAACGTTTCAAGGAATTAAATTGCCTTTATTAAAACCAGAAGAATGCATGCATTATTATACTCAAGCATTACAAAAGAACTTAACAATATAACCAAAAATAATTGATAACAAAATACAATACGGCTATGTTTTTTTTCAATCACGGCTGAGGGAAATCGCCAAAGTCAGGTCCGAAATATCCCTTTGCAGGCAAAGTTTCCAGAGGCAAGCCCAGATAGTCCGCACCAGTCATATCGGGACCACCATACATTACATTATTGCCCCACCAATCAATAGTAGCTATATGATTGTAACTGGTAGAGAAGAAGAGAATGATGGCAGCCCATGCCATACCGGTACCTAGAGCAGCATACAAAATATAGTTATACTTTCTCCACCAAGCAAGATAGTGCTTTCGTATATAGTAGTTGAAAACCCAACCTATATAGAAGTTGCCAGTGGTATAGTAGAAGTTTGAAGGAGCCCATGTAGAAACACCATTGATAAGAACCAAGGGATGTAGTCGACGGAATGCTCCTGGTCTCCACATATCAAGCAAATAGAAGGGAATAGGAATGAATACACCAATCAAGAATGAGTACTTGAGAACAGTGTAAACACCGTTAAGATAAAGTTTAGGACCCAAAGTACCCCATAGAACAAAAGAAGCAAACTTAGATCTATTGCTGGCACAAGTGAATTTTTGAGGCTGATGAGGATCGCAGTAGTCCCTAATACCGGTGAATTCCCAGTTCAGTACAGCCAGAGTGGTGAAAATGGTAACAAATGTTCCAGTATACTGCACTCTAAAGAGGGCACGAGAAGGAATTCTTGCATAGTGAGTCTGCTTTTGATTGGTGATATAGTTTTGGGCCTGTTCCCAGAAATAGTTGGCGATACACTGAGTGATCATCATGGCATTGGCATTATGAGGAATCATATAACCAATAAGAATCTGAATGAAAAGACCAATTTCAATAAAAGTATTAGTAGTAGCGTAAAGCAAGCCAATAGGGATAATAAACACAAGGTTCATAAGAATTGCGAAGAACACTGACCAGACAGGGGTCTCAGATTCTCTGTAGACTTCAACCATGACAATATAAAATACAAGGGTCAGCAATAAGGTGACAGCAAACCACCATTCAGGGACTTCGGGGAAAGTTTCCAAGTTTCTGGTGAAAGGATCAGTGTAAAGCTTCCTTGCCTTGTTTGAACCACTTCTAATGGAATACCACATGGACTTGATAGAAGTCCACACTTGATTTCGATAATACAAAATGGCGTACACAATAGAAGCGGGATACAGAGCAAACTGAGCACCATAAGAAACAAGAGCACCCGCAGTCAAAAAAGCCGGAGAATACTCATTGTAGCCGGTGTGATTGAAATGGCCCTCATCAGACAAAATCCTCGTCACATTATAAGAGCTTCCAGTATTGTCAAATACACCAGCTGCATTAATAGGCAAGTATTGAGTGAAGTAGGATCTTGTAAAGTAAATTGGAACGATCACAAAGAACCCAATCCACTGGCCCAGATAGTGGACCCATGTGGCATACCAAGGATTGACCATACCGGAACCACCAATGTTTGACCAGTCAAAAGTAGAAATGGGATTCAAACCCATTCCGCTAAAAACACCGGTAATAGCTGCTAGTTTGATGTTGTCAGGAGCAATCCAAGTAGTCCAAGAGAAGTAAGAAAGCGCTTGGAAGACAAATTCAGGGAACCAGTACCAACAGAAAGATACCAGGGTGAACAAAAGCAGAAAGGGAAAACGATCCATTGTCCATCCGTGGATATTTTCTTTAATGGTGGGCTTAGTAAGAGATCGGTTCATAGCCAACAGGGGCAAGACTCCATACCATACAGTTCGTACGGGATAAACAAGCAAACCTCTAAGGAGACCAGCAACACCATATCCAGTAAATGCAGCAGTGAGAGACAAAAGAATCATATAACCCCAGCTGGCGGCCCATTTTTCGTTGAAAAAATATGGTGACCTCTGAATTGTAATGTACGAGAACGAAAATGGGGGACCGTCAACGGCCGACATCATCTGAGTCGCAAGCATCTGTTCTTTAAAAGACCATGGTCCAGGATTCAGACTGTATCTTTTACCGAGAAATGTGAATTCCCATTTTGGAAGAATAAGTTCCAGAAGACGACCAGAAGGGTAAATAATTAACTGCAGTGCCAAAAAGTTGAGACCGATAGAAGGATAACGATTACCGAAAAAGGTACCAACAATAGCACCAACATTGCAGAAAATAAGACCGACAATGTACATTCGAATTGTCTCAGCTGGTTCGTCAGGGTTGTCTAAGACGGACGTCGCTGCACGAACCTCGGAGTAAGGAGACCAATCAGAACAGATGACAGCTTGAAAGCGTACAGCAAATTGATATTCTTCAAGAGTCAACTGTGGATTAGATTCGGGACCTTCAGAAAGTTGTTCGAGTAGCTGGAAATAATCGTAGTCAAGGTTCATGTCACCGTCATGATATACGACCACTTCCTTCAACAACTCTTGAGCTTCTTCCCAAGTCCTGGAATCCAACTTCTCGATAATGAAGTTGATTTCTTCTGTGGTGAGATCTAATTTGAACTCATCGCAGGCATGTTCGATCCGAGTTAGGACATCGGCATCGACATGATCAGAAATACCAATTTTCTTCTCTTCTAAGACAGCAGAATCGGCCATTGATAGCAAAAGATTTGGAAGGTTACACTGAATTTCCTATCAAATATATAGGGCTCCCTGTTGAGCTGGCCCATGTACGGCTTATCATAATTGCTTTTTGAGTTATCATCCCATTTTGGGTAACCTTTGATATAAGGTGATTACTATATCATGGAGAAGATGGCATAAAACCGCGCATCAAAATAATGACATCAAACAAGTCTATAGAGGGTAATAAATGACCTGTTTAACTTGGACTTGGACTCTGGTTCTTCGCAAAGTTTACTGGGGGCTTAATCGGTGATAAAATTTTCACTTGTGGTATTTTGTAACATTGTGCCTTGGCATTTCGCCATTGGTCAGATTATTTTGCCTTCTTGGTAGGACTCACAGAGGTGCATTGGCTTGGCAAGAAAAAAAATGACGGAAAGCCGTCGCTTTTAGTGGGAATATCCTCCATCAAGTAAAATTTAATTTTCCGCCCGATGAGATAGTGCCGATGCTTTGATGTATTTTTTCTAGCCGTTGGTAAATAGCCAAAAATTTTTAAAGATTGGATCCTCGCATATCATGCATATCACGTAAATCTTTCCCATTTCAATAAAGTGAAACACGTACTTTATGGCTTGTGTATTTGGACGATCCGATCAATGGGGCGTAAAATACTACCTCTCGTTCCCTTTTCAGACATGATCATCGATATCGATGATAATATAAGTGATAGTACTTGAAAATATGGGATTATCAGCTCAAAACAGCATGTGATGATAACATATCTTATCCACATGAGCACCAAATCTTATTGGACGAAAAAAAGAAATATCTGGAAAACATCGAACAAAATGTGGCATTCAAATTTTGCACACGGCCGAAGTCACACCGGATGAAGAGGGGCCATCGAGCCCGGCGGATGTTCACTGATAACAAGCTTGGCATCATGGGTGTTTTTGGTGGATCTAAAAAATGCTCTAATGAAACAGTTTTTGAAAATCTGTGTCGAGTTGTTGATAAGAGTAGAAATTCAATATTCCCTCGATGTACTAGAGATCGTGTCTAAGATTTCATGTACCATCTGGAGTTAAAACACTAACGCGTCACAATGACTCATTGCTTTATCATGAAAAGGTGTCAAAAATAGACATATTGATTTATAGTTTAAAGGTAGCATCCCAGTCCGAGATGTTCGCGGGTTTTATTTTTTCTGTGTTGTACGCAGAGCTGATATTACTCTCAGATCCACCAACATAACATATATAAATTCATTCATTTACAAATCCCAAACATTATAAATACAGCATAAAAGTCCAGTAAAATTTTAAAGAGCGGCTAGTAAACCGATAGCTCGGCTAAGGTGAAGGAAAACTTCCTGGTGCTGGTCCAAAGTAGCCTATTTCAGGAACCTTAGCTAAAGGAATCCCTTCGTAATCGGCTCCACCTCCGTTGGGTCCACCAAGAAAAACCCAGTTTCCCCACCAATCGATAGATGCTATATGATTGTAACTCGTGGAGAAAAAGAGAATTACGGCACCCCAGCCTACACCTGTACCCATAGCTGCATAAAGGATATAATTGTATTTTCTCCACCAGCTCAGATAGTATTTCCTAATGTAGAAGTTGAAGATGAATCCAATATACAAGTTGGAAGTGGTGTAGTAGAAATTTTGGGGTGCCCAAGAAGAAACACCATTAAGAATCAACAGAGGATGAAAGCGTCGAAATATGGTAGGTTTCCATAAATCCAAAAAATAAAATGGAATAGGAACAAAAGCTCCTACTAAGAAAGAATACTTGAGAGGAGTGTAAATTCCATTCAAGTAAAGTTTTGGGCCTAAAGTTCCCCACAAGACAAAGGAAGCAAAGTGAGATCTGTTACTTGAGCAAGTAAACTTTTGAGGTTGTTGAGGATCGCAGTAATCTTTTATACTAGTAAGCTGCCAATTGAGTACAGCAAGGGTCGTGAAGACAGTCACTCCGGTGCTTAGATACTGAACCCGGAATAGAGAACGAGACGATATCCTAGCATAATGAGTCTGTTTCTGATTACTGATATAATTTTGTGCTTGTTCCCAGAAGTAGTTAGCAATGCATTGAGAAATCATCATGGCGTTGGCATTGTGGGGAATCATATATCCAAGAAGAACTTGGATAAAGAGACCAATTTCCACGAAGGTATTAGTCCCCGCCAGTAGCAAACCAATGGGAACAATAAATATCATATTCATAGCAATTGCGAAGAAAACCGACCAGACAGGTGTCGCTGCCTCTTTATATACCTCTACCATGACGATATATAGAGAAATACTGATGACAAGAGTAGCAGCAAACCACCATTCAGGGACTTCAGGAAACGTTTCTAAATTTCTAGTGAAAGGATCACTGTATAGACTTCGCGACTGATTAGACCCTCGGCGAATAGAGTACCACATTGACTTGAGCGAGAGTTTGAATTGAGAACGGTAGTACAATAAACCGTACACGACGGATGCCGGGAAAGTCGCGAAGGAGGCTCCGTATACTACCAAAGAACCAGCAGTTAAAAAAGCAGGGGAGTAGTCAAGATATCCGTCAAGGTTGAATCTTCCTTCATCTGAGAGAATTCGTGAGGTATTATAACTCAAGCCTTTATTATCATATACGCCAGCAGCATTAATTGGCAAGTACTGAGTATAATAGGACTTGGTGAAGTAAATGGAAATGATGACTATAAAGCCAATGAATTGTCCAATGTAACTGACGTAGGTGGTGTACCAAGGGCTGACCATACCAGATCCACCTATGACAGTCCAGTCAAAAGTAGATATGGGATTCAGACCCAGACCATTGAAAACACCAGTGACAGCAGCCAGTTTGACGTTCTTTGGAGCGATCCATGTGGTCCATGAAAAATAAGAAAGAGCTTGGAAAACAAACTCGGGGAACCAAAACCAAGAGAAAGAAATTAGGGTGAAGAGCAGAAGGAAAGGAAATCGACCCATTGTCCAACCATGAATGTTTTCTTTGATACTGGGCTTAGTCAAAGTTCGATTCATAGACAGTAATGGCAGGATTCCATACCATACGCATTTCACTGGATAAACCAAAAGACCTCTCAGAAGTCCGGCAATACCATAGCCAGTAAAAGATGCAGTTAGAGAAAGCAGAATCATATAACCCCAATTGCCAGCCCATTGTTCATTGAAAAAATAAGGTGATCGTTGAATCGTAAGATAATTGAATGCAAAAGGAGTACCGTCGACAGAAGACATCATTTGCGTAGCCAAAGTCTGTTCCTTGAAGGACCAAGGACCAGGATTCAAGCTATGTCTTTTCCCTCGCCACACGAAACCCCAATCAGGCAAAGTCAACTCCAATAATCGACCAGTCGGATAAATAATAAGCTGAAGAGCCAAGAAACTCAAGGATATTGTAGGAAATCTGTTTCCAAAGAAAGTCGCAACGATTGCGCCAATGTTACCGAAAAGCACACCAATGATGTACATTCGAATTGTCTCTGAGGGCTCATCCGGATTATCTAACATGGAGGTAGAAGCACGGACTTCAGCATAGGGAGACCAATCTGAACATATGACGGCATGGAATCGAACAGCAAATTGATAGTCCTCAAAGGTGAGGTGCGGGTTCGATTTCGGTCCTTCTGACAATGATTTCAAAATCAGAAAATAGTCATAGTCAAGATTCATATCATCAGAGTGATAGTCAACAGCTTCCCTGAAAAGCTCCTGAGCCTCTTCCCATGATCTCTCATCTAGCTTTTGAATGATGAAATTTGTCTCTTCAACAGTCAATTCCAGTCTGAATTCTTCACAAGCCCGCTCAATACATGTCATTAAATAACTGTCATGAGCGACACGGATTTGGCCCATTTCCCGGCCGTCTTTATCGAGAATAATCTCCGACATCTGGATGTATGGCCCCGACATGATGGCTGCAACCTGGTTTTAAATCACCAATGGCAGATGTCAAGATACAAATAGGACGTCTTCTCAATTAAGTAACAGGTACCACTAGCTTGCTTATCGACATTAAAATCGTTAGCTTCCGCATTGCGTTTTGCGCTATCAGGCTTGAATGTTGCAGATCGATCTGAGAATAACCCCCTTTGCATAATGTGCATGAATTGCTACTTTGAAAAATAATTAAATAATTAGAGTATCAAGTTAGAAGAAGAGGCGAATTTTCCGCTGATACGAAATTATAGAAGTATTTATCATGATTATTGTTGAAAGCATTGGTCAATCGTATAAAAGATCCAATTGTTTATTTCTCATTTGTTTTGGACCCTGGATTTTTGTTTAAACTCCGGTTGAAAAAAAAAAAAATAACGTTTCTCGGTTCCAAATGAGGAAATGTACGTTGAGCCAGGAATGTCAATTATCTTTTTGAGAGATCACTCCACCATAGTCTAGTTTGGAGATAAAAATCCGATATACGACGTTTAAAATGGTTCAAATGCAATCAAAGTCTTCTTGCATGTGCTTTTTACCTTCTTCATGTCTATCTATTTCCTAGCTACGTTATATGCGGGTTGAAATCATCTGTATAATAGCGTCTACTTTGTATCACATATCCCAATTAGGAAATGTTTACAAGTTGCATGCTTGGAAGATCAGCCTCCCTGTTGGGCCTGAAACCGGGATAGAAAAGTTTGAAAAGTGCCAAATAGTCAATGTTGAAGCTTATTATAATTCATGTGTAAAGTTTTTTACCAGTTTTTTTATTGGTCAATTGCTGAAATTGGAGAATCATCGATGGTTTTACGTGATTTTATCTCCTGAAGCATTCCACCCAAATGTGATGATCATCGACAAAGATACCCTTTTGGCACAACCTAACATTTCCACAATAGGCAATTGAGAGCTCCTTGTTCCTCTTCCAGGCCAATGATGACCGTTGCATAAGGCTAAGAGTCAAAATATTTCTCTAGGCTGAATAAGTTAACGACGTGCATAAGGGAGTAATTTGCGTAGTTCGGAACTATCGGCAGAGCCTTGTAGTTGAGTTTAGTACATTGTTGGTGATGATAGTTGGATAGATATATATCAATTGGTGCCTTATAGTAAGCGTCGTACCTGCAAAACACATATTGGTTAAGATATTTGATACGGAGTTAGTCCGTATATAGAATTTATATCGCTCAATTTTGTTATCGAAATTACGACTTATCTGAGATAGCTTTTCAAATGTCGTAGTTTTAAATTTCCAGTGAAATTTCATGTAACAAAGAAGGGTCAAAGTAACCCTTACCAGGAACAACACCTGCGACAGCAACACAACGAATTAGTTCGTTCGTATGCTCTCGTCAAAGATTATAGAATTATTAGGTTTGATTGCTTATAGTCATACGGTGATCAGAGTGTAAATTCAGGTTAAATTGTAGTTACTGGTTCGGGGCCACGTGACGTCTAATGTACAGTTCACCGTATAGTCCTCCATTGTATTTTTTATGCCATTTCAATTAAATATGGTATTAAATTGACGTAATTTAAAATTCCAGTTAATAAGTTACTTGTTATGGTAATTTTTCATGAAGTTCTCGTTAGGGATTCTGATTATAACATAGGATAAGCATAGGCCAATTTGACTCTACTATCCCTTAACTCGTTCAATTACTATGCAATTAATATTTGAAAAAATGAAACTAGATATATAATATATCTGGAATAATGAGTGATCAGTTTTGAGAGCAATTGCCTTCAGCAACGACTGCGGTATGGCAGCTAGTACAGCGAGTGACAGCTTTCATACATCAATGTTCTTTCGACTGGTAGCTTTTATACACAATTTCTAATAGTAATACCTGACTATACTGCTATTATCGATCTTGTCATCGCGAATTAATCTGTAAATATATGCCCGGGAGTGCTAAGCATTTTTATGACGAAGATGAAACAAGGACAAAATATCAAATCTGTCTACTCTGCGCTCCTGACGTCGACCTGAAATCATCAAACAATTCTCGTATTCTTCTTTTCTGAGTTCCATTCTTGTCAAAATTGCTATTATCTAGCAATTGATATATCCCTTTTCAAGAGGAGGCCATTCATCCTCTATGATAGAAAACCAAGCGGTGTTTCGACTTCTCCCTTTAACTGTCATATGCTTTCTAAGTCCTTCATAAGTAAGTCCTAGTACAATTGCAGCCTTTTTTGAAGGCTCATTAAGATCATTGCATTTCCATTCAACTCGTCGATATCCAAGATCGTTGAAAACATGTCTCAACAACAAGAAGTAAATCTCGGTGGAAGCGCTCCTTCTTTGTAGATCGATTGACAGTAAAATATAACCTATCCCTATTGTACGATTTACAGTATCAATACTCGGTAATGAAATTTTTGCCAAGCACTTCTAACATGGATGTTTTACTACAAAAGTTTCAAACTTTGAAGAAGCTGAAAGCGATTTCACCTCTTCAGCATATGAATCAAAATCACCATAAGGACCAGTAAACATGAAATCCCATAGCCAGCGATTATATTCTCCGGATATTTTCGGAAACAGTTCTTCGGCATGATCTACGTTCAATGGCTCTAAAATAGCGTAATTTCCATAATGAGATACTCTAGGAGGAAACACAGCATTGTTTCTATCTACAGATATTCCAATTGATGGAACAGTGCTAGCAATATTGGAAGTAGTCATGGCATAGAGAGTTAGCCTCTATGACTCATCAGGCGAAAGGGCCCTTTGACAGCCGTTTAAAATACCTCAGCATATCTTCAGGTAATATAAATTTGATACAATGGTCTTAAATATTCAATATGCCACATGCGGTTATATTACATATAGGTATATGACAGAGAGCCTGATAAATCTATGGCTATGTAGGACAGGGAGAATATGCCCCATAATACTCTATATTATTTTATAGCCACGCCCAAAAAGAATGTATGACAGTTTTCCAAGTACTTACAAAGGCCCATTGTTATTAAGTATTAAATTAAAAATCTTGTAAATATCGGTCCGACTTAGCAAATGGCGAGCCATTCGTTAGGCCAGACCTTGATTCAAGTAGTTCGAATTTTACAAAATATCAGTCATATCGTCTTCATCTGGCCGACATGGAAATGATGGATCGTAAGAATATTGAACCAAAGAAAATGGCAAGTAATGATGGTCATTATCATAATGAGCCATGAGATCAAATACAGAGTCATAGATCTTTTGCCCTGTACACGTTTGGTCTTTGCAGCGGAAATTCGACCATGAGCTAACGTCATCCAACCCAATAGAATCAGTGTTCAGCTTGTGTAAATGAATAATTGATTCCGGTGTTGAGGTTTCTTCAGATTCGGTAAAATTGCTCGTCGATAGAATAGATGCCGGTGACACATACGATTGCTCGGGTTCAATAGCAGTCGGTATCTCATTATTTTTAAAAGAAGTATCAGAGTTTGCGATAAATGTCAAATATTCATCGTCCAAGTCTCCCAGGATTCGAGGAGCATCGAGAGTCGGTGGTACTGCGGGGATAGTGCCATCATTCACCACGGGCACATTAGGCGCATTTATATCGCCTATTATATGAATTTCCAAAATATGATCATTAAGCTGATTTTTTCTCGAATATGCCTCTGTACATCCGGTATACGGGCATTTATGAGGAGGATAGTGAACATTAAGATGCCGTGTTAGTTGCTGCTTGGTACTGAAGCCTTTTCCACATACAGAACAGGTGTTAGGCTTGTTTTTACAGTGAGATAACGCATGTACTTTCAAATGAGAAAGCCGAAGAAATCTTTTGCCACATCCATCTTCTTGACAAGCAAATGGCCGAACGTCCGCATGCGATCTCAAGTGCATTTCCAGCAGAGATGGCCTACTATACCGTCTATCACATTCTAGTATGGGACAGTGATATCTTTTTGTTTCACAGTTAAGGTATTTATCTTGGGGCATTCTAAATTTACTGTAGCGTCAAAGGGCAAATGACAAAATAAATATATTTTATATTTGAAGATCCACCACCGATGACTCTATTTGGAAAGCGGGCGAATACGACAAATCGGGACGAAAGGGGACTTGGCGATTATCTAAACGGGATGGACCCACCAGCACAAATTTGAGACCAAAAAAAAGTATTTTTCCTGATTTCCATATTCTATTTTTCATCATGAGCATAACAATATTCGGATCAATCAACTATGATCTGGTAACAATCTCCGACAAATTGCCTGAAGCAGGTCAAACTATAGCTGCTGATAAGTTTGAAATGCACCATGGTGGTAAAGGAGCAAATCAATGTCTGGCTGTACAACGATTATCGGGATCAAATGTCAAGGTGAAGATGATTGGACGGGTTGGAAATGATGTTTTTGGAAAAGAATTGGTTTCCAGCATGAAATCCGATGGAATTGATGTTTCTGATATCCAAGAGATCAATGACGTTTCTACTGGGGTTGCGACGATATTTGTAGATAAAAAATCAGCCGAGAACCGCATTTTGGTATACCCTGGGGCCAATGGGACCTGGAAAGCTGCTCCTAAATCGTTCAAAATTGACGGAATTCCTACTGAAAATCAAATGCTCATTCTTCAGAATGAAATCCCTGCGCCTGTTGTCTATAAAGCACTGGAAACGGCACATTCTCAAGGTATCGTCACAGTCTATAATCCTTCACCAATTCATAAAGACACCCCCGCTGAAGTATACAAAAACGTGGATTATCTTATTATCAATTCTACTGAGACAGATGTACTTGTGGAAAGTTTTACAAAAGGTGCACAATCACCTATAAACGACGATGCTGCAAAAGCATTGGAGGCTCTTCAGCTTCTGGCAAAGCATTTGCCTCCCAGTGTTCAAATAATCATTACCTTGGGTAAAAATGGATATGTTTATTCGCCAGGATTAGAGGATGAAGCGGCAAAGCTACCGGGTCCTTTGGTAGATACCACTGGTGCTGGTGATACATTTCTTGGAGCATTTGCATCAAAGATAATTCAGAATAGATCCGATACGGAAAGCGCATTAAAACTAGCAGCCAGAGCAGCCGCTATAGCTGTTACAAGGTCAGGAGCCGCGGAAAGTATTCCTACGTTGGGAGAGTTAGAATGAGTAGTGTCTAAGATAGACAGTCTACAGTTCAGGCTCTCGGTTCAGAAAAAGCCGGTGTCATGATACACATGACATCATATACGAATGAATTATCGAAATTATTTATAAGTTGCTAATTTCACTCTCGTGAAGTATCACGAAAGTCAATAAGGGGCTTTTTTAGGGTCTTAGTGAGTTTCCGTCTCAAACTGTGGCACTTTAAAGTTTTATGAAACATAAAAAAAATCTGCTGAAATGGCTGTTTTGCTTGAAATGTGTTCAAAGCCCTTAAAAAATATACTTCTAATTGTTTGCTTTCTATCTGCAATCGCTTTTCAACTGAAAATGCACATTTTGTCTCATAGGTGCCATTGAAGATCTACAATACTACCTCATACCCCCACTTGCTACTTTCAGAATTATTTCATATAAATATCATAATAAGTATCAAACCCATTCCAGTTATCCATTCAACTTGAATAAACGACGAAAATATCTTATTTCTCCATCAATGACTTATGACGCTGAATTAGCTGACGATATTGGGCAAGTATGTAGATCATAGTACATTCGAATTATATCGATCATATCTAATATCTAGATGCTCGTAGTTGGATTTAAAACTCTCGAACCAGATGATTGTATAAAAACTCTTATCAAGAAATATCGTGTAGGAACAGTGATTATTTTTGCACGTAATATCAAAGGTAAGTCGTTGTTGTTTGATAAGCCATAAGCTGCTCTGATAAGCTATGATAAGCACTAACACAACTAGAGCCTCAACAATTACTGGATTTGACACAATCTTTGCAGCAATTGGCCAAAGATTCGGGCCATAAAAGACCTCTATTGATTAGTATCGATCAAGAAAATGGTGTCGTCTCAAGAATCCCCGGTACAACTGTCCCCAGCTTTCCGGGTGCTATGGCCCTCGGGGCCTCTCAGGATCCCAAATATGCTACCCAGGTATACGAAACAGCGTCAAAATACCTGAGATTCTACGGCATTCAAGCAAATTATGCTCCTGTAGCTGACGTAAACTCGAACCCTGAGAACCCTGTCATCAATGTCCGATCTTTCGGCGATAATCCCGATAAGGTCGCCGAGTTTGTCTCCAAAGCTGCCAAGGCATCTCATGATGCAAATGTCCTATCAAGTCTGAAACATTTCCCCGGTCATGGAGATACTGCAGTTGATTCTCATTATGGAACTGCTCGAGTGGATCGAAGTTTGGATGAGCTGAAGGCATGCGAATTGGTGCCATTTGCTCGTGGAGTCAAAGACAAGGTTGATTCCATCATGATGGCCCATATTATTGTACCTGCCATTGGGGATGACTTACCTGCTTCTATATCTCCATCTAACTATCATTACTTGAAGACCACGTTAGGTTACAACGGATACATAGTTACAGATTGTCTGGAAATGGAATCTATATCTGAAACTGTGGGGGCAGCCAGAGGCGCAGAACTTGCACTAAAAGCAGGTGCTGATTGTATTATGATGTGTCATCGTTTAGACAGACAGGTTGGAGCTTTCGAACATATGTATAATGCTGTCAAAAGTGGCGAAGTTTCGCGCGAACAAGTCAGAGAGAGCGTGGCTAAACTGAACGCTATTAAAGACAAATTAGTGTCTTGGGATGAAGTTCTAGAAAGTAAGTCTGCTTCAGAATTGTCGGAATTAGATATGGCTCATGATACTGCCGTAATGGCCAAAATTTATGACAAATGCGTTACTGTTGTTCGTGGCTCGCCCGAAACTTACCTCATAAGGAAAACAGACAAAGTCGCTTTTGCTTATGTTGGAGTGAGCGATAGTGTGTACCGAAATGGAGCAGTACAAGACCGTCTTAAGACAACTGGAATTCCGCCGGAATATATGCTGGAACTGAAAAAACACGGCGTTGACCTTGTTGAAGCGCGATTTATGCCCGACACGCCCCTAACCACACATGATGAATCCTTTTCTAGTTGTGATAAAATAATTCTTGTCGTTCTCAATGCCTCAATCAATAAGTCGCAACAGGCATTAGCTCATCATTTGGCTGAACTAGACAAACCATTAACTGTGGTATCAGCATTCAGTCCATATGACTTTTTGTCGGCAGAAAAGTACTCCAAGGAATTTCCAACATATTTAGTTCAATATGAACCGTCCCTTGCTGCCTTTTCTGCTGTTGCTAGAATTCTCGTGGGTGATGCAGAGCCTAAAGGAGTAGCACCTATTTCGACGAACTAAAGCTTCGTGTAGATCTATAACAGAGTGATTTAGTTGAAAAATATAACAAAAATCAGTTTGTATATCTTGAATTCGTATAGGTCCGATTGAATGCCTAGTGAAGTAAACCAATCCTCAAAAATTTGAAAAAACTCGACGTCATCGAGCATTCTGAGCCACAGACTGTACCCTGCTGTAATATGCTATTGAAACATATTCATACAATTTATATTCATCCTTTGGCGGCCTATATATTTCAGTATGAATCTATCTCAGTCTTGAGTTCAACACTATATGTATCATTTTTCATCGGCATGTCTGCTTTCGTCATATTGCATACTAACCTTAAGCCTACCTTATGGCTGTGCAACTTTCACCAACTTACTGCCTTCCTTAGCAGATTCAACAGCAGCAACGATGATAGCAAAATGATGAAAAGCTTTTCGGGGAGTTGATTCCAATAGAGACTTGTCCTTCTTGACGACAGCTTGTTTGAAATTCTCAAATTCTGCAACAACACCATTGATATCGTCAGATTCAACATCGAATGTTTTAGATTTTCCATTGCTCAAATCCGTCCCTTCATTCAACTGGATGGTAGCTCCACCTGTCTTGGCTGCTTGATAAACCAAAGAACCCTCAGTACCAAAAATAGTAAACTTGGCGATTTTATCGGTAGCTCCAAAACAAGATCCATACAGGAATGTTCCAAATACACCGCTCTTCAAATTGAATAAAGAGTTCAATGTATCTACATCACCTGAAACTTGCTGAAGCTGAGTGGTTCTGGCCGACACAGATTCTACTTCACCTAAGATCTCAGTAAGAATTGCAAGCTGATGAACACCTCCATCCGAAAGATATCCTCCTACATGTTCAGGTTTCTGTCTCCAAGATGTAGAATGATATTTCGAAGGTGTATATGGACCAGTAGATTGGTAAGTAAAAGTGACAACTTTACCGATTTTAGGCAGAAGCTCTTTGAGAAGTTTCACGCAGTGTTTATACACAAAGTTTTCAAGCACCATTACCGGCAAATCTGTGGTTTCAGCAATCTTAACGATTTCAGCGCCATCTTTAAGATTAGACGAAATTGGCTTTTCGAAGCAGATCGGTTTGTGTGCCCCCACGGACTGCTTAACAGTGTCGAGATTGAATTGAACCGGCAATAAAGCATCAACAACGTCAACCGACGGGTCAGCTAACAAAGCCTTAAGATCTCCATACACTTTTTCTTGTGGAACATTTGCTTTTTTGGCAAATTCCTCTGCTTTGGCCTTGGTTCTGTTATAAACAGCGGTGATCTCAAGTCCATCTTGCTTCTCAATGGCAGGAAGATGATTATCATGAGCGAAAATCTTCAATTAGTTTTGTCATTCACATCTTGTTCGATCTTATATACATACTCCTGTTCCAACAAGTCCTATTTTTAATGTCATTGTAGTAAACTGCTAGCTAAGTTGGAGAGTTTGCTTCACGGCTGTATAACCCCTGTTAAGGGTTCTCCCTCCCAGGCACGGAAAAATGACTTGGGTACGGAAAAATATAACCAAAATACGGGGAAAGCAGTTTCGAAAGTAATAATCGCAATCTTTCTATCTATTCCTCCTCTAAATTCTATGAAATAGCTCCTTACAAATCACCAAATTCATCAAGATCCGGCTGCAAAGGGTCTTTTCTGGTGAAAATAGGTTTCATCACACTGTCATAATATGGAGGCTTGCTACTGTTTCGGAGATTCTTATCCTTAGCTTTGGCATTGTTCAGAATGTTGTTATAAACATCACCATCATATTTGCCAATGACGGAATTCACAAAGAAATCACTCAAGTTGACTGCATCAGTCAATGGAATGGCATCTGCTCGAACCTTTAGACAATATTCATCGACATATTGAGTCACTTTGTAAGCATCTGTAGTAGACAAATAGCCTGATTTAAGGAAGTAGGCAATTTCCTGTTCCATTGACCACAGACCAAACAAGATGGCCAGGTTTTGCAAAGGCTCAACAATTCCTGGAGTTGCCCTACTCTTAACATCTTCAAAAAATGATTTGATCACAAATTGACGCGTGTGCAACTTAGCTGCTTCAAAACGCAGCTGAGACAAATCTTCAAAAGCTTTGGCATCGGAGCTGCCTTGAGCCAGCAATTCATCAAACTGTTCAGCAGCCTTAAAAACAGCATGCGCTGATACTGACTCCCATGCTTCCACAATCACCGATAAATCACGCAGATCCTTGTTACCTAACTTAGCCTGAGAAAGCTGCTTTGATCTGGCCAAATATTCAACCAAGTCACTAGTAGCTTCACCCTTGAGAATTTTTTTGGCAGTCTGGATCAAACTTCGACCAGTAGACAATGTCAACACGTTGTTATCACCTTCCCAGGTACATTGAACAACATAATCACTATATCCAACACCAAATCCGTTATATGCAGAATACCCTTGTCCTCCACAAGCCTGTCGGCATTGGTCAATGATTTCGACTGCCGCCCAGGTACAAAAAGCCTTCAAACCAGCAGAAAGAGAAAACAATTCCTTAATGTCCAAGATTGCCGTGCCCATTTTTGACTTATCAGAAGCAGCAACTTCCAAACTCTTGACAGCCTTTTTCTGCACAGCTTCCAAGCTTTGACCTGCAGATTTCATCGCATAGGTATATGCAAGACGAGGGATCAAACGACGTTGATGATATCGGTAATCTAGCAAAACGGTCTCAGGGCCCCGTGCAGACGATGAAAACTGTCTTCTCACAGAAGCATATCGAATAGCTGCAATCAGGAATCGGATTGCAGCAAAGAAAGACTCCTGAGCCATGGATACACGTCCACCAATCAACGCACCATAGGCAAGCTGAGGGAATGGAGAAAGGTTCACATTTCCTTGCTTGTCGACCTTATCGTATCTCATGCACATGTACTGTCTTGGAATACGCACATTGGTGAATTGGATCCAACCATTATCGACTCCATCTCTGCCCATCTTTTTGCCAATGTCTCCTACGGCCACACCAGGCAACAGAGTATGATCATCAGTATTTCTCAAAGGAACAACAAACTGCTTCACACCGTAATTTTTGCCCTTAACAATTAGCTGAGCATATACAAGACAATGGTTGGCACTATGAGCTGCACCACCAATCCACCATTTTGTAGCGGCCGTATGAGGAGTATCGATGATGAATTGGTCTGTGGACTGGTCAAAAGTGGCTGTAGTTTCTACACCAGCAACATTGGATCCATGGCCCAATTCAGTCATACCGAAGCAACCAGCAAATTTCTTGAGATGATAAGCGCCTTTGCTCAACCAGTACTTGAACTGTTCATCAGTGCTCGATCCCTTGATTCCAATAATAAACAGACTATGATGAACGTTAAAGCGAGTTCCTGCTGAAGTATCAGCAAATGCAAGCAGCATTTTACGCATATTTAGTTCATCTTCATCCTTTGCTGAAGTGATATACTGAGAGATTCGGCCGACCTTACTAAAAGTAATAGCACGAACAGTACCGAAATCCAAATCAAAAGCGTCGTCATTTTTGAAAATGGGATCTCTTTCTACGGTTTTCATGAAAGTTTCGACTTCCTCTGCTTTCTTCTGATCTCCATAGATAAAGTATGTCATATCTCGTACATTGAAACTTGCTCTAGCTCTCTCCTGAGCAATCAATACTTTAGGCTCAGTAGCGGTATTGAATGATTTCCCATCAATAACTACATCGGATGTTTTATTTTCTGTTAATTTGGACTGATTTTGTGACATTTTTTGCTAAGTTGTTAAGAAGTCAAGGGTATAGCGGAAGAATAAATTGTGGGGTTAGCCGAGGAAGTTCGGGGGAAAAGAGTGCCGTGACATGGATATAGCATGGGTTAAAATGAAAAGAGGGGAAATTAAATAAGAAGAAGAAATACATGAGGGAAGTGATGGTATTTATATGTTAATTATTCAAAATATTACATGCTTGTTGTAGTTGGCTTTGATCATATTGCTGTTATAGGTAAAAGACTCGGCAAATCATCTCGGAACGAAGCCATTGATTAACCAATCAGGACATACAGATTGGGGACAAGACGCATTAGGCAGTGGAGATGGCACCCGGAAAAACTAAAGAATTGAATGAGGATATTTTTAGAAATATATAATCTGTATAGAATTATATATTTTGTAGTTTGGCATAACAGAGTACCTGTTATATCCGATGCTAGACTCAACAATCATTTCATCAGATAATCATCCTTGTCAGCTAACTTCTGCTTCGAGTAAACCCTCGGGCCTTCCAGTCCTTCCTTTAATCCATTGGGATCCTTTTCGAAATCTTTTGCATATCTCCATTTGAACAATTTCGTATACAAGTTTTCTCTTCCTTCAATCTTATCGACCAGAAATTGCCCTAACACTGGCAACATCTTGAATGCATGGCCGGAGCCTCCTGTGGATACAAACAAATTCTTCTTGTCAGGAACAAAATCATAAATGTAGTCATTATTTATAGCATCCGTATACCATAGAGCTTTTGGTATTAGTTGGATGCCAGCTTCAGCCAGATCAGGGAAGAACAATTTGATCCAGCTTTTAGCTTGACTAGTAATATGTTCAGTCAAACTTTCAAATGGAGGATCTGATCGAGATGTCCAAGGAACCGAAGAAATCTTCCCATTTTCCAATTTGACTGGATTGGTATACTTTGTTTGTCGAATAATCATCTTCATATATCCTTCAGGCTCCATAACAGGAAACATGAACATGCCACCTAAATAATCCTTTTCACGGGAATGACCTGTTTTCCAGCCTACAAGAGGGAAATTCTTACTTCGATATTTCTCATACAAATCTTTTCTATTTTCGGGAATTTTGAAGATAAGAATGTTACCCGAAGCAGCTTCACTGATACCCTGAAGATCCCCCACCAAAGAAGTACTCCAAGGACCAGCAGCAACAACCACAAGATCTGCATGATGAGAAATGCCATCCTGAGTGACAATTCCTTTGATAACACTTTTATCATTTGGATCAGTAAGAAATTCTTTCATAGTACCATTAGAACCTCCAAGTACAAATTTGACTCCCAGCTTTTCACATAGATATTTGGCATACAAGCAACCTCTAGACGCATATAAAACACCTGAAGTAGTATCAAGAGCTCCATGAACTTCTTCAACGCCTCGCTTTTTCAGATCGGTGGCGAATTCAATCTTATGACTGAGTCCTGCTGCATAGGCTCTCTTCATGTCGTCAGGGTTATCGATATCGTACCTTAAAGCTCCAATTCCAGCTTCCTCGTAGCTTTTTCGATTGGACAATTCTTCCTCAGATACTCGATCATCCAATCGAAGCATAGTGCAAGGATCAAGAATTGTAAATCCAGTATATTTGGCAGCTTCTTCAGGCGGTACTAGAGGCAATTCTCGATCCCATTTTTTCCACAGATCAAAGGCTTGAAAGGCCAAATCTTGATAATGCTTTTTACCAGCATATTGAGCTCGAAATATCTTATTCATATCAGCAGACGCTGTATCAGCGCCTTCTAATACAGTATAATGATTGGAATTGAAATCTAATCTATCATAGACAGTGATATTGGAATAACCGTTTTGAGCCAAGTGTAAAGCATTGGACAGGCCAAAAACACCGGCCCCAACAATGATGATTTGCGAGTCTTTGGAATATGTCATTATCGGAAATGCTTCGGATCTTTTACGGGTATTTCGTCGGTAATTATATACAAGAAATGTAGCAGGCTATGGATCATAAGGAAATGTTGTGTTACATGGGTTGGAGGTTATCAGCCCGGCCATACTATGTCATTATTGGCCCAACATCTTATCAGCATGACGTGGGACATCTGGCCGATCAACTTATCAGTCGGTGGCCGAACTGCTTATCTTCAATGATAAGGTAACCAATACTATGGGTATAAAAAGAGATCCCACGCATGATTTTCAAGGGTGGGAAAATGGACGGAGATTCTCAAGTGATCAGTAAAATTCCTGAGGTTACTGTAGAAAGAATCAAAGAGCCGGTCGATCACAACAAGGTCGACCAGGCCTTTGATATGGCCCTAGAGACCATTGGCATGGGCCTAGATCCTGTATATGAAAAAAAGGTTCTTCGTAAGATCGACCTGTTTATCTTGCCGATGATGTGTGCTCTTATGTCTTGTCAACTTATGGATAAATCTACAAATTCATATGCTTCTATCATGGGTCTTACTTCTGATCTAAACATGTCTGGATCGGAGTATTCTTGGGTCGGCAGTTCTTTTTACCTGGGTTACTTGGTCTTTGAATTCCCGGCTAATATGATTTTGCAAAGATTTCCATTGTCCAAAGTTGTTTCTTTTGCTGCAGTAGCCTGGGGTGTAATTATATGCTGCCATGGTGCCTGCCAGAGTGCTGCAACTTTTCTCCTATGTCGTGTCTTGCTAGGTATTATGGAGTCGTTCATGGATCCCGCTTATATGATTCTGACTTCTCAATGGTACAAAAGAGAAGAACAGTACATTCGTAGTGCTGTTTGGCTCGGATTCCAGGGCTTTGGTACCATGTTGGGCACCGGTATAGCCTGTGGTTTAGACAAATATTCTCTACATCATCAGACTTCAATGGAACCTTGGAGATTGTTGTATATTATTACTGGAGCTATTACGATATTTTTTGGACTCATTTCTTATGTCCATGTTCCAGATATCCCCGTCAAAGCATGGTTTTTGAACGATATGGAGAAGAAGTATGTGGTTGAACGGGTACGAAATAACCGAACTGGTTTCGGTAACACTCATTTCAAGCTATATCAGTTCAAGGAGGCCCTTCTAGATCCCACTACTTATCTATACTTTTTCTTCATGATTGGATAGGGTATCCCCAATAGCGGAATTGGTAATTTTGGCTCTCTAATGCTTACTCAACAGTTTGGATTCTCCTCGGTCAGAGCCCTACTAATGAATATGGTCGGAAGTGCTGTAGACATTGTTTGCCCTCTCCTTTTCGCATTTCTGAACTTTTATTTGCTGCCTAGTAGACTTTTGACCTGTTTTTTGATTACCTGCATTGTGTTTACCTCATTGTGCCTATTGGCTTTTGCAGAAGATAAGCGGGCCAAGATGGCTGGATGGGCACTATCTTATCTAACCACTTCTGCTTGGGCATGTATGTCTTCTGTTGTCTCAACTGATGTTGCAGGTCATACGAAAAAAGTCACCGTCAATACTTTGTTCTTGATTGGATTTTCAGCTGGTAATATTATAGGGCCGCAAGCTTGGCTAAGTTACCAGGCACCAGACTATATAACAGCCAAACGGGTCATGGTTGGTACTTATACATTATCGGTTGTTTCATCATTTGTTTTATTTTGGATTTACTTTTACCGAAATAAGGCTAAGGATAAAGCAGGGATTGTCAATGAACAAGTCAATGCAGAATTTGCAGATTTGACAGATAGAGAAAATGGAGAATTTCGATATGCTTTATAAGGAGATTAGAGACGTTTTGAGTCGGTTATGAAAAAAATTGTATAATGATTATAGAACTAGAGGCCATAGGAATGATTGATTCAATTGTTACAAACAGCATTCATTACAGGATTATCATCTCAATCATAAATATTCACTTCCACTATAAATATTCTCGTAGTGCATATTATAAGGAAAATTAAACAATTAAGACTTCTTGTCTCGCCAAGTCCGATCATCACGTGACCCTTCCGAAAATGGCTCCCCAGGTTATCCCATATCCGAAATGGCATTATAAATTTCAAGAAACAGTGAAAATCATTTCTCACAAGTGTCCTTCATAATGCGTCAACTTATGAACGCATCCCACTTTGTACTCATAAATTTCATCACCAGTCGACTATCTCAATAACCCAACCTCACTTGAGAATCTTCTCACAAAATTTACCGTCAACCACAATTTATATGAACCAACATTCAGCAAATTAAATTCCGAGGATTAGTAGGATAATTAAAGCCTTTTGGTATTATATTCCATATTATTTGCAGGTATTTTTAAGGGATCTATCCATCACGATGGTCGACTCCGATGCGCGGCAGCATGTACAGCGCCATAGGGCGTGTGCAAATTGCAAAAAATCTAAAACTCGCTGCGAGTATGACTCCGCTGATTCAACATCATGCGTGAGATGCAAAAGACATAAAGTGGAGTGCGTTTCCGTTAAAGTATCGCTTCCGGTGCAAAAGAACTCTGTTGCCCGGGGTGACGTAGAACAAGAACGCTTCAAACATCCTACAAGAGCTGATGCTGAAGAAAAGCCTCTTTTGGATGGGCTTACTGTTAAGAATCTCCGAAGAAAAGATTGCGTTGATGTGGCTATAGAGTTGGAATTGTACACCCACGAGAGTGCTCAGCTGTTCTATGACTTATTTATGTATACGATGGTGGATATGGTTGCTCTTGGTTTTGACAGTTTAGATCCATTTGATTTGATGGTTAAAGAAAGACCGACTTTGGCACTGGCTTTATTGACGGTTTGCGCTACCTGTACCTCTAAGGAGCATTCTCTTCAGCGGCAAAAGTACCTGGAGCGCGTCTTAATGGAAAGAATGTGGATTGACAGAAGTTTTTCACTGGAACTCCTCCAGTCATTACTAATAACCGAATACTTTCTGACTTTTTCGATGGTGAAGCCTTACGATGGACAATTTTCATGGCTGGATCTTGCTCAGTCGATAGGCGATCACATACATTTGCACGAGAACATCTTAAAGGAGATCAATCGGTCTTCAGAGGATCCAGTCACATTAGATCAGGCGTCTACTTTGGGATTCGTATCCACAAATGGTACAGATATTAGCAAATATTATCCGCTTTTGACTAGAGTTGATATCTGTTGCATGATACACTGCGTGCGATCTGGTGAATATATTATACTAGGGCCACCTAAGGATCCTGTTCCTGATTATGTTCGACAAATAGTTTCTTGGGCACAAGGATTTTGTCGCCCGCATGTCTCAGGTGCCCTGGACTACATGGAGTCCATGCTTGTGTGGTATGAGACTGTCACCAAGTTGATTCATAGTTATCCAGGCGACGTGGACGGGCAAATTTCTGTTTATGAAGATGCAAAGATAAAGTTTGACGCAGTCAAACACCAGAGTGTTATTCAAAATGCGACTCGAGATACTTTAAATTCAGCCATAGCAGTATTTCCTGCAATGCTGGATTCTAGATGCGACCTTGCATTGGCTTCTTGCGGAGAGATTGTTTTGAGCACCTTGATAGCCAATGATAGTCTACCAGAAGTACAGAAGGAATTGGCAGCTTTTATTATAAGTGTCAATACTACTTCTATCGAACACTGTATTGCTCTGTCTGCAAAAACTATCAGAGTTCCAAGATTTGTATTTTTTCGTCCGCTTACGGGTATATTAACGCTGGCACGTGTGAAAGTACTCAGTTTTTTCACTACTACCGATATAATGCCATTGACAGACGACGAGCTTAGGCGATACTCCCGCAAGATATCAGACATGCTTAAATTTTTTTCAAATACGTCGGAGTTTTATCACATGTTAAGTAAACTTCTTCCAAAACTAGAACTTCTGATAGAGGCGATTTTGTCTGGCAAGAATAATCTCGGTTTTGTCGTCGATGATCTAAAAAATGCCTATCTCTTTTCTGATAATGCCTCTAAGACAGATGTACTACACAACAAGATTTGGAAAACTTTAAATGCTAGCGCTATAACTGGACCAGACCTTGAAAACGGAAAACGACGGAACGGCATTGATATTAATGTCGATTCCGGTACGCCAACGAAGCGTCCCAGAACCGAAGATGATCCTTTCTTCACAGATGGAATTTTAACTGATCCGGTAGACATGGATAATGCTGAGGCAATTCTGGAAAATTTGTTTGATATCTCCAATATCGGCTATAGTATAGCCTGGTGAACTAACGGCTAATGAAGACGTGCCGGATGAATGTGTATATAATAATTTGGCATATATTTGGGCACACGGATATTGTATTTTAAACCGCTTAATATTTATAGTTTGTCTTAATAATATTTTTCAGAAATATTTATGGCTTGTTGTGGTAGTACTTTTCGTAGTATTTCAATTCTATAACATTTATTTCTATAATTCTAAATCTTTATTATTCTAATTTGGCATAGTGAAAAAATCTAAAGGAGACAAACTATTGTCTCAAAAAAGAGTCTTGATAATTGACTATTTTTCTTGAGAGAAATCAAGGAAATCAGTAGTCAATATCAATCTCATCATCGGCAATTTCATTCCTTAATTCAAGGAAGCTTGGATGATAACTGTCAGGCTTGCAGTAAATAGTGACTCTTAATTGAGAGTCAGTCTTGTCATCGGTAAAGATCACATCATGAATACCAGCACGGTATGCTCCGCTTCTCATAAGTCCAATACTCATGTCGAGCAGTTCATTGTAGGTTGGGAAGCTGCTCATTTGAGCCACATCGTTAGCATCTGCCTCCATGTAAACGTCCAGTACATCTTTGTCACCCTCTTCGTCAACATTGGTGCCTGCAGACATTCGGCCATATCCGTCATGGAGCCAGGCAATAGTATTGTTACCAAATTTGACGTCATGCCAGACTTTTGGCTTAGCTCGGAGTAAGGACTCAGGGCTGATAGGCTTTCCGTTCAAAGTAAGAGGCATGCCATCAATGTCATTCCAACCTCGCTTGGGGTCATCGGGAAGACCAGCAGCAATAGCAAGACCGACAAGAGCTCCAAAAGCAGCTACGCCACAAGAGGCAATACTGAAAGGAATATTGCCTGCAGTAACTGTTACTCCACACAAAGTAGCAGCACCCCCTACAAAGACTTTGAGAGTGCTAAGGAAGCTGGCCCAGCTGCCAAAGACAATATTGATAAGGGCGGCAGTTAAGATAACGTTGTAAAGTTTCATTTTTGTATTCAGTAGAGTTGTCGCTAAAAGTTGGTCTTCAAGTTTCTTGTGCTTGTTGGCTGGAGATCGTACTGGAAATCTGGTCTCCTTTTATAGTTGCGATTTACCATATAACAGAGAATAACGCCGTATAAGTGAAAGAACAGATTAAGCAGTTGCATGACACCAATTTAGCATATCGCATATACTAGTGATAAACAAATAAAGGCTGATTATCCCACTTAGATAACTCTAATTCGCCTCAGAAATCTAGTATCTCTTTAAAGAAGAATTCCTTTTTGGCCAAAAAATATAATTTTAGAGTATATAATTAATCATATTTTCCATAGGAATCGGCTAATATTTTAATATCATTTTTAAATGATTTTATTCCGGGTCTGCTGTTTAGAAAAGGTACGGCTTCAACAGTATCATGAATAAAGCTGTATGTCTCTGCATGTTTCAGTTCAACAGCAATCCAATACCAATTCCAAAAGAAAGCCATAAAGCCAAGAGATCCGGTAAATATCCTTTAACACAAGGGTCTGACATTAGAACATGAAGAATATTAGTGTGGTAGTGCAGTCATGAGTTCAAAATCCGTTCAGTACATTCTTAAAAGACAGAAAACTTTCTCTAAATAATAGGCCATTTTCTGCCCCAGTAATATAAAATACGCAAACCTCATGGCTATCAGACTGCAACATGGTCGTTTAACAGAATAGCTTAATCATAGAGAACTCTTTCCAGAAAAGGTTCTGTGTCTGAGTGGATTACTTGCTCTCGTGCAGTTCTGTAGAGCGAAACTTGGATCAAAACATGGTAAGGCACCATAAAGACAAAGTTAAAGAATCTAACATCAAATGCCTGAATCAAGAAATATAATTATATTCTAACTGCAGCAAATGCAGTGTCGGTGCCTTATAGGTGTCTTGAAAAATGATACCTCCAGGTTATGAATTCTAGAAATAGAAGACTGCATTGATTCTTATCTATGATCCTTAAAAGGTCATATCTGAGATCCTGATGAATTTTGGGAAGAGATAGAAGTACGATATAGAGCAGAATCAGATGTTAGAATCGGAGATTGCATCTCAAAAATAAGGGCTCATATCGTGACAATTCTACAATTCATGAACAAAACAATTGAACAAAATATACCGCGTTCAAGCATCCCTAAATTTAGCCTAAACTGCTTTCAGTCAACTAAACTTTACTTTCGGTCCTTTTCCCTGCCAAAAATTCATGCTGCCAAAACTATCAAGTCGCAGCACGGCTGAAATTGCCTAATCAGAAGCCGTTTTTCAAGCACGTACCTTCATCTCCTCAACAATGGTACATGTACTTGTCACCAATGATGATGGGCCTCCAGGGCAGACTTCTCCATATATTCAGTCGTTTGTAAAAGCTTTAAAGAAATATACTGACTGGGAAATATCGGTGGTCTTACCTAGTACTCAAAGGTCTTGGATCGGTAAAGCACATTTCATCAATGAGTCAATATATCCGAGTTATATATATGTTGACGATAAAACCGATAAAATACAGGGTCCTTATGAGCAGAAACAGCCTAGGTATGACGGTTCAGAATGGGCTTTATTGTCTGGATCTCCAGCGACTTGCACGAATATTGGAATTCATCACCTATTCCAAGACAAGGGCCCCATTGATTTGGTGCTTTCAGGGCCCAATTTCGGCAGAAACTCAACTGCTTTATATATCATGTCTAGTGGAACTATTGGTGCTGCTATAGAAGGCGCACTTTGTGGTGTTAAGTCAATTGGTATATCATATGCCTTTGAGACTCGAGATCACGACTATGCCCAGATTGACGAAGCTTCTCGAGTCAGCACTAACCTTGTTCAACATCTTTACAAGAATTGGGATCATGGAGTTGAGCTTTATAGTATCAACGTTCCGATTTACAATAAACAGCTGGCAAGTACTAAAATCGTCTATGTGCCTATTCTTGAAAACCGCTGGGGTTCTTCGTTTGAATCCTGGGACTACTACGATGCCTCGACATCTGGTGCAGTCACTCCAGCTGAACCTGAAGATGAAACAGCGGGTGTTGTTAGATCTCACAATGACCGTCGAAAGCATTTCAATTGGAAGCCTGATTTCGACTCGGTCAATAAATCTGTGGAAAAGGCTGGCCCTAATAACGATGGCTGGGCTTTGGCTAACGGTTATATATCAGTAACTCCATTGCGAGCCTTGTTTCATTGTGTAGAGAAAAAAGGAGAAATAACCTTGTGAGTAGAACTTGATATTCAATTGAGTTAACTGTTACATTTTCTAATTTAACAGAAAGTCTAATGAAACACCCCCGAGCCCGATTGCCGTCAAATTGAGTATATTGTCATCCCTTTATGAACACGCGTTATGGGTCGATGCGCTCAAAAAATTCAACATGCCATGGTTCCAAGATGAAGCTTCTGGTCAAAATTACAGTCGAATCTTTGAGTATGGTGACTACGAGCAGCTTGACTTTGACCGGCTTGCCCAGAATCATCAATATGCTGCATGCTCTTATATATACCGCAAGGCTATAATTCGAAAGCATTTTCTTGCAAATACTGTCAGCATGTATGCATCAAAGCATCCTGACTCCGTGCTGAAAAAAGCTTTCCCGGAGTCTTTTAATTTGGAATGCGATTACGCAGAGTTCCTCGATGACTCACTAGACGAAGCTTACGAGCTTAGACAAGAATTAGAGGCCGATACTGAAAGAATGTGGATTTTGAAACCCGGTATGAGCGATCGTGCCAATGGTATAAGAGTCTTCAAGGGTGGAGTAGAAGGTCTCCAGGACGTTTTCGACGAATTAGAGGGTGATGACCACGAAGACGGCGGTTTGGTCGGCCAACTAAGACATTTTATTGTACAAACATACATCGATAACCCGCTTTTGCTCAAAGGAGGCCGCAAATTTCATATTAGAACCTATGTTCTAGCCGTTGGTGCCCTGAAGGTGTACGTTTACCAAGATATGTTAGCGTTATTTGCAAGCTCTCCGTTTGTCAAAGATAGTACTCAGCTTGATGGTCATTTGACTAATACTTGTTTCCAGCAAGAAGTAGACGAGTCCGAGATTGTCCATCAATTTCTAGAATTGGAAATTTCTCCGTCACTGAAAGAAAAAATTATCAATCAAATAAATGGCATTGTCCACGATTTATTTGATGCAGCTGTCGCCGACAGGATCAATTTCCAGCCAATACCAAATGCTATGGAAATGTTTGGCCTAGATTTCTTGGTGGATGCAACTGGCAACACGTTTCTTTTAGAAGTTAATGCATATCCAGATTTCAAGCAGACTGGTGGCAACCTGAAACGATTAGTTGCTGACTTCATAAAAGGAGTAGTTCAGTTAGGAGTTTTGCCATTACTGGGGTCCGCGGAGAGAGAAGAAACTCCGGGGTCGAACGAAGCCGTGTCTGATGCTCTTAAACTGTTCACACCAGTGTATAATATTGATTTGCATAAATAGCCGAATAATATATTAATGGCTAGGAGCCTTGGCCGACGGTAAAGGTTCAACATCAAACTCTTCAGCAACATCATCCTCGCCGTTGAAATTCTGACACATTCGATATACCAAACCACGATATCTATGAGCCTTGAGCAGATTCATCTTGATTTTTGTCAAGCACCGTATGAATTCCTCTGATCTTTGAAGAGCAATCTGAGTCAATTGACGAGTTTCTTCAGCATCTTTGGGAGGCACGCCAAAATCACGATCAATTGATATCTGAGGAAGTGCAAAAAATGGATCTGTTTCCTGTGTAGCTAAACCTCTAGTTATTCGGCGGTTTTCATCGCTCTCCGGCAAGGGTACCGACACATCTCCGTTAGCATCCTTATATTCAGGTAAATTGAGCATATCAGGCAACAAATAAGAGGGATCGTCACCAAGAAATACCGACATGAGTCGCGCAAGCTGAACCACAGGCTGTTGTTCTTCCACTATAGTATCATGAGCTCTGTCAGCGAGGATTTTATTGATATCGCTTTTGTAAGTTCGTTTGAGAGCAGGATGATGAGGGACATCACCAGGGTAGGTGATTGGGCTGAGTAATTGATCCAGTTTGATTTCTGAATATGGGTTATCTGAATCCTCGCTATCGTCAGGAATTTCATCATTTTCATGAATAGTTTTGTGCTTCTTATAGATAATGGGTCTTTTTTGGCCCTCGTATTCGACAATTTTCATCTCATGGCGTCCGAATTGATGTCCAATGGCCAGTTTGCCTTCATATATGTCAGAAGCACCTCTTTTGAGTTTATTGCCGCGGTTACTTCGGAATTGCCATATAGAATCGTCTTCGTCTGAGGAAGATTCTTCTGTCGAATTGAGTGTTTCTTTCAAACGTCTAAAAGGTTAGAAGGATAATGATGATTTTAAGTTGCAATTACTTACATTATAGTATCTAAGTCATCCATAATGTGTATTGTTTGTTTATATGGAGTTATATCTTGTGTTGTATTGAAATAAGTCGAGATAACAGTGTAAATGAAGTGAGTGGGACTGGAAAATCAGCCGGCCAGTGGGTGAAAAAATAGCGTTGAACAATCAGCAAATAAACGTTGGAAAAACGGTATCGGCATCATTTCAATACTATTGCATCAAACAGAAGCTAAATGTCAAAAAAAAAATATCCATCAATTAAAAATTTATAACTATATAATAATTCATTATACCATCGTTCTGCTTAAACTTCCATCGGATCTTCTAATTGACCCTCCATGGGTGGAAGAAACTGACTCAACACTGTACTTCTTTGAGTAATAGGAAGTATCAATCGAAAGGCATCATTTCCATTCAAATAATATCGATGGAATCGTTTATGTCTAATAAACCCCAAATTTTCATATAATGCCAAAGCAGACTTGTTTGAAACTTCAGTCTCCAATATGATCTCATCAACCTTTGAACTTAGAACATGAAGGGCTAATTGTACCAATTTTGAACCAATTCCTTGGCCTCGATACTCCTCAACTACAGCTAACATGGCTATATAACCTCGATTTCTTTTCATACGATGATCTCTGACGTTACAAACTATGCATCCAGTGATACTGTTAGGATCGTTATCATCTACAGCTACAAAGCAGAGCTCGGGCATACAAGAGATGAAATGATGATATACATAGACGGAATATGGTTCTGAAAGGTCTTTTGAGACCAGAGCCATGATTTGTTTTAGCTCATATTCCGTCTGGCCAAACGGTCGGTATTGGATTGTCATACCATTTATTTGATGCCTGTTTGGTTATAATTGTAAGTTTTGGGGGGTTCTTCTTGTTGGAAGACTTGGAAGGCCCATTTGGGCCTCTTTTTGTTAATGAACCTTTTTACCGTGTTTTACCCGCTTAAAAACCCATGATCATCGTGCATTATTTAACTGGTAAATCCACCCCGGTGTCTAACCCGGAATCCTTTTTGCGCCTTGATGAATTTAATGCATTTGTAGAGGAAAGTTTGGGTATTTCAGCTGAAAATCAGTTGCTTTTGGTCGGTGGAAATGCGCATCCTCTTACCTTGGAGCTCATGGATGAGGGCCAACAAGTATTTGTATATGATAAACGGATATTTTCTGAAATAAGACCCGATGCAAATCCTCCGTCGATTGTTCCTTTTGTGGCCTCCGATGTTCCTGACAATGACCAGAATCTTCCTGAATCAAACCAGGACCGTTTAGAGTGGGCCGACAGGTACTTCTCCAGTGCTAGCGATATCTACTCACACCTGGCGGAAACTGCATCTCAATTGGCATTACTAGATCAAGCTAGAAATATCGGTCTTAAACATATTCAGAGTCGTTTAAATTTCGTTGAGAAAAAGGCCAGATCAATGGCTTGGTGCATGGATAACCTGGAGAAAGATGCTCAACTCACTTTGGAAGATTGGTCAACTTGTTATGAAAAACTAGCCGCATTCACGGATTATCGAGCTATGTTAATGCCAGATAATATGCCTCAGCCTGAAATTCCAAAGTCCACTCTACCTTCGTTGCAGGCCATGTTCAACTTGGCTGATCTTCAGTCTAATGCTAAACAATGTGCTCAACAAATCACCGAACTCCAGGAGGAGCTATCTGATTTTGAGTCTTCCCTTTTCGATGTACTCAAGTCATATGAGAATACTGTCAAGGATATTGAGAAGCTTCCTGCATGGTCAGGAAAGAATCTTAAGGATATATTGGATGACATCAAGGTTGTGTATGATAAACTGCGTCGAGATATCGAATTTATGTCCACTCCCGAAGGAGTAGCACACTCAGAGAGGCTACGTCAACTGCATAAAAAAGAGTTTCTAAATACCATTCGCACAACTTGGGCTGAGCTATATGGGCAAGTGCCTGTTGCTGAAAAATCTCTGGAGGCTTCCTATCGTACAAGTATTCAACTATTTGGCTCCGCTTTCAGGTTTTCTGGTCGTGATATACGTTCTCAACTATCTAATTTTGCAAGTCATTTGCAGAAGGTCGAAGATATGCGTGTAGACGTTGCCCAAGTAATCGATTTACCTTACATGTTTGGCCTTATTCTTATTGAAAAGGCGCAACGCAATAAGTGGGTCGATAATGTAAGGCAACTAACATCCGAATTTAATGAACAGCTGGCTTCTTTGAACAAAAAGGAGCTTGAGAGAAGGAAGCATGTTTGGGCTGATGTACAAATTCCGCCGATTCTGTCGGATTATCTTAATGTGGACGATAGCTCTGATCTTCCAGTAACTGATGTTTCCATTAGAAATATTCGAAAATATTCTGTTACTCCCACGCTAATAGAAGATCATCTCGAAAATTTACGCCAGGCGGAATTATCAGACTTATACGATGATTTACGTGCTAAATATACGGATTCTAATGGCAAACAGAACTCTCAATTCAAATCTGTGACAGCAACTCAGCATTCAGAGTCGATTGCCTCTTATGAACAAAAAATCAAAGGATATGAATTACGAATCAAAAAATTAGAAGATTTATTGCATAGAAAACATCAGTTGGGGGATGTGTCTATTGGGGGACCAATCTCTTCATCGCCATCGATAGCCAATGATGGTCAATCTCGACTGACTGATAGGGTGCATGAGCTTGAGAAGTTAAAAAAGAAGAATGAGGGAGCTATTTCTGATTTGGGAAAACAGCTTAGAAATTTGAAATTGGAAGCCAGCAGTCGACAGAAGTCATTAGATCATGTCGAAGCAGTCAGAAATGATTTGTTGGCTAACATGAAGAATAAGGAGGAGGAATTTACTGCTGAAAGAAAGGCTCATAAAGAAGAAATGGTGTTTCTCAAAGGAAAGGTTGACGATCTTGAAGTAGAGATTGAAAAAGGTTCTCAGGAGATCAATCATCTACAAGGATTACTGGAAGAAGCAATGACATCGATTAATGAGCAAAGTTCTAATCAGACTCTTCTTTATGACAAGTGTCAGGATCTCAGTCAGAAGCTGTATACTGCATACGTGAGGTCGAACGAAGTTTTGAATACCATGGGATTACAGGCAAGCAGGGATGAGGATGGTACCTATCGGATAAACCGAGTCAAGGGTTTGCGAAGGAGCATTGTTGGACAAAAAGAACCCGAAACACCCGACTTTTTGTACTGGGTCAACACCGAGAGTGGAGCAGATGAATCTACATTTAGTAAATTCATTGACCATGTTCATGTTGACTATGACTTGTATCGAGATGCGGTTGGTAAGCGGTTTGGAGATGTGGAGCATTTGGCCCGCAAATTACAAAAGGAACTCAAAGTTATTCGACAGCAGCAAGTACTAGGGAATCCAATCCCAGTATCGGATCCCGACCGATATAAAGTTGCATTGAATAATTTCAAAGTTGGAGATTTGGCTCTGTTTTTGCCAACCAAGGAAGAATCCAAGCAGCCTCGGCCATGGGCTGCATTCAACATTGGAGCCCCACATTATTTTCTAAAGCAAACGAATTCTCAAAACCTCGACAATAGAGAATATTTGGTTGCAAGGATCACAAGCATTGAGGAAAGAACGGTGGATAAATCGGCAGAGGACGATGGAACTAATAATCCGTTTGATTTATCCGATGGCCTCAAATGGCATTATTTGCAAGTGTCGGAGTAGGTCAAAAAAAGCAAGAAAAAAAAGTTTTAAATCAAACGGATTATTTCCCATTCAATATTCATCTTGCATAAATTTTTAATAAATAAATTCCATTTGCATCATTTGTCTTCATATCTCTCCACCAACTCTAAGCCACTTGCCATTTGGGTTCAATTTGCCATTTAGGTTGGTAAACATCGACTTGTTCAATATAACAACAACGGGAATATAATCGATATGAGTGAAGAGACCAGCAAAGTACCAAAGGTGAGTAGAAAGGAGATTTTATAAGTAATTGGAAAGCTTTTATTAGGGAATTTGTCCTTCTAACATGGGTTTTTGTAGGGTCAATCGGCTTCTTGGACGTCGTTTCTTAAGAGCATAGCTTCTTTCAATGGTGATTTGGCTAGTATCACTGCTCCACCATTCATCTTATCTCCTGTGTCACTTGTGGAATATTCTGGTAATTGGTTTGCTGATTCTGAGCTCTTTACTGCTGCTTCTAAGTTGGAAACTGAGGAGGAACGGTTCCTTGCGGTGGTCAAATGGTTCATTGGAACTTTAAGAGGACAATACTGCTCTCGAAATGAGAAATTGGGATCTGAAAAGAAACCTCTGAATCCATTTTTGGGGGAATTATTTGTTGCTAAATGGGCTCATGATGGTGGTGATGAGACTTTGTTAGCAAGCGAGCAAGTAAGTCATCATCCTCCAATTACTGGATATGCCCTTTGGAATGACAAGACTGGCACTAGTGTTGAAGGGTTTAATGGCTTTAAGACCCGCATTTCGACCTCTGCTATTTCCGTCAAGCAAGTTGGTCATGCCTTGTATCGATTGAAGTCATTTGATGAGACTTATTTGATCACTTTGCCGTCACTTCATATTGAAGGAATTCTATTTGGAGCTCCTTACGTGGAATTGGAATCTAGCAATAAGATTTGGTCTTCTTCGGGATACAGCTGCGTTATTGATTATACAGGAAAGGGATACTTCAGTGGTAAAAAGAACTCTTTTAAGGCCAATGTCTACAAAGATTCAGAAGTCAAGTATCGAATTACAGGTCAATGGTCTAAATTGAGTAAAATCAGAAAGGAAGGTGAAAAGACCGAGGTTGATTTTCTGGATGCATCTAAGATAGAAAGACCAGAATTGTTGGTTAGACCGTTGGAAGAGCAACACGAAATGGAATCAAGAAAACGTTGGAGTAAGGTTGCCGATGCCATCAATAAGGGAGATTATGATCTAATTTCAAAAGAAAAGGGATCAATTGAGAACAATGAACGTCAGAAGAGAAAGGAGGAGGAGGAAAAAGGTGTAGCATGGCAACAGAGATGGTTTACCAATACGCCTAGTGAAGATTATTTGCAAGTTTGTAAGATTGCAGGAATAGAGCCGGAACCTTCATGGTCTTTTGAGCGAGAAAAGCTAGACATTTTGCCGTGAAATGTATTTTTTTTAATTATTAGTAGTAAGTAGTAAGTAGGAATAAGTTATAGTGTTGGTTGTCTTTTTTTTTCACAATAAGATGAATTCATTTCATTTTCTTTTTATGTTATATTAACTGTTTAATTTGGTTTGTTTATTAGGCTTATTTATTATTATTACTATGGAGAACGTGCGTGCAGCAAAAAATCTGTGTGTACACACAAAGAGAATTATAACAAGGCAAACAAACAATATGCAAAAACGGCACAGTTAAAAAGGATCAGAGAAATAAAAAAAATTGAAAATTGAGATGAAAAATGATATATGAATGTACGTGATTAAAATATATCATTTTATATTTCTCTTTTCCCCGTATCATTTCCTTCACCTTATATACCTTGACCATTATTGTGTCTGCTGTATATCACATCCCGCGCGTATATCACAGCACACCATTTTACACGGCAAAGGGCTCCTCATAAAATCACCTCCTTCACCACATACAAACTTCCCACTTTAACACGGAGCACACTTTTGCTGTACCATAGTAACTACACATAGTAACTAGTAACACAGAGTAAGTATGGTGATGTGGGACGACCAAGTTTGGTATGACGACAAGCATCGAAGAAAACGGGCATTAAAGCAACAATGACAAGACAAACAGATGCATGAAAGCCAATTGGCTGGATTGTAGGTATTTTGTTTGTTGTCGTTTTTTCGGGTTTGCCTTATTTTTGTGGCCCGTCTGTTGCTTTTCTTGCCAGGTAAATGCGCGACAGCGCCCTGCCTGGCTTCTTCTTTGTAAGCGCTGCGCGCTACTCGAACTAAGGAGGGTAATGTTTGCTCCCAACCAACCCCAAACATTACTTATTTAACATCCCATATTTCCCCCGCCCCTCCTTTTTTTACAATACCATTATGCTTCGTCCTGGGTTTTCTTTGATAACAAAATCATCAAAACCAATTGTTGCTAACTTCTCGACTAGCGTAATAACTGCAATGCCTAAGGACACTACTTCTCGTAAGAAGGGCGTTGATGCCAATGGCAAGAAGAAGAAGAAGGGTAAGTTGACGTGTTGCCTCTTTAGTAAAGCCTCAAATCATCTTTGTTCAGATCAACTAACCATCTAATCTTTGTAGACCCCAATGCTCCTAAGAAATCTCTTTCGGCTTTCATGTTCTTCGCTATTGACCAACGGGAAAAAATCCGTGCCGAAAATCCCGACGCAACCTTTGGTCAAATTGGCCGATTGCTAGGCGAGAAGTGGAAGGCCCAAACCGATGCTCAAAAGGCCCCCTATGAAAACAAGGCCTCTGCCGATAAGAAGAGATATGAAGATGAGAAGGCCGCCTATGTGAACACCAAGCCTGAAGAGTATTAAACGCCCTTTTGGTTTAGCGTGTTTGGAACGCGTACTTTAATTTATTTCTCTTCTTTTGCTCCACAAACTACTCGGCAATGCTTATGTTTATAATTATTTTACATATAATACAGAATAAACTATTGGAATCTGTTACTGTGATAGTTTTTTAAATATTTTCTGGATTGATCTCCTGATAAAATAACAAATATGCACCTGATTCTTCCCTGAGAACATCCTTTGTATTACACTCCCATACCTTTTCGTCGGAAATCCTCCACCATGTATACGGCGAAACTGGCGACAAGGTTGCTGTTGAAAGTGATCCAGGTTTGGAAATGCCATCCGATAGTGATGTTGAAGGTGACGATCTAGCTATTGGATATGGCAAGTTGTTGATACTCCATGCCTTTGGTGCTGAAGACCTTTGTGAATGATCCCACGTTGATTTCTCGCTAGAATTGATCGTCACTGGCGATGGGGAATGTGAGTGCTCACGATGGTCATGCCCATTAAGAGATGGGTTAGTGTGATGATAGGCTTCCAATGATGTTGCAGCAGATGTGAACCATGAGAAGTCCTTGCGTCTGAAGCATTCGTAATGGCCCATTTGATGGGTACCTTTATGACGTATTACTGCCATTAATCGGTATATTTTTCGTTTTCGACGTAATAAATTCGTCAACGGGTCGCTGTTATCTTTTTGATTGGGTTCGTCGGAGAATAGATCTAATAGCTCCGGATATGACACTTTGCAGCTATTCCGTGAAACTGCTCCACCCCAAGGTTGCCCATCTGATGAATAAATTGACCGTGAAAGATGAATAGCGAAAATTGGCGGCAGATTACCGAACTTGGTGCTTTTGGCGATCCGGCCGCTAGTATGGTCGAGTGTCTTAAGAACCGTATCGGGTATTCCCTCTATGTTATCCATGTATTTTTTTATGAGTTCTTCGTCTCCACTAGCCATAAGACGGCATCTGGAACAGCCGTAGCCATCTATGTACTCAGGGGTGGTCATAGAGTCTAGCAAGCTAGATAAGGAAACAGATCTCTTTTGCGGAACCATCAGGCTAAAAACAAGAAATGACGAGACTTTTGCGGGAGGTGAATATTTGCATGTAGTGCATGTAATAACATCGGTTGTCTCACCTCTGAATGGAAATGATCTCTTCAAATCGTCTGTTTTGAGTTCATCTTCCAGTGTTTCTAAAATCAGATGCAGTAGTTCATGAGCATCATGCTGACTTCTGGAGATACGGGAGCGATGAATCTGCTCCAAAACATGCAGAAATGTCCATGCAGTGGTTGTCTTTTGTTTCATAATGGGCTCATTAAGATCAATAAACATTTCTTGAGCAGCCACGCAAAATCTTCCTTGATTGCCATTAGCTTCTCGGTCCATACACCACTGAAAAAATATCGGCAAAGCCGCTAAAGCTTGAAGATTACAGTTAGCAAAACAATCGTTCTGCTTATTAACCAAACCAACGGTGTACCTGCCGAGTTTCTTCCTGCGAAGTCCCAGCATGTCTTTCCTCGGTCCGTAGAGCAGCTGTTCAATTATCAAGTAACTTGCTATTGTAACGCCGATAAATATTACGGTTTTGTGCAGCATAAGCCATTCCCAGATGCTGTTCAGGAAGTGAAGAAGTATCGGAATGTTTTGGGACTTGAATACCGAATGATCCGATTATCACCAAGCATTATCTCTTTGGTTTCAATTTGGGTCAAAGTGGAATGGTGTTTATGGGGAGATTATTGTATGATTATAAATGATGGTTATTTAAAAATGGTGGGTAAAATGCGGGGAAATAAGTTTACATTGAAAGAAGTGGAGATTTGACGATCTGAGCCTGCTGATACGGATATCATAGTGACGAAAAGGGAAATTTCATAGATATTATTTAGTTATAGAATTAATTATTATAAGCATTCATATATAGATGTATAGATATGTATATAATATTTCATTAAGTACATAAATTTATACTTAGATTATTATGTCTCCACAGTATAACCAATTACAGACCTCTCAGTTCCCAATTTCTTTTAACCATCTAGCATGGTAACCATGTTAGACCGAGCTGGACAACGAAGAAAAGTCCAGCTTCAACCAGGTCATTCAGCTCTAGATTGGGAAATAAAACGTCAAAGTGGACAAGATCTTACAGTATGTTGGAATGTTTAATATATATAGAGTAAAGTCTATAAGAGTGGCGTGCAATATTTCTAACCATTCCAACTTAAGGGAGGAGTACAGGGATTTTTAAGAGTAACTAAAGATGAATTAGAAAAGCATAACACTTTGCAAGACGCTTGGACAGTTTTAGGAGGAAGAGTATATAATATAACTCCGTATATTTATTTCCATCCTGGTGGTGATAAAGAAATCATGAGATGTGCTGGTAAAGATGGTACTAGATTGTTTATGCTAACTCATCAATGGGTTAATTACGCGCATATATTAGATAAATGTTTGGTTGGAATATATGTAGGATGAATGAAATTTGAATTTGATAAATGGTTTTTGTTGTTTTAACGTGCTTGAATCTTAATCCTCATAACCAATAATTTACTCTCGTTAATATTCTCGTTAAGAGGCTCGTTAGCTTGATCGCCTACGCTTTGTGTTTTTGATGCTTATTCACTTGTTCGATCAAACTTTCACTGAAAAATGATGTAGGGAAAAATAACCAATGAAAACGTTGCCGGCCTATATATATTTTCAAATCCAATCTCATTCAAATACAATTACCCATCTAATTTCCCTCAATTTCTTCTTTTTTCTTCTTGTCTCACCTATCGCATGCCGAGCTGCTTGCTCCCAAAGCTTGTTTTTTTTTGCAAGGCACTTTTTTATCCAAACAAAAATTTTGCACCTTATTGATTTGACTTTTTGTCACCAACACCTGATTTATATCCATACAAATTATATCTGGAGTCCAAAACACAAACCTTGGTTCCATCGATTTAAACCGATTTGTATTATCACGTACCATACATAATGTCTACGGCTGCACCTCGAGGTTATCGGGCCTCGAATCGTCAATCAAGGCCACACTTGGATGAGGAGAGTTTGAAGCTTAAGTCCAAACATAAGAGTAGTTTATATGCTTTAAAGGATGTTTTTCCTGATTGGTCCGAGGAAGATCTTTTGGTAGTTCTGGCCGAGACAGATGGTGATGTTGAAGCTTCTGTTACAAGAATTACTGAGGGTCATGTTAGTCAATGGGGAAAAGTCAAGAAGAAGCAGCCAAAGAAGAAGATTGATACTTCTGATCGTTCAAATGGTGGTTCTCGTCCTAAGCGTACGGGCCCTAAACCGTCTGCCAAAAATGTTAATTCTGATTCTACTGCTACTTCTGCTCCTGCTACTGCTACTACCACTAAGAAAGATATTAAGTCTGCCCAACCACATCTCAACGGGGCAAATTCCTCTTCATCTACATCTGCATCCATTATTACCGCTTCTTCTACGCCATCGTCGAATTTGAATGGAAAGTCCTCATGGGCTGATACTTTGAAGAAAGATCAGAAAGAACAGTCGCCTCCGAAGCCAGATGCTCCTACTGCTACTACTACTTCTACTACTGCTACCACACCGTCGGGACCCCCTAGGAGCTCTAGACCGCCACGAAAACCTAAAGCTTCTAACAAAGATACTACCACGTCAACGAAAAATAATGCTTCTGTCAAAGGTGAACCGGCTCCAGTTACATGGGCTTCGGTAGCGGGAAAATTGAAGGATTCTGAAAAGCAGGCGCATGCAAAGGATGCTGAACAGCCTCAAAAGGTATCTCAGTCAGTTGGTGAGCAGGTGTCTTCGCCTCCTGTGGATAGTGCTCCTGTCGCTGACGCAGCGACGACAGCTACTGCCGATCATTACGCTTCTATTCAACAACAGCAATTGCCAGAACAAACCAGAGATCATTTTGCCAACAATGGATCTGTCGTGCTTCCCAATTCTATTCGCACTATTAATGCAGTTGGTGTTCAATTTGGTTCTTTGGATCTTTCGGGCAATGACGCTACGGCCGATGCCGCCGAATCCGAATTGCCTCAACAACCTCAGCAACAGTCGGTTGATCAGCACGCTCAGGTATTGCCTCAACAAGCTGCATATCCTCAGCAGCAAGCGTATAATCAGATACAGCAGCAACATGATCAACAGAGTCAACAACAGCAACAGCAGCAACAACAGCAACAACACCCTTATTACTATAATAGGTATTCTGGCAATACTGGTCAACAATCTACTGCTGCTGCTTACAATCAACAGAATTACATGTATGCTCCTGAAGGCTACCCAGCCTATCAATATGGTGCCGCAACCGACCGAAACTTCAATTATTACTACGATCAGCAATCTCAGCAAGCTGCTGCTTCTCAGAAGCAGCCTTCTAGACAACCTGCTGCGCAACAATCTGCTACTCAGCAAGCTGCCCAACAACAGGCACAAGCAGCTCAAAATTTGCCAGACGCTACTGTACAATCTTCTGCAGCAGGCTTGTCTCCATCTAATCAAAACTACCCTGTCAATCCTTACTATATGAACCCTGCCTATGCTGCTTATTATTATCAGGCTTACGGGTATAATCCTCAAGCTGCCGCAGCTGCTGCTCAGTATCCTCAGAAGGGATACTACAACCAAAACTCTTATTTGGATGCTTATGGTCGATCTCCTGCTCAACAGCATCAGCAGCTACCTGCGCAGCAACAACAGGCTCAACAGGATATAACCTTTTTGGACAAGCAACAACAGCAGCAGGCTCAGCAGCAACCTCAGCAACAGCCGGGATCTCCTTCAGGATATCCTCAACAAAATTTGTATGCCTATGCAGGCTATGGTCAATATGGTCACCAGAGGCAAGGTGGATGGGGCTATGGAAATTGAATGCAATTGGAGTCACAATTCGATTTATCTCTCCAGCAAAACAGCTTTATTTGGATTGAACAAGCACATATATTTATGTATATGTAAATAACATATTTGGATTAGCTGGCTATAACAAAGACATTTTTTACCTACTAGGAATGAACTATATAGGAATTGCTAATTTCGTAAAGAGTCCATTACAGTTCTTATGCCTGAGGGTTGACCTCTACGCCAACTCTCTCCTTAGCAAGTAGATCAACCAATAATGGCGATGGCGGCGTAGTAGTGATTCCGCTCTTCTTCTTATAATCTCTAATGTCAGAAATGTACTTATCGAACAAAAATGAAGAATCCAGAGGCCCACCCTTAGCTTCGGGATGAAATTGCGTAGAGAAGATTGGACGATGTGTATGGATCATTCCTTCATTAGATTGATCGTTCAAATTGGTGAAGTAAGGCTTGAAATCTGAAGGCAAAGTTGAAGCATCAACAGCATATCCATGGTTCTGAGAGGTTATATGGCATTTGTTAGTCTGAAGATCCAAAGCAGGGATATTATGAGCACGGTTTCCATACTTGAGCTTGATGGTCTTAGCACCAGCTGCCAAAGCTAGTAATTGATGGCCGAGACAGATACCAAAAATGGGACCTTCAAATGTCTCCATGGTCTTCTTGAGACTGTAAACAGTGGATGAGCAATGGGTAGGATCTCCCGGTCCATTAGAGATGAATATACCGTCGAAATGGTGCGCAACCTTGTGAAAAGGATAGTCGTAAGGAAACACGGTGATTGACGCACCTCGGGAAACAAGCGAACGAAGAATGTTCTCTTTTACACCACAATCAACCACTGCAACATGCAAAGGATCAACGGTATCCGCAGCGGCAGGGACATGAAAAGGCTGTTTAGTAGAAACCTTATGAACTAGATTGATAGATCCGGGATCCGAATATGCTTCGTCTTCATCAGCATCATATTCCTCGCCAATAGTGATTCTAGCCAAAGAAGATCCTTGTTCACGCAAATACGTCACAATTGCCCGAGTGTCAACACCAGTGATGGCGGCTACTCCTTCTCTAGTGCACCATTCTCCTAAAGACTCCACGGCAGTCCAATGAGAGTACTGCATGGCAGCATCAGCTACTACTACTCCAATACATTGAACATGAGGAGATTCAAAGTACTTGAGAAGACCGTACTGATCACGAGACGTTGATGAAGGAACTCCATAGTTGCCAATCAAAGGTTGAGTAAAGGTGAGTATCTGGCCTCTATATGAAGGATCAGTCATAGACTCTGGATATCCAACCATTCCCGTTGTGAAAACAGCTTCACCTGAAACATTTGTGTTTGCACCGAAGGATTTCCCGTGAAAAACAGGTCCGTCTCGAACAGTAAAGGTAGCTCTATCCAAAGCATTGGAAAAGAGTCTAACAGAAGTAGTTCTTAAAGGAACGTGAGCACGTAAGAAGGTACTGAAATTATTTCTAAACATGATTTTAATTCTACGATTCTCTTACAGATGGCAGCTTTTCCAAAGAGAGTCGGCGATATAATCTTGTGCGGTTGAGAATGAGAAAAATGTCATATACTTAGCAAAGGTATACTGAGTGAAAAAATGAAGAGTCAGGCTCGGAAAAAAAAATTTTTAGGGGAAAAAAAGATGAAAATTCCGCGACTGATGATGCAATGAGAAGAAAGAAAATTACAAAGTAAATAAATAAGTTTTTAAAATGCTAGTAATATTATATATTTTAAGTGAATTTATGCATCTAACTAACCGCGAAAGATTAAAAAGTGAGTCGTTGCCGTCCTTTGATAGTTTTAGCATTTCTCCGCAATTCAACTGTCGGATCAAATTTCAATGAAACAGGCTGTTTTGAGACATGTTTTGAAATTTTCGGTTTTTTGTTCCCTAAAGGCTTTGGAGCATTGTGATTTGTTAATTTGCCTCTTGGACCTCCATCTCATGTGTTTTTCCTTGTTTTCTTTCTTCGTGCTTGGCCGTAGGCAATGGCTATACGATGTATAACCTTCCTATACAACTTGCTCAACTGCTTTGACCATTTCATTCACCTCAATTCTCATTGGCCTATTTCCATTCAATTCCATAGAATCATTCAATGATTTCACCAATCTTCGTTCAACTGCCTTCTCAAATTCTTCATCGAACCAGTCTCGTAATTCTACTAGCGTGCCACACTCATTCATGCGTTTCTTGTCGTGTTTACTTATTAAGCCGTTGACCATTTCAGAAAAATGATGCTGAGTTAGACGAAATGGTAAGCCATATGCAGTCACATAATTCCAAAACCTGTCTATAGCTTCTATAGGCGTTGTAGTGACTCCGGTGAATAATGCAGGATTCAACATGAGACCTCTAGCACTCATTACACCGTCACAACCAGTGACCAATGCCACATGTTTTGCGTCTTCCAAGGTAAATACGTCACCATTTGCAACTACCGGCACCGATACGCTGTCTTTAATCAGCCTAATTGCTTCCAGATTAGGTGCAGTTGATGACCGCTGATTCTGAAGACGGCCATGAATGGTGATGAAATCAGCACCAGCCGATTCGACCTTTCTGGCAAAATCCACCGTATACGACAAATCGCTATGAATTCTTGTTTTAACCTCCACGCAGAATTCGGGTCCGCACCTTTGTTTAATTCCGCGTACCATATCGGCAACCAGATCAGCCTTCTTCATAAGGGCTGCCCCAATACCTTCTCTAACCTGGTCTTTGATAGGGCAGCCACAATTAAGCCCTATACCATCTGTATATTTCTGAATCATTTCAGCACATCGTACGGCATCAGTGACATTATTAGCACCTATTTGTACAATCAACGGAGTATCAGTATCGTTGGTGGTGAAATCACATATTCTAGCAGTTTGATTTCTAACGAATTCTCTGGCCAAAATCATTGGTGAATACACAATATCCACATTATAATGTCTAACAAGAGCCCGGAATGGTAATTTCGAGTATCGCACCATAGGAGCTGCAATAAATGCTGGTCGATTGGCTCTTTTACACCGAGCAATAACCTTGAGTGGATGATTTTCGGGGTTGCGAGTCATCTTTTTAAGAATTCCAAATGCCTTGCAGAGTCTAAATATGTTATCAAGAGTTTTAAATCATGCACTAAATGGGATCTTTGGCTGGTTGACTTTTACGACGCTGATTTGGTTTAGAATGGAAACTTGTGAAATTTTCCTGCCAAAAATCACAGTGGCCATCGTTTCACGAACCAAGGAACATGCCAATAAAATATTTTAAAATTGTGAAATATTTTGACAAAAATTCTATTTCTTCTGCCGTCTCGTGAAATTCTTCATCTATTTTTCCAATATTTTTTTCTTACTTATGCTGAAATATCCTAGCTTATCAATGTTCTCAAACGATTAAAAAAATATTTTTTTCCAATCTGAAAAAACTTAAGCACCCCTCCAGTTGAGCCGCCGATAATCTTCACTATGACCAACGAAGAAGATGGCAATGCCAAAAAAAGAACAAGGCTCGATGGAGTTGCACCTATCAAAGCGGAATTCATTATAAAAAGTAGTGAAATTATAGCAGATAATGATTATGATGACGAAGCAGAGACTGGCGATCTTGCTGGACGAGGCGCTGAAGGAAAAATCATGCAAAAAAGCAAGAAAAAAGATCGAGGACAAAATAAAGCTCGTAAGCTTCAGCAGCCAAAAGATGACATTCGTTTATGTCCAAGTATTCTGGATAATAGGCGGTGTGACTACGGGGATAGCTGCCGATTTGAGCATGATACCAAAAAGTACATTGAGTCCAAGCCTATTGATATTCCTGGAATGTGTCCTGTTGTCAAGGCAATTGGATATTGTCCTGCTGGAATCAAATGCAGGTGGCTAGGCTCACATGAAAAGAAGAATATTGAGAATGTTGAAAATGCTATTCCGGAGCTTAATCGTCTTGATCCAAAGACGCAAAGTCTGTTACAGAAAAAAAAGTACCCACTTAATGACAGTGACAAATATATTAAATACTTGGATGATATCAAGCGGAAGCAGATAGACAGTGAGAAGGGAAATGATAAGGATGAATCGGCTGCATACATTGAGGCACCATTCAAACCCTTGGAAAAAAAGAAGATTTATTTAAATAGAGCAAAAATCTTGTCGCCCTTGACAACGGTGGGAAACCTTCCTTATAGGCGGCTTATGAAAACGCTGGGTGCCGACGTTACTTATAGTGAGATGGCCCTAAGTGTGCCATTGATTCAAGGAGCCAAATCAGAATGGGCTCTACTTCGTGCTCATGCTTCGGAAATGCCAGGCTTTGGAATTCAACTTGCTGGTAGCAAATATTGGCAGACTACCAAAGCTGCTGAACTAGTAAGAGAATTGGCACCAGATTGTTCTGAAATCAATCTCAATTGCGGCTGTCCCATTGATCTGCTCTACAGATCTGGAGCAGGGTCGGCGCTTTTAGACAATCCAGGTCGTCTTTTAAAAATGACTCAAGGTATAGCTGCTGTTAGTGGTGATATTCCTGTAACTATAAAGATTCGAACTGGCGTAAGAGACGGGCATCCTACGGCCAAATCATTGGTTCAGAGAGCAGTTGAAGAAGGACAGGTATCTGCAATTACTCTTCATGGACGATCTCGAGCGCAAAGGTATACGAAGGTTGCAAACTGGGATTATATCAGGCAGGTGGCTCAGACAGTGAAGACGGCCCGCGAGTCCAATGAGGAGAATGACAAGATAAAGCCGTGGATTATTGGCAATGGCGACGTGTATTCATGGGAAGACTGGTATGAGCATGTGGATGTGCACGAAGTCGATTCTGTCATGGTAGCTAGAGGAGCATTAATCAAGCCATGGATATTTGAAGAAATCGATGCCCGTCAGTATCTGGATAAAACGGCATCAGAGAGATTGGAGATAGTTAAGCAATACTGTCAATATGGTCTAGAGCATTGGGGATCTGATATATATGGAGTCAATCAAACACGGCGATTTGTATGTGAGTTCCTATCTTTTCTTTGCAGATATATTCCGGTAGGAATTCTCGAGTACCTGCCGCCGCATCTCAATGACCGACCGCCAGTATGGAAAGGGCGTAACGAACTTGAAATACTTTTAGCATCGAGAAATTATAAGGATTGGATAAAGATTACGGAGATGTTTCTTGGGCCTGCGCCGGAGGATTTTGACTTTATTCCAAAGCACAAGAGTAATGCATATTAAATAGACCGTCAGGCATATTGAACATTTCAATTATGCAGATAATTCAGTGTATTATCGATATATATATATGTATGTATGTATGTATTTGCTATTTTCGAAATATCTCCTGATAGCTTGTTTAGTCGTTTTTCCTATCACTAGGAGCAACCCCAGACTTTGTGTTCAACTCATCACTGATTCGGTGATATTCATTGGCCAAACTCTCCGACTGCTTCTTCAAGGTTTCAATATCTTGATCCTTCTTGGTCAACTCAGCCTTAAGATCAGCAACCTGTTTGGAATCATCCTTAGTACCAGCTTTCCTGACTTCATCTTCAGCATTGGTCAGTTGAACAACCAAGATGTAAGTTCTGTTCAACACCAAAGTCAAAAATAAAGTGAAGCCACAAAGATACATATTCCTCTGAGAGTAGAACCGTCGAGCTTGAGTTTCACTATCACTTCCATATAAAGCAGCAGCACCACGGCCTACGCCCGAATCAGAGCCTCTGAGGCGATCAAACTCACTCTGTGATCGATAGACCCGATTAACGGCGTCAACAAATAGCACCAGGATGAATACAAAGGTAAATTTAAGTCCAAGAAGGACTTTTTGCAAAATAGGATCAAATGCCACCAACGATTTGAGAATGCTCTTTCGAACTCTCCTGGGGGGCAATACCAGGACAGCAAAAGCTAGCATTTCTGCTATGAGAATAAGAAACACCTGGAAGCGTTAGATGATTCGATTCACACGATTATTTCAAGTGTTCCATCATTCAAAAACTACTTACCAAGGAGTAATACAACGTCATTGTTGATGATTGCTATATCGAACAAGTCAAACTGGGTGATGTATGGACTAACAAGTCTATCAGCCAGCCGTACGTCAAAATGCTGGCACAGTTGGAAAAAAGCTCCTATTCTTACTTGAACATAATGATTATTCTAGCAGCAACGGTCAAGCCAGAACTGCCGAAATACAAATATTTTGAAACAGTCATTACGCTTGATATGTATGTCTATTGAGAAGAAATTATGAACAGCTGGCATGAGAGAAGTTTTGAGGTTTACCCGAAGAGCATGTTGCTAATTGATATTTCTACACTTGATTGTCACTTGATGCGGGAAATGCTTTTGTTGAGCAAAAGTGCTCGTTTCTGTATAGCGACCTAACGGTAAAACAACAGATGGTCATGCAGGCAATCCAATAGCAACAGAGGATAATGGATAATAAATCATTCTAATAATTATGGTTTATCACCGGCCAGAGTGCCAATAAACTTGTTTCATTTGTCTGGGAAGGAATGCCTGGTGTAACTGTGTTCCTTACAGCACCAAGCTCACCCCCGGACCCCCACCATCATTTATTAGGCACCTAGCTAAGTCTTCGTCAAACTACTCTCGACAACTAAATAGCATATAATGGCATTTAAGTATTAAAACCCTCTCTTAGCTTGTATAATTATAGTAAGAATATTGCTGAATCCCCATCTTAATTTTGTTTAGTTGAATATAACCATGCCAGTACAAATGTGTCACGTAGAATACCGCGTTGAGTACAAAACTAGTACCGCGTTCTCTTAAAAAATAATTAATTAAGGTTAATTATGTCTTTTCTATAAAATCAGGTATATTTCACGTCATGTCTCTCCTTTTACCTTTCCATCTCTGCTTTACCTGTCTTAAATCCGGTCGCTTATTTCCTTGGCGTATTTTATTCCAAATATGGAAATGACCTTAAAACAACTTGTCTTATAACCGTCTTAAATACGATCAACATTTTTTTTCATAATCTTCCAGAAGATCACTATTTCATAGTATTTTACATTTTTTTTCTCTTATATATATATATATTTTTTTTTTTTTATCATGCAACTAAACTTTTACTGCCCTGAAGTATAAATACTACAAACACTGTGGATTTGGGCGCCTGACTTATTACCGTTTTGGGATCGCCCACTTTCATCTTATCGCAGCTTTGTTGGATATTTTCTGTTTCAGCTCTGTATTCACTTCACGACTTGTTTTTCTTTGGGTCTCAACTTCATGGATTTTTTTTAATATATATGATATATTTTTCTAGCGATTTTCTTCATACTTAATAATCTTTTGGCTCATTAGGCTACGTTATAGCTAAAAGTAACCTTGAAGATAACGTCTAAATCGGGTCATTAAACTTTTCAACAAGCTGAACCTGTCTACGCCTAGACTCGTGCATATTCCTGCTTAAGGCTACTGTCCGCAAATTTTGGTTGCATGGCCCCTTGCTTTTGGTACTGTTGTCCCAGGTACAAATCTGTGCCAAATTAAGCATTTTCATTTCTTCACTCTATCAAATTTCAGTATTCAAATTTCTCTTCTTTTCCTGCGTCCGAAATTTCTATTCATTGAAACCCATGGAACAAAATAGTCGGAGTGATCTCACGGTCGAGACTTCCCCTGATGAACATATTGTCGAGACTCCCCATGATACTAAATATCAAGTTGGCCATATGAGCAGAGAAATATCGGACCCCAGTCATGATGTGTACGAAGGTACTTATCGTGTCTATAAACGACGATGGCTAGGAATCATCTGTTTGGGCCTTATGAATTTTGTCATCTCCTGGAGTTGGCTTTCTTTTGCGGCCATATCCAATGAAACAGCTGCTTACTTTGATTTGTCTAGTGAGGGACCCGTCAACTGGCTAAGTACCGTCATCATGTTTGCATACTTGGTATCTTCTCCATTTGTTTGGTGGCTGTTGGAACGAAGCAATATCCGAGTCATTATCATCATTGGCGCCGTTTTAACAATTATTGGCTCTTGGGCCCGATACGGCGGCGCTTTAAACGGTAACTTTGGCGCGGTAATGTTTGGTCAGATATTAATTGGTCTGGCCCAACCATTTGCCCTCAGTACGCCGGCATATTACACGGATCTATGGTTCACTAGTAATACCAGAGTTACTGCAAACGCTATTGCATCGCTTTCTAACCCTCTGGGTGCAGCCATTGGTCAACTTGTGGGACCAATTATTGTTGCTCAATCAAGTGATTTGCCGAAATTTGTCTTAATCACATCCATCGTCTCAACGGCCTGCAGTCTGGTTTGCTGCTTCATACCTGCTAAACCAAAGCATCCTCCATGCCCATCATCGGAGATTGCTAAACTTCACTGGACTCGAAGCATAAAAGACCTGTTTAGTAACTGGAATTTCATCTCGATATTCATCCAGTTCTCTGTTTACGTCGGCTTCTTCAATGCATATTCGACCTTCATTAATCAAATCATGGTTCCCTATGGATATTCTACTAATGATGCCGGAATAGCTGGTGCCTTGCTGATTTTTGTTGGAATTGTCTTCTCTCTTGTGACATCGATCATTACCGATAGGACCCACCATTACAAATTATTTATAGTGGCGTTTGTTCCATTAATTACTGGCTGTTATATAGCTGCAATCTTCATGTGCACTACAGATGCTAATTTGGTGGGTCCTTATGTGGTATCGGCAGTCTTGGGGGCCCTATCATTCTCATTGCTGCCGATATTCCTCGAGTGGTCTCAGGAACAAACGTCGCCTGTGGATCCTGCTGTCTCTTCTTCTATTGAATGGATGGGTGGACAGTTGTTTGGGGCTATCTTTATTATAGTTATGGATGCTTTAAAGTACCCGCCTAATGAGGGCGATCCGCCAAACAACATGAGACGAGGAATGATATTTGAAGCAATAGTTGCGTCGTTGGCAGTATTACCCATGATCAATCTCGCTAGAAAGAGCAAAAATACCAGAGTTGATATGGACAGAGCAGTCACGCGCTACGAAGATAAATATGACGATGTCAGGAACGAATAGTTGAAATGTTTTAAGCAAAACGGCGCATGTGAAGTCTGCAAGCCTAAACCAAGAAATATAATTTCATCTTTTATAACGTTGAATATGCAACCTCAATATGATAAAAAGAACAATAATTGATTTTAACTACATAGAATGCATTGTACGCTATATATTCTGAATATTTCAACAAGATGCCCACCAAATAAATCAAAAATAAATAAAAGTCCCGTATAGATTTAAAACACTGTATTTGACAGGGGTAAAGTTGGCGAAGGTGACACAATAGTAGGCGAAGTGGTATTAGAAAGTGAGATGTTATGGCCAGCAATATCCTTTGGGATTTTGTCACTAGCCCGTGTGAATTCAACAGTGTTTTCAATAGGCAACAGAGGTGCAATACCGACATTCAATGTTTTGAAAGTATTTTCAAGGTGGAACTGTCGAGGGTTGTTGGAAATAGGAGAATGAGCTTCTGAATTATTAGACGACAAGGATTTTGAAGATGATGTTGATCGTCGTCTGTGTTGAGAGGCTCCATTGGCAAGTCCTGCAAAATCATTGGTAGATTTGTGGCGGTCAGGCATCTTGAGCCGCTGCTCACTCATTGCCAAATGTCTATTGAGTTTCTCCTTGTATTCCCGTATCTCCATGTTTTTGGTTTCCTTCATGTTTATCAAGGCTTTTCGTAGAATGTCTCGCTGATGTTCGAGGTCCTTGAGTTTGGTTTGTTGAGTGTTATTGATGGTCTGCAAGCTGGAAAGTTCATCCACACGTTTTCTTAGCGACAAGCTTCTCTTTCGCTCTTCATCCAACTTCTGCTGATATTCAACCAAAATGTTACGACGCTTTTCTTCGCTTAGTTCAAGCTTAGATTTCAGTTGTGCAACCAGCTCATTTGGCTGGTTCATCACTGCCTTTTGAGGATGCTGCTCTCGAGTAGTAGGTGAAATCTGACTACCATTCATCGCCGATCCATTGGGAGTGGTATTGAATACCGAAGGCACTTTTTTATGATTATTGGCAACCGGTTCATTATTAACAGGGGAGAAATTATTATCCGGGAGTTGTTTCTCTGGCAAAGACTGAGGTGAAGGTTGATAGGTCGGTGCTGGCGGGTTTATAGCACTCAACTTGTTTTCCTGGACAATCTCGCTCGTGGAATATTCCAAAACAGGAGAACTGATGTTCATGATGGAATTTCTAGACTTGGAACGATCAGGAGTTTGCTGGCTGACGCTGGCTCTTTTCCAGGGGAAAAACGAAGCTCGCTTAGCAGTTTGATGATCACCAGCAATAGTCGAAGAACGTTTCAAATCGACCAGCGGAACGGTTCTTGGATTAGTATGCTGATAATTCAAACTGCCACTAGACTGTTGAATAGAAGAGGCTGAAGATTGGCTAGGAGAGTCGAAGCTTACCCCTGATATTCTCCTCTTATAGCTCTGATATGAAGGAACCGGAGGAGGAGTAGTCCGTTGTCCAGGTAAAGTACGAGGAGAACTATCGGAGTCACGTCTGTCAGATTGTAACGTTGGACTGAGAGGAGCTTCACCGGGTTGAACGGCAAAAGATGATTCCAAGGGTTCAGCGGAAAATCCAAAGGCTCCACCAGCTACAAGAATCGGTTGACTAATTCTAACGTTACGTCCCATGATTTAAGAGGTGCCAAATGAATAAGTCCAAGCTGTTAAGCTGTTCAGGGTCAAAAATATTAATAATAATCAAGGAAATGAAAGGAACAACGAATAGTAATAGTGACTTGACAAAACTATTATCGAAGAATGACCCTCAATATTCAGAGCGGAAGCCAGTTATTAAGTATCAATTGTACGAAACAAGCGCCAAAAATAGTCAGTTACAAAAGAAAAAACTTGTTATCTGCTGAGAACTTTGTGTGTGTGGAAAGAAAGGCAAGTTCGGCGGTTGGTTTCAGGGGCTACAGAGCCAAATAAGGAAAAACTTGTCACAGATTGACCAGCGGGTGGGTGAAAAAAAAGCCCTTACAAAGATTTAAATGTAAAACAAGCGAATGCACCGAATCCAAGCTTAAAATCTTAATGAAACGTCTTTTCTTCTCCCTGGTTAAAAATGTGCTTGTTACTCCTGAGACAAAAGTTTATAACCGAGGGGTGATTTTTTAGACTTTTGTTTGAAGTTGTAAACTTTTCCCAACTTTAATTGGCATATACGGCGAAGGGGAAAATTAGCAGGAAAAGGCAAATGCAATAAAATAATTAAGGGAAAAAAAGATGCGGAAATAAGGTGTACGGCGGGATTCAAAAAGTCCAAAATCACGTGAAAATGACTTGTTTTCACTCTTTATATACAATAAAACACGGTTAAATCTGTTTATATATATATTATCATCGCCTTTGCTATTGCGTGAATTTATATATCATCTGCCTATAGCTGATCCTTGGTGTTGAAGAAGTCCAACGATTCCTCAACTCGTTTAGTCATTGTCTTCTCACCTTCTCGTACCCATACTCGAGGATCGAAGTACTTCTTGTTGGGCTTATCGGGGCCATCTGGGTTTCCTACTGGTGTCAAGAGGTAGTCCTTCTTGTTTAGTACATAGTCCCGAATACCCGTCAGGTACGCATATTGAGTGTCAGTGTCAATATTCACCTTGACGACACCATTTCCAATAGCAGTGAAAAACTCGTCCCTTGAAGAGCCAGATCCACCATGGAAAACAAGGTACAAGGGGTGCTTATTGGTAGTCTTAAGCTGTTCCTTGGCATATTCCTGGTGCTTTCCGAGCAATTCCGGATGCAACTTGACATTTCCAGGCTTGTAAACACCATGAACGTTGCCAAAGGCTGCAGCAATAGAAAAGTTGGGTGAAATTGGTGCAAGAGCCTTATAAACAGCAAACACGTCGTCGGGTTGCGTATAAAGCTTGTGAGATTCAACACCACTATTATCAACACCATCTTCTTCACCTCCAGTAATACCAATTTCCATCTCCAACCACTGGTTCATCTTTGCAGCTCGTTCAAAGTACTTCTTGGTGATGGCAATATTCTCAGTATGGTCTTCTTCAGATAAGTCAACCATGTGAGATGAGAACAAAGGCTCACCATGAAGCTTATAATAGGCTTCATCAGCATCCAAAAGGCCATCAAGCCATGGCAAAAGCTTCTTTGCGCAATGGTCAGTGTGAAGAATCACAGGAATCTCATATATAGGAGCAACAGATCGGATGAAGTGGGCCCCCGCAATTCCGCCTGCAATCGAAGCTTCCTGGTTCTTGTTGGAAACACCCTTTCCAGCAAAATAAGCAGCACCTCCATTGGAAATCTGCAGAATAATAGGCGACTTCAGATCACGAGCGGCCTCTAAAGCAGCCACGACAGTTGATGAAGAAGTGACGTTGATTGCAGGAATAGCAAACTTATGAGCCTGGGCGTAATCAAATAGGGCTCGAACATCATCTCCGACAATAACGCCAGTTTTTCTCTTCAAGACAGATTCTGCACCCATTTTTTGTTTGAATTCGAGTTTTGTATGATTCACAGTTTGTTTTGGTTGATTTGATGTTAAAAAAGGAAATCAATTGCAATGCGACTGGGTGTCCTTCCTTATATAGTTGTACGATAATTGACCATATTGTTGAAACATCGGTAAATTGTTGGATAATCCGGGTAAAAATCAGGTGGTCAGATGGAAATGGGCTGGAAAAGTCGACTTGGAAAACAGCAAAAAAGAAATAATAAAACGCGTGATTGCAATTAGATTCATTAATATTTAAATAAACTCGGTTTATATGTCTGTAGCTTATACCAATTGTCGTTTTCTCTGGCCTTTGCTTGGGGTTCGAAGGTGTTGGAATGATCTGAGCTGACCTTGTCAACGAAAAAGGCTTTTGGTCCGGGCCATTTTCGTTGGAGCCAAAACATGGGGTAGAATAACCGAAAATGGCCAATAAGGAACTGGAAAAACAATGCGGACATGCGGAATTCGAAATTCGAATGCTTGCATTAAACCTATGATGATATCATGAGTAATTGCTATTTATTGAGTGGGTCATTGAATAATCAGGCCATGTTGAATAGAACACTAGAATATCACGAGAAACGCATCGAAAATCACGGGACTCTGGAATTCCAAAACAGGTATGGAATTCCACTGAAATAAGATGCACAGTATCACGATAAAGCATCCATATTAAATGATAATACATTCATACTATTTTCCTGTACAATTACAGCCGTTATTATTTACTTATTTACAATCCTTCTATCGTTTCAACTCGCTGCTGCTCCTCCAAGCTCTCCATCTCCTTGAAGATACTTGAACTCATCATTAACTTCCGGGTATGGTCGAGGACCAAGTAGTCGCTGTAAGTCATGTCTATCAAGTACTTCCTTGTTAAGTAGCTCCGTGGCAACCAACCCCACTTCTTCCTTGTGTTTCGTGAGTAAATCAATGCATGTCTTGTGTGCCTCATCCACTATTCTTCGCACTTCCGAGTCAATAATGTGGGCTGTTTGGTCCGAAAACGGTTTGGTGTAATATGCCCCGTCTTCATGAAAGTTCAGCCATCCAATCTTGCTACTCATCCCCCACATAGTCACCATATTTGTAGCAATGTCTGTCACTTGTTTGAAGTCACTTTGAGCACCTGAAGAAACAGTTGAAAAATGCAATTCTTCACTCACTCGGCCGCCAAGTGCCATAACCATCTGGTCCTTAAGTTCGTCCAAGTTAGGTAGTTGTGCATCACTGGGCAAATAACGCGCATAACCAAGAGCCTGGCCTCGTGGAATAATTGTCACTTTTAAAAATGGATTGGCATGCTCCAGGTACCAAGAACATACTGCATGTCCTGCTTCGTGGTATGCTGTGCACTTCCTCTCATCAGGTGGCAATATTTTGCTCTTATTTTCCAATCCACTTGTAACTCGTTCTATGGCTTCTTCAAAATGCTTGAATTCCACATATTCACTGTCATGACGAGCTGCAATCAAAGCTGATTCATTAACACAGTTGGCAATATCGGCACCAACGAATCCCGGAGTCAAAGCGGCTAGTTTCCCTGCAAGATCCTCTATAGTGCCAATATTTGGTGAGAGCTTGATCTTTCCCAGGTATATTTTGTATACAGCGAGTCGGCCTTGAACGTCTGGCTTATCAACACTCACCCGTCGATCAAATCGGCCCGGTCGCAACAAGGCTGGATCCAGTACATCTGCTCGATTGGTGGCTGCTAGTACCACGACATATTCTGAAGAAGTAAAACCGTCCATTTCCACTAAAAGCTGATTCAGAGTCGATTCTCGCTCATCATTGCCTCCACCACCAAATCCGCCAGCAGCTCCGCCCATTCTTGAACGGCCAATGGCATCAATTTCATCTACGAAGATAATACTTGGTGCGTCTTTTCTAGCTGTAGCAAACAAATCTCGTACTCTAGAAGAACCAACACCAACAAACATTTCCACAAATTCAGATCCGCTTACCGAGTAAAATGGAACGCCAGCTTCGCCTGCTGTAGCTTTGGCCAGCAGCGTCTTACCTGTACCTGGAGGACCAGTAAGTAGAGCACCTCGAGGTATCTTTGCACCGAGCCTTTCATATTTGGCTGGGGACTTAAGAAACTTGACAAATTCCATGATCTCATCCTTAGCCTCGTCAGCACCTGCAACATCGGCAAATTTGATCTTGACATCCGTTTCAACATTGAACTTTCTCGCTTTACTCTTTCCTGCGGCAAATATGCCACCGCCAGAGCCAGAGCTTCCGGCTAAACTTCTTCTCATCAAATAATACATGCCACCAATGAGTAATACAGTAGGCAAAAGAGACGTTAGCAGCCCAAAATAGCTCACTTCGCTAACATATGCCACCGGGATACGTTCCTGATCGCTTTTACCAAGAAGATTTTCGGCATCATCTAAATGACGATCAAAAGTGTCTACAGATCCAATGGTGAAGTTGACTAATGTCCTCATTCCATCTGATCCCCTCACCAACGCTCGTGCCCACGACTTATTGACAATCTCAATACGATCTACAAGTCCCTTATCAATATACTGCGATCGAAATTCTTCCCAACTGAGCTCCTGGCCGTTAATCAGAGAGTTGTATACGAACATGGTCACCAATGAAGTACCGATAAATCCCAGCACAAATGGCTGCCAACTCCCTCCAAAAGGTCCCTTAGGAGGCTCACCTGACCCTTTAGGCTTCTTCCCAGACTGCTTCGGCTGTTGTCGATCGAAATAGATCTGGAACATTGGGGTCTTCTTGGGTGCCTTCTTGTCAGATCCGGCCAATCTTGGTGGCACCCACGAGAATCTGCGGCTCAGCATCCATCCCCTATTTTGGCCCATGGCTACTTTTCCGACCTGTCTAAAATAAGCCGGAAATGCGGGCCGGAAAACAGAGTTCATTTTATGCGGTTTGTATGGAGTATTAAGGAAACCTGTATGGGTTTTGCAAAGTTGGGCTTTCGCCAAATCAAGTTACCCGGAAGAAGTCGTTTTTGAAATTTCAATCAGCACAGCTTCTTGCAAATTTCACCGCTTGTAATTCATGCTTTCTTTACGGACATTGAGCCAACCTTTGGCTTCACCGCTCAAGGTCTTTGTACGATTTGCTACTAAAAGGGCATCTGGTTCCCGAACTTCAAATAAGGATTCAGCAGGACGTCGTTTGGGGCCCAAACTCGGGGAGAGCCAGGAGTGTAAAGCCGGTCAAATCATTTATCGACAACGAGGAACAAAATTCTATCCTGGAGAAAATACTGGAATCGGCAAGGATCATACCATATATGCCAAGGAAGCTGGTTATGTGCGGTATTATGTGGATCCATTTCATCCAAAGAGGAAGTTCATTGGAGTAGCTCTTGATAAAGGAGTTCGACTGCCAACCCCTCATTTTGAGCCTCGTGCAAGACGATTCGGCTTTGTGGAAATCCTCAATTCCAAATGGGCTGAGGAGGTGAAGAATTTCACGCCCAGAAAGGAGTCTCTGTTGGGGCCAGAGTTGGAACAGGAATATCAAGAAAGAGAAGCAAAAAGAAACAAATTAGCATCAGAATACGCAGAACAGCTCAAACAGTTTATTACTAATGGGCAAATATCTTTGGAAAACGCATCGAAAAGATTGGTCGAGATATCTCGTTATATGCTTGGATCAGGACAAAAGTATCAAGAAGCCAAAGCGGCTGTCGATAGAGACTACATACAGGGCATTAAATTGGCAAAGGAGTTTGGAACTATTACACCGGATGAACACGAGCGTAATCTGTCGAGTTATTCTGAGCTAAGTCGGCTAATGGATGAGAAAGTCACTCTCGTGGGTACTCGTTTAGAAGAGTATCGAAGTCCTGAAATATTGAAGGACATGGCTTCAGATGCTTTGGAAGAAATCAACAAGCTTATCGATGGCAAAGAAAGACCGTTTTCATCCGAAATCCGACAGCAAATACGTGACATTTTGGACAAACCCTGTTTTGACCTTGGTCAAAGGAAGGCTTATGCCAGGAAATTCCTGCAACGGCCACCTCCTCGAGGAATATCGGAGGATTTCACTCTAGATGACATGAAGAAACTGGTGAAAGAAGGCAAAGGCAAAATCGTACCTACGTGGAACTATGAGAGTCGAAAGGTGGAAAAGGTGTTTCTACCCCAAGGCAGTCCTAGAGCAGCAATTGTATAGATATTGTACATAAAAACATAATGAGAAATAACTTAGAAATGTAAATATAAACTATATGAAGTTTAAAACAAGCTTTGAAAAGGATGAGGCGATAGAAATCTGATGCACGGATCTGGGTCACGTGATATCGCGATTTATTGAATTTCACTGTAAATTCTCAAAAATATTGCTAAATTTACATTTAAAAAAATAACATAAAATAAATCGCTTATAAAAATAAATGCACCCAGAAATCTTTTCAATAATAGAATCTTCCTTGCTATTCTCCATCTCAGGGTAATTCTCGTCCATTGCCTATTTGGGAAACCAACCCGTCCGCCTCACAAAGCTTAAAAGCTTCTTCCTTGGCTATTTAACCACCAAACATCCCCCAAGAATCATGTCGGACGGAACTGCTATAGGAGATGAGATTTTGGAAAGTGAAGTAGTGGACGCAGTCATTGAATCTGACGAAGAGGGCAAGGACGAGCTCGTTCATAGGCATGGAGAAATCAAATTTCAGTACATCAAGGCTCCTAAGCGTGCCGTCTGGTTCGTACGTCCACAGGCCCTGAACTACTTTAAAGATGGGGTTCTTTATCGTACAAGACAGGAACGGTCGTCGGCCAAGGCTGAGCTTTTTCTGGATTTGATATACGTTGGAATCGTGGCTAATGTTGCTGGAGAAGCCACTGAGACAGCCACGGGCTTGGCACTCGTCAAATACGTACTGTTATTTATTCCGTATTGGACGGTATGGGCAGACATCAAGGATTTCATGAATTATTATTATACCGAGGATTTATCTCAGAAACTGTATATTTTCTGGATTTTATGTCTCTTGACTCTATCGATAAACAGCCACTCTGACCTCACGAAAAGTACCCAGGGTGCTGCATTCACGATTGTGCCATATATTTTGTGCAGACTCTCCTTGGCAGTCTCGCTTCTTGTTTATTCATTTTATATTCCTGAGCATCGTGCTCAGCAGAGATTATATTTCTGTTTCTTAATTGTCACCAGCTGCATCTGGATCCCTGTCATCTTTGTTGGTGTTCGAGCAAAGATCGCCATAGCTAGTGTGGCTATATTTCTTGAGCAACTTACATTTAGTATTGCTTATCATCCTAGGACCAAAAAGCTGATGAAGTTGACAATGTCTACTGCTTTGAACATTGAGCACGAAGTCGAACGGCTTTCTGCATTTGTCACTGTTGCTATAGGCGAATTTCTGTACAAAGTCGTCGCAAGTAAACCTTTGGGTGGTGGATTCACTATATCCTTTGCTCGTGCTATTCTTCTTCTTATTGTTGCCTACGGGTTGTTTTGGCTTTATATGAATGGAGGCATTAATCAACGGTCGACACATCCTCTAAGGCACAGTGCAACACGAGCCATGGGATGGATATATTGTCATCTTCCCTTAGTTGCATCTATCGTGTTATCAGCGGATGCTGGCGGTGACTTGGTAACGAGAATTGGCCATACAGAAGAATCTCTATCTTCAAGAGCAGAAACTGAAGAAGCAAGTTTTCGGGGTCTCAACTTTTTCTTCACTGGTGGAGTTTGCACGGCTCTTTTTGCTATAGGGTTGCTTGGTCTGTTAGAAGAGCCACGAGATCCTCCGGGTACTTTTGTCGTTGGCCAAAAGTGGAGGGTGATCTTTCGCTTCCCGGCCGGAATCATCATTCTATGCCTTTCCATCAAGACTTTAGATACCACTCTTATGATGGGCATGGCAGCTATGATAATAGTTTTGCTTCTGATTTATGAAAGTACAGTGATGGTCCCGAGAGAGTGCTTGGTGATAGGGCAAAACAAGACTCGTGTCAAGAAGACAACGTCTCAACAGCCCTCAGTTTAATAGATTTACATTTCTTTCTAATCAGTCAAGATTGTAGAAGCTATGATGGAAATTAGTTTGGTTTCAGTTTGAAAGTTTTCGTGTTTAAATTGCGTGTTTTTCGTGTCTACAATGCACGATTCCGTGCCTTACTCTATATTCCCTTTGTTGCTAGGGCCAACGGTGACCATCGGATCCAACAGCGGATGCATCAGACTTCCATCGCTTTATCACTAGACCATGTTGTATTTGATAATTACAGACTGCTGATGATATGGAAATAGTGAATATTCATTTAATATCCAGAATAAGGCTCATGCATCCTTAAAATAATTCCTCCGCGCTAAATCATATCATGTGGGGTAAGATAATATCGAACGATAGCGATAGATAAGCATTTTCAGGCTATCAGGAACAATAGACGGAAGAGCAATTTGGCGTTTTCGAAAAATCACACCAAACTTTTTTAAAAAGGAACTGCTTGCCTATCCTCACTTGATGAAGCATTTTTTTGTTGCAATACCTTCCTTTTGGATTTCTGGCACATCCGACAAAGATCCTGAGTGCCGGTTTTACAATAAAGTACCTTTACAACAGTCCAAGAGGAATCTATAGCTAAGCGCCAATTATTCCGAGGATTTTACAGATTCGTTTCCCATTTTTGGTAATCAGCAATGAAAAGTGTCTGTCCAGGACAGAAAAGATCAGAAAGTCCATTTTTTTTTCGCCGGGACAATCGGGTTGAACAAAAAACACTGAGTCTTTGAAATTCTAAGCCAAAATTAAAAAACTTACATGCAACTTGTAGAAAAAATAAGAGTCGAAATTTAATAAGTTTCAGTAATTTTGACATTATGAATCTGAGGCGGTATTAGTAGGGGGCATGTTTGAATGCTTCACAGAGGGTAAAAGCCCAGTAAAGCTGTACAGAGCTAGCGTTAAGAGGTATCCAAATGGTTGTGCGCTGGCTAAAAATATTTTAAAGAAGCCTTTTTTTCACAATATTTATTTTATTAAAATAAAAATAACCGCGATCGATAGAGGAACCTAAATAGTGATGGTAGATTATACTATCTACAGCTATAAATCGATAAAGAATGAATATGGCAACGAGTGGTGACCGAACAATACAATCTCGGCCCATGATAGCAGCTATAACGTCTGATATGTCGTCCTGTGTTTGGGACATCAAGACTTCTTGTTAATTCACAAAAATTCTGCAGGCAGGAAAATAGCCAAGAATGGGTGGTTCAGCGCATTGTGCATTGCAATTACTGTCCGAGCGGCAACACACGTCCCATAGGTCATATTGAGGCTCCGTATAGTCAGTTCCATAAAAGCAGGTAGGTGCCCCATTTACTTCGGCGGAACAATCGTATCCAATTGACGCTATATTCACGACATCACATGCCCCAGTGGAGATGAGCCATTCTTCCCCGTACTGCAATGTTTTTTCTCCAAACAATTGGCCCTTACAGTCAGCTTCACCGTACAATCTGAGGTTGCAATAACTCGCAGAAACGATACAAGCCTGCATACAAACTAAGAATAAGATATGCAGCGAATACATAGTAAAAAGATTGTGCTTTAAACTTTTGATAATGTGAATAGCAGTACTGATGTCATCTATATATATATGGAAATGTACGTAGTAAAGATACTCCGCAATGCATTGTACTAAGGCTCCTAAGGCTCCTTGTCAAATGATCACGAAAAGTAGTATATGGTTTTCAGACCTATCAGACGAGTTGTTGATAGCCGATCCTTCAAAAAAAGAAATTGTAACTCTCCGCAAAAAAAAAATGATAGTGAGAGACACGAATAAAATTTTCAGACTCGATAAAAGGTTTTTAATTAGACGTACCCGCAAACTGATGATTTCTTTCTATTATGCCCATCTATATAGTGTATAATATAAAAAAGGAAAATTGTGACTGCAATTTGGCATGAGATTAAAAAAAGCTTAGCTTATCAATATTATAAGCGCTTCGCACGGCGCTTGCGACAATATTAAATAGTCTTGCATATAGGCATACTCCCTCTGATACCAGCGGGAAATAAATAAAAAATAAAGCAGAATCTCAAAAGAGGCGAGCAGTTGTTTCGACTGGTGAACAGCACTTCACTGTCACGTGAATTGTATTTTATGAAAACTTTTATTGTGTCTTCCTGTTTAAAAAAGACATAAAAATTGCTCTCGCGATCAGAAAAGCTCTCTATATAATAATCTTTAGTTATCAGGCCTCTTGCGATGCGGCGTGCAAATGTCTTTTTTGGCACTTAGGCGAGCTACCCCACTTTCGGCACTGATAGTTTCCTTTTCTCGGGGCAAACCACAAAACTTCAGACTCTGAAATACTACTGATTTAATAGCAAAATTTTCTATGTAACTTTCGCATTTGGAGAGTCCAGGCATCAGGCGTGTTATGTTGTCGGGCAGTCATTAAGAGCATTTGCCGTTGTAGAGATAATTTATGGAGTTAAATAAATTTTAAAACTTCACTAGTAAAACACAGCAGACTTTCAATTTATTATTACAATCTACAAACCGGATAAGCTGAAATATTTACAAGCCAAAATGCTTTATAGGCGCTCTTCAAATGCATCAAATTCTTTTAAATCACACGCGCTGAAGCACGAGTTGTATTTCAAAATCAAAATTTCAAGAATTTTTTGGTTCATACTAACCGCAATATTTTTATATTTAATTTGCCTCTTTATTTAGCTATTTTTCAGATTGGAAAAAATATGATCTCGCTGTAACTAGCAATAATATATTTGTATCCTTAATTGCAAATACTCCCTTAGCCATTTACATGCACGACACACTCCCGATATATCATAAGTTGTTTGTGAGATTTTTGAGCGGTAGCGGAAAGGGAGGGATGGGGAACTCTGCCATATAGCGTCATAAAATAATTCGCGTGTACTGCTACTGATTGATCCGCGTTGATAAAACATTCCAGAAAGTATGTTCCCAAATCACCAATACACACACGAAATTCTCATCTATATGTTAATATTAGTGTTGATTAACCGATTGAAGATGATTGTATTTTGCGATTCCGAATTTAAAGACTCGGCTCTCTTTCTAGCAAATAAGCACGAGTAAGCCCATTCAAACGCCTCGTAGATTGACTAAATCCAAAACCAAGTACAGATATTCTATAAGCTACTGGCTGATGCCCTTTGCTCAATATTTGATACCTGATTGAAAGTGGGCAACTACTCATCATTACTCGAGCACGATCAGACACAGAATTACCCGATTAGGCTGCCTTGGCCATGCAATTTTTAACTTTTGCTTGCTTTTCCAGGGCGTCTGCCTGAGCTTGTTAGCATGTTTATTTTTTTTTTTATATTTTGGATTAACTCCCAACTGTTTTGGGACGCCCAATTGAAAAGAGAAAACAGTAGCATTCTTACTTTTGTCAAAAAAAAGACCCCATAAAATGATCAATTGTTCGGCTCGCGTGTCCATAAAAAATATTTTTCTAATATCTTCATTCCACTTGGGACGGGAAAAAAAAGTAAATATTTCGATTAGGTAGGAATTGATATAATAACCCGACCATTTAATTAACTGTGAACAGATTTTATATGAGGAAAGGTAGTAATAGAAAAAGAAATGAAAATTTAGTACATTTTGTTGTAATTTTCAGGTTACAAGACAGATTATGTAAGCCTAAGACTATATTATGCCGCTAAGTATTTATATAGGACTCGGATTAAAACTCAAAAAACCTAGCAGAAGTGGAAGTCCCACTACTCACTGATAAGTTGCTGTGAGTGTAATACTAATCCCAGATGTCTTAGTGTCTTGTTATCTTCGTGTTACTCACTCTCCAGAAACCAGGGCTCTCACTTCCTTTATATACTAGTAAAAATAGAGAAACCGTGTCATAATATCCGAAATTGCACAGCCTCGATATATGGATACGACCGGATAGCTACCTGGAACGCTTCCGATTGGTGTTGTTCTGCTCTTGTGATTAGAGCTTGAACTAGATTACTGGGTTCAGACTCTTCAGCTGACATATATCGTCACTTGATTAACAGTAACATGAACAAATACAACTCAAATAGGAATTACTACTTAGTACTTTGTCCTAAAACGTATTCTTGGTTCTCTTGTTCCGTTCCTTTCCATACCGATACCTTCGTAGAAAGTCGGAGTGGTAAGATTACAGTCTCACGTGGTTGTGCTGCTGATCTAATCAGTTTCGTTCTGTGCGAACTCCAACACATATTATCAAATTCGATTAGAATATCATAAATCAAAACTGCTTCATTACTTTGGTGGTTGCAGAGCCATATGCTTCCTGGTAAGCCAACTTGTCTATTGTAAGCTATTAATCAGCTATTTGGCTTAGCATGACAAGATAGTAATATAACTTTCGAATTTTTTGCAGCCATCGCAATTGACTCCTTTACGGTCTTATCTCCTTATATTTCGCGACCGTTTGTTACGGGACGCCTGTCTTACCGTCCAGATGCTGTGCGCCAGCAATCTGCAATGTTTTCGGCTCGCTTTCCGCAACTTTCCGCAGCAGATGCCGAAGATCTTTTTTGATTCCAGATAATCTTTCCGAAGATCTCTAATAGTCGGGATTCAAATCTATGCTTCTGGAGTCCATATTCTTAGCAAGGCTAATTGCAGCCCTGTTCCTATCGGTGGAGGCTCTCGATAAATCCAATCAATTGATCACGTTAAGTATTCTCGAATTCAAAAATTGTAGAGGTTTCCTGTAGGTATGTAGGTATGTAGCTAGTCTTATCTAATGATATGGCATGCACTTCTGACTTGTTTGGAACCAATCTGTAGGGTCACACAGAATCTCACAAATTTAGCCGACGTTTTCTTGTTGATTTTTCTTATTGCCTAAACAACTATCTGCTCAAGAATCAAAACCAGGACCGTTTTAATGCAGTTCTTGGAGAACTAAATAGTCAGCTGATGGTAGCTCGTAAAATGCTGCAGCGCTGTGATAGAAAGAAATATTAGTCGTAAAAAATTCAGATACTGTTGAACGATAAATGCCGTCCTGAACTAAGTTCCTCTCGACGCATACCCAAACATCTAGTGTAGCAACAGGTGGCCAAATTCACATCCGTATGCTGGCGATTCCATAAGTCGGGTTTTGTACCCTTATGCGTGTTTTCCTTCCTTAAGTGAAACAATATTTCTGTATTTGCCTGCGTCGCTAGACATGTGCGCTGGTCTTACTGGGGAATAAGTTCGTATCCCGACCAACAACAGCTTTACTAGCACCTATAAATTGTGAGATCCGTTTTCTATGATTATATTCCAATATTTTATGAGCTTGCGCGGTATTGGGATAGAAATTTTACTCTTCTATGTACGCGCAGACAGTCGCCTTAATGCAATCATTCGGAAAATTAATTATAGTAGACCATATAATTATATAATTACGTCCAATTAATCAATAAAGTACTCCTTGTTCATCATGTCTCTGGTAATCATCTGTATTCCGGGGTAGAGTTCAAGCGCCTGCTGCAATCTAGAGGAGCTTGCGAAAGATCTCCGCCATGTGTGAGCAATCGCACGAAGTATAAGTCGACTTAATTCAAATTGATGAATCATCATTGGCCTAATGGATGAAGCGGGACGCCTATACACAACATTTTGACGTGATCAGATGCCCATCATTTCCTCTGTTGTCATGGTTTGAGATACTATCACAGCCTGTCAGGCAATTGCTTGTTATATTCCAATCATAAAGATGCAGTTCTTGATCCAAACAATATTTCCCCTTGGGGGTTTCGGAATATTCTTTGTGGTGGTGTCGTTTTTGTATCCAATTTGGGGACGCCCCATGGTTGCTTTTTCTGTAACCTTATTGAAAAAACACGACCCGATCGACAAAGGAGAACCTACAACGAAATTTTACCACTTGCTACAGTAAGATACTTTATTATTGCTGACATTCGGTGATTTATTTCTTTAAAAACGATTTCTAGCCTTGTACGGGATTATCTCCGTTGCTCCCGCACTGTGGGGGGACGCTATCCCCGCAATGCTTAAACGGGCCATCTACGTAGATCGATACTACTTTCCTTGTCAGAAGATGGTTACATCGATACCAATTTGAAAATAGGCATCAAATGACTTGTGTGCTTCTCCGCACCTTTTTTGGGGATGCTCATTGAGATGCGCGGTAAAGAAACGGCGACGCCGTTATCGTTGGAGCCTAGCCCCTGTTATTACCAAGAGAGAAGGGTGACGATCGTGGCATTTGTTATGACGTATTTTAATGTTGAAAATACGAACTTTTATTGTTTTCATGCGAACTTTTAGGGGCAACATGTTCGGCTAACGTGCCGACGATCAGATGTTTTGTTTGCAGAACCCGTCATCAGAAAAGTGGGGTAATAGCTACTCTGGTCGTAGGAAACAGTAAAAAGACCAGCCAGAATGTTGCTACATGCTACTATAAGAATCAGGCAATGGATGCTTGTGTCTTGTTCGGCAAATTCGCGTAGCTCTCAGGGAAAAAAATGATTTCCCTTCCACGTCCTAGGGCTCTCGACGTGCCTTACAAAACCTACAATGTCTATGTTGTAACTTTTATCGCGACGATTGGAGGTATGATATTTGGCTTTGATATCTCGTCGATCTCGTCATTTATTGGTGAAAAAGATTCACCGGGTCATTATCAGCAATTCTTTAATTATCCAAACTCGGTCACTCAGGGTGGTATTTCTGGCTCTATGGCCGGAGGCTCTTTTATTGGCTGTTTCTTCGCCGGACCTTTGTCTGAATGGGCGGGGAGAAAAGTCACTGTCCAATTTGCTGCTATGTTCTGGATGATTGGTGCTGCTATCCAATGCTCGTCTCAAAATCGGGCCCAACTTATTTGTGGTCGTTTTATATCTGGTTTTGGAATTGGGTTTTCTTCTTCTCAAGTTCCTGTATATGTGGCTGAAATTTCCCCTTTTGAAATCCGGGGTCGTCTGGTAGGTTCTTTTCAGTGGGCCATCACCTGGGGCATTCTTATTATGTTTTACATCGGCTATGGTTGCTCTTTTATCCCTGGTACTGCTTCTTGGAGAACAGGTTGGGGTATTCAAATGGTCCCGGGCTTTATTCTGCTTGTGGGATCCATGGTTCTTCCCGAATCTCCCCGTTGGCTCGCAAAAGAGGACCGCTGGGATGATGCCATCGATATCATTGCCAAAGTTCAAGCAAAAGGTGATCGTAGTGATCCTCGAGTGCTGATTGAAATTGAGGAAATCAAGGAGGTTGTGCGCATTAATCGCGACCTTCACGTCATGGGTTTTTTGGATTTGTTCAAGAAAGACTCCCTCAATCGTACTCTGGTAGGTGTCTGGGGCCAGATTTGGCAACAGATGACCGGAATGAATGTTCTCATGTACTACATCGTGTTTGTATTTGAAATGGCCGGGTATAATGGTAATGCCAACTTGGTGGCTTCTTCTATCCAATATGTGATTAATGTGGTAATGACTGTGCCATTCTTGCTTTTTATTGATAAGTGGGGTCGTCGTCATATTTTAATTCTGGGCTCTATTCTGATGATGTCATGGCTGTGGGCTATTTCTGGTATTTTGGCCGTGTATTCTGTCCCGAAAAATGTCAATGCTACTGTAAAGATTTGGATTCCTCCAGAACACAAATCTGCTGCTAAGGCTATGATTGCATGCTGCTATTTGTTTGTAGCTTCTTTTGCACCAACGTGGGGCCCTGCAATGTGGATGTACTGTTCTGAGATTTTCCCACTGCGTCAGCGTGCTTATGCCAATGGCTTGACAGCTGCTGCCGACTGGATATTCAACTTCGCTATTGGAATGTTCACTCCTTCTGCTTTCACAAATATCACCTGGAAAACATATATTATATTCGCTTGTTGCTGCTTTGCCATGACGATTCATGTATTCTTATTGTTCCCTGAGACCAAGGGTAAGACCCTGGAAGAAATTGAACAGATGTGGGATGCCAGGATTCCTGCTTGGAGAAGTGCTAGTTTTGTTCCGAGACGTCCTTCAATTAGTGATATCAAGGCCGTTGGTGGTGGAGATGCTCCGTCTTTAACCGATAAGCTGGAACACGAGCATCATGATGTTATTCCACAGCAAGATGAGGAAGCATAAGATATACCAAAAATATGGTATATAGTTTTTCTGAGTATTTTGATCTTTAAGTATTAGGTTTTTCGTGCCAGTCATAATATGTAACTAAGGTTTTATCGTATCAGCAAGACTAAGTTTTCCCTGCCAGTTTCCTAATCCAATAGGATCTTCCTTTGTGATATTTGCAAAACTCACTTGTGAACATCCTTGTTCTGATTTATATGTAGATGAGCATTGCCATATATATCTGGAAGTGATATCCTTAGTTGTTCTCAAAATCATCGGTTCATTACACCGACACAAAGGTATTTGATCCATGGCATATTCAGAATGATACATGCGATATGTTAAATTGATTCGAGATTGTCCAGCTATTGGATGAGGATCAAAGGAAGTTGCGATCGGAACTATGCTATGCTTAAAAGACTCCTGACATCCAGCATGCATAACTATGAGACAGTTGTGTGGAATATGAATCGCAATTGTCGGATTTTTTCCCGGATCAGTTCTTGATCGTAGACGAAACTGCCTTGTTACTCCAAGAGTGTAGCTAGCAATAATAGCCTCTGGTCCTATGTGAGTCAACTGATCCGAATGATATCCCACTGAAGAAGTGCAATTCTCATAATGATTTGCAATAACAAGATCTGACGTCCATTCCTTATAGAATTGATATTTTCCTTGTTTTTTCGCCCTAAGTTCAGCGTTCACTTTGGCTTGGATCAAATCTCTAGCCCGGCAAAGCAGATCATTGAATGGACGTGCTCCAGCTGATGTTCTACCTTCATATGAACTAGGACGATTTACATCTTCACAATAAACAGCGCTAGTCTGATGAGATTGAACTTGTCGGTCAAAAAGGTAGAATTTCGGCGAGGTCCATTCAGAGCTTTCATTCAACAGGAAGATCAGCAAATCATTGGCCAATTGCTTAGGCAGAAAGTTCGCAGTCATAGTCACTGGGATCCCCAGAGATTCTAACTGCTCACTATTATATATATGAATGATATTTTTTTTGTTCGGAGCTACAAGTGGTTGGTTTCTGCTATTTTCCACAATGCCATACTGATCCAAAGTCGCTTGGCCCGCCATACCGGGACTTATAGGAGCACCTGCGACTTGTAGAACTCGATTTACGTTTCCATTATACGCTACTAATAAATCTAATAATACAGATATATCGGCATTTGGAAGTCGCGACTTCAAAATGGCCAATTTATCATCGGTGGCACTCATGATTAGGTAAGAAGGTTACATATCGAGTCGAAGATTCATGTTATACTCAAGCACCTATGAAGATGTATCATTTCTACAAAAAAATATCAGAAATTACCCGGAAATACCCTAAATACTTATTTGGAGCTATCCTTTTCATCGGCTTTCTTGGCCGTTTCGGGACCTTGATATCCATAGGGGTTTTTAGTGGTCCATCGCCACAAATCTTCACAGGCCTCGTCCATTGTTCTACGAGCCTTCCATTGAAGTTCCTCATTAGCACGATCAGGTTTGGCTGTAAGATCTAACACATCACCGTCACGTCTTGGAGCCACTTCGTAGGGAAGATCACGTCCAACGGCCTTGGAGAAGGCCTTTATGACTTCAAACACAGTTGAGCCATGGCCAGTGCCAAGATTCCACTCTCGAGCAAATCCAGTCGACGGGACAACATCGGCCTGCTTATTTTCCTGTCGAACGCTCTCGAGCTTCTTGAGTGCAGCAATATGGCCCTCAGCCAGGTCCATTACATGGATGTAATCTCGGATTGGAGTACCATCTCGAGAAGAATAGTCATTTCCAAACACCATTAACTTGTCTCGACGACCAACTGCGACCTGAGCAAGAAATGGTAGCAAGTTATTGGGAATTCCTGTAGGATCTTCGCCGAGAATGCCCGAAGGATGAGCACCCATGGGATTGAAATATCGCAAGATAGCCGTACGCCATTCCTTATTGGCATGTGTATGATCTCGTAAGATATCCTCAATGAAAATCTTGGTTCTTCCATAAGGATTCGTGGGTCCTGTAGGACATATTTCAGGAATAGGAATCATATTGTCAAATCTGGTAGCATCTCCATAGACAGTAGCAGATGAAGAGAAGACAAAAGTAGATACACCGAACTCCTGCAGAACCTTTATGAGATTGACGGTGCCTCCAACATTCTGCTCATAATAAGATAAGGGGATTTTAGTAGATTCCCCAACAGCTTTAAGACCAGCAAAGTGAATAACTGACGTGATTGTGGGATACTCAACAAGGATCTTCTTAATTCCCTCGGCGTCACGCAAATCAACCTTGAAAAAAGGGATATCTGAAACACCAGTAATTGACTCGATCCGTTTGACAGCTTCATAGGACGAATTGGACAAATTGTCCATAATAACGACCTTTCTTCCTGCCTGTAGCAGAGCTACAACGGTATGAGATCCAATGTAACCAGCACCTCCTGTCACCAAAACATATTCCCTGATATTAGTAGCGATTCCTATCACTCACTTCATAATCTTCACTTACTCTGTCATTGTTTTTTTCTAACGTTCCTCTACTGCTACTATATATATATAATGTTACTCGTCAATCACCCAACCTCGCCAATTGACGTATTTGTCCCAATTAAGTTAAGCCTTTGTTTTGTCCCAAAGCATCACGAAATATCCGTGGAGCAAAATAATTTTTTTCAAATTGGCAGAACAAATTTTTATTCTCCTTATTGGCCACAAGTCCCCGGTAGCTAGTTACTACACCCTGAAGAGAAACACCAAAGAAGAACAGAGACGACATATTTGAAGCAATTGGAGGAGATTTGGAGAATTATGGCCCTTTAAGCTGTTTGCTTGCAGGTTATTGGCAGTAGGAAAGATTGAAATTTATCTGTTAATCTTTTTTGAGGGCTTTTTTTCACAAGGTATATTGGAAAAGGAGTTTTTTTATTACAAGAGGATTGAGTATATTTGCATCTCAATATTGGATTTTTGTTAGAGTGGCTTTTTTTATTATTTTTATATTCTCGTTACCAGTCATCTCATGGTTAGAAAAGTTGCAAATTCTCCAAGGGCCACAAGATCCCAGGCGAGAACTGCCACCAAAAGTATATATGGAAATACGACTTCGCGGCGTGTTCAGTCCAGTTATACTGAGGAAGATGATGACGAAGAGGCATCCAGTGACAATGACGATGACGTTGATTCCGATGCTACTGAAGATAGTGCTCCGGAACTGTTAGACAGCAGTGCTTCTGTGGATGAGGATGAGGATGAGGTTTCTGCGGATGAGAATGCCATTTCTGATGAAGAGGAAGACGCTTCTTCTGATGAGCAAGTGGTAATTGCTGGTAAAACTCTGAATTCCGGTCGTCACAGGCGGCCTTCACTGCTTGATCATACATTGAATGATAAAAGTGAGGGTTTTCCTCGCTCGGAATCAGCAATTATAACTACTGATGATGAAGAGAACCATGGAATTGACTCTACTATTTTGGAAGATGCATCTGACGTGGAATCAATGACTGAGTTTAGTGATGACTACTTGATGGCTCTATTAGACCAAGAGGAAAACGAAGATAATTATGACGATGCCGTGGCAAGCAGTGATGACGGTGGTCTTGAGGAGCAGGAGGAACAGGCTATTATCGACGAAGAATCGAAAAATAACTTGTTCTCCAGTGAATCTCCTCCTGATACACAGGTCATTTCTGCCGGACCTGATAACTTGCATGACGTTGATCTATTGAAACTGGCTTACTCTGACGATTCTGTTCAAGAAAACGAATGGGAAGTATCTTTTGACGATGACTTTTTTGAACCCCGTCGCCTGGAACGTGAGTCTGCTGTCCAATCCAATGGCGAATCAGATGAAGATGATTCTTATTTGTTATCTTACTTCTTTTCTAATGGAATGAGCAGTTCAGGTGAGGAGGCTGAAGGTGACCATAAATCAGCATCTTTAGCTCTTTCCGGTGGCAAGCATAATCGTCGTGCATATAGTAACAAGCATAACCCTCCCACTCCGCAAGATGATATCTACGCCAGCGTGGACGAATCAGGTGATTCGACCGATGAGGACCTTAGCTTACCTCCGCCAAGTCAACGACGAGGAGGTGCTCGGCCAACAGAGGTATTGTCATCATCGTCCATGGCATCTCGTCCCCCTGTTCTTGGTACATGGGTCATGAGTCCGGAACGTCCCTCGGGAATCATTGATGGTCTGACTACGCGAACTCTCAGTCCTCCTCATGACGGAACCGAGCGTCGTGTTAGACATCGCAGATGGAGTTCGAATTCCAGTGGAGTGAGGAAACGGTCGCGATCTCAGCAGAGAGTTGACGATGAAGATCAAAGCGATTTAAATGCGGAGATCACATTAGAGGATTTTATTTATACCAGTGAGCTTGACAGTAGCTCAGCCGAAATGGAAGAGGAGCAGTCAACTCCTTGGAATAGCCGCATCAAGTCGGATGTTCCCTTATCAGCATTCCGGAACCGAGCTGCTCAGATGCAATACACATATGGTAATGATTCGCCCAGTATATCAAATGGCTTGGCTGCTAGAAGACTTGCAATGAAGCAGCGAAGATCAAGAGAAGTGGTGATGACTCCAGTTCGAGGAGTCAGAAGACGTGCAGATAAGAAGAGGCATAAGCGAAACAACAAAGTGTATCATGGTGCAGATACTATACATGATGATATGGGGGCATCTGATTTAATAGAGGAGCTTGTGGATATTGGAGCATTGAGTCCGTTGTTCAATGGTGTAGCATAATTGGGCATTGACTGTTTGAAAAGATTTGTGTTATTTTTTTTATTATTTTTTATTTGGATATTGAAACATCATATGAATGTTTTAGAGGTTTTAATGTTGGCTTTTATTTTGTTTGAAACACATGATATATCATTATGTAGTTAATCGAAAGCCCTGGAGGTTTCTTTTAAAAGTTATACCAAAGGAGTTAACTTTGCTGATAACTGTAGCTGAGTTTTTATAGTATTAGTCAAATATACTACCATTAGGACGTCTTGAAGATGGGAATTGAAAAGTTTTTCCATGGTTTCTTTTGATAAGGATGGTTCTAAGGTCAAAGTGCTCAATAAATACTTTCCAATGGCAGTATTGCCTCTTTCAGAGCCACTGAGAACCCGATTAACATAAGCAGAGACTCGTTCTAGCATGTCCAAGACTTCTGCCAGGGTTGATTCCAGAACTTTCATATCTGAAGTCAAAGAAACGGAGCGAGACTCAGAGTTTCTGGCCTCTGATATCACGTCCAATGCTGATTTATCCACCTCTGAGTATCGAACTTCATTTGGAACAGGAACAAATAGACAATTGCCAGCTGCTCCACGTCCTAAACCAACTGGTGACGAAATATATGTTCTAACATCGATATCAGCCGAAGGGTTCGGTCCATTAAGATTATCACTGACTGTTAAATGAATAGCAGGATATGGATAGGTGCCGTCACCACCATGCTGAGAATAAAAGTCCTGAACCAATCCCGACAGATTATTAAGCTGACTACTAGTAGCATACCATCCTAATATGACTTCTCTGGGATTTGCTCGTTTATGCAATTGATACATGGTTCGATTGTAGTCAATTCCAACTTCAACCTGATCTTCGGTTTCATCGTGAGGAATAGCATATGCAGTACGGATTTCCACTTCCAATCCATCTTCCGATCGAACTCCTAGAAGAGTACCGATGACTCGCTGTTGGTTGGGTTCCTTTCTTAGGGAATGATCAAGGACCTGAAATAGAGCCTGGGCCTGAATAACCACGTTAGAAGGCGATAAAACTGTCGATACACCCATCAAAGATGAGGACGACGGCCTTGCCAGATGAAATATGCTGTCGGCCATTTTTGTACAATAATTATATGAAGATTTGGTGGATTGTGATATTTGTTGGTTGGGCTGAAAAATTTCTAGGAAGGGGTGGACTGAGATGTACGTGGGGATCCAGTGGTAGGAGATGAGAGGAGCAGAAAAGTCATGGTATTTAAGATTTTTGGATGATATATTGGTATTTGCTTAAATAGCATCAAATGTGGAATATCCAGGGACAATTGTTTATTTTTATGGTATTAAAATGTGTTATGTCTGTACATTTAGACTGTCTTCTAGGCAACGAATGCTGCCAGTCTCGAAAGAAGCAGCCATCTCACAGATTTAACAAAGAAAAGACACTCCATAAGTTCAAGACCAGTATGCAAATTATTTCTATTGGTAAACTTTTGTGTCACAATTGCAAATGGGCGTCCCGCTCTTGCAATATCTGGCTAATCTTCGGTGTCTGGGCACCTGTAAATTCACGTGACTTCCTCACTGTATTATATCTAAGCAAAAATACTTCTATTTTCATTCATCATAGCCTGCAGTATACTACTCTTGTGTTTCAATGGTATCATTCTACCGTTCTGAATACCTATCATTTCGCTGGTCTTCTTCACCGTTGTTATCGAACTCAAGAACCAAATTCTTCATGGTATATTCTCTTTTAACCACTCTCCACATTTGTAAACACTGTCAATGCACGAAGTTTCGGGCCGTAAATATAGAAAAACCAAGGAGCAGGGAGAAGTACCAACGATATGAATCCAAGGAGAGAATTTCCCCAATGAGCTCCTAGACTGTTGTACATCTGATCTGCAAACAGCGGAAAAACTCCTCCAAATAAACTTCTCATGAACCCTGCTGCTGCCATAGCACTGGCACCATATTTCGTATAACAATCTACCATGTATACCAAACTAGTCTGGAAGATCACCGCATAGCCAACTCCTACTAATAAGAGCCCAATACACGGGACAATCCAATGGACGGAAGAATATAATGTCCATCCATAGAGAAAACAGCCCGCAGTCAATGTCCAGCCAGATACCATGATTGAAATCAATCGTTCTTCTGGTTCAGGACGCTTACCAATCTTAACGGCTAGTTTAGAATATCGCTCGGAATTCCAGAAATTGATGAATCCCCCGACAATATTTCCAATGAAAAACGCAGCCATTGGTGCAAAAGACGCTACAAATGAAAAATTATAGACACTCATAAACTGAGGACCAACTGAGTCTACAAGAAGAAACAAGATTCCAAAAGCAAAAGACGCGTAGAGAATCATCAGAAGTAGAATTGGCGTAAAGAACATGCGGACCGGTCTAGCGAAATGGACCTGGAGAAGCTCTTTTGGCTCGAATGTCCATTCGTCATGCTTGGAATGAATTATCCAAGATCCTGTGGACAACTTGAGCCGTTTGGCTGCCACTTGTTCCAATACCGGTAGATAACTCTCGCTGAGGCATATGTAATTGACAATCGCGATTACGACCTGCAACAGCCCCGAAAAATAACAAACCCATCGCCAACCAAAGGGTCCTGTTTGTACTAGCCATGCCCCAATGATTGGTCCTACAGATATCCCGGCTGAAATGTTTAGGGCATATACCACAAGTGCTCCAGCTCTATATGAAGGCTTCCAGAGGTCTGCCATTGCTCCTCCAGACGATACAGCTGGACCGGAAGAAAATATTCCTGTTACAAATCGCAAGATTGTGACTGCAGCAACATTGTCTAAACTGGCTATAATTATGGCAAATACTCCCGAAATGAAACAGGGAATAAGAACGCCCTTTTTTCGACCAAACATCTCACTGAGGGGTGCAAATATAGCAGGTCCAACACACTGGCCTAGAACAAAGATGGAAAAGCTCAGAGTTGCAACTTCTGTTCCTTTGTGAAATTGTTTGGAGATTTCCCCAATGGCAGGTGAGAAGGCACTGACTAGAAACATGCCTGCCAAAGAAGTCCAGCCATAGGCCATAGTATGCCATATCCTTTTACTAAAAGACCAGTTCAGTGGCAAATTAGGATCATTCGGATTCATAGTATACAAGCCAGTTTCGTCGACATCGTCGAGGCCTGGGGCATGCTCAGTGGCATTGGCCGGTGGAAATTCCTTCGAGAGGCTCATGAGCAAGCGGAGAAACTTATGATGGTAGTTTTGTTTTTGCAATTAATTTTTTTTACGGCAATATATAAATATCAGTCGGGGATGCTTGCTAAATTTATTTGGTGGCGTTTGCAACATTTGATACAAGTTTAGATCGACACGTTAAGAAAGCCGTGTCAATTTATGGCAAAAATGGGTGGGAAAAGATGTAAGTTAGCTGTTATCAATATGCCAGCATATATATATAAATATCTGTCGATTTTACTGCGAGAAATTGAGAAAAAATTTATATTCTGGCGTTATCAGATCATCACAACTTCCCTTTTCGGTAACTCTCGCACCGCGCGGCTCAATGGCCCTTTACGGCGCAATGCTCGTGAAAATACTGATCGTTTCAGAAAAAAAATACTAAATTACTTCATCATGATAATTAAATTACTTATTTTATCGATATGTAGCTAACTAGTTGTTCACTCGTTTTCTAGTTCTCTATATGCGTAAGCTTACGGATGAAAAATATATATCTCATCTAGACTGTAAGAGGTACCAGAGTGTGTACCAGGTATTTCCAGTAGGCTCCTGAAACAAAATGTAATATATTAAATTTAAAACAAAAAGTCGGAACTACATTTCTCATTAAATATCAAAGTAAATCAAGAATAGATATCGGGGTCCATATATATGCTTCGCCTAAAGAAGATTCGACGCCTGGTATAACCTATATCGCAGTTTACCATACACTGAACTCCTTCCGGCTAGTATCCTCTCTTTCTTTTCTTTCTTCTCCAAGGCCAGAATTTCTTGGCCAGTTCCCACCTCTGGCCATACAACCCCCGTAGTTAAGTCTGCATCTTCTAAACTTATCACCTTATCAGTTTTCCAGTGAGTGGCCTTCCATCCGACATAACTTATAGCAAAAACTGCTACACCCAGATAAGTTCCAAAGGGGCTTTTCCAAGAGAAAGGTTCTTCCTCCACAGATCCGTATCCCATACCTGCAAACAAAAAGAATCCTAAGACAAGAATCAGTATAGGCAATGCAGGAAAAAACGGCTGTCTCATGGGCAGATCAGAATCTGGCCGACCTTGTTTCTTCATGGCAAGTTTGAATCGGATACTGGTGAATCCTATTGATAGCCAAGTAAGAATAGCAGACGCGCCAGTGATATTCATAAACCACGTGAAAACCACACCTTCACCCCAAATTGTTGTCAGGAATACCAAACACGAAATCGCGAATGTTAGAATCAAAGAAGCCACCGGCACTCCTCGGCTGTTTGTTAACCCGAAGAAGGCAAACATCTTCCCTTCATGAGCCATAGACATAAGCATACGCGACGAAGCATAAAAGCAGGAATTAATAGCTGTCAATACTGTGACCAATAAAATGGCATTGACCACATGTTTGGCTGCACCAAACCCAGCCCTAGTGAAAATCACAGTGATTGGTGACTCCGCTACATCTGAATCATTATAAGCATTAACCAGAGTGGGATCCTGATAATTAATGTCGAGACCGATTGCAAAAATCGTCAAAATCATAAACAAGAGAATTCGAATCGCGGTGGTTCGAGCAGCTCTGGGAATGGCATCATAAGCCTTTTCAGCTTCTTGAGCACTCAATGCAACCACTTCAACACCACCAAAGGAGTAGAATGCGTATACGACGCCTTGAAAAAATGTGGAAAATCCACCTATAAAGGCTTGACCATTTCTCCAGTTATTCAATCCAGGACTTGGATCCTCAGCAGTTGGTATAGCACCCCAGTCATATAAGAAGGCAACAAACAGAAAAACAACAATAAAAAGAACCTTAATAATAGTCCCCCAGTATTCCACTTCGCCATAGGTTCTAACATTTATCAATTGAAGGAGAAATATGGGAATAATGAATATTAAAGCCCAAGCCCAGCTGGGAACCTGCGGCGCCCAGAATTGCACTATAATGGCAGCCGCAGTGAGCTCAGAAGGGATGCTGAAGGCCCATTGTAGATAATAATTAATGCCTAGAGCAAATGCGAGAGAGTCGTCCCAAAAGCGGCCCGCGTAATGAGCAAAAGCACCAGAATTAGGAATATACGAAGCCATTTCACATAAACACCACACCACTGCGAAGACGAATACGGCAACAACTAGGTACGTTACCAAAGCACCACCAGGACCAGCCAATGAGACAGAAGTACCCATTGATAAAAACACTCCAGTACCAATAGTACCACCTAAGGCAATAAAGGTAATATGCCTTGATTTAAGTCCCTTTCTTGTTTCATGAGAAGTCCCTAAAATCCGCTGAGTCCAGGTTTGTGATTCAGCAGGAATCTCTTTAGAAACGACTTCCACATCGACGCCTTTTGATTCGATATCCATTTTTATAATGCGTCTAGAGAGATATCAAGGAATTTAACATTAAAGTGCTACCTTCTCATTTATTAGGTTTTTTTTTTTCTGGGCGGAAAAAAATTTTCTGAATCGCTCTAGGCCGATTTTGCCAAAATTAGTTGATAACCACACCGAATGTCCTCATTGAGGTCTAAGATAGCGATGCAACGCGCCATTCCATGGGTTACATGATATTCAGGCGGTTTTTTATTTTGCGATGGGCGTTTGGTCTTAACATATAGGGAAGGTTTATTTTTAAGGTAATTTCTTCTTTTTATTTCATATCACCATTTGACTCTTTTAGTCGACATAGTCGATGATCGATCGTATCAGTCTTTTTATATGTATGTATCATTTGTTATATATACAGTCCGCAGATCGTCTAGATAGGGTACTAGATCATCATGAGATAAACTACTAAACTAGCGAATTCGGAGATTACATTTATAGACTTCTAAATTTGAAAAAGTAATTTTACGAATGTTTTAATATAAAAGTTGTTCGTACTTTTAGTTTTATCAGTTTTTCTGTGGATCTCAAAATGTGCCAAAAGTCCAACAAATTTTCGAATCAGCCCGAAGGTCCAATGAGCCTAAAAATGCCCAATTGTCCCAGAGGCTAAACCAAAATATCCAGCAAAGTGCAACAAAAGTGCACCAAAATGCCACACATCAGTACAGGCAGGTCAAATAATACTGAAAAAAACCGAAACCACCGCCGAAAACAGAAATTCACCTCTCAAATGACTCCAATTATATAACATACCTATCAAAGCTCAGATCGTTCATTATTTACTCTGCATCTCTTTTGCCATGATCATTCCAGCTTCACCCTCTCATCCTCTTGATGCTTTTCCTATCCTCCTCGCAACTTACCACGTTGAAATTTCATCCACAACACCATGTTGAGCATCTTCATCATTTTGTTGTTATGCACCAATTCTTATTCTTTAACTGGTGTATCTCCTGACAGTATGTTATATAAAACTCAATTAGTATAAATATTCCCTACTAACTGTATTTGTTAGAGGCTCATCTGTATCAAGCCAATGATCAAGGGCTTTGGGCTTGTCTCAACAACCCCGACATCATCATTCCTTTTGATAAGGTAAACGACAACTGGTGTGATTGTCCCGACGGCAGTGATGAGCCTGGGACTGCTGCATGTGCCAATGGAGTGTTTTATTGCGAAAACAAGGGCCATATCCCCAGCTATATTCCTTCGTATATGGTTGGAGATGGTGTTTGCGACTATGAGGTCTGTTGTGATGGCTCTGATGAAAACGAATTAGGTCATGTTAAGTGTCCTAATATGTGCAGTCAAGTGCATAAGCAGTATCAAAAGAAAGTTGATAAGCAGAAAGAGGAATGGGCTAAGGGCCAGAAGGAGAAGCAAGAACTGGTTGCAAAGGCACAAGAAATCAAGCAAGGTATTATCAAACAAGTGGAAGAATGGGAGACTGCTTTGGGCTCTGCTCATACAAATCGTAGGGCTCTTGAATCTGAGCTGGCTGAGATCCAAGATGCTGAAAAGGATGCTGTAGTTGCTGAAATCCCGGCGGAAATCGCCAATGCCAAAGAAAATGCATTGCAAGTGGAAAATAAAATCAGTAATCAACTTCTGGCGGCAATTGATTCTCTTGAGAACAGGGCCGATGAACTTGGATCACTTCTAGATACAATGAAGGCCGAATATAATCCCAATTTTCATGATCCCGCAGTTCTGGCTGCCATTGCAGGCTGGGATAATATTCAAGCTGCTCAGGAATCGCAAAATAATAATCTTGCGGCAGAACTAATCCAAGTACAGATTCTAGCTCAGGGTATTAAGGACCAATTGGAAAATTATCAGCCTCCCGTAAGCAACGGCATATCCGAGAATTCATGGATCCCTCCTGCCTTATCGGGATATTGGGACTCTGTTTTAGATTGGCTAGCGGACAATAGCATTATTGTTCGGCGCAAGAAACAGGGCCGGGGACAAAGCAGTGCCGTTCGACAGGCCATTGAAAAAGTCGATGCGGCAAAGCAGAAAATTGAAGAATTGGAACGACAAATATCAGAATCAGAAGCAGATCTTGCTACAGAATATGGCCAAGGTGATGTTTATCGGGCCCTTCGAGATGTATGCATAAATGACCATATTGGAGATTACGACTACGAGATATGCCTATTTGGAAACATCCATCAGAATGGGCATGGGCAATCGTCCCGGATTGGGCAGTTTGATTCCCTGGATGCTGACCAGGGGCTTATGAAGTTCTCCAGGGGTGCTCCTTGTTGGAACGGGCCAATTAGATCAGCATCTGTGAACGTTGTATGTGGCGCAGCAAATAGCATTATCAGTGTTGCCGAGAGGGAGAAGTGTGTTTATGAATTCAAAGTTACCTCGCCTGCAGCCTGTGGAGATGTCGAACCCTCGGAAGGTCGGATCTCGATTAGGCACGATGAACTATAAAAAGTAGATAAAATATAGCAAAAAGTTAAATTATTTTAATGCGATAAACTTATCAAGGTTATCCAATAATCACCGAGATGACACAACTTCGCCAAATTAAGCCGAGTGATTAACGTGGCAGATAGCGATGATGCAGCGATTTCCCGAATAGGTAGTATGACATCATCGGGACACGTTTATGAAATCGGGCAAACAAAAAAAAACATTTCCTTCCTTCGAACCAACCAGATCGATACAGCATTAGTTTTAGGTATGTCTGGAACTTCAACAGCAGATACTTCACCTGCAGAGACTCCTCTGAGTGGTTCTTCGACGGACCTGACGAAGAGAAGAAACTCTTCTAGGAGGAGGATCGTCAAGCCGCCATCGAGACATGCTTCTCTTAATGTTACAGAGGAAAAGTCAATTTTGGATCATCCTCGAATTGCGAGCTATGCTTTTGCATTTGATATCGATGGTGTTTTGGTCAAAGGCCCTGAGACGGTTCCTCAAGCGCCGGAAGCTTTGCAGATGCTTAATGGAGCAAACAAATACAACATCAAAGTGCCATATATTTTTGTTACGAACGGAGGCGGGAAAACGGAAGAAACTCGATGTGAGGATTTATCTAAACGTATGGGTGTTCCAATAAGTACCGATCAGTTCATTCAGGGCCATACGCCCATGAGGGATTTAGAGCGCGTGAAGAATAGGCCTGTTCTAGTGGTGGGCGGTGTTGGTGAGGCATGTCGTAAAGTTGCGGAAAATTACGGCTTTACCGACGTTGTGACTCCTGGCGACATTTTGAAATGGAATCCAAATGTATCCCCATTTAGAACTTTGACTGAGGAGGAATATGCCAATTCTAGGAGCCGCGATTTTTCAAAAGTGGAGATTTCTGCCATTTTGGTGTTTGCAGATTCCAGAGAGTGGGCTTCGGACCAGCAGATCATTCTAGAACTTCTTATGTCCAAGAATGGAGTTATGGGCACAGTCTCGGAGACTTTTGAAGAAGGCCCCGAAATCTTTTTTGCCCACAATGACTTTGTATGGAGTACCAATTATTCTCTTAGTAGATATGGAATGGGTGCATTGCAGGTATCCATTGCTGCCTTGTATGAAGCACATACTAAGAAGAAGTTGCGCAAAATCACAAAGTATGGTAAACCCCATCTGGAGACGTTTACTTATGCCGATAAAGTTTTGAGTGCTTGGAGACAAGATAGATTTGAAAGTGAATTTGGAGAAGAAGCCGATGTGGGGGACGGTCAAGGTGATGATGATGAGATCATGGAGAGTATGAGTAAGGCTCAGTACGATGAGCAATCTCACGATATTGGCGAGGAAATCAGCCAAACGCTGCCTTCATCATCTACAGTATACTTTGTTGGTGATACTCCGGAATCAGATATCAGATTTGCAAATACTTTTGATAAGACTTGGTTTTCTATCTTGGTCAAAACCGGTGTTTATCAGGAAGGTACAGAGCCTGCTTATAAGCCCAAGGTGATCAAAGACAATGTTCTTGAGGCTGTTAAGTTTGCCATTGAACGTGAGCACCAGAAAGAGTTGGCTCATTACAATCTTTGTGTGAGACAAGGCATTGAATTGCCGGTGGGTGACGTCACTGAATTGCATCCTCATATTCTTGCCGAAACAGTACGTACATCTCGTCAGCCAAGTCCAACGGGGGAAGCTGATGGTGCTATTAGTTCAAGGTAGTGCCGTGCATGAGATGTAACCCAGATCTGAGGTATAACGTCAAGGTATGACCTATCTTGGCATAGTTAAAGGCTAAATTTGAGGTTAACATGTTGGGGGACGATGCAAGATTAGAGGCAGAAAATCTGGTTTTTAAAAGGAAAAAAAAGCAATGACGAAAAAGCTATATTTATATATCCATAGGGTACCGTCCTTGAATTGTTTGTTTGTTTCTTATGCTTTTATATAGATGTTTATAGAAATCTTTGCTGTTTGTTGGTGTGGATATGCGGCTGAAGCCATTTTGAGGCATCTCCGCTTTTTAAGGTGAGTGATGCATATAAATTTCATCAACATAGACAATTCACCGTATATGGCCGGGTCGGCTGGTGTGGAATTAGAAGAGCGGATTTAATAGTGAAAAATAGGGTGTTTTTAGCGGAAATTCCATTTGAACTGTTTGAATTTTTGTTTTGTTGATATGAGTGAAAATCGCATCTTTGAGCTCACAAGCTTTCAAAGCAAAGAATCCGACTATCTTAGTGCTTTGATAGACTGTCTGAAGGATGGTGTCCCTCCTACGATCACTACGAAAGACGTGGAATTGGCGGCCAATGCTGGTGAAGGAGAACAAGTCGATGGAGGTCCTATTGGAACCACGCCTGTGCATATGTTGGTGAAAAGCATTGAGGTCGATGCGTCTGGAGAACGGTTGAAACTTGCAGAAGACATGTTGCGTAAACTGTTTGAATTCGGTGCAAATTGGATGATGGTTGACGAGGATAATATGACTGCAGGTTGTATAGCATTGGACAGGAAGGTTCCTTCTTCCCTATATGACATCATTGTGTCGGCAGGATTCAGATCGGAGGTATTGCTTAAGAAGTTAAATGCAAGGCCAGATGATGAAGAATACGATGATCCTGCAACCAATCAGCAGGCGTTCTTATCGACGAAGTTAGAGTTTTCAGACCAGTCTTTAACAACAAGTTCGCATCAAGATGGAGTCATGATGGCATGGGAGGGCCCTATTATGAAACGAAGTGCAGAAACCATTGTTCGTGGCAAAAGGGTGGTTTTGAATGTAGGGTTTGGTATGGGGATTATTGATGGATATATTGAAGATTTGAAGCCATCCAAGCATTATATATGTGAAGCACATCCAGACGTGCTTGCATACATGAAAAAAACCGGCTGGTATGATAAAAGCCACGTTATCATACTTGAAGGTCGATGGCAGGATCACATTGAGCATTTGTTGGATGAAGGAGTGGAATTCGACGGTGTATACTACGATACCTTTAGTGAGCATTACGAGGATTTACTTGAATTTTTTAACGCAATGGTGGCATTAATGCATCCCGATGCGGTATTCTCGTTCTTTAACGGATTGGGAGCCGATCGGCAGATATGTTACGATGTTTATAAACAGGTGATAGACTTTGATTTGGCTGATTTTGGCTTCAAGGTCAAGTTTGAAACCATCAATATAGCCAAACAAGCTCAGCAAATGGATGCTACATGGGATGATATTCGATATAAATATTGGGCTTTGGACGAGTATTTTCTGCCGATAATCACCTTTCGATCTATGTAATTTTTCTTTTTATAACTTTGTTTGTTAGCCAATAGTGTGCATGGTATTTGTATTTGTTGTCGTTTGCATCGTATTTCGTCTAAATTCCTAAACCACTCAATCCACCAATATATCAGTCGACAAATTTCAATTAGGAACAAATATATACGGCTGTGGACTCGTTGAAAGATCCCAACAGAGAGATTTTGGTGCTTTGTGACATACTATTATGGGCCTTATAACCACAATTCCGGCTGTAACTCAGCCAATACTGGACTTGCCGTTATATAAATCGGTTCCTTTGGTGATTATCAGCTTTATACTACTTAGCATATTTGTTACTGTGGCCCAACAGCTGGTTTTCACCCCCAAATCACGGGCTCCTATGGTGTTTCACCTGCTACCCTGGATAGGATCGACTGTGGAATATGGTATGGATCCATATGGATTTTTCGAGAGAAACCGTCAAAAATATGGCGACTATTTTGCTTTTGTCATGTGCGGCCGTGTAATGACAGTATGTTTGGGCCCCAAAGGCAATGAGTTTGTATTCAATGCCAAATTGGCCGATGTATCTGCTGAAGAAGCTTATAAACATCTCACTACTCCGGTTTTTGGAGAAGGCGTCGTTTATGATTGTCCGAATCATCGGTTAATGGAACAGAAGAAGTTTGCTAAAAGCGCCTTGACTCGTGATGCTTTTAGAACTTACGTTCCTAAGATTGCCAAGGAGGTTGAAAATTTCATCGACACCAGCCCAAACTTTAACAATTTTCAGCATACTGCTGATCTACTCGATGCTAATCCCGAGTTGACCATTTATACCGCATCGACTTCATTGTTGGGTGATGAGGCTCGTGCTAAGTTCTCTAAACGTACCTCCAAGCTCTATGGCGATCTCGATAAAGGGTTCACTCCAATCAACTTTGTGTTTCCTAATTTGCCTTTGCCGTCATACAGGGCTCGTGATAAAGCTCAGAAAGAGATTTCGGATCAATATTTGGAAATTATAGAACGTCGAAGACGTGATAATGATATCCAAGACCGCGATCTTATTGATGCCATCATGAAATCTTCAACATACAAAGATGGAGTCAAGATGAGTGATAGGCAAATTGCAAACTTGTGCATTGGTATTCTTATGGGTGGTCAGCACACTTCTTCTTCTACTTCTGCTTGGGCTATGCTTCATTTAGGTCAAAAGCCCGAATTAATTGACAAACTCTATGAAGAGCAAAAGGCTGTTTGTGGGGTTGAGTCTGATGGAACTCTCAATCCTATCACATATGAATCATTGCAAGAAATGCCTCTGTTAAATGGTACTATAAAGGAGACTTTAAGAATCCATGCACCTTTGCATTCTATCTTTAGAAAGGTCATGAGACCTCTGCACATTCCTGGAACTGAATATGTCGTTCCTGCTGGTCACTATGTCATGGTATCTCCTGGAAAGGTTCATCTGGATGAACAGTACTGGCCCAATGCTTATGATTGGGATCCTACAAGATGGATAAAGGATACTCTGATTGGTACCACGACTGCTGCCAATGCTGAAACAGTCAACTATGGCTTTGGAGAAGTTTCAAAGGGTGTTGCTTCTCCTTATCTTCCATTTGGTGGAGGTAGGCATCGATGTATTGGAGAACAATTTGCTTTTGTTCAGTTAGGAACCTTGTTATCTGTGGTTGTCCGAAACCTCAAATGGACCCTTCCACCAGACCAGGGACTTCCTGTTGTCGACTATGAAAGTATGGTAACTTTACCTAAACATCCTGCAAATATTGTTTACATGAAAAGAGGGGAATAAATTGAAGAAAAAAACTGCCAACAAAATGCTATATTGTATAATTACTAATGAATTATCTTCAGTGACCTTTTTTATAACCAATGGCGAACAAAATATGCACATACCAAGGCAAAAATAACCATTCCTCCAGTAATAGAATAAAACCAATGCAAATTATCCTGGCTTTGTCCAGGAACTATTACGTTCATTCCCCATAAGCCTGTAACCACATTCATTGGAAGTACCAAAGTTCCAAGAACGGTGATTTTTCCAAGCACATCATTAAGATCATTATTCACCTTTGTCATATCAATATTAATCTGAGCCAAATAGTTAGAATGGCTACGGCCTAGGAGCTTCTCGTAATGATTTAATGACTGAATCATAGTAACCACGTGATCCTGAATATCGCCAAGATAAAGTCCGATTTCTGACCGTGGTGCTACATCCCAGAGCTCATTACATCTCTTAGCAAATCCTCGTACAATATCCGGTTTACTGCTTAAAAGACTCAAAAGACTGGTAACCCTTTTCCTGCAATCTCCAATTCGACGCAACATGCCACCTTTCTTCCTCCATGAGGCAGCATTGCTAGATCTGCTACTGCTTGACATAGAAACACTTCCGCTCTCTTCAGGAGATTCATCACCACTATCTTCTTTTTCCCCTGAATGCATGTTCATAATGGCATCTTCAATATCATTAACCTCTTCTTCGATCGATTCAATCATAGGTGCAAATCCATCTACAATATCATCAATCAAAGCATATGAAATCCAATCGGAAGAAACAGTCATATAATCCTGTAATAATCGAGCTCTTCGTCTTACATTGAGAGTATGAGGAGTAGGCGTAAAATGAAACGTCAACACTCCTTCATGGAAGACAACGATATACATATTCATTGAACGAATATCTGTACGCATAGAATTCTGGTTCCTGCTTCTTGCCCAGTTAGACGGCTCCGCTGATCCCCGTCTTTGAAAAAATTTGCTGAAAAGATTCTTACTGCTTGACCTTCTATTCAGGCTGATGTATCCGCCTTTTCGCTTCCCGGCTGCCTGATCATCATCTGGCGAATGTAAATCTTCAGTGGGAACAGTATGTCTTTTTGGCTTGCTAGCGTGAACATCGACACTTCTAAAGCAAACGAAGTAGTAGTTCTTGAATAGTTCAACCTTTTCACGGTTTTCATTAGTAAAGATATCTTCAGTCGTTAAAGGATGGATCCCAAATGCTTTAGAAAGAACTTTCATTTCTTCTTCTGTCGGATTGCACACGTCGAGCCAAAAAGGTTCGGGTTCTTGTCGCTTGTTGTCCAGAGGTTCTGGTGGAACAGATGCCATGCTTGAGGTCGCAGTCGCTCTTCTTGGTGAAGCAGTACCACTATCATTAGGGGTTGGAGAAAGAGATCGTTGTCTCCTTGCTGCATGAGCTTCTTCAGAGTTTCCACGAACAAAAGATGCTCGGGGCGGGAAAAGTGTTTCAAAAGTGACGTCTGGTTCGGACACCAAGCCACTTATGTTGGGCGAATGAATAGTGCCCTCCATGTCTTCTCTGAAGTAAGCAAACCTGAACTGAGAAGCAGCTTTCTCATCAACCCCAGGAATTGCTGCAGATCCATCGTGGCCCTTTTGCGTCTTTTGACGTTGATATCTATTCCATGGAACCAATCTTCGTGGACGCAATCGTCCATCGGTGATCTTTGCTTCGTTCACCGTTGTTGATCTTTCCAACCCATACAAAAATGGTGACCCTGGTCCGCTGTCGGTCTGATCAGAACCATTTTGATCGCCTGTTGTTCCTTCGAGCATGGCGAGTTCCTTGGCTTCATTCTCTGCAAATTCCTGGAGAATTCTCATATCTGGCCATATTTTGACAAGACCAGTAACTTCATCACCTTCATCACCTTGAGATACAGGGAAACATACGTCAGCCAAAGACGAAGCCTCTGAATCTCTTCGAGAACTGGGTTCAGAATGGATCGAGTCAGCCTCGCTCATGCTATCAGGGTAAATGCGGTCTCCATTATTATCGTCATCCTCCAGATCAATAGCATATTCCTGATCACTTACAGGATCATAGGGACTCTGAGAAGCATTTGGACGCTTATATACCGAAGATCGTCTTCTAACCCATCGATCAACGGGGCTGTTGTAGACTGACCTTCTCCCCGCTGCAGCATTGGATTCTCGGGATCTACCGAGTGGTACACCAGTTGCGCTGCGATGAAGACGTTTTGAAGAAGATGAGTTGCCATTAGCTCGGTGATCCAGGATATCTTCGTGGCCAGCCAAGAGGCTGCTTGAATGCCGTGGACTAGCATTTGAAGACGTCTCATCGCCATCGTCAATAGGACGCATTCTATTATCTGAAATCTGGTAATAGGTACTTGCACGACGGTCAGAATCCCATGCGTTACTTCTTGATCCTGAAGTTCTGTTTGGATTATCTTGCACGGATACTTGAGTTCCATGAGGTTCCAGAGAAGTCACGTTGCTAAAGGTGTTACTTCTTCGACGAGAAGAGTTAGGAGATGCCATAGTGATACAGAAGAATGCGTTGAAGGGCGAGTTTTAGCAGAAAAAACAAGGATGCCAGTGGCTGATTTCAAATAAGAAGGAACAGAGATCCGCAGAGCAATGAATAATTTTCACAATATATAATATAGCGTCTTAATGCTTGATTAGGAAATGTCGAGACAGCAAACTTTTATGATATTCAAGTCAATATCAAAAGCTATGACGTTGGTTATGTATAAATTATGAGCAATCTCGAACAAGTTAATGTGGGAAAAACTTGGATGCAATCAAAGACATTGCCAAGATGGAAGTTGAGAAACCTGGTCGGAAATTTGAAATGTGATAGTGAAAGTAGTGTAAATTAGACATGAGAGAATATTTAATATATTGAAATAAATAATGCTTCTGCTCTTTTGATTGAAACTTTTATCAAGTATATCATAGGTAGTCGAGGGAATGATTTCCAAATGGGGTGATAGAAACGGGATCTCCTTCCCTTTTGGGCCAACAATGATAAAGCAGTAATGTTCGATCGTAAGGTAAGAAATAATGAAATTTTTGTCGTTTTTTTCTAGAAAAGAGGAAGATCGGACAAAGGTATGGGGAAAAGAGAGAAGAAAGGAGTTGTGTGGGGTACATTATATGGGGAAGCATTGATGTCCTGTTAGCATCTCTTCATATCCATCATCTGAATAAAACAACAAAACTAGAGAAAAACAAATATTAATTACTCATTAATATTTATACAGTGTTCAAAGGAATGATCAATCAAGTATGGCTGGCTGGAAAACTCACCGTCACTGGCTCTCCTCAAACGCTGCCGTCAACGACTTTGTCGCATCTTCCAGAAGAACTCGAGCCTGAGTAAGTACTTCTCCCATAGCCATTACTGGATGAGGAACTCCTTCGTATATTTTGAGACTGGCTTCTACTCCAGCCTGTCGCAGCTTTTTGGCATACAGTTCTCCTTCAGTTCGAAGAACATCACACTCTGCCACTGCAATAAGAGCTGGAGGAACTCTTTTGAAACTTTTAATTGAGAAAAATATCGGAGAAGCCAGAGGATCATTCCATGTCGAAGCATCTGGAAGATACTGTCTTCGATACCATAACATTTTCTCTGCTGATAATTGAGGTGTATACTCCATTTCTTTCCAGGAAGCATGAGTGTCCGGATAAGCAGTATTATCGCATACAGGAACAACAAGCAGCTGAAAAAGTAAAGGAGGTAGTTGGCTATACTGTGTATTGGCGGGATCAGCCATTACATGGGAAACAACTGCAGCTAAATTACCTCCCGCTGACGAGCCTGCAACAGCAACCTTTTGATTATTTATGTCGAAATCAGCAGCATTTTTCATGACATAAGATACAACGTCCAAAGAATCATGAATGGCAGCAGGGAAAATGTCCTCGGGAGCCATTCGATAATCAACAGTAATGACCACGGACTTGCAGCTGTTGGCCAAATGAGTACAAAAACTATTTTCAGTGGAGATATTTCCAAGTACCCAGCCTCCTCCATGGAACCAGATTGTACAAGGAAAGCCATTTGAAGGTTTTTGAGCGTCGGGAACAAATACTCTGATTGGAATTTGGACGTTTTTAGCCCTCGTAGAAGCAATTTTGGTGTCATAAGTTTTGGCTACTTTGGCTAATGGAGCTTGTCCAGGCATGATATTGCCTCCAATTCTAAGAGTGTCCAGTGGTATTAATTGAGTATAGAGAAACTCGGCAGCATGAGTAAGATGCTCATTGAAGAATTGGACATACTGTTTATCGAGCCTAGGCAAGATATCTTGATGAATTGAGTATGGAGGATTTGGAATTGTACCAGGCATTTCAGTATTGATTTTTCTCAGGTTTTTTATTTGCTTTGTTGTTTGGCTATTTGCTGCTATATAATTTGTATGCATCTCTCGAGATCGATCGACATATTTGGAGGGGGTCACCACACCAAATCCCCCGCCTGTGGGGGTCGCCGATCATCAAATACGGCCAGACAAAGACTAATTGTTCCAGCACATACCAAATAAAGTTATCCATGCGTGAAAAAATAAATTTTCATCATGTCACTAGTGTTACCACCCCCGCCAAGGCGTCCAAATGTCAACAATTAGATTGCTACCGTCTACAACGTAATACCATTGATAACTATTAGCAGTAATGCAGGCATGTTGAGGAATAATTTGCAATTTAGAGCCTAAAGCAGGAAATTCAGCGGTTTCCTCTTGAGGAACAAGTATCCCATGCTCTTGACTAAGTCTTCCGACTATCCATTTGATTTTTTCATCCTTGCTTTTCACCAGTCCGAATCCAGAAATTGGCCCGGGCTCTCGGGCTAGGGCAACCACACCTGCATTTACAAGCACCTCACCAGGTGAACAATTTCCTCTTTTAGGATAGTGGCTGACCACCTCTGCCAATACGCTGCAAGCTACATGATCTTGATCAATACATTTGGTGGCCATTTGCTGTAAATCGCAAAATGGATAATTACCTGCGTGTAATTCCAGGCGTCCTTGTAGATTAGAAATTCGACTTCTATTAATAGTCCCTGAGGCATGGGCTGTGGGGGTCGATCCCACGGCTATTACTAGCTCGCCGAGATTGGCAACTAGTGTGCGGGATATACGAGCGGCTTCATTGGCTGCTTCAATCTCGTCAAACAAATAATCGGCTGCCTCTTCGGTTGCTTTAGACGAATAGGAATGGCCTGCATGACAATAGAATCCATGTAATTTCAATTTTTTGTTTTCCAATATTGTTTTGATTGTTGTGGTGAGATTTGGATCATCCACTGTCAATCCCGCTCGATGGGTTCCCATATCGATTTTGATGAATACCGACCAGATTTCTCCTTCTGGACTAGCTTTATCGATCAATTCCACTTGCTCTTGGCAATCTATCATTAATCGGACGTTTTTTACGTATTTTTTTAGCTCAACCAGCTCTGCGATTCGACTTTTAGCTGGCGGTAATCCATACAGAACATCATCGACAATTCCCGCTTCATACAATGGCCTCATGCTCCAAGCCTCTTTCAAGGTAGAAACTACTACCTTTTTCGTAAAGTTTCCATCGTCTAATTGGTATTTGACTCCATCAATGGTTTTATGAGTCTTTACGTGGGCCCGAAAATCAGCACCGAGCTCGCGAGTTCTGGCTATCATTGCCTTACAATTGGCACTAACAATGCTTCTGTCTACAATGAATGCAGGTGTAGGTAGTTCATCGACAGTTTTGCCGATGAATTGCTCTTTAAGGGCTTTTTCATCTACTTCTGGTACGAAATCGGCTGTAAACATGTTGTTTAAATTGGTGAATGGAAAAAGAAAGAGCCAAGTAAATGACCGATTTTTGAGCGACAAAAGTTACCCAATATAGCCGCCTATATTGACGCCGTACAAGGCTGACTGCTTAGGCCCGAAATACTAGTTATATAGCTTGCTGTTTAATATATTATATGGTCTAATTATTGAAAAAGTGCATGTCATGTTGTTTGATCAAGGTTAGGCAGAAAGTACATGCAGGTGTTTCAATGGGTGAATTTTGGCTCTTTTGTAACGGCTTGATACGAGATCTCAGTGAATAAAAAGCTACTGTAACAAGGAATTCGCACAAAATATCAATATAAATACTTGGAAATTGTATAATTACAACTAGAAGATAGCCCTATTTATGAAAAACTAAAATAATTCGACATTCTCATTTCATAATCCAGAAAATCTTTATCTCCACATCGATAAAGTCACATGATCTCTCAAACACTAATGCCAATATATTCAACTACATAATTTGCAACTTACTTAAAAATCCCTTCAAAACCCCTTCAAATCACTCATCAAGTCCCAATGCCTGTCTTTGACTCTTACTATCTTTGTCAAAGTATGGTACTTCAGCCAACGACGAAACTCGAGTTCCATGTCGAGGACTCTTCTCTTCATAATCCCATACTGCATTATGCTGAGAGATTCGGTTATCCCACAGAGCTGAAGTTCCAAGACCGGGCTTGGTTGGTTGCCATTTGAATCTGACTTGAATATCCACATTGTTTTCATAAAGCTTATATAGGTAGTCCAAGATGGCTGCAGATTCCGCTGGCTCAAGTCCAACAATTCTTACAGTCATGGCTCGATTAACCCACAAAGTCTTCCATCCCGTGACTGGATGAGTCCTAACCAAAGGATGTTCTCGTTCAATGAACTTAGGACCTGCCAATGGGTCATTTCTGTCAATGTAAGAATGGGCACTTCTGTAAATGGCGGTCTTTCCATCGAGCCATTCTTGGAATGCTGGTGAAAGCTTATCGTAAGCACCATATCCAGAAGCCCACAAAGTGTCACCACCAGTTGCAGGAATTTCATCATTGTGAAGATGGGTAACACCAGCTGGTCTCTTCTCATGGACCAGGTCGGTATGCCATGATGAAGCACCTCCAGGACGTTTGAAATTGGGCTTGAACTTGTTGTCGGAATCAAGTGATCGGTGAGCGGGCCACAAAACCGTAATTCCAGGCAATCCAGGAACATGTGGTACTTGATTGTGAACTTCAGGTTCTCCGAAAAATCGGCCGATCTCAAGCTGTCTCTGCGGGGATAAGTCTTGATCTCGGAAAAAGACCACTACTCTCTCGGCGATAAGCAACGCTAGTTCATCCAACTGCTTCTCATTCAAATCGCCCAATTGAACACCAACAAGCTCTGTTCCTACACGAGCAGTCAAATCAATGACCTCTTTTGCTGCTCCGAATAGAGCCTTCTTTTCAGGATCGGCGTTCTTACCTCTTGGCACATAAGGATAATCGTTATCTCTGGTCGAAAACGCATCATCAAGATAAAACGGAATAGAATCAGTAGGGGGTCTTTCCGGATATCCCTTTGACAAGTCAATTCCGTGTCTCTCGAATCGTTTACGGCTACTTTCCGGGAGATGAGCAATAAAGTTCTTCTCGAATCCGCCTTTAACCAGATTCTTCTTGATAGTAAGAGTATCAGGATCTTGTTCAGGAGTGGCAATAGATGTTGGACTCATTTTTGATTTAACAAAGAAAAATAATTAAAACCTACGTTACTGCATAAACTACTCTTTTATATTCAATAGTAAGCAAGATTCGGACTTGAATCTCGCAATTTGTTTATCATTTCACGTGGTCGGAGAAGAAACACCACGATAGGAAATTTATTCAAACAAGTCCGACGTACCCCTTAATATCCCCTAAAAAACACCCAGATAACAACATAACGTTATATAATAATAATAATGATAATGATAATATGCGGAAATCGTCACCCGTTTCTCGCCTTATTCACAATGTCCATAAGCCGCACAAGGCACCTTAAGCGATGCTGCAGCACTCCCCATCGAGTCAACCCGAGCATCTGCACAACATGCTTGACTAGCCGATTTCCACCGCACTCGCCTATTGCGGAACGAGGAATCTGATCAGGCTCGTCAATATAGGCATGCAAGTTGTCTTGAGCATTCAACAAATTGTCAGCTTTGATGGCCTTTCGAAATGCCGTAACACAATGGCTCAAGGAACTGCAGGGCGGACCCCGCTTATTCTTGCCAGTGAAAAAGCTATAAGTCCATACTGCAACTGCCGCCAGATATAAGCACCACGGTCGATGTAGTGCCGTTTCTTTGGATATATCATATCTCTGGCCGTCAATTAAATACATGTCCATGAGGTCCAGAGCATGTTCAATGTCATTAATTAGCGACTCCTTATTCGCCAGCCAATACGTAATCTCCTCAGAAGCTTTGGAAAAGGCCAAAGAATCAGCATCACCAGTTAAACACCATATATATGTTTCACAAGCATGAAAAGGGCATCGCATGAGGATATGTGCAATATGATAAGTGGTGAAACATCCAAGAACATACGGATGGTGTACTGGTAGCATAGCAGTTTCCAAAAATGACTTCCTATAATGCTCTTCCCATGCGTCAAATGCGCGGCTAATGCTCGCAAACCATCGGGCGTTTGAATCAGTTCCTTTGGCGTCTGCCAATTCCAACTCCAATGCTCTAGAACTCTCCTTGCGCCGCACATGCAAGCTCACAGAAATAAATCCATGCAAGACTATCATGGAATTCCAGGGCGTGAGTATATTATTAGCCATCATGGCGGGCTCGTCTTTAGCAAACGAAGCCATTGCAGTAGTAAGTAGAGGTGGCGTAGGAGTTGTTTTAGCAATTGTCTTCCATGAAGTGGCATTGGTAGCCTCCCATAGATACTCGTCGCAAGGCAGTTCGATGTCCATGTCTGCCAAATACATTGCTGGAGGCTGGTTGAAAAAAGCTGCCAGCTGAGTGTCTAAAACAAAGGCAAAAAATCCCACTCTTCGATTCTCTTCCAATGTGATAAACTTACCCCAATCGGGATCCAAATCTAGGTTGCTCCTCATTCCTGAATCTTTTGTCAGAGAACCTGCTTTTCGCATTGTCGCTATGAAAACGCTGTGAAACCTCAATGCCATATCATGTTGTTCCTCCGTGCTTGCCAACAATTCAAAAATTTCTGCCAGCAGTAAAGTCTGAAATATCCATACAGTGGAATCTTTAAACTCTGGTAAAAGATATACTGAGTGTCGCAAAGTCCGATGGATCTCTATGGCCAAATTAGTGGTGTCTTCGTCACCTTTCAAAAACATAGACAACGTTATCATAGACCACAACAACAGAGGTGGACAACTATTAGTGTCAAAAGTCGGCCGGTGTAATATAGGCCATCTACTATGCACTGACCAGTACTCATCAATAGCCCAGTCGATAAATTTTGTATTTATAATTCGATTCATACGCTCATAAGCGTCGGGACTGACAGTCACCGAACTCTTGAGCCTGATAACCGTATCTTCCGAGCATGCCACAGTCACTAGAGGCTGGAGCTTGAGAAACTCCTTCTGGAGTGCAGCAAAACCTGGAGGTGTAGGGGGAGCAGCGCCCCAGTCAACTGGAGTACGAGTCTCCAACAACCAATCGATCATGTCTTCATTGGCCATATAGGAAGCAATTGGATTTAAAGAATAGAAGGGCATTTCCTGACTTTCCTTGACTATAAGCGATGGTGTGTCAAGATAATTGGAAAAAAATGACCCCTGACTGCTGTATTCTTGAGCAGGCGATTGCGTAACGTCTGCTTTTATAACAGGACCAACGTCCTTTTTAGTCGTATCTGTAGTCGTAGCAAAATCTTTTGAGGAATACGTTATAATCGGCGTTTCTTTGGCTTGGTGTTGCTTTCGGACATGACGAGCTAAGGTATCGCGCCGGGTGAAAAAACGAAGGCATTGGTCGCATTGGAAGCTTTTATCTTTTTCATCTAAAGAATATTATGTTAGTAATGAGCGTTAAGAACATATCGCAACATTAATCCAGTGCCTCCGGCATTGTTGCTGCGTATCCCTATATATCGGACTTTACTTACGGGTTTGAACATGTCTCCTTAAATGCTCCAAACGGGCAAAAGAGCTGGTACAACCAGGGGCTTCGCAATAATAGCGCGGGTCCCCAGGCGTATAGGACCGCTTACGCTTCTTCTCTCCTATCGATAACTTTTTCATAAAGTGTGAAAGAGTTTAAGATCTTATCACTAGCATATGTTTTATCGCAAGTACAAAAGTGGTATTGTCAGGCCAGAAGTAGCACAACTAGCCGCCATTTCACGTGTCACGTGAATTTCTAACTAGATCCACCCAAGTTTCCCTTTTCAAATGGGTGGATAGTCCAAGTTCGGAATCATACATAAATTAGTGCGAGATTGAAATAATAATAGCGATATGCATGATATATTATTTGGATATATTAAGAATGTTTGTATTTTTAAATATATACTAATATATATATTTTAATATGTTTTCTTTAGTTATATCTATTTAATCCTATGAATACCATTATATTACGTCAACTCTGTTTTACTTCCGCCCATTGTGTTTTTATCTTCGTATCGCAAACAATCGTATCTTAAGATAAAAATATGTATCTGCGGCTAAAAAGTACTGCAAGGTTTCCCGATCAGGGATCATACATAAGTTACCCTACATTGATTACCTGAAACTTACATCAAAGTATATCTAGTACCTAACTGAATTTACAGCAGACAACCATTCACATATCTATCACATAAAAGATGGGGTATTGATATCCCCCCCTGTAATTTACGTTGAGCCATTTTCTCTCTTGTTGCTCATTGTTAACTTTTAAATTCCCAGCAAATTTCCACAAAGACTGCACGTGATTGTTCTGCTCTGCAATCCGCCTTTTTTTGCACACTAAAACTACCGATAGTACCGCAAATGAAGTGGTGGTTGCTAAATTATAACTAAAACGGTCGACTCATATAATTAGCTCTCGGTCATATGGATATCGGGAATATAGGCTGGTCCGCTCAAAGAGTAACCACTAGTGCTACTCGTTTAAGCAACTATGCGGACGAGGATCCTGCCCATTTGGGGGCCCTACGAACCTCGAAAACCCGTAATGACATGCCTTTTGCTAAGACTCTCAATGATACCCGTAGAAGTATTGAGAGTCAAAGATCAAATTCGTTGGCCCGTGTAAATGCTACTAATCAGGAAGCCCGTCAATTGGTGGGCCGAATGGGTGTCCGCCCTGGTCAACCGGGATTCATGCTATGGTACTCAGCTTCACATACTTTTCCACTCATTGCAGCTTCTTTAGGTCCTATATCGAATTTGAATTCCGTGGCTGCTTTGGTTGAACCTTGGCGTGTGGACAACAGAGATAATACGAGGCCCGGTGATGTAAAATGGATCATTGCTGTCAACGCTGTGTCGCTTTTCTTCGGCTGTTTGGCTAATTTATCTCTTCTTATGAATTTTTCAGGAAGAGTCAATTATGTTCATGCCCAATTTGTGTCGATTTTTGGTTGGTATTTTGCATGGAGTCTCCTCATAGTTCTACTCAGTGCCTCCAGATATATTTATTTCAGTGACGAGATATACTCTCGAAGCGAGGCTTATTACAGCGCTATATTTACTGCTGTATTTTATTTTCTTAGTGCTTCGACATTGTCAGTCAACTTCCTTGGCCATTGGCTCGGCAAGTACTCGGCTGATTTCAATCTAACTACCCGACAGAGACGAGTCATGCTTCTAAATCTCATTCTAGTGGCTTGGATTGGTCTTGGTGCTCTTTTATTTTGTTATCTTTTGCCTGTGAGCTACATCGATGCTATTTACTTTTGCATCGTCACTATAACTACGGTTGGACTTGGAGATATTGTGGCTCATACCAATCTTGCACGGGCCCTGGTTCTTCCATATGCATTAATTGGTATTATTTATATGGGTTTGATTATCACTAGCACCAGTAAACTGATTTTACAAGGCGGTGTACAGTCTGTGCTCATTCATCGCTCTGAAAGTGCCAGAGTAGAATTGCATGAAAAATTGACTGAGCTACGCGAACAGGGAAAACCGGTGAGCTCTATGGACAGCTTTTTTTTGATTCGCAAAATCCAGAAAGGAGCAGCTCACCGTAAGACAGTACGGGATATCGGCTTCATGTTAGTGACCTTTTGTACATTCTGGCTGGTAGGGTCCTTGGTTTTTCACTTTTCCGAAGGTTGGAGTTACTTCCATGCCCTTTACTTTTGTACTCTGTGTTTATTGTCGGTTGGGTATGGTGATTTCACTCCAACATCCTATGCCGGCCGAACGTTTTTCATTAATTGGGCTGTAGCATCTGTTCCGTTAATGACATGGCTAGTATCTAATTTAAGTGATAACTTGTTTGTTTGGATCACGGCAGCAAGTGATTCTCTTGTGGCCTGGATGTTAGGTGTTTCTGATGTTCGATCCAAGTACTATAAGTTGGCATTACTATATTTTAAAAAGGTGTTTGCATCGTTACACCACAAAGAACGTAATTCTCTGACTAAAGAAGAGAACGAAGCTGTAGATCAGGAACGAGCTGAAAATCTGGATCAGCAACGGCAGAACGATGAGCAGGAGGTACAAGATGAGGAAGAGCAACATGATGAAGGCGCAGTTATGGAGAAGAATGAGCCTCCTGGTTCATTGAATGAGGAAATCCGTGAAAATGAAGGACAAGAAGTTAGCCGGTCAACATCTAGTGGTATGTTTGAAGATGTTTCGGCAGGGCGGACGTCGTCTGTAAAATCATACCATCGGGAAGAGACCAAATATGATAAGTTAGCTAGACTTTCTGAAAGAATGGGTAACATTATTACTGAAGTTCGATCTTTGGGTGTTGTTGCTACTCAGCATCCTTTGCATAAGTTCCCATATGAGGAATGGCAAAGAATAGGGCGTATTCTTTCGGACGGTGATCTGGATGATATTCCTGGGGAGTTTTGGCTCAGTGAGAAATCTCCTTTGAGGTTTCCTATTCCAGAGGTTCGGTACTTATTGCAAGAATGCCTCAATAGTCTTGATCAGACAGTGAATGAAATGACGCGTTTGATAGCGGATAATGAGGAGAATGTCAGTATGAGTGATGGGAGCAAGAGTTAGAATGGTGATGAGCAGCTAGATACAAATGAGAGATGATATACAATACATGTAAAACAAAAGATTTTCCATTTTAGGAATTGTTCGGAAACAGTAACATTATGAAGGCTTAATAGCCAATAAATCACACTATCCATTTGTAAATGTTCAGATAAAATAGACAAAGAGATGTTGGACGTCAATCTTGTTGTATGGGCTCCTTGTCTCAGGGTAGACACTACGATTACCTGTTTGGGATAATCTCAGATCATCGGGAACAGCCAGCCTCAGTTAGAAAACAGAGAAAATAAGTGGTCTTTTTAGTATATAAATCAAGAATATAACTGTAGACAATTATTTATTTATTAAATAATGCATTAAAAACGAATAATTCTTATTAATTAACATGAATTAATATAAATCATCTTATGTCCATACATATCAAATCAGCTAATATCATCCAATAATTTCTGACAAAGCCCTACTTAAAACAAGAACAATACTAATAAAATGTTACCCGTAAACTCTTCTTGTTCTATTCGTCAAATCCCCTTATGACTAATCAGCTTTGTTCTCCCCACGTTTCTTATCATTTTTGTTACAACAACGCCCCTGAATCTCACAACGCCAGCCGTATACCACAAGAAAACAACCATCAAAATAAACAAAGCAAGCAACAATATCTTAGGCCATCCCCCATATATTCGAGTGGAGCTATATAATGTTCCGGCGTGATTCAGAGGAGAATTTCAACTATGGATACGGGCCTCCAAGCGAATATCCACCAAAACCTCCACCCCATAGAAGTCCATCCAGAAGCAGATCAACTTCACGAACAAGACGATCTACTTCTCAACGAAGTAAGGCTCCTCAAGATCCCGCAGCAGAGCGCCTTGCTATTTTATTAGATAGATATCGCAATGGTGGCAATGACGAGGCTATAGATGATGATCTTGACTATAGTCCACGAATGCCTCAACCTGCTCCTGCTTCCTCTCGAGACAGAAGTGTAGCGCCGGATTTTCAATCAAAGCCCAAAGTCAAGTTTTCGTCAAAGGATGACGGAAAACCACAACGGTCCTTATCAAAAGATGAGCCAAAAGAGAAACTGTCGAAGGATGAGGTACCGGCCCCAAAGCCTAAACAGCCCGTAAGAAGACGAAATTTGCTGGGATTTCCCATCAAAGAGCAAAATCCTGACCTGATAGCTCGAATTATTCGAGATAGGTCTCAGTCTGTTAGACCGGTGACACCACCTGAAGATATTGGTGGTAGCCGCGACATAGACCACGGTAGCCGCGATATGGTCGATCTTCCCCGTCCTGAAAACTACGGTGTAAATGGTGGCCGTCGAGGCAGTTTCCGAGAAGTTCCCGACTATGACGACTCGCGCTCTCCGGGATTTTTCCTGGGTAATTTACTGGGTAACAGCTGGAACTGGCTGAAGGGTGGTTCTACTCGATATAGGGGATCTGAACAAGCTCTGTCTAATAGTCGTGCATCGTCTCGCATGACCAGTAGCCGCAGCATAGGACCACGATCCGCTTCAGTGGCACCATCTGGTTCTGTTCATTTCAATGGCCAAGAACCCCGGTTTAGTGGTGGCATAATTAGTGGAGCCGCTTGGGGGCTCTCCTTGATTGAGTGGGCATGGGTTGGCTTCTTGAGCCGGATTCCCGAATTGAACCTATTATTGAGGCCGATACAGGGATCTACAAGCCCATTTAGACATGTGGTTATTTTTCTTGAGATTTTCTTTGCTATGTTTGTTTTGTACTACGTGGTGTTGCTGCTGGAAGTAGTTATCACTGTGGTTCGAATCATATGTTCTCCAGCGACTTTCATAGTGAGCTCTCTTTGGCCAAAGCGCAATAGCAAGTAAGACAATGAATCACATGGTGTTTCATATGTTCTTTGTTTCTGGTTTTTTTGCCGTTTGTGGTGTTTCAGAATCCATGCTTTTGAGCAGAAGCGGTAACAATTGTCTTTTAAGGAAAGCCCCCCTTGCTTGGAATTGTATGTCATTGGCCCGATTAAGATATTTGCGCATTTAACCAGCCACTTTTTTAAAATATTATTTTTATCTTGCATTGAAATGTTGCTACGAAAATATTATAAATAGGGGTGGCTGGTCCCCCAACTTTCTTCAATTTCCTTGTCTCAATTTCCGCCAACCAGGAAAGATAGGAATATTCACTATGATATTTAAATTAGCATGACAGGCATATATATATGCTGCCTTTTTTAAAATAATTGTTTTATCTTTTCCTGCTATGTATTCTTCCGTTGATGATAGTTATGGTATATTATAATTTCTCCTATGTTCATCTATTTATGAATCAAAATGCCAATGCTTATTTATGCTGTTAAGCCATGCCTTTATGACGTCAATGCGTCTCCATATTTGCAATATCTCTGGCTTGTCGGGCCCTTATCGGTGGCTTTGTCTTATCGGAGATCTACTTCCCCAGATCGGCCTCAGCAGATTGTTATCGGTGGTCATAGCAACGGATTATCTCTTGAAACCTTGAACCGTGCAAAAAATAATCAATTGCACACTGCGATAATCAAATGACAGAAAATTAACATAAACCTGAAATATATGTAGGTGTGTAGTTCAATAAAGATGTATTTGTTTGTTATTAAGCATTTTACTTCCAATTCAAGAAAAGGCGTAAATCATTTAGTGCTAGCTAGTAAAAAGACGAATATTATTACTATTTATAAAATGCTCCTGATAATTATTTTTTTGATTTTCCATTGAGCAGAAAAGACTGGCAGGATCAGAATGAGCAATGCACTGCGATGAGATGAGAACTTTAATCTTTCAATGAAAGTGCAAAGTGATTTATATAATTTCTTAGACCATTTTTAATGTGGCTATTAAATTTGTTGCAGAGACTGTCAAGTAATCTGCCAAAATGCCAGTATGGTTGTTGGTTGTAGGTGCTGAAGAGCTATTTGTCAATGCACTTAGGCAGTCTTCTAGTTAGGAGCATCGTAGTACTAACAGATAAGTTATTGAGACTTACAATTGTATCTAATGTTTCTGTTGGTACGGCATACGACAGATGCTCTGTCGTTTAACGTTACGGTCCTGCTGCTAGGACTGGCTCCCGTATTTCCAATATTTTTAGTAACGATCCTTATGCAATTCTTCATGGAAGCAGATTTTGCTTTCAAAATGAGTCTAATATCTAAATCTCATGAATATATTCTTCTGTAATCCTATAGTTTTTTAAGGGTTATTATATGATATAATTTATATCCCTCAGGGCCAGAAGTGACCACAGCCAACTTCTCAGCCAATACCTTATTTAATTAGGGAATTTTTATTTTACACTAGTTGCAATGCATTATACCTTTTTTATTCTCGACGTACTATTATTCTCAATTTTTTTTTCGAATAATTCTCGAATCGATTTTTTCTCCCGTGATATGCCTGCAAATTATGAAGCATATAAAGGGGAAATTTGACAAGATTTCGTCATTTTCATTGAAAATTGCACCAAAATCTCATAATTGAATGCAAAATCAATAGAAAAATCCTAAAACAAACGCCCATCTACTTAAATTCACATTGGAAAGCCTACCGCTCTACTTACGAGTTCTTGTCCTCCAGAAAAGCTCTGGACAACGCATTTATCCCACACAACTTCATGAAAATCCAACGCATCTTTTCCCTCTTGATAACAATATCACTGTCTATTGCAGAAATACAACTCACAGATGAATGGCAAGATCTGAAAGATGATGACACTGTGCCTCCAGGAGCTCACATTAGACTAGACATGGACACAGGCTCAAGACAAGCAAGGAGAGCTCAAGAGCATCAACACGAGACTGATGCTGTCATCGTACAACCAGTAGAGCCACTAGCCGAAGGAACGCATTCTGAGCAAGCCATTCTATCCAACGCTATTGCTTCTATACGAGCGTCTTCAGTAACAGACACTCAACTTGAAGACCTGGCTGATTTGGCTCATGATTTGGATTTTGGCCGTGATATCGTCGATCAAGTCGGCCATGAGCTTATTTCACTGTTTACAAATTCACATGGAAATGCACAATCTACCAGAGAAGTGGCAGCTCGAATTGTAGGGGCTGCGACGAGAAACAATCCGACTGCATTGGATCGACTGTTCCTTGTAGACCCGTTGGCACTACGTAAAACGTTACAAGCCCTACAGGCAGAAACCGCACCTAGAATCATAAATCGCCTAATATATGTGTTATCATCACTTGTAACCTCTCCGACAGGGCGTGATGAGTTTGTTGTTGCTAACGGGGCAGAAATGTTATCATCAATTTTTACATCTGGAGCTGATGTGAAATCCAAAATCAATGACTTTATACAGGATCATATAATACAAGGGCCAGAAGGTGACTGGAAATTGAACGAAGTCAGCAGATGGTGGAACATTTTTCAGACAGAAATGGCCTCTAATAGTGTACTTCCAGCTGACACCAAGCTACGCATCTTACAAACATTGAGTACCATGAAACAAACATGGCCAGAACTAGTAGTTGCTGACAGGTTTCTTTCATGGATTTCACAAGAGAGTATCAGAAATCGAAAGACAGTAAAGTCTCCAGCAGATGGAGAACTGCTGGATTTCATCATAGAAGTGCGTCATACCGTATTTGGTAATCCAAAAGCGGCCAGAAAACAGTTTGATGAACTATAAAAGTAATATCGGCATAAAAAAGAATATATAACGAAAACTATTACTCAGAAATCTGGGGAGGATGCTTTATTGAACTGGCAAACCAGCAAACATGACAAAATTCCATCATGAGTTGTAGCACCGGATGCTTCCAGAGTAGCATATCTAATTAACAAACGTTATAGAACGCAGCACTTCAGTAAAACCGATATGAACCACAGACTTGACTTGAGGCTACTATTATTAGTATTATGGCTTTTATTGTCGCGAGTGATGCCGGCGACACTCTCGCAGGACTTAGTGAAGGAATCACACCAATAAAGTAGGACGAGTGTATATCAATTTCAAAGAGAAGCAACAGTGACTGAGAGCCTACGGATTGCAATTGAGCAGGAAGATGTGGCTACTAATGGATACAGGTTCAGAGACTGCCGCCAGTTCAAAAGAGTACTGGGGCATTCTCGGCAGAAAAGACTACCAGCGTCAGATTTACAACTGAATCTATATAAAGGCAGCTAATAGATCGGACATTGGCCCAAAAAACGCCATCCATTTCGTCCAGTGAATATTTCAACACTGTTTCGAATATAGTCACAAATTGATATTATGTTCAGTCATCCAAAAGTTCAAATAGCACGTTACCTTGAGTCAAAATTTTTTTATTGCTATAATACGTAAAGACCTATATGATTTAGTTGTGAGGTGCGGTGCTTAAAGCGGATTAAGCTTATTCTCTGGGCAAGGGTAAAACAATCTGCGTAATTTCCTAATTGGGAAGATCATTTGCCAAACTATGAAGTTGAACAAAAACATCGGTTCGAGGAAAAGACTTTCAAAAAAAAAAAAAGTCAGGAATCATTCACTTGCATCCAACGAAAAATACTTTGAAAAACACACGGAGCCATCTCATTATCCAGAGCTTTAATGTAAGGTTATGAAAACTCTGAGAAATCAGCCCCTACACTGTAAAAATATGGCGACACATTCCGTTAATCAGTGATATTGATTCAACCTGGTCAAGGACATTGAGAAAATCAAAGTGCTTTAAGCCGATTCTAGAAACAAGAACTATGTCGACAATTTCAAACTACGAGACAGAGATCTGAGTAAATCACGTGATATATGGGCATCTACGTTCTACAATCCGACCCGGAAGACATATGTTATAGATAAACTGGAGTAATAGCATCATAACTATAATTTACGTAAATTTAGTCAGTAGCTTCAGATTTTGGCTCTGTTCCTTAACCGTTGAGTTCTTCGACAACCTAACGACGTAAAACAGATTAATTATTATGACAACCTAACGGGTGCCGACCTGATCAACCTATAATCAACAAAAACCAACACATCAGCAACTAGTAAGATCGTAAAAACTTATATAACATGATTCTAAGTTATAAAATAATGATAAACCATCTTGAAAACATCAAAATTCCCACTTTTTCGATCGCCTTCCTTTGCCGTATAGTAGCCTTTTTGCCCATTGTTTTCACAAGTTGGTTCGATGGTCTAGTTGGTCATGGCATCTGCTTAACACGCAGAACGTCCCCAGTTCGATCCTGGGTCGAATCAATTTTTTTTCCAATCAAAAATGCTTTTTTTTAACATTCAAGCTTTATATCTCTATCGAAATGACAGTGTCCCATATATCTAAATATATAAGGTTCTAATTTTTGTCTTCTTGCTTCTGTTCGGCTTCGAGCCTTACTTTCTCCTCATGCTCTTTCATCTCCTGCAAATCGCTCTCAGACGGCTCATAAAGATGCCATACAGTATAATGAATTTTTCCGACCACACTAAACCCCATTTTACGACACAGCTTCCCAAAACCTTCTGTTTCAGCATGGTTCCATAGAGCAAATGCAGGGAAATTGGCACCGTGACGGAAAACCTTCGATTTAGCCAAAATAGAAACTCCACCAATACCATCTAAATCCATCAGCTCATCAGGATCACCTTCTTCAGAGCGAAAGTATGCCATATGGGCTCTCCATGTGGTATATTCAGCATATCCTTCCACAATCACATCGTCCTCATGCAAAGTCTTAGCAAGATCCAGAGCAGCTTGCGATTCCTGCCAAGCATTCAAATCATAGGGCTGACTACCACCTAGCCACTCAGGTAACGGTCTCCAAACATTGGGAACAACAACATCTACATTGTGTTTCATGAGGTCTTCAATAATAGTCGGAGGAGACGTTTCAATGTCAGCATCACGCCAATAAACCCACGAATGATATGGCTTGAGATTAGCAGTTAATAACCAGTTACGTGCACGACCCATGAGCTTTCTACGTTGGCCCTGAACCGCTACACCGTGGCGATCATCAAATCCTTGGCCAATAATCTGACCAAAGTCCTTTTCCATAATAGTTATCGAATTAAACTTGTCCTCGGGATATTGAGCATCGTAGCTCGATTGAAGCCCATAAAGATCCCGTACAGTAGAATCGTCAGTATCAGAAACGAGAAATGCAATGTCAATGAGATGATGGGGGTATGTAAGATTGTGGAGATGGGAAAACATCATAGGCAGCACCGAGGCGGCGTTTCGAAGTGGAATGCACATAAGTACATATTCCGATAACGCGTCACCATTGCCATGGCCCTCAAAGTCACTCAGATCATAATATTCATAGCGGTGTTTGGGGCTGTATTTGGTGTGGCTGTGCTTTTCCAATTTGTTCAGAAAGCCCGGATTCAACAACGATGTCCTTTCCTGCTCAAGCATCACCGCCTCCGCATCAATAGCTGAACCATTTGATGACGGATCACTGAGCATATAATATATAAATATAATAATGGCTATTATGCCGGCATAATTGAGACGCTGACGATCTTTGGGTTTGAGATCAGTCCACCGGGGTTTGCGGGATTTAAAATTCTTCTCATATCTAACCAATTAGTCCAAACTCGTCTCCAGACCATCTCTGTCGATTGCCTCTTTTTCACATACCTAGGAAGTTCCGGTTTCCCCATTTCTTTCACTTGCTTGCCATGCAGGGCCGATATCTGATTTGAGAACGTGTGTCAAATTCCCAATATGTCGACTGAGCTTTATTTGATGAGCCGTTGAAATGTGGGCGAAGCCGCCTGCGCATTTTCTGAAAACAGCAACTGCATGCCTTAGGAGCTCAATGCCAGCTGTGATTCAGGACCTGGTCGGAACCAAAGTTTGGTTAGTAGATCCCATATTTCGTCAGCCATATGCTGTGCCCTTTGAGCGCCTGCAGCCTTGGCCTCTATGTAAACTTTAAGCTTAGGTTCTGTTCCAGATCCTCGGACCGTAAATCGCGCCGTTTCGTTGGTTTCTGATGTACTCAAAACACAGGTGATCATTTGTGACGATGATGATACTGGAAGTAAGGGCCGATGATCAGAGGTGCTTGAATCATATCCAGTAGTTAGATCCCTCCAAGATGTTATGCTATAAGACCCAATACTTGTCTTAGATACTGCAGACGATCGTATATAATCAAACGCAGCGTTGGTCACCTTGGAAGAAGGTGAGACATAATACGAGTTATGTTCTTTAAAATAACCAACGTCAGCACTGATTTCTTCGAGAATTTGAATAACTTGAGCACCAATATTGTCACCTTCGGTATAATTATTCAAAAATTGAATGAACATAAGTGCTGCAGTAATTCCATCTTTATCATGAACCACAGGAAACATGTAGCCTAACGCCTCCTCAAACGCAAATGGAACTGAATATCCTTGTTTCTCTAAATCAATCGCCTTATTTCCTATCCACTTGAATCCAGTAAGGGTCTCTTCGAAGTGTGCTGAGTATTTCGTGGCAAGATGTGCTATGAGCTGGCTCGAAACTGTAGAGTTGATCAAAGCAACTTTGGAATTATCCTTGACTGTATTTAATGCCTGATAAGCCAATAACGCTCCAACTTCATTGCCAGTTAATTGAATCCATTTGCCGTCATTACTCCTGACAGCGGCTGCAAATCGGTCTGCATCTGGGTCATTTGCCAATATCAAGTCAACGTCGTGATTGTCAGCAGTAGAAATAGCCAGGTCAAGAGCACCGTGTTCTTCAGGATTGGGAAACTTTACAGTAGAAAAGTCGGCATCAGGCTCAGCCTGCTCTTTGACAACAACAACCGAATTGGCTATGTCTAAGCCAAGACTCTCCTTACAGATTTTAAGCATAATAGGTAAACCAACACCATGCATTGGCGTGTACACAAACTTTAGTTGCCCATGAACTTTAAATTGAGCTGGAATAAGCTTAGCTCTTACAGTGGCCAAATATTGGTCGGTTAGGTTGATTTTATGCACCAATTGGTCATTTTCTAGAGTCCAAGTCCACGGTTGCAAATTCTCATCAATACTCTTAGCAATATGGGAATCATGAGGAGGAATTATTTGACAACCGTTTGACCAATATACCTTATATCCATTGTCTTTGGCAGGATTATGACTGGCAGTAATCATGATTCCACATGCGGCACCTAAATGATCCACCCCGAAAGGTACCATAGGAGTATGAACTAGAGAGTCGAATTCATAGACCTTAATGCCTAAATGAGCAAAGGCAATTTGAGCCAATTGAGCAAATCGAGCCGAGTTATGCCGATGATCATGGCCAATGACCACGCCTCTTGATTCAGCATGATCTACTGTAGCAGCAACATATTTAGCCAATCCTTGTGATGCTTGTAATACAGTCAAGTCATTCATTCTTGAAAATCCAGCTTCCATTCGAGCTCGAAGTCCTGCAGTTCCGAACTGGATTCTGGAGCTTAGCCGAAGCCTTAACTCATCAAAGTCATGCTTAGAATATAAATGATTGATTTCTTGTCTTGTGGATTCATTCTACAATGAATTAATAATTAAAGAAATGCTAGAAAAGTATATAGTTCTACCTACAGGGTCGAGATCTAGCCATTTATTTACGAGACCGTCAATGTCACTCATGGTGATGTTGGGAAGCAGGAATCGAACTGGAGAACAAGAAGGGCAGACAGCGAAGGCATAGTATGGATATAACGCCGACAATTGGCGCGTTCTAATAGATTTAGTGTGATTTACCAGATCTGATACATTTAATTATTCAGTTTAACAATGTCAATTTCACCTCGATCGGGTAATTTGGAGATTGTATGCGGCCTTATATAGAAGTCCTACGTCATATAGTAGACTGCATTGAGGATTAACACCTAAAGATCATGCGATATCATTAGTATCATTATTTATTTTATGACTTGTAATCTTTTTTATTTGTCATGTTCACCAAACTGTATGGATGCATCTTCCCCCAACGTGCGGAGAAGGTGGAGAAGTTGAGGCACAACAGGTGAAAAATCACCGTATAACAAATTGTTCAATCATTCAAACCAACATGTTATTAAAAACCAATTATTATTAGCATTATATTTAATAATTTATCATTTGATCATACTATCTTCTCAATTCCTCCGAATTCGCCCAAATTCCTAACTTAGTCCTCTTTTATCACCTGTCACCCCATATGCTCTATCAACCACAACGGTTACCACCTCGTTTCAAACTATCAGTCATTGCACCACACCGACTAGCAAACTAAATTTTTGAAAAACCAATCAATTGACTCAATGACACGAAAACAATACGAATTCGAACACAAAGAAATCACCGTATACGGTCCTCCTCCTCCTACTCCGGTTATAAGGCCTCAGGATCATCGGCCTCGTCCTCAACCTCAGGAGCCTCGAAGACGTCATTTGGCATGAAAAGAAAAGCAAATTGAAATCCACATGTACGAGAAGGTCAATTAAGACTCAAATAATGGATTTATACAAATCATACAAAGGTAATTATATTTTAGTTGATAAAATGATATTGAAATTTGTGGTTGGACGAGTGCTCATCGCATAGGGATAAATGGAATTGAATTCAATTATTCAGTGATTCATTCAATTATTCTTCAATATTACAAATAGGCTATATAATCAAAATAAAAGATGATATTCAGGGAATTTTAGTACTAAAATAGTGAAGAATAAATAACCAGTTATATCTTATGTTTCCGGTGGTTCTGAGAAACGAGAATCACGTGATTCTTGAAATCCTCTGAAATTTCGCCTTGCCAACGCTTCCCTTTAGCATCCTTGACAGTTCTTCCGATGACTCAAGACATCGGACCAACAGCCTCCAATGATGAATTGGATACTCTAAAAACAATATTTAGAAGATGCATAGCTGCTATTCTGGCATCGAAGGATATACAGATCACGGCAGAAGCATTGCGATTCCTAGTGGGGCTGGCTGAAGATCATATGGGCCATCTTTTTAAACATATTCATAGCATAAGTGAATCACAAAGACGTAGGAGTCCTTCATTGGCTGATGTTGCTTTATGGATGCAAGAGAAAAAACTGGGATTGACGCCATTGCGCAAAGAAATGGCTTTGCATTCTGTTTATACAGACAGTTTGAACAGATTAAAGGTGGACCCTGAACCCGAACTTCTCAGTGAAGATGAAAAAAGTTTCTTTATAGCGCCAAGCGTAGACATCAAGAAGGTCGTGCCTAGTATGAGCAGACTGAATGGGTGGTTGCCGCCATGGATGCCTCAATTACCACCTGATCATACATTTATGGCAACAGCCGAGTTTACCAAACGCGTTACAGATCCTCGTGAACTCAGAGAGTTTGTGGTAGAAGAAGGAAGATATGCGGAAAGAGCGTTGAGGCGTTTTGTTGGGGTCTATAACGAAGAAGGAGACGAACTAAGAACTGATGGGTTGGATATACTAATGGAAGATGGCGATGACTTTGAAGATACAGAGACTCAGTTGGAGAAAAATGGAGCTGCTTCTAATGATACACAACAGCAAGATGCTCCCACTGATTCTAACGTTTCTGGTTCAGAAGAATCAGCCTCAAAACCGCTACCAGTTATACGGATAAAACCGTTATCTTTGAAACTAAGAGTGGGACGACAACCTGCCGAGTCAAACGATCCATTTCACCTATATTCACCTCTAGAAAAGAAGTTTGATGTGTATGACTATATTAAGAAGAAGATTGACAAAACGACGGAACCAGAGCCAAATACTGCAGAGGAACAAATACCAGCACCTACTATACCTGAAAAAGACTCAGAAACATTTGAAGATGTTTTCCAGAGAGCCATGAATAGCATCAATACGTCATCGGCCAAAGTGGATACAGAGTACCAGATCATCAATTGGCATGGAGAATGGTATGAGAGTTGAAAAATATTTAACATGCCACACAACGGCGATATATTTAACATATTTAAACCAATACAAACAGGCTAGCAGCCGAAAATACAAAAATGCCCAGTCTCACTACAATCTTTTAATTTTTATCTTGCCGCTTTTTTAGCTTCCCATCATGTTATTGACCCAATATAAAAACCTAATACCCATTCTCCAAATACGTTGAATCCATGATTGAGCCGACCGACGTGACATTCCCGTCGTCTTTAATATTTCCTGTGGAAATTATCGGCATTCTGGAAGAATCTGGCAGTGAAATACGTAAACATACGCCTCTTGTTCGGTATAAATATACGTTTGTTGAAGAGCTGGAAGACAATAGCCGGCGAGAACAGGAGCAATATGGCGCATTTGAGAGCCCTATAGAAGGGCAAATTCTTGATTGGATGATCTCTGTTGGCGACAAAGTGGCTGATTCGAAGACTTGTATTGTTCGAGTCGTAGAACCATGTACTCATCCAGTCCAGTTTGGCGGATTATGTGCTATATGTGGCCATGCACTTGATACTGAGGATTATACGGAATATGATAATTCAAAAAGAGCTCCTGTTAGTATGGCGCATGATACAAGTAACCTTAAAGTGTCGTATGCGGAGGCTGCAAGGATCGAGAAATCGCTCGAGGCCCAATTAAAGGCTAAACGCAAGCTGATTCTCGTTGTAGATCTGGATCAGACTGTCATTCAGGCTGCTGTTGATCCTACAATTGGCGAATGGATGCGTGATACTACGAATCCTAACCATGATGCTGTAAAAGATGTCAGATCATTCCCTCTGGAAGAATATACACAGCCTAAACGACCAGGACTTGCACCGGAAAAAGTCACATGTTGGTATTTTGTTAAACTACGACCTGGACTGCAAGAATTTCTTGAAAATATGAACGAATTGTATGAAATGCATGTATATACAATGGCTACTAAGGTATATGCCACAGCTATTGCTCGGATAATCGATCCCAAAGAGATCTATTTCGGAGATCGAATACTTTCACGAGATGAGAGTGGCAGTATAACCCAGAAAAATCTTCAGAGATTATTCCCGGCATCGACTTCTATGGTTGCTATCATAGACGACCGAGGAGATGTATGGAATTGGAGCTCGAATCTCATAAAGGTCGTTCCTTACAACTTTTTTGTTGGAGTTGGCGATATAAATTCATCTCTATTACCTGAAAAACGAGGCGAATTAAAGGAAAGCATGAATGAAGAGGAAGTTAAGTCGAAAGAGAAATCTACCAATGGATCGACATCGGATGACACTGAGAGGTCAGATGGTGCCGATACTACACCGAACGAAAATGAAAGTTCTACGAAATCAGAAACGCAGGAATCGTCTGATACTGATGACTCTGTCGTTTTAAGGGAAACGGCTGAGCAGATGAGTATGAGAACAAAATCTATTGAAGCACAACAAAATGAGAGACCATTAGCAAAACTTCAGGGAAGTCAGAAGGCCAAGAGGATACTGATTGATAATGACACGGAATTACAAGGTCTTCAGAAAGCTTTACGAGCAGTTCATGAAGAGTTTTACAAGGAATATAATGACAAAAACACTAAACAAGAGCCAGATCTCAAGAAAATCATTCCTCGAATGAAATCGAACGTTTTTGATGGCTGTGTAATTTTATTTTCAGGAGTCATTCCTCTTGAAACTAAACTTGATTCAGCCGATATTGTTCAGTGGGTCAGGAGCTTTGGAGCAGTAGTAGTCGCAGATTATTTCGACACAATCACTCATGTGGTAGGAACATCCAAAGGTACGGCTAAGGTACGACAGGCGATATCACGAAAAGGAAGGCAGAATATTCATATTGTATATACGGATTGGGTAATGGCATGCTTGGGTGCATGGGCCAAAGTGGATGAGGAGAAATACGAGATGAAATTCACCGATAAAGAACTAGCGTCAATACAAACACAGGAAGCATCAAATGCAGTATCAAAGGATGAACATCTGAGAACAGACGAAGGGTTTGGTTCTGGTCTCAATCTGAGTGAAATGAACTGGGAAGATATCGATAAGGAAGTGGAAGAATTCATGGGAAGTGATGATAATTATAGCAGTGAAGAAGAAGAGGAAGAAGAGAGAAAGGAAGGCAGTGAAGAAGGTAAAAGCCCAAAGAAACGGCATTTGGATGATGATGAAGACATGAATGATAACGACACGAAAAGAGCGAGAAATGGAGAAGAAAAGGAAGAAGATGACGATGATTCTAGTAGCATTGACATGGATTTCTTGAAAGAGATTGAAAATGATTTGATGTAAGAGTGGAATAGATATTTGTGAGTCAGAGGAGTTCTCACAGATAGATCTTTCTGAGAATAATATTTAAATAATAGAAAAAAGATGCAAAAAAAACCGAGAATTTTGTAATGTTACAGAAAATTCCTTTCCATCGATTGCTTAGCAACTTATATAACTTTATTACGTAACATACATTTTGACCGTCGGAGTTATTTTCCCTTTGTTTTCCCCCCCTTCAAATTCATAATACCAAACATGAGAGTGTCTAGTCTTTTCAGGACAAAGATTACCATGTTTTCAAGACCTAATTGTGGACTTTGTGAGTCTGCCAAAGGAGTGTTAAAAGCAATTGAAAAACAAGGAAAACATTTTGAATATCATGAAGTGGATATTACAATCCCTGATAATAAAAAGTGGTTTGATCTTTACGCTTATGATGTACCTGTTATACACATAGGATCAGAAACAAAGTACACAAAGATGATGCATAAGTTGAACAAAGAAGAGGTTGAGAAAACACTAGACAGTATGGAATAGTTGATTTTATATACATGAAGAAGAAGGGAAAAAATGATTGAGAAATCCCCAGATAATCAAGGGTGTTCTTCTTTCTCTTTCTTATGCATTTTCTTTAATCTGCATGTTTTACCCCGACATATTGCCGACGAGCATAATTATGGCATAAAAGATGTCTTTGAAACTGCACCATTGTTTCGCAAATATCTCCTTGAATAAAAAAAAAATGATTGAATACATTTTTTTCTTTATTTATTCGAATAGCTTTGTTTGTACAAAACATAGCATAATGCGTGCAAATAGTTAGCTATTCACTGTTCTAATATTCCAAACTAATAATAATTAGTTAAAAGAAATAAATAATTTTGCCAATAAGAAATGTCCTTCATGGCACAGTTTATAAATTAGTCTTTTAAAATAAAAAGAGAATAAAAAAGAATTGTTGCAAATAAAAAAATCGGTTCAAGCTGATAGCTTTTTACCACTATGCTTGTTTCTAATATGTTGCATCATGTTATCCTTGCGTGAAAAAACCCGGCTACAGACGGAGCATTTGAAGTCCTTTTGGCCATTATGCATAGTCTCTATATGCCTATACAAGTGTTCACGTCGAGCAAAAGACCGTCCACAGTGATTACAAGAGTAAGGCTTTTTAGAAACATTGGAACCAACATGAATAATATGTCTTGATCCTCCTTTACTATATGGAGCAGATAGTTCTTCAGGGGGAGAACTCAAACGGCCATATTTAGCAGTATAAGATAAATGAGGACTTGAAGTTAAACCATTTAAAGATTCGTCTGAAAACTTCTCACTTAATAATGTTTCATGAGATGAAATGGAGTTTAAAGACTCCAAACTTGTCTTGACGGTGGGCATATATGGAGAAGAAGTTGACAAAGCCATATTAGCACCAGCCGCACTTGCCGAAGTGTTATTATTATGATTATAAGTGTAATATTCGTATGCAGGTTGAGGATAATAATTTAAACCTTCATGATTAGATGCAATGGGACTTGGACCCAAGTTTGGCAAATTGGCTGGGGCAAATCCAGGAGAAGAAGGCATACTATGGGCACTAGTAGTATTAGTAGTACTATTACTACCACTATAACCATAGTGAGTAGATCTTGGTAGTTCCTTTTGACCTAAAGAAAGTAAAACCAAGGCAGCGTCCAGTTCAGCCATGGTCGTTTGCGGGGTGTAAAAAGGTAGAATGTAAGAAACAAGGTGAAGAAGGAGTGATGATGATTTTCTTGGCTTTGTTGGAAAAAAGCGGTGTAAAAGGTAGAAAATAAAAAAAAAATAAAAGAAAAAAAAACTCAACCCCAATATTATTCCGCAACCGAAAAAAAAAATAAAAAATAAAAACCAGCCCAAGGTATGGGAATAAAAAAGGAAGAACAAACAAACACAAGAAAGGGCCGCGAGATTTTATGCACAGTTTAGGAAAGTCCGGGGGGATATTGTCAAAATTATATTCCCAAAATCTCTTGATATTAACTTGACGATTGTTCTAACCTAAAGAAGTACATAAAACCACCACCCCCTTTGTATTTATACCTCCTGAAAAAAATCAAAAAAATAAAAACATCAGGTTTTGTATGGCCTATTTAGGGAAACTAACCGGACGGAATTGGTAAATGGTGTGGCGCCAATGCAGAAAACAGCAAAGAAGGTTGCTTCGACTAAAAGATCAGGGGGAGGTTGACAATGAGTAGGGTATGCTGAAACAAGGGGATGAATAATAACAAATCATCCCAAAAGACTGGCAAAAAAAGCTGGAATATGAATATATTTTGTAGGACGTATTATATCGATTTCAATATATACTTACATTAATGTTGGCTTTTTGTTAAGTGCGCCTTGCATTGGTAGTTTGCAGCTCCTTCATTCATGCTAGTGTACCACGCCTCTTTTTGCAGCCATTGTTCTGTTTTAGGAAACTTTGACGATCCAACCAATTAACAATGTAGCCATTTTTGCATAGTCGGCAGGTAATCCCGTGGGTATTTCACGTGGCTTTTACAGGGGATATGAAGGTAATTTTTTTAATCTAAATACAATCATAGTGATCTTTTTTTCATAATCAATCGTTATTATATCTCATCACACCCTTATTTTCTTATTCCCTTGCTTGCTGTTTGCTACTTATTTCAAAATGCCTTTCCCCCTGTTTTTTTGTTTTTTCTTCCCACCTTTCGCAAGCAAACTAGAATTCAACCAACATAACTAATAATTTTTTATTCCCTTGCAAAATGGACTTTACTGTTCAAATAGAAGAGGCTATAATTACTAAAAATGGTCCCAAATTGGCCAGTTTGTTATCCATAACAAACAATCAATTGACTGCTTTGGCTTACTTAGTCAACAATGAAGACGATGCTTATACCATTATAAGTAAAACTATAAAGAGACATTATTTGGTACAGATGTTGGTTTTGCATTGGAAAGTAGCTTATTTTATAGTCCAAAAACAAACCCTCGTAGCCGCATATGAGGCCCAGAATGCCTTGCTTATATCATTGAATCGATATGCTGAGAAACAGAGAAGGTGGATTCTCGCGTCTCTTTCAACAGTGGCTAAAGAGCTCCGTCAATTGGCTATTTTGGCCGATCGATCGTCGGGGAAAGCATCCAACTGTCTTGAAGAAGCGACTAGATCGATCAATCGAGCTTTCCAGACTTGTTTGAACGATAGACACGACGAGATTGAACAATCACGAAAATGGGGGATTTACTTTTTTGTTGGAGAATTATTCAAAATCTATTTCATGCTTCATAAACATGCTCTAGGCAAAAATATACTAAGAGCTGTAGATAGTATTGAACATCCTCCATTGGATCAATATCCAGCTTCTCATCATGTCACTGTGGCTTATTACATGGGAATTATAATGATGATTGAAGAAAAGTATGCTGAAGCTCATACTTATCTTAGTAAAGCCTGGAGCTTATGTTATAAAGATGCTAAAAATCAGCAGGAGAAAATCCTATTATATCTAATTCCTGTGAGATTGGCTGCACCTCTATGGCAAAATGGAGCAGCTGATGAATTGCATGCTAGAATACCTACTAGAAGATTATTACAGAAGTATCCACGATTACAAGCATTATACGGGCCAATTCTACAAGCAGTCAATGATGGAGATATAGGACAATACCGGAAATTATTGGTTGCTAGAAGGTCTCTTTTGGTGAAAAAGTACCTATATCTCGTCATGGAGAGAATTCAACTTTTAGCATCAACAAACTTATTGCATAAAACACATCAACTGCTTGGATCACCTACTCGAGTTTTGGTTGATGATTTTGCATCATGCCTTTTATATGCAAGTTACTATCCATATGGACCAACCAATGACGATGATCGTCTAAATCAGACCGAAGGACTGATCTCAGCACTTATAGCACGAAACCTAATGAAGGGATATATATCTCATGAACGAAGAACTGTCGTATTGAGAGCAGAGAATGCATTTCCTGTGGCATAGATGGGATATGACCGAATTCGGTATTAACCCGACCGACTCAGCATTTGAATGTATAATTAAGCATAATACACATAAAACACATGAAAACGCATTTATATTTTATTTGTCATCTTTTCCGCTCATTTAATTAAAAATTCCTCCACTTACGTCATTTATCCCCCCACATTCTCCATATGTTTTCCTCCCCACTTCCTGATATACTCCATTTGGCATTTCATCACCCATCTTGTCCTTTAACCATGCAATTAACAGCCATCAACAGAGAACAAGTGGTTTTATTTCCAGGCACTGCTCTGGTGCTAAATAGCCCGTCTGATGATGACTATCGAGCTTTGGAGTCGGCTAGTTTCAGCTCGGCAAAGTACTTCAAGGAGGCGTTTGTTAGTACCATAAAGCAAGGTGAGCAGATTGTATGCATAGGAAAACTGAGGCCTAATGGTATCATATGCTCAGTTGCTCGATTGGCCAAATTATCTAAGGATCAAGCTGTTTTGGAAGGTATTGGGCGATGTAAAGTCGTGAAATATGATGCTAAATCTCGTCTAGCCGAGGTTGAGCTGATTTCGTTTGGACCCCGAGATATCGAGCCAGTTGCCAAAATATTCGATGAATTACGATCGATTCTGGAACCTTATGGTAATATTAGGAAACTACTGAATTTCCCCGGAATTCCTCCTGGATATTTGGTTGATGCAGTTGCTGCTATTCTACCGATTGGTAGATCTGAGAAGATGAGCATTCTACAAGAAACAGACGTACCGAAAAGAGCTGCTCTTTTACTTAATTCAATCAAACAGAAACTGTCGTCGAGAGCCAACCAAGCAGTGAAACCTTTGGGCATGTTCTTCCCTTCAAAATCCGCAAGTGAGCATGCCCTGGCCACTACTCAGGACGATGACGATATGACTGAGCTTACTAATAAGCTTCTCAATACCGATATGGGTCCAGAAGGAAACAAGGTAGTTAAACGGGAACTGACGAGGTTAAAGCGCATTAATTCGGCCCAGGCTGAATACCAGCTCTGCCGTACATATCTGGAAACGTTGGCAGAGATTCCATGGGGCAAATATTCTCAGGAAGAACTCAATGCAAATATCATGCGTACGGCGCGAAAAATGCTCGATGAAGATCATTATGGACTGGAAAAAGTAAAGCAAAGACTTCTACAGTTTTTGGCTGTACAGTATCTTCAACAACAGCAAAACAAATTATTGAAGAAAGAATCTTCTGAGAATAAGATCAAGCCTCCTATTTTATTGCTAGTAGGCCCCCCAGGTGTTGGAAAAACTTCTCTAGCCAAGAGCGTGGCCAAAGTAATGGGCCGTGATTTATACCGAATTTCTCTTGGGGGAGTTCGTGATGAAGCAGAGATTCGTGGACATAGGCGAACATATGTTGGAGCCATGCCTGGAGTCATAGTACAGGGACTCAGACGTGCAGGATCAATGAACCCGGTTGTTGTTCTCGATGAAATAGACAAACTGGCAAGGTACTCTGGTGCTGGTAGCTCAGCTGGTGATCCATCAGCTGCCATGTTGGAGGTACTTGATCCTGAACAAAACTATTCATTCCGAGATCATTATATTAACTTTCCATTGGATTTGAGTCATGTTGTGTTTATTGCAACTGCGAACACTTTGGATAGTATCCCGCGACCTCTTATGGACAGAATGGAGGTCATTGAGGTAACTGGCTATACATATTTGGAGAAGCTACACATTGCTAAGAAGTACCTGATTCCAAAACAAAATCAAGCCAATGGTGGAGTAAGGGTATCAATCAGTGATGATGCACTGACTCTCATATGCACCAAATATACGCGAGAAAGCGGTGTTAGAGAATTGGAAAGGCAGATTGGTGCTATATGCAGAGGAGTTGCCGTGGAGCTAGTGCAGAAAGAAAGTCATACTCGGGATAAACCAGTTTCGATTGGTGTGGAGCAGGTGAAAACTTACCTTGGACTCGAGAAGTACCCCGATGAGCTGGAAGAAGAAAAAATCGAGGGACAACTAAATTCTTCACAGCTACCAGTAGGCGTTGTCAACGGGTTAGCATACATGGGAAGTGGAATTGGAGGAGTATTAACGTTTGAAGCTCGTCTTGTACCTGCAGCTGATTCCCCTAATGGAGGTAAATTGCAACTGACTGGACAACTAGGCGATGTTATTAGTGAATCTGCACAAATTGCCTTCTCATGGGTCAAATACAATGTCCCTTCGGCAATGAAGATTATGAAAGGGTTTGATATTCATCTGCATGCTCCGGCAGGTGCTATACCCAAAGATGGACCAAGTGCTGGAGTAGCCATGACATTGACACTTATGTCTTTACTGACACAACAGCCGGTCCCACGTCGGCTAGCCATGACAGGAGAAATCACGCTTCGTGGCAAAGTACTCCCAGTTGGAGGGATTCGAGAAAAACTGCTAGGAGCTCACTTGGCAGCCATTGAAACGGTCATTCTTCCAGCACAATGTGCTTCGATTGTAGCATCACCAGAGGTGGCTTCATTGGTCAAAGAAACTGGCATAAAGATTGTTTATGTTCGTCATATGAAAGAAGTGGTGAATTATGTATGGAACAATGACACGAAGGTGGTATATAATCAGGCACAGTTATAGTGTGGGGAACAGTATTAGGGTCAGTAAGACACGGCATTAGGGTCAGCTTTAGGGGTCAATTAGCAACGGAACCAGCACATTGAAGAAACAATTATGTAGTTCTATGGAAGAAAATTTATCATTTCATGTATATTTTTTGAAGAAATCTCCTCGGCTCTTCACTCATCTCTCACAATTCCCAATCTTTCCATCAACCAACCCACCTCATCAATGGAACATCCAGCTCTAACTATGGCCGGCCTTTGTGGCATCGGCGGACTTATTGGATTTTATCGAAAAGGCAGCATTCCGTCTCTGATTGGAGGGCTTACTTGTGCCGCATTGTATGGATCAGCAGGATATTTGCTGAAAAAGAACGCTGACTGGGGCCTGGAGTTGGCGGTAGGAACATCGGCCTTGCTTACAACAGGCATGTTACCAAGAGCTATAAAGACGAGAAAACCAGTACCGATTGTAGTGACACTTTTGGGAACTTTATCTACAGTTTACTATGTCAAGAAGTATAAGGAGTTTTATTAGGATCAAAACGTAACCACGTATATAAATTCAACATGTAAATATATCACCACTTTCTATAGGTTTTAGTGATGTTTTTCTACAACATTAGCTTGGTGTGCTTTGACAAATCGTCCACTAGGATCCTCATGGCATCCCCAGTCGGCCTTTGGAATCCATCGCATAACAGTACCAGCAACACTCTTCTTGGGGAAAAGCTCATCAAACATGCATCTATACCAATATGCTTCTTTCGTCGTTGGAATGTCATCTCCCCATTCCGCTCGAGGTTTGGCAAATTCCTCATCTGATACCGTAGCTTCAGCAGTATCCTTCAGAGCATCAATCCACGAATATCCAACACCATCGGAGAACTGTTCCTTCTGACGCCATAATATCTCAGCTGGAAGATAATCCCCAGTATCAAAAGCTTTTCGAAGAATATATTTCTCAATATGATCTGGAGTAATGAGCTTATACTTTGGATCAATATCCATAGCCACGTCCAAGAAGTCTCGATCAAGAAACGGTACTCGAGCTTCTAGACCCCAAGCCATGGTGGATTTGTTGGCTCGAAGACAATCTGCATAGTGAAGGTTCTTTACTCGTTTGACACATTCCTGATGGAAATCCTTGGAGTTGGGGGCTGCTCCAAAGTACAAGTAACCTCCGAAGATCTCATCAGAACCTTCACCAGAAAGAACCATTTTTACACCCTGAGCCTTGATTTTTCGAGATAATAAGAACATCGGCGTAGAAGCCCGAATTGTTGTAACGTCGTAAGTCTCCAAATGCCAAATTACGTCTCGTAATGCATCCAGTCCTTCCTGAATAGTAAAGGTATGCTCATGATGAATCGTATGTATATACTCAGCCACCTTTCTAGCGGCTTTAAGATCAGGAGCTCCAGGTAAACCAATAGCAAAAGAATGCAACCTAGAGCCTGAAGTGTTGACTAAACGACCAGAGCTATCAACCCCAGCAAGATGATGCTCGGTCGAATCTTCAGGCTGAGCATTGGAAGTTTCTCTGGCAGCAATGGCGGCAATCAAAGAAGAATCCAGACCACCAGATAACAAGACACCATAAGAGACTTCGGACATGAGACGTTTTCGTACAGCTTTTTCCAAAGTTTCTCGAAGCAAATCATAGTCAACAGCCTTGGTAGGAATATGCTCAGCATCCCACCATTTGGGCTCATAATATCTAGTGATTTGGCCAGTTTTAGAATCAAACACATGACCAGGAGGAAACGCTTGTATTTCTTCGTAATCATCCATCAAACATTTGACTTCAGAGGCAAATCCAACCTGATCCTTGTTACCAGTCTTACGACCCATATACAAAGTAGTAATACCTATAGGATCTCTAGCAGCAACGATCCGATCCTTTGGTACATCATATAATACAAATGCAAACATTCCATCCAAGTATTTTGGAGCATCGATATCATATTGTTGATACAAGGGAAGAATAGGTTCACAATCACTATGAGTCTTGAACGGATACTTCTTGAACTGACCTCTTAACAACTGATGATTGTAGATCTCACCATTAACAGCCAGAGCAAGACTCTTGTCCTCATTAGTTATAGGCTGAGCTCCAGTATCCAAACCTACAATAGCCAACCGTTCATGAACTAACAAGCTATCTTTGGACATGAAGTTACCAGACCAATCAGGGCCTCGATGCCTAATTCTTTTAGATAATTGCAGTCCTCGAGGTTTAAATGCCTCTACATCGGGATGATGAAAAAAAGCACAAATTCCACACATTTTATGAGTTTTGGTCGGTAAATATAAGAAATCAAGTCAATTTATCAAACTTGTTCTCAAATGAGTCAAAATGCCCAGAAATTGGTGAAAAAAAGAAAGAAGGTCAACAACAGCGAAAAAAAGAGAGTTTTATACAAAAAAAAAAATTTGGAAATTTATACAAAGGGCTTTATAAATTTGTTAAATAATAATTACTATTCACATGCTCATTCCTCCTTTTCATCTTCACTATTAGCTTCACTGTTATAGCTTTTCTCGCCCAGTTCAACTTTAAGCTCATAAATGATATCAAAACATTCACTTAAAAGCGCATTTAGTAGACCTTGACCTTCAGGAATGGTGTCTCCAACCATGAATTTACCGTCCACTCGGAGATTATCTATAGAAGCCAGTTTCATTTGATAAGGGTATAATTCTCGAATGCTAGATAATCCACCCATCTTCTTGACCTCCAACAGACATCGACGTGCTGTAGTTAATTGGTTATGTAGAGGTTGAAGAGCTTCACTAACCGGTTCACTTGATTCCAAAAGCTTATAAATGAGAGCATAAGATCTTCTGGTTAAATACATAAGAATAGAAATGCCAGGGATTTGATCATCTTCAGCCTGAACAAGCTCTCTGAGCCGCTCATCTAGATGCTGCAACTTTTTTTGGTATCGAAATAGGTCTGTTTCACGCAACGTCCATCTATGAGTTACAATAAGGCCTTCCAATGAGTTTTTGATTTCAACCAACTCCTTATATAAAGGCTTGAGTTTAGCATCCACTCGTTCTTCCATAGCACTAAAGTCATCAATAAGATCATGACATTCGTCAATAAGATTATTAACTTGCTGCTGTTCAGCCAACGGTTCTCCATTAACATCGACAAATTTACCATCGACTCTGGTGGCTTCAATTTCACGAAGACTCTCAACAATCTTCTTAAAGCTGTTAGGAGAAAACGAGTTTGGTGATGACCCTATTGATAATATCTCTCGACGCATATAAACAAGTTTATCGAGAATTGGCTGCAACGTAGGATCGATCTTGGCCATTGATTGCTGGATTCGAGCCAGCCCCACGTTGCATTTATTGAGTTTCTTTTCAACCAAAGTAATAATAGCAGGGCTCTCTTCGCCTTGTTTTGCATTATTTATGATTTCTCCAATCTCAGACAATCTCTCAGAGATTGCATTTACATCGCTCTCAGTAAATGTGGCCGTTGCAACTGGTTGTGCAGCCAATTCGCCATCGTCGATATCAGCACCAAGATGCTCGAGTAATCTTTTGACCGTTGTCAACGAAGCATAACAAGCAGGAGCACTATTCTTAAGCCCTACAGTTAGCATGGCCAATGACATGAGCTGGAAAACATCCTCGAGCTTATCAATGATGATCTTATCCGAAGCCTCCGTAGCCAATAGTTGCTGAACGGTGTCAGCAAGATCCGAATAAATAAGTTTAACATCAGAAGATTTCAGGTACTTTGACCGGTCTTTTTTGAGCGCCGTCAGCCTCGATGAAACATCATCTAATCGATTCAGTATTTCAGATGTCATAATGCTATTTTCTTGTTGGAGATGAGGAAGTCAATCTTCATTGGGACTGAAGTTAAATGTGTACCGAATAGGTAATATGATCTTGGCAAAAGAAGGAATAGAATTCAATGGCTGGTTGGATAGGGGGATGAAACAATTGCATTTAAATGATATAATGTAGTTATAGAGCTTATTATTGAATAAATTCATTTATAAATTTCTTTTTCTTATAAGTAAATGTAACTTTTGATAATTTGGGGTATTCCACGTGACAGGTCAGAAAAAATTCCAACAAAGGAGACGTTTTTTTGTGTGTTTTTTTCATCCACGTGACATTATGACCCAATCAGGTAATGTCATTGAAAGCCCTCCTTGATTCGTACCAGCCCCTGCCGTCGGTAAAAGGGCAAGCAATTAGGCGTCTTAACATCCACTGGTCATTTAAGTGTGTCAAACATATAATTAATATACCATTCAAGGTTGTTGACAAGCAATTGGATCAAAGAGATCATGAGTCTCAATGAAAAGGAGGCGGTTGAAAAAGTGTTGAGAAGAGCAGAAATATCCAGAATCACCAGGCATCTAAAAAGTAGGCTGGCTCTAGCTAGCTTCAAGACTAAACGAGGATGGGAAGACGTGGCTTTTGATAATATAGAGCAAGAAATGGGTAAAGGATATTCATCGCCCGAGAAACAAGATAGTAGAAGAGTGTACTTTTCAAGCTTTAGTTCGCCTGGCAATCAAGGTCATAGCGACTTTTTGGAACCACCACTGGAATTGACTCGAAAACGAGCAAGAACAGTTAGTGAGGCGTTTCCACCATGGCAGCAGCAGCAACAACAAAGAATATCACCGGTTAGAAGACAAGGGGCAATTGCAAATGAGCCTAGTCGGAGGTCACAAGAGCCACCGTCTTCACCACCAGAGGCTCCAAAGACACCACCACGTCCAGACAAGGATGGAGCCAATTTATTAATGTATTTAGCGACCAGTCCATCGCCTGCACAACGGACTACATTTGCATCAGGACGAATGCCAAAGACGCCACAACAGGCATTTAATTTCAATGATTATCTTAATATGATGACACCTAGCCCGGCACCGGGGCATGGTAGTCCGAGAACTAACACACCGAAGAGTGCACGACGTAGATTATTCGAGGATTGAGAAATAAGAATATGGGTGGGAAATTAATATAAATATGACGCGTCTTATATTATTGGTGTGATATAAAGCATGATGGATGTATTATTGGTGTGATACAAAGGATGGACATGGAATGTGTTGTTATTTTATATGAAATGGGTGTTATTATTATACGACAGGATGATCAATGGAATATGGATGGGGGGACGTTTCAACCAGGGAATGGTATAAATCAGGGGGGGAAGGAATGTAAACCAGGGCATGATAATCCAAATTCAAGACATCCTATTAGATAGTATATAATATGTTAAATTCCATTCATATATCGTGTATGTTTTGAACATACACCGTTATTCATATACTCCGCCTCACACAACGCGAAACATTCTAAATAATATTTCTTCTGATGCGTGCATTTGGTGTGTGTTGTTGTTTTTTTTTTACTTGCTCGTGCATTTTGTGGCAATGGTCTTAGTTATCAAACCCCAAACCTGATGCATGATACTTCCGGGTAATGTGTTTAGTTCAGGAGTAATTTTTTCTGCAACATAAAAAATGCCCTCATAATGTAGTATATATAACGTTTGTTCTTTAACGAAGATAAACTTTGGAGAAGAAAGAAATTCAGTTTATATATCATATATATATTATTATAGTATTATTTAATCATTTTAAATCTATTGCTTTTTTCCCTTCTCTTTATCCTAACCACATTTGTTGCTGAAACGATAAACACGCATGCTTTTTCAACATTCCGTTGCTTTTGTTAAGGGGTTAAAAGATTTCTTTTCCTGGGTGCCAAATTTGCACACCTTAACCATCTTACCTTTTTAAAACACCGCCTTGCAATCGCTGTCAGATCTCATATCAGGACTTTTGACTACTACGTGTTTTTATTATTATTTATTACTATATTTTATTGGGCCTTTAGGTACCCTGTTGATACAATCATTTCTTTGAACCATACTTCGGTGTGAGTTTTTCTGTACTAAATATACATTAGGAGAGCCATTCATTCGTCAAGAGGAAAAAATATCAATCACCGACAGAAAACACAAATACCTGTAACAAAAAAATACCTTCAGCAATGCGCTATTCTAACTTACTAGTCTTTCTGACTAGTCTGGCATTGACTGTTGTTTCTGCCCAGGAAGACATAGGCTGTTACTCGTCTTTACCTTCGGGCTATAAAAGTATGGGCTACTTCCAGTATCAAAGTTACGGCCACTGTCAAGACCAATGCCAAAACTATGGAATCATCGCATTTGAAAAAGGAAGTTATTGTTATTGTGGAGATGTACTTCCTAGCTCTTCTGATAAAGTTAGTAGCGATCAATGCCAATCTAATTGCACGGGATTTGGCCAAGATATGTGCGGAGGCGTCAATGCTTTCGGGGTGTTTATAACCGATAATGCTCCGATATCATCAGCACCAGCAGCATCTTCATCAACGGCAGTAGCATCTTCATTGACGTCACCGTCTTCGTCATCAGCATCGCCGTCATCGTCTTCTATATCGACATCATCTTCGGCATCTTCTGCTGCTTCTAGTTCATCTTCGCCCGTGTCGTCATCACCCGCTTCATCGCCGGCTTCTTCGGCTACACCTTCTAGCTCTTCTAGTAGTGAGGCGTCATCTGCTGGATCTTCTGCCTCGTCATCGTCATCATCCGCGTCTTCTGGCTCGCAACGTACTCCAGTAGCATCAGGAGTCTCTGATAACCAAAAACAGCATAATAAGAGTTCGTTATCAGGAGGAGGTATAGCGGGCATTGTGATCGGTGTATTAGCGGGAGTAGCGATTCTTGCTGCGATATTTTTCATATTTTGGAGACGTCGTAAGCAGGCCAATAAGTATCAAAGCTATTCGGCTAGTGTCAGCGATGATTATAAACCATCGATGGATGATGCAGGATTTTCAGTACCTGCAATGCCTACTCCAGCAGCTCAGCGTCCCTATGTTGATCAACGATTGAATGCAAACATGCTTGGAGAACGACGTTTGTCGGAGGGTTCATTGGCAGATGCTAGAGATTACTCGAGGAAGATATTACGCGTAGCCAACCCAGATGACGAGTAACACCATGGATATTTTCTTATATTTTTTCTTAAAAAACTCTGGATATTTTCTCTTTTTTTGACGATAAAAAAATATGCATGCATTCATGGTGGTTTGTTTATATTTTGACGAGATATTACAAGTTTTAAAACCACAAATCAAGTGGCATGTAGGGAGTAGGGCCTTAGTTGGAATCAAATAGCTCTTCTCATTCTCTCTCAAGCTATTTTATATGTGTAGTAGTTGTATACTTTTGTACTATGTATGTGTGTGATTTATCTACTAATTGTTTATTTTTAAACTGGTTGAATTTTCACTGCCCCACGACTGGATGGGTTGAAATTAAAATAAAAGTACATGTCGAAAAAGAGCATTTTGGCAATTTTTCTCCACAAGCCACAAAAAAAAATGCCTCCTCCGCGAACGCGTCATCAGCAGCAGCAACATCAGACTCGTACCGAGTCACCTGCTACAGAAGGCAAGAAGGAATTTTTGAAATTCAATAATGATGTTGGCCATTTTGCCATGGTGAGAAATCTGCACATGGCTGATTATATTACTCTTCTTAATGGATGGTGTGGCTTCAATAGTCTTATTAGCAGTTTAAGATATTGTTTAACAGGAGAATCTCATTATATTGTACGTGCCATGTATCTTATTCCTTTGGGGTTATTTTTTGACTTTTTGGACGGTCGAGTAGCTCGATGGAGAAAGAAATCTTCATTGCTTGGCCAAGAATTGGATTCTTTAGCCGATCTAGTATCATTTGGAGTTGCTCCAGCTATAATAGGGTTCTCCTTGGGGTTAAGAAGTACATTGGATGTTACAATTTTAACGTATTTTGTACTTTGTGGAATATCAAGACTAGCGCGATTCAATGTGACTATTGCTAATATTCCAACCGATGCTTCGGGTAAGAGCAAGTACTTTGAAGGTACGCCAATTCCAATGAATTTGATCATAGTTGGGATATGGTATTATTTGCTATGGATAGGAAGTGTTGGACCCACAATTCCAGGGGGTTCTTTATTGTTACTAAGCGACAAATGGTTTGGAAGTACCATTGAGTTGCATCCCATGTCTCTGTTGTACTTTGTTAGCGGATGTGCCATGATCAGCAAAAGTCTCAAGATTCCCAAGTTTTAAAGCGAATCAGAAATGCATAAAAAATATCATCCAAAATAAGCCAAATTATATAATAGTATCATGAAATATTTTTTATTTTTTTTAACTCTTAATTCGCTCCTCGTTTTGAAATTCTCTCATAGTTTTTGTTCTCTTATCACCCCACGTTGAGGTCACCCGGCCGGCTGGGGTTTGGAAAAAAACACAGTTGTTTGCTGCCAATATCCCTAGAACAACTACTTAAGCAACAAAACAAACAAAACAAACCTTGTTCCTTACCATGGAGAATATTGTGCTTCCGATTGATGCGCATCCTACCGAGGTGCTGGCAAATCGTTTCTCAACTTGGCGCAAGTTAATCCGTGCTTTGAATATTTATCTCAGAGAAGCTGCTTCTGTTCAAGAGGAGGTTGTTCGACAAAATGTCCGATTAACTCATGCAATGAATATTCCCTTTTTGGATTATGGTACTCCTGAGATTGCTGATGAGAAGGCCATTGTAGCTGGTGTTCCTCCTTTGAGAGTTAAAGAAACCGCTCCTCATGGTAACACTCCGGCTTATTTGACCCCGGAAGCTGATCATTCCATGTTTCTCTCTTATGGTAATCATTCTGTTGGTGACATCCCTGGAACCATCATTCATTTTCATCGTCAGCAGGCTACTGTGGCTGGAAAGTTGGCTAAGGAACTTACTCAACAGGTGATTCCTCGGCTTGAAGATTTGAGAAGAGATTTGCTTGTCAAAATAAAGGAAATCAAAAACCTTTCATCGGATTTCAGAAATAGTGTTACTAAGGAACAGGCTCAAACATTGAGAGATCTTGATGCTTATGCAAGTGCTATCAAGTCCAGTTCTCACATTAACTCTACTGTCACCAATCCTAAGCATGACCCTTTTCTGTTGAAGATCGGTCTAGAAGGTCAAATCACTCGTCAAGTCAACGAGGAGAACTATCTCTTGGAAGCCTTTCTTAATTTGCAAGGGTCCGGCAAGGAGTTGGAATACGTGGTTGTCCAGGAAGTCCAGCAGGCTTTGGAGACATTTGGAAAGCTCTACAATTCCCAAGCCGAAAACATCTCAAAACTACTTTTTGCTCCTCTTGTCAGCGCTGGCTTTGTTACTAAGAGCCCTACTTTTGAATGGGATGCTTTTGTACAAAAGGATCCTAACTTTGTTGATCCCGCTCTTAAACCCAGAAAACCCAGCGAAGTCCGCTACCCTGAACAAGCGAGCCCCTTGGCAAATAAAATAAGAGAGGGATATCTTGAACGACGCTCCAAGTATCTCAAGAGCTATTCAAAGGCTTGGTATGTATTGACTCCAGGCTTCCTTCATGAGTTCAAGAGCCCCGATAGGCGTCAAGACGTCACCCCTGTGCTATCTCTTTCACTAGATGAATGCCAGCTTTCTGCCGATGCAAAGGCTTCTGGTCACAACTCACACAAGTTCACTCTCAATGCCAAACAGGGTCATAAGGGCCACAATTGGGTATTCCGAGCTGAAAGTGAGGAAGAGCTGCACAGCTGGTTTGCTGATTTAACCAAGCTTACCACTCTGAAGACCTTCCATGAACGTGCTTTGGCATTCAAGCCAGAGACCACCGCTGCTGCTCCTGCCCCTGCTCATCCGACCACTCATGCTCACGATCATGCTCATGCTTCTGCTGCTGCTTTGGCCACTGGCGGAGCTGCTACTACTGCTGGAGCCCTTGCCGCTAGTGGAGCTCTAGCTGTTCCTGATAGTCCTACGTCAAATACTAGTGAAGTCACATCTAATGAAGAGCCATTCAGAGCAGAGCCTCCCACAGCTGCTGCTCCGGAGTTGGACCACGTAGCTGAGGAAGGTGAAGAGGAGGTAAAGCCTCGTGGTAGATTTGGATCGGAAGTGAACCTTGAAGGTGGAACAGGAGGGACAGGAACCGATGACACTGCAATAGAAGAGTCTGATGAGGATGGTGAAGTGCTGGGTGCGCACGGACGACAGCGAGCTGAATCCGGCGCACATTTCTTAGCACCAACTGAATTGAAGGAACTTAGATCTGATGATAGTGCTTCTGTTTTCTCGTATGATCTAAAGAAGGCCAGTGGAGTCACACTAGCCGAAGACGAATCTTTTGAACCGGTTCATTCAGATATCCCTGTGAACCTTGAACGCAAATTAACTCTTCAGAGCCATCATAAGCAAGATGATCCAACTCTTCAAGGTATCGGAGTCGCTCGTGGGCCTGATGATGCCAATATATCTCAAGAAGAAGCCCTTGTTCGAAGACGATCTTCAGCGGCCTCGACAACAAGTCGGCCGGTAAGAAGAGCCACAGGATCGTTTGGAGGAGTAGGCGACGATTTGAAGCCTTTAACTTCTGCGCAAGGTGATAGTAAACCGGGGCTTTTCTTTGCCAATGGCTTGCCTACTACCACTGGAGGCAAGGAATGATTTGATTATATACGATTTGCTTCACTGATACTTTTCTTTTTTGCCTTTGTGCATTATGCGCAGTGTATCTTATATAACTACAAACTGTTTTTTAATCGAAAACGTAAATTAAAGTGATGGTGAAGTTGTTTCACCTGGTAGTACTTTTCTTTTTAGTCGTAAAATCCTCTTTTTTTGCGGTCTCTTGTTTGTATTATATTCAACTTGAGTAATGCATTGACAGCTTTATTCCAGTTTGTTGCAAATGCCTTGTCGCTAAATGATTGAGCTCGTTGATGTGCTTTTTGTCGCATGGCTTTGGTATCTGAAGAATCCATGCTGAAGGACTTGACTAGCAATTCCGATAATGAAGGATACGATTCGGCACTTTCACTATAATCTGGATCCGAGTCCGATTTGAATAAATATCCGTATTGTTCGTCCTTTCCTATAATATCCAACAAAGGCCCGGCCGATGCATGGGCCACAGGGATGAGACCAGCAGCCATGTATTCCACAACAACCATGCCAAAATGCTCTTGCCACATAGCATTAACACCGACCCATGATGTTTGTAAAATAGACTTGATCATTTCCCAAGAAGCATCGACAACAAAAGTGACATTTGTGCCTAGGGATTTAGCCAGTGCCTCCAGATCACGAACCTTTTTCCTATCGTCTTCATTTCGAACTGATCCAATAAAATAAAGAGAAACATCTTTGTTTGAAGGAGATAGCTTTCTAAATTTGGAGAATTCCTCCAGAATAAGTTCATGTCTCTTTTCTGGACGGAATTGGGCAATATATACAATTCTTTTGGCCCTTTCAATGTTTGGTGTATACTCAAACTCCTGGGTTGCACAAGGAGGATAAATCACCTTCACATGCTCTTTCTTATGACTAATCCACCATTGCCGAAGCATATGATTAAGAGTCCAGGTAGAATTGGTTGCTACCAATGTACAATAACTGCCAGCCAAAGCATACAAGACCATCATGAGCCTCCAATATATCCTTTTAGCAATTTGAGTAGGACGTAACTTGTTAAGCATATCTGTGGAGACTACCGGGTAATGAACATAAGCCATTATTGGAACTCTTAATAGCCATGATACCAAAGGATATGAAAAAGGTAGACCTTGGGTGTCTATGAAAACATCCGGCACCAAATTCGATAGAGCTTCATAGGCCAGAATCATCGAACCTAAAGCCTGACCAATAATAGTGAAGTAGGGCCATGAAGAAGGTTCAATTAGCCATCCTCGCGACAGGTAGATGATGACTATACGTTTGGAGTCCAAATCAAGCTCGAATCGATCCTTGACTCGAGCAATGATCTCATCGGGCTTCCTCAAAGTAGCCTTGGACGCCGCATAAACTGCACAAACGTTGGATTTGTCATTTTCAAGAGTTTGTTTAACGGCAGCCCAAAGCACACGCTCGCCTCCTCCGCCATTGTCGGCATTTGGATGAAAGAAGCCAAAAATGACATTCTTGGAGGGCTTTTTGCCCGAAGTAAAGGCCGATTTGGGCACTTTATCAAAAGATAGAGGCAAATAGTTGGTATAATGAGATATATCAGGTGATAACCGCATAAGATAGCGACGAATTGGCCCCGTTCTGTCATTGAAGTCAGGTAATAAAGTAATGCCAAACTCTTGAGCATGCTCAACGTATCTCGGAACACTGTCAGGAACTGAGCGCAGCCTTGAAGAAATGACGGAAATGGCTAATTTGAATATAATATAGAAGCTTATAGCACATAAAAGACCGACAATAAGCAGAATATATAGATATTGAAGCATTTTGTCGGTTTTATGGTGGAGAAGAATCTATGGCTTTTATCAGGTGTGAAATATATTTAAAGTATGGTTTGAAGAGCATTGAGTATGGCTGGATAGACGAAGAAGGGAAAATTATACACATTTTTTTCCTGAAAAGACTATGAATTATAAATAAGATAAAAAAAAAGCCATATCATATATATAATTAACTACTTTTCTTATCATCATCCAATAGTATCTCTATTAATTCTCTCAAAGGTCCAAGCTCTTTATTGTCTACCAGATCAAATTGTTTGACAAATAGAACAAAATGCTTCAATGATGTATTAAGATGAGGTTGAAGTCCTAATTCTGTGATCTGATCAAAATGATGGCAATAAATATGAGCATAAACTCGAAATAGTCGTTTAAGAATCTGTTTGAAAACTGCCGATGATCCTTTGGCAAACGGTTGTCCTGTCCGAGTGGGGAAGTATTGCTCATTATCAAAATAACTTTGGCACCAGTCCATGAGATTTTCAATATATTCAGGAGCACTTACTTTTGTGGGCTTTTTATATTTTGTCGAATTAGAGTCTTGCCAAAGATATTCATATTCTTCGGTTGCAGTCATTCTAGAACATGACTGAGGAGAACAAAACTCAGTAATAGTTCCATAAAGCATATTAATTTGATTGGAGAAATCAACCACATGAACGGCAATCCATTCTAATTGATCTTCCCCTTCAGGAAGTTTCACAGCATCAGCAAGATTCCCTGAACCTAATGTTGCTTCTGCGTATTGTCTGAGAGCCTGGGCTTGGCCACTTAAAGGCTTAGTTCTTAAGGTACGAGTAGTACGAGAGTTTCTGGAATTAGTGGAAAATACTAAACATATTATATATATCTTCACTTACAAGCTGGAAAAAAATGACATGTCGTTGCAAAACAACGGAAATGCTAAGGCTCTTGTTGAGGTGATGAAGCTGAGAGGTTTGTTTACATTTCCCAAAAGGAGAAATATGGGGACAAAACAGTACCGAACTATGGAAAAGAGGATAAAATCTATGGAAATTATAAAAAATAAAAAGTTAAAAAAATTTTAATATACAAAGAGCTTTCAATCATTCAACATACCCTGAATCATATCCTTTATCATTGTATAATATCTATTATTCTTCCCTATAGACTTATCAGTATCATACAAATTCAATACATATAATTTAATTACAGTCTCATCTCACAGACATTTTGGAAATTCCTTCACTTATTTCCGATGATGATCCTGATGCCGGCGATCGATTCCTTTGCGACTGCGTATTCTGTCGAAGTTGTGTAATGGCATCTCGATCCGATGAAGTAGGAACAACCGACAGGGTCCGGTCTTTGGTCTGAATATATTGTGAAGACGGCAAATCAACAGCCTTTGAACCAACGGCATTTCTTTTTCGTAAAGTCTCCTTTGGAATACGATAAAACCAGTCTGTATCCTCATGGTACTCATACACTGCCCAATCTACCCCATACGGCTTAGGCTCCATCATATACAAAGAATGCAACGGGATATCCAGATCCCCAATAGCATCTCGACCAAGACTCATAAAGTATGCCAATAGAACACGCGCAACTACTCGATGACAGACCACCAGCAAATTGTCCTCCATTCGTTCCATTTCAACAATGACAGGTCGCAGTCGGTTGATGACGTCAAGGTACGATTCTCCACCAATTCCTGGGTACCTATACCGAATCTTGTCAGAAATACGGGCTGCAAACTCCTGAGGATGCTTTTCCTTTATTTCTGCATACGTGAGTCCATCACACATACCGGCTCCCAGTTCGTTGAGCATTCTCATTTCTTTGATATCAAACAGCTCCTCGTCAAAAAACTCCGCCGTTTGGATGGATCGTTTTAGCATCGACGTCCAAACACAGAAGTTTGCCGTTTCTGGGACCTCTCGATGAGCAGCATTTGCAGCTTCCAATTCTCTGCGACGGAACTCGCTCTTTTGGTAATCCATAAATCTGGCTAATGCTTTACCAAACTTACGACCACGAGGTGTAAGATCTGCATCACCTCCAATTCTTCCCATGGCATTATCTACACTTTCACCATGACGAGTGATCCAAATCTGACGTGAAGTTAGATTGAAATTAAGAAGGAAGAACACAGTTTGCCCTGCAAGGAATCCCTTGATGTTTGCACATACAACCTTTCTACCAACATCAATCATCTTGATATACTGCAAATCCTCCTCATCATCACCAAGTGTCTCGTAAGCAAGCTCATAATTGTGCAGTCGTTGACGAAAGTCTCTCAGAGCCACTTCAGGATTGACATTTCGGTAGTCTGGCCCTGAAAGTTTCAAATGGATATTGGCTTCAATGATCTCCGGATCACTACATATGCTTTCAAGAAACAACACTCTAAGGTGACCTTGAGAACGCTCATTGATCCGATCAATCACCTTGCGCCTCCTTGCCCGTGTAGTATTTGTAGCATCGAGGATTCCTACTGAGCCATCTTTTTCCAGGACGAAATCAAGCAATTCATCCAAGGTATCCATAGCCCACTGCTCTCGAAGTAGAAACGTCTTTTCATTATCAGGAGCGAAGAAATCTGCCGATTGACCAGTTTCAGAATCTGCAGCACTTGTATCGGTTATATCATGCTTAGGATCATCCTCATCCTCTTCGTCGTCTTCATGAATCACATTGTCTGGCATCACACTTCCATCAGGAAGAGGCCGCTTAGCAGGGCCAACTTTGGTATTACTTCGACGGCGAGTATTTCCCACATTAAATATTTTAGTACTATGCTGCTGCCAATTGAGATATCGAGCTAATTTCTTGGTTACATAAGACTTGCCTCTGGCAGGCAGTCCAACCATGACAATGACTAATTTAGCGCCGACGTCTCTTGCAGATATCTTACCGTCCGGAGATACTTTACTGCGAGTGAGCCCAGGAACATCCAAAGTAGTTGCTCTTCTTGTAGGCAGATACAACGGAGGAATTCTTGATTTGCCAGAATTACCAGCCAAGTTGGGGCTCGGGGATTCTCCGTCTAGAAACGGATAATTTTCATGGGGTGAAGTATTATGAGATACTAGAGGAGTATCAGAAGGAGGCCGAGGTTTAAATTTAACCAAACTTGGATCCTCGCTCTTCGGTATATTAACTCTACTATTCATTGGTTACAATCTGAAGACCATTTGTTGGGATGCGTTTACAGGAGTTAAGTTAGGCAACACCAAACGAGTTTTAGTCAAATCATGGAAAAATGCACGTGCGGTTGGGAACGTGGGACACAATTTGGGTAAATTGAGGTAAATATATATAGTTTTTGTAGGCAAAATATATTACGTTGGATTAACATGTTAGTTTTAAAAAGACCAAAAGGCTTGTTAAATGACTATGGTTACAATTAGATAATTATCAGCCAATTGAATATATATGGATAAATTTTAGAAAATAACAACCAATAATTACAAATTAATTAACTTTCGGTTCTTTAATTTCTTTGTCTTTATCCTTCCGGTCTTTTACCTCTCTGCCGTTTTTTTCTCGTCTACCTATCCTAATAACCTTAATGTCAATTCAACACTAGCAAATGTACAACTACTAGCGGGAATAGCTCGGAGTAAAGTAGGAGAAATGCCTCGCCAGAACCCTCTAAGTCCATGCTTTTTATATGTTTGTACTGTGGCATCCAGTATGCCTTTATATTTTGGATCCGTGAAACTATCGCTTTGGATCTGAGATTTGATGACATCAATGGGATATGAAGCTATCCAAAGAGTTTCACCAGCCAAGGCTCCAAATAACATTAATTTCCACGTAGGAACGTTTTCTCGCCGAGCTTGCGTTGACATTAAATATTCATATGTTAAAAACCATGTTCCATATGCTTGAGCTTCTCGTATAATTGTAATCAATCCTCCTCTATAAAGCCCTGATAATCCATGATATGAATAAATCTTCTTAACAGCATCCCTAGGTCCTTTATATTCATTGGTGGTTTGTAATAATATACGGATTTGTTCTACTGGTGATGTTATTAAAGTATTAGCAATTCCTGCTACTGCTCCTGCCGCATAATATCGACTAAGAGTCATATCTTGCTTCGTATAGCTGATAATCTGCCTTTTAGCTTCATGGAATGCATAGAATTGCACAGAAACACATGCTCCAACACCAACTAACGGTGCAAGAGTTCCTTTATAGAATGCAAATGGGCCCTCTTTGGCAAATGTATTTGCTACAACTGCCAATGGAGTGGTTCCATACTGACTGGTGGTTTGTAGACGAACCTTGACGAGATCAAACGGTTGACCAATCAGAACTTGGACTGCTCCTCCCACAAATCCAGCGGCTGTATCTTTGGCTTTTCTGGAAACTGAATGATCCGGTTCTGACATTGATAAAATGGCTTGGTATTTTAAATGTGGGCGAAAAATGGATGAAAGAAGCACGCAATAGCGGATAGGTTAATTGGGGTCACGTGAGTGGTGATAAGCAGTTTTGATTTTTTGGAATTTGCGGATTTTCCGGCCTATGATATTCTATTGGACTGATAACAGTGGCAGCAATTTGTAAAGAGTCTGATATAAGCCGGTAGATGACACTTTTTTTAATATTCAACTGGAATTGCTACAATGCCCCTTTATATAGCATTTTAGCATTCACAGGGTAACTCCCGTATTTCCAAATTGGGAAAATCCACAAAATCTCCTGTATGTTCAAGCCGTATTCTTCTCTGTCAACCATGATCAATTGTAATATGATTGGCCGGAATTTGGCCAAAACACCTTTAACAAGGATGAAATTCATACCTTCGACATTGATTCATCGTCGTGCAGTAACTTCAACTGTTGACTGGAAACCGATAAAATCGAAAAAAGATGTCAAAGACGGACCAGGTGTGGGATCTAAGCTGTTATTTGGATTCATGGCCGTTATACCAATAGCAGCTTTTTGTTTAGGAACCTGGCAAGTTAAGCGACTGAAATGGAAGTCAGAGGTCATTTCAGAGGCTGAAAATCGATTAGCATTACCACCGTTACCTTTACCACCGGGACAACTGGATGCTCAAGCCGTAGATGAAGGGTTTGATTACCGAAGAGTATCAATTGAAGGAACATTTGTTCATGAGCAAGAAATGCTGATTGGACCGAGGATACACGATGGAAGAAACGGGTTCATTGTTGTGACTCCTTTGGAGCGACAGAATGGAACTAAGGTTCTTATAGTTCGAGGATGGATTGATGAAGCTCACAAAGACAAATCTTCGAGACCGGCGTCTTTAGTACAAGGAAATCAAAAGCTGACGGCTTTATTACGTAAGAAGCCTTTAAAAAATAGGTTTACACCTGATGGAAGACCTCTGGAAGGAATGTATCATTTCATGGATATCGATCAAATGGCAGCTCGTACCGACTCTCAGCCAGTGTATATCCAGGAGTTGGTACAAGAATCAAACACTGGACTTCTTGACAATCAAAAGATCATTCGAGGAATTCCTCTTGCAGCTACAGGCAAGGTTGAATTTCATAATTCCCATTTCCAGTATATTTTGACGTGGTATGGGCTCTGTGCATTAACTTCGATAATGTTAGTGTACTTTTTTAAACAGAAAAGAGCACAACGAGCCAGTAGTACAGCCAAAAGAATAGCACATGAAAAGGGGTTGAATTTTTGAAAAGGACAATTGCATTGAAACGAGTGATTTATGTAAATAGAACGGTACTTTGCGTACCAATTATGCAGGATATATAGTACATAGGACATGCAGAGAGACTTGCCGAGACGAGAAAAGCACGTGACATTTGAACGAAAAACAATATTAACACAACTACGGCAATTAAAGGATATTTATAAAATAATTCTCGAATACTCGGAATATTTCAATGTCCAAATCAAAATCAAAATCTATTTTTCTCAAATATTCAAATTCACCGAATTATCAAGTTGCCTATTTTGTAAGTCTTCATCACAATGATTCACAACTGTATATCTGACCTTAATACAACTGCACATGGATTTCCGCTGCATGATTCGATAAAACATGTCATTTTTTTTACAATAATCTCTCTAATAACTCAATATTCCTATTTCCATTAAATCACCCAATTTCCCCATCTTTGTCCACCATTCTCCCCATTCCTTCTGCCTATTTTGCTCATCTTCCCAATATTTACAGCGTGTTTTCCAACACCCATTTCAACCACGCTGGCTTTAGATTTTTTCACAATTTCCACTCCACTGCCAAAATGACCGACACTCATCATTCCAAGCGCCGTGTTTATCCACAACAGCAGTATGAGTTTAACCAAGCTCCTGCTGTTCCTCCTCAGGACTTGAATGCATATCCTGCTGCCGGTGGCCAGGTGTTTACTCCAGGAGCTACGGCTGCTGCTGCAAACGGCTACATGGCTGGCCCTGGTGTAGTTCCTGATATTAACAGTCAATTTGCACAAATGAATATCAATGGTCAAGATCATCATGCTGCTTATGCTCAACCCGGTGTACCGGTTGATCATGTGTATGGTCAACCTGCAAGTATAAATGGCTTTAGTGGACAAACTGCTTTAGGACCAAATAATGGCCAAACCTTACCAATGAATCAATTATATAACATTGATTTATTGCAAAGTTTACCTCCTCCTATTACCGACTTGGATTTGCCGCCTCCTCCTATTGTTGCATCTCCTGAGGTGGCTCTTATGGGAAATATAGTTAATGCTGAGGCTCCAATTAAGAATATGCGAAGCACACTAAATGTGATTCCAACAAATGGTTCTCTGCTAAAAAAGTCTAAAATTCCTTTCGCTCTGGTAGTGAGACCATATGATACTTTGTTGGATCAGAATGACCAGTTGCCTTTAGTTGATGATAGTGTTATCTGCAGATGTCGTCGGTGCCGAGGATATATCAATCCTTTTGCTTCTTTTCTGGAGCAACAACAAAACAGATGGAGATGTGTCATATGTGGTCTCACGAATGAAGTTCCTGAACAGTTTGATTGGGATCGTGTTCAAAATATTCGAAAGGATCGTTATTCTAGAGCGGAGCTTAATTATGGTGCTTCTGAATTCCTGGCTCCTTCTCAGTATCTAGTCAGAGCCCCTCCTCCGCCTGTCTATGTTTTTGTACTTGATTGCAGCATTGCTGCTGTCCAATCTGGTTTGCTTGCTACTGCTGCTCGAACCATTTTGGAGACATTGGATAGACTTCCTAACGGCGATAACCGCACTCGAGTCGCCTTTATTGCAGTAGATTCAGCTCTCCATTTTTTCAAATTACCAGCTGGAGCAAGTGAAGATGGCGGGGATGAATCAGCTGCGGAGCCGTTGATGTTGGTTGTTTCTGACCTTGAAGATCCCTTCTTACCCTCGCCAAACGATCTCTTAGTGAATTTGACTGAACGAAGAGCTTCCATTGAAACACTTCTCAGTAATCTGGGTGAAATGTTTGCTGGTAATGTTAATTCGCAAAGTGCTATTCCATCGGCTCTTAAAGCTGCGCATAAGTTGATCGGTAGTATTGGTGGAAAGATTATCACTCTGACTGCCTCTCTGCCAAGTGCCGGAATCGCGAAATTGGAGCAGCGAGAAGATCGAAAGTTACTTGGGTCATCTCGTGAGGGAACACTTCTACAGACTGCAAATTCTTTCTACAAGAGCTTTTCGGTGGAGTGCACTAGATCTCAGGTTTCAATGGATATGTTTCTATTCAGTGCTAGCTATCAGGATGTTGCATCACTAAGTAATTTGGCTCGTTATACTGCTGGTCAAACATACTTTTATCCTGGATGGAGTGCTAGTAGGCCAGAAGATGTCGTTAAATTTGCTCACGAATTTGGTGAACATTTGTCTATGGATCTTTCTATTGAAGCAGTTCTGAGAGTGCGATGTTCTACTGGTATCCGAGTTACGGGATATTACGGAAACTTCTTTTCCAGATCGAGCGATTTGTGCTCTTTCCCCACATTGGCTCGTGACCAGTCTTACATTGTTGAACTTGGAATTGAAGATACTATCACTAAGCCTTACGTTTTTCTGCAGGCAGCGGTATTGCATACAACTAATCGGGCCGAACGTCGAATTAGAGTGTTGAATTTAGCCATTCCGACTAGTTCGCTTTTACAAGACATTTATGCATCAGCAGACCAGCTGGCTATTGCCAATTATTTCACCAGTAAGGCCGTTGAAAAGGCCATGGGTTCTGGTAATGGTCTCCAGGATGCGCATGATTATCTAGTTGGCCGTTTGACCGACATGTTAACTACCTATAAGAAGGAGTTGATGACAACGAATGTTGGAGCCAGTGCGCCGTTGCAATTCTCGGCCAATTTACGCATGCTGCCATTGCTTGTGAACAGCTTGTTAAAGCACGTTGGCTTACGAAAAGCTGCAGCTATTCCCAGTGATTTGCGATCTGCAGCTCTATGCTTGCTTAGTACTATGCCTTTGCCATACTTGATCAAGTATATCCATCCGGATTTTTTTAGTTTGCATGATATGCCAGATGGAGCAGGCTACCCGGATGAACAAACAGGGGAAATTTTGTTGCCGCCGAAACTTAATCTTACTGGACAGAATATTGTATCTCATGGTTTATATCTGATTGATGATGGTCAGGTTCTATTTTTATGGGTTGGTCGTGATGCGGTTCCTCAGTTGGTATTTGATGCTTTTGGAGTACAATCTCTTACACAAGTGAAGTCGGGCAAAACAGATCTTCCAGAAGTCGATACAGAGCTTAACCAGAGAATTCGAGCTATTATCAACAAATCTCGAGAGCGTATCGATAGCATAACCTATCCGTCATTGTACGTTGTCAAGGAAGATGGAGATCCAACATTGAGACTGTGGGCTACGACATTGCTTGTTGAGGATAGAACGGACCAAACAGGAAGTTATGTGCAATTCCTAAACAGTATTCGAGATAAAATCAGTTCGTAATTGGCGAATTTTGTTGTTGCTTTTTTGTGACGGCTTAAAAGTTGTAAAAAATGATATTAATGAAATTTTTCACTATCTATCATCATAGTACTTATATCATCATCATATGTAACAAATTGCCGTATGAGCAGATATCCAACATGTCAAAAGTCTCACGTAGTGATATATTTGAACAGAACGATCAGCCTGATGACGAAAATATATCAAATGAATTGGATTTAACCGGCGCATTTGAGTTTGAGGAGATCAATGTTGAAAACCAGGACGATAACGAAGAATCTCAACAAAACGACCTTACATTCAATTTATTCGGAAACGCACAGTCAATATCACTTGAAGATGACGAACCTGAGCATATTATTCAAAGTCGGCCTGAATCTTGGTACTTTGCGCAACCTGATGAAAGTGAGAAGTCGAACATTGCACAAGCAGCAATTTCTGGAAATGACATATTTATACAATCCAAACAGACATATTATGGAATGATAATGCCATGGAGAGTATTGGATTATACGAAGAAGGAAAAAGAGCGGGAAAAACAGGCTCGAAAGGAGAAACGAAAGAGACCGGGTAAGAAGACACGAATGGCAAGACAGATAAGACGGGGGCAAACAAGGACTATACGGAGAGTGAGGTGACGTTTATGAGAAATCTGTATGTTATTATGAAGCATTTATATGGCATTATAAGGAGTTGAAATGCCGTTATTGCAATGTAGATACCTACAGCCAAGCTATGTCAAACCGTCGAACATCAACACCTCTTTTACTATAAATTCCTCCAGAGGAACATCTCCTCCTGTTAAATATCATTTACATACATTTTGCATAAGAACAAATCATTCGAGGGATCAACATCCAATGAGTTGCCATCAATGAGCACCCTCAGAATAAGTTGTTCAACGTCATACTATGCGTTATATCTGTGTTTTCAACCATCTTTTTAAACTCGTCAAACGAAAGCTTTCCATCATTATCTGAATCTGCTTCCATCATAGTTTTATCAACAATTTGCTGTAGTTGTCCATCCTGCAAATTGGCTCCAACCATCATCTTCAACACCAAGAACAACTCCCCAACAGATATATAGCCGTCCCTATCAATATCATATACTTTAAATGCAAGTTTAAGTTTCTCGTCTCTGTTTCCTCGGGCTGAAAATGCACTTAATGCCGCGATAAATTCCTCAAAATCAATCTCTCCATCACCGTCCTTGTCGAAAATGTCAATCAAACGATCTGCTAAAGGATTACTTGCAACTGCAGGAATGCCCATAAACTCCGATTTCTCTATAGTTCCCGAATTATCTTTATCCAACTTGAGAAATCGCTTGAGTAGTCGATCTACTTCCTCTCTGTCGACTATTTAACTGGTTAGATTGCTCATATTAATTAACATCAAATATTGACTTACAGTTAGATCCCTCAGCAAAACTGTCCAGGCGCGAGCTCTCAGCTCCCATTGTTTGAATTTAATTAATTTTGTTATATAAAAATCAGGTTATACAGAATGCAATTATTCAATGAGGGGTTTCGTTTGGTTTTTATATCGTCGTCAAATATTCAGCCTCACGTTGTCCTCTGTCAACGTCAATGAGCCAAAATACTGGTAACGGTAGCATCATCACAATTAATAGGAAATAAAACGTGTATCGTATGTTGTGGGTTTGATCGGTTATGAGTCCTGTGACCACCGGTCCAATAATCGAAGACCCTTTATCGGTGACTGAGAAGAGTGCAAAAAACATCGTTTCTTTACCAGCAGGTATCAAAGCTCCAAAGACTGAACGAGCAGTAGCATTGAGTCCTCCTAGAACAAATCCATGCCAAAGAGCAAGAAAGTACATTTCTGCAGGATGCTTGAGACCCAGACGTTCAAAGTAGAAGCCTAGAATGCCATAAAGTGGTATAAATGAGCCCAGAGCTACCACCAATAGAATAGCATTGACAGGATTTGAACCTAGTTTCGGTTGCAGTCGAGGAACTAATGTAGCACCTACAATTCCACTACAAACCATGAAAATTCCAATTACAGCCAAGGATGGTGCGCTCATTTGCAGCTCTACTCGAGCAAACAGCACTGCAGCACTATTGATGGTGGTAGCAGCATCAGATACAATGAACCAGCCAACCAGAAATAATCCCACATCTTTCATTTGCCTTGCTGCCTTGAATGATTTATATAGTTGTTTCCAGCCAAATTCAATGGCGTCTAATGACGAAAAACTCTCATTACTAGAGTACAATGTCTCTGATTTATCGTCAATTGTAAGATACTTGACAACAGGCAATTGAAAAACCAACCACCACAGACCGACGAAAAATATGGCCAGACTTAAACTAAACTCGGAAGATCCAGTTCCAACGACTACAAACATAGTAGCGATTTGTACAATGAGTCCAGCTAGATATCCTACAGCGATACCTAAGCCGGATATTTTGGAGGATTCATGATGAATATGACGAATTTCTTCATGAATATTGGGCGTTATTTCTTCTTCAGAAAGACTATTTTCGAGAGGAGGTTCTTCATTTGGACGAGAATCGTTGATTTCCGTCTCCTCACTAAGCTCCGGCTGCTCAGCAGTATCGGGCTCATGCAACCCATTGTCACCCAAATAATTCTTGGTATGCAATTGTTTCACTAATACAGGTAAAAAGGCATTTCCACAAACAGTAACAGCACCAAAACAACTGTTAGAGATGATAGCTAGGAAACTAGCAAAGTAATAACTATGGCCAACAAATAGGAACAAACACGTGGTTAGAGAACCTATAACAGCAAACCATACCAAAAGAGCTTTTCTATGATTACCATGATCAGCAATTCCACTCATAGAAATGACCACAAGAGTCTGTAGAAGAACACTCGCTGAAAAGGTATACAGAGCCAAGCTAGCAGTGTCGATGTATTGGCCGAAAAAAGGCACCACACATTGAACAGGATCTCCAGGAGGAATAGGAAACCCGGGATCAGGCCAATCGGATTGTGGAGGAACATCAGAACATGCTATAGAATGATCTTTAGTCCATACACCATTATCACGAGCCACCTGTTCCAATAATATAGGAACATAAGTACCTACAGCACTCACTACAAACGGTTCGGCAGCCCAAGAGTAGCAAGCCCATCCGATAAGCTGCTTGTTCATGGTGAATTGCCGAAAGGAATGTTGCTGTTTGCAGTTGTGTTTTGATGGTTTCTATGCACAGCCAAACATAAGCCAGATGAGCAACGCGTGGAGAAGAGGAAGGGAAGAAACGAGAAGAGTGCATTGCACGATAAAAGCATTTAAACAAGCAGGAATTGCAAGAGATCACATGATAGCTGTATTTAATCAATTCTAACGAAATCCAACAGCTTCTAGCACAATTTCTCATCGTTCCAAGCCCACTCTCGTTTCCTCCCCCACCTTCCTTCTCCCTCGGTATATTTTGATGAGGTAAACTCCTCTCTGCCATTAACCCGCTACTTTAATGAGCGACGTAACCGATTTATTTATTAATGATTTGCTAGGAATAATCAAGGGAGTACAACATGGTATGTAAGCTTAATATATTCATCGGAGTTTTCTTTAACATGTTTTAGGCGTTTGGTATGGTGCTAAATTACGGTTTTGTCATGCCGCTGTCATGACTTTCGTATATCGTTCGGGCAGGTGAGTTACCCCACATTCGAGTCATTGACTTTGAACATGAACAATCTAACAGTTGATTCAGCTTGAAGAGCAAATTGTTACATATTCTAGATATGACTAGAATGCATGCGACAGCTTTGGGATCGTTTGCGTTCCTTTATAAGAGCATTCTTCTCATCATTAAGCTAATCAGAAGTCGGTTTTACAGGCAGCCGACTACTTTACAACAAATCAAAGCTAATCAGGGTGCTATTGATTCCTTTATTGCCGGCCTAATCGGCGCTTATTACGTGTTTGGAAAGACTCAGAACGCCGTCACGGAACAGATTGTATTCTATGTCTTCTCACGTGCCTCTCATGGTCTTTTCAATAAAGTCGCCAACCATCGATATAGAGCCCCTGATCCACGTGCTACTCAGGCTTGGACAGTTTTCGCTGCCTTGAGTTGGGCAACTGTCATGGCTCTCTTCCGATCAAATCAGGATACTGTTCAGACGGGCATGTTGCATTCAATGCAATATATCTTTGTAGATTCCGAACTTCCTGACGATGACCCAGAATAATTAAATGGAAGAGTTAAGATTTATATTCTCTTTTTTGCGACTATATACACATATACTTTGGTACAACCCGTCGCCTCTCCAACGCGTACATCATTCTAGAAAGTTTTTCATGAGCGAATGAATCATCTTGCAAGTAAAGCAAATCGCGGTTTTTGACTTTTTTTTTGGGGGGAGTTTTTTTATAAAAAAAGAGATCGTTTGTGCAGGTAATATTTGGTTGTCAAAGAGTTAAAGAGCCAAATATCCATGCATCGAACAAGAAATAGAAAAAGAAAAATTAATACCACTTTTTCCTGTAGTAATCGGTATTTACATTTGGCAATAGCAACGAAAGCGCCGTTGCTTTCTTTATCATAAAAAGCATGTTGCTTGATCAATACAATGAATGATCAAATTATTCAATACAGTGAAGAATCAGTCGGGCCCAATACAATGAAACATCCCATTTGATCAATAACAATCAAATATCGGTTTCTGTCTATCAATACACTGGCATGTCAACTGTCTTCTTTAGGCACAAATGGTACTGCAGCTGCAGCATTGAACTTGGGTGCTGAAGGTCCCACAAGAGGCGGTATATTCATACCCATCACTTGAGCCTGAGCCTCCTTGATTTGCTGTTCAGATGGATTTTCATCATCCTTACCAGCATCACTTCGCTCACCGTGTTCTAAAACCCAGTTTTCCCATTGACCACGAGGCCTGATCTTTTCGTTCACCAACTCGACATTTGGAGCCCATCGACAGGCTTCCATAAGAAACTTGATATCCCCACCTGTGAGAGATCGAATGCGGTTAAAGTTGCCTAGTATAGACAGAGGTACAAATCCATTGGAATTCATTTGGCGTCTCAAATAGATGTCTTTGACCAGATTGTCCACGCTCAAATAGTAGTCAACCTGAGCAATAATTAACCCAATCGTGATTTCATATTGACTAGGAGGAGGAAGAGGTGAAGCTGAAGCTGCTGCTGCTGCTGCCGCGGCTGCGAACATTTGTTGTTGTTGATTGTACAAGTATTCAGGTTGAACGTAATAGTTCTTTTGGTATCTTCGGTTGAACGGATATTGACCACCATTTCCTTGGTAAGGCTGTTTATACCCATTACCATTGTTATTTGAGTTCTGGAAACCATTTTCTCTTTTGTTCCTATTAGCAGGAACTGATGACGGTTGCTTTGCACTATTACTCTGTTGTTCATCAACACCACCAGAGCTGCTACCACTCTCCGTCTGAGTTTCAGACTTGAAACCGTCCTTCTTCTTCGAAGGTTTAGTTGGCTGGTTTTGCTGCTGTTGCTGTTGTTGCTGCTGCTTTTGAGGAGAACGCCCGTTCACAGTTGGGGCCGCAGCAGCATTGTGGCTATTGGACTTCTTGTCACCCTTGTACTGCTGGTGCTTATAATTATTGACATTCCCGCTGCCATTCTGAGAATTATTGTGATTATTATGGTGATTTCCATTAGCAGTACCAGATCGCTTTTTGGAAGACTTCTGACTTGGACCGGGTGATTCAACAACAGGAGTATATGGAACCCATTTTTCTTTTCCATTAGATGGCCTTACCACAGGTTTGGCTTTAGATGCTGCAGAAGAATCCTTCTTACTAGAAGTTAAAGATTCTTCGGGTTTGGGCCAGTTACCAGCGTCCATCGACTGTGGAGAAGCCGCCTGGTTGACTTTCCAGACATTGACAGTAGGAACCGGAGCAGGAGTCAGGCCATTCTTCTTATGATTGATGGCACTAGCAGAATTTTCGGAGGAATCGGCCGACGAAGCAGGCTTAGAAGAAGAATTAGAAGGCTGATCGGTAGCAAGAGCTTGAGAAGGAGGAGCCTCGGGAGTTTGTGACCCCTTTGAGGAAGAATCAGCAGCAGCCGACTTGGCTGCAGAAGAGTCAGACAAAGAGCTAGCGGATCCGCTGATATTCTTGGAGTCCTTGAGAGAGCCCGCGGCACTAGCGTAAGAAATAGTACCGGTAGACATGACGATGCAAAATATGACGCGAACTTGTGTAAGAAAGATAAATTTGCCAACAATTAAGAAGGGTAGTTATAACTTTTTGACAAGAAACACTTTGTAGATTATAACCTCAAACAACAAAGAAATGAAGAACAATCTTTTGTTTTTTTTCAAGGTTTTATGAGATTTAGCGTTGTTTTGTTTTTTTTTTTTGTATCAGAATGTTTTGTGTGTGTGCGTGAGTATGTTTTTTTTGTTACTTTTTAAAGGTTATTATGTTGAGATCACCAAAGTGTAAAGGTAAAAACCACACCAAGCAGAAAGTATAACCAAAAAAGCAATCAGAACTTGTTAAAACAATAAGACACAGGACGATATGTCGAATAGATGTAAACAAGAGGATTCAAGACGAACTTAGAAGAAGAGAAAAGAATGCCGGTTTAAATCAAGTATCAGTCAAGAATCAAGGTTTTTATAAAAAGGTTTGTTAGGCGGTAAGAAAAAAATATTTCAGTTCCACAGCCAACCAGGGAAAAAATGCACAAAATATAGACCCGCTCAGCAGCTATCAACTATGTATAAGACTGTTTATTTCACTAGAATTAAAGCAGCCCAATATTCGTCAAAAAAGCGGCGTTGTCACAACTGTTGCTATTCAAATTTATATGATACACGCTCTTGTGTTGTGTGGTTATGTCTGAGAAGAAAAGTGAAGTTTGAGGGGCCCAAGCCAAAATAGGTGTAAAACGTAGGCTGGCAAGTTCAAAGCAAAACGTGAGCATTATCGGAACCAAACCGGCCGAGGTAGTCAACTATGCATTCGGGGTTGATATTAAGGGCTACTAGAAGAAAAGTTAAGCCTGAAATTGCTATATTACCTCCGTTGAAACTATACAAGGGGATATTAAGAGCTCATAGGCAATATTTGAGTCCGGATCAACGCGTACTTGGAGATGACTATGTGAAGAGTGAATTCCGAGCTCATAAGTCAATTGATAATCCTGTACAGGTAGTAGCGTTTTTATCGTCATGGCAGAATTATCTACAAATGCTAGATGGAGGGAAATGGCGCGAGGCCAAATTAGATATGAAACAGTTGAATAGCATGAGTGATGATCAATTGGTACAGTTATATGAGCTGATGCAAGCAGCAAAGAATGAGGATAGTGTATATAAGGAGGGTAAGGGGGAGAAGGGGAGCTGAGAGAGATTATAGGGGGGGAAATTTAATAGAATGTCATGTAAATAGAAGTATATTTATCGTTCATATCCTTTGAAACAAATGGTGTGACCTCATATTCCGGGGTATAGTCACCATACAAACAGATTCATTCATACAAAAAAATCACCTGAAAATTATAGCATGATTTTCCTAATAAAATATCCCAAATGTTACCATCATGTCTTTATTCCCAAAATCTCCTATAAATACCTCTGAAATCTCTTGTCTCTCAATCACCTGTTCGAATGTAGCTTCCCCTCATGTCTTCTTCAAAACCCACCAATATGGCCAGTTTCACGAACAGATCTGCTGCTATTACCTCTATCAAAACCAAAGACGGCCAAGAATTAGCTCTAAATTTTGAAAATATCGCCAATTACACCACCCGCAGTAATGAGTTTCTTGGAGCATCCATTGGCCGATATGCTAACAGAATCTACGGATCTAAGATCAATATTGCGGGAAATGACTATCAATTAGTTATCAATGTTCCTTCTGATTCTGAAAAGGGGACTCCGGATATCACACTTCATGGAGGTAAATCGGGATGGGATAAGAAGGATTGGAATGGTCCTGTCAAGCAGGTGAGATCAGATGGAAATGAATCAGCTGTTTTTACTTATCTAAGTCCTCATTTGGATGAAGGATTTCCCGGCGAAGTTTTAGTCAAGGCTATTTATACGGCATACGATATTGGAGAAAAATCAGTCGTTGAGCTCGAATATGTCGTGACTTTGACTGATAATAGCCCTGTAGATCAGACTGCTGTGTCTGTTACAAACCACAATTTCTTCAGCATTGGCCCTTTTGGCTCAAAAACAATCGATGGGACTCAAATTAAGGTCAATTCCAACAAATATCTTATTCATGATGACCGCACTTCTGTTCCCACCGGGGAAATCGGAACCTTTACTGCAATCCCCGATGATCTGAGCCTAACACTCACGGCCAAGGGTCCTGCCATTGACCATTGCTTTGTAGTTCAGCCACCGAAAAAATTCACGTCTTTGGACATGCGGGACTCGGCATTGATCAAATTGGTCAGTTTATATCATCCGGAGTCTAAGGTTCATTTGGAAGTCAGTTCCACGGAGCCTACATATCAGATCTACACTACTGATTTCATGGATATTCCTCTACTTCCAGGAGAAACACGCAGCTATGGGCCTCGTTCAGGCATTGCAGTGGAACCTGCAAGATTTACAAACGCTGTGAATACGCCTGCTTGGAGAAATTGGGTGCTGTTATCCAAGGGCCAAACGTATGGATCCAAGATCGTATATACTTATTGGAAGGAGTAAAACGTTAAATTCAAGCAGTTGTATCGCTCTTTTTCAAAGGAATTCATTCAAGGTAAATAATAATTTTACATAAAAATTTAGTTTTATTCCGTAATTTCACTCCTCCGTTCATCGTTCCTTCCTACATGCCTCAGGAAATCATTGTCAAATCTCCAGCTGGAGATACAAAACTATCGGTGATTTCCAACGTGGCTCAAATCCCATATCATTTTCTTAAACCTTGTAATTCTTGGAAACCTTTCTGGTGTAATGACAAGTCTCTGGGATCATCTCCTGTTGTCGTGAGAGTATCGGGCAATCACGCTCGTAGCTATATTGGGGTATGTGAATACGTATCAAATGGACTTTGGATGTTGGGAAAACTCGAAGGAAATGTTAAAGTACGAGACGTGAAACTTCTGACTGCTTCTGATACGGAAATAGCGCGTCCTGTTTTGGATATGAGCCGATCTCTGGTGGATTCATGGAAAATCCAACCAAATTGGCAAGCAACACGACATTCTGACGTGAAACTCGACATGGAATATCGTCAAGATGACGTCATGCCTACTATAAGTCCCGTGTCGGAACTACGCACAAGTTATATCGAGACTTTATACTCACAGACTCCTCTGTCTTACTTCGCGAAGAGCACCATGTCACGACTTAGAGCCCATTGCCGAGCCTTGTGTCAAATTAATGAAACTTCACCTCGGCATAAAGAGAATCCTGTTTATATTAAAGCTCTAGTTTCTGCTCTAAAGTCGCTGGTCGTTGATATAAAGGCTATTGACGATAAGTTTAACGGGCCCAAGATCCCTGAAGCTGAACAACATCATTATCATGCTACAATGAACAATACGCCCTTGGAGGAGCGTAAATCAATGCAGGATCAAATGAAGCTTCGAGAAATACAGCTCCAAATTATCATTCTATTGGATATCATGGTTTCAGATCCTACTGCAACGATACGAGCTAGCCAAGCTCCAGATTCTACCACCGTTACAAAGCCAAAACGACCAAGCCTAATACGGAAGAAAAAGCCTTCAAATGAACAAGCAAAAAAGCAATCATTTTCGCAAGCTGAAAATATTCCAGAAGTGCCTGTTTCGCTTCATATCGATGTCCTATTTGATAGACTATGCATATTTCAAGCAGTTGAAGGACTCCACGAACCGGCTCGTCCGTCCAAAACAGATCGTCCACATGACAGAGTTTTGGAATTCTGCAAAGAAGTAGTACTACCATTCTATGGAAACAGTTTACCAGCATTTACAAAAACAATGGTTAAAAAGGTCAGAGGCATGTCGGCTAAATGGTCTTCAACCACAACAATGTCTCAAACGCAACAAATAACGGGGAGTAGTTCACCGGGAGATGCCATTGCTATACCATCTCCTGTAAAGTCAAAAAGACTGGCTTTAACAGTGTCACCAGCTACGGTATCTCGAACAGTCAGTGCCAAATCTCTAGCATCCAACGAAAAGCGTCAAGTGGATCTTATACCTTCATTCAAATCTATACGAAGCGACATGATACAATCTGAACTTGCACAAGCTATCAAGAATGTTTCTAAACCCAACAGGTCGGCAGTCACCGAATCCTTTGCCAGACCACGAACTCATATATTGTCATCTCAGCAGCCGAAAGCAGATGTTCAAGTAGCAATGACACCAGTCAAAAAGCGCATCAAACCACCATCTTTTAATACTCCAGAGACTCCAACCAAGAGATCTCGAGATGAAGAAGTGTTTTCATCGCCTTTAATAGCTACTGATGAGGACGAGTAGCATATCTTATTTATTACGCATTTACATTAAGAGCATTTATAAATTCAACATTTACATAATTTTCATTAATGTTTGATTCTTTCATTCCAGTAAGATGGCCCGTGCTATTTGCTGTCCATTAGGTAGTTGTAGTACTTTGCCAGCTAGTACTGAGCCGATTTTCTCCTCTAAGGTGCTTTCCGTTACAGGCTCATTAGTTTCAGAAACAGGTTCACTTGATACCAATGTTGAAAATGCGTCTAGAAGCGCCTTGATTACCATTTCAATATCTTGCTCATTGCTGAATTTGCTCAAGATGCCTTCAGACCAAGCTTTAATGTTTCCAAGAATTATAACCCTCACCACTTCAGGGCCAATTGACTTAAGACCAATAATGGCACCATAAGCAGCACCAGCAGGACGTGATGCATCCATGAAGCCTTTGAGTAACGTACGGGTAACTCTTGGTTTCAGTGTATGATAAGAAGAGCCATATGTAGAACATATTTTTCGTAGTAAAGAGGCAGAGTAATCACGGATTTCATAGGCTTCCAAATTGAAACTATCATCACCAGGAGGTTTAGGGCCGACTCTCTTTGCCAAAAGTGACGTCAATATAGAGGGAATGAGCTGGTGAATATACGGCTCGATAAATATAGTGGGGTTCGATAACAATGCATCAGTAACATCGAGCATTGTAGCAATGATATTGAGATCCACTTTGAGGTATTCAGTGACTTTTTCCTGAATGAACTGAACGAAATATGGTACAATCTGATGAAGTCCTGGATCAGTGCGTAGTGATGCCAAGGCACTTTTTTTGAGATCATCGTCCTTATTAGGCGATTGCAAAGCAGCAATAACCCGATCGAAATAAAGATGCAATTCTTTGGAAATTACATGCTTTACCAGAGGTCTGACATCGACATCAGGTGACAATGTCGATACGGAATAAGTTTGCTGGGATCCTCTCATCTGAGGAGGCATTGCTCGGATTTCAGAGGTATGAGGGTTTTGAGCTATAGCAGGCTGCACACCCTCGATTGCCAGCCAATGAACAGTAAAAGTAACAGCTCGAGGAATCTTTGGTAAAGGCTGATTGATGATTTTTTCAAAATCCACGTCTTCATCTTCATCGACATAATACAGAGTTTGTCCAGGACCAACCAGAGCTTCGCGATAATTCAATCGTCGATTAGTTTGATATCCATAAACAGGCTCGACATTGAGTACTCGTAATGCACATGATATATCATTTGTACTGAGAGTAGTTCGTTTGGAATGTCTCATGAATTTGATGGCTTGTTCAATGATCTCACGGATCCGGTATTCGACATCCATAGCTAAAGTTTTGGCTGCTTCATCAGGAAGATTGGAAATCCCTAGCATTTCGGCGACATCGCGTACGGTATCGGAGGGACTCCAAAGAGTGTGAGAATACTTGACCGCACTCATGGTGTGAAGCTTGGGATGAAATTTGGCAGGCAAAGCGAAGTTTTGTGGATTCTTTTGGTAGCGTTGGCTCCTTGGGACCAGGGCCAGTGGGACTTTTTGGTGGTTTCTGGGGCTTTGGGACGCCCTTTGGGACCAAATTTTGGGCTTTGGAACCAGCGGGCCTTGGGAACCTACTATTTTTGACACTCGCTTTGGGTCTTGTTGCTGCTTTTTAGGTTCGTTTGGGACAAAAGTGCTCCTCCAGCACTTGAGCCTTTGGGATCTTTTGAAACTATAAAACGACCTCATCATCATATCGTTAACTGACAGAGATTATGAAATATGACAGATAAATCTGAACTTTTGGGAGCTTTGGATAAATTACAGGAATTTCAAGCAAAGGCAAGTATATAATAATATTTACGTGGTCCAACAATCATTCTAATTTCAGTTATATCGAGTCAGATTTCAGTTACCTGCAGTACTACAAGGATTGGCTCATTTTGATGAATCTGATGGAAGTATGTATTATGATCCATTATTATGTATCATTACTTTACTAATTTTTACCAGCTCAATCTGTATTTAATAAAGCTGTCGATGATACAAGAGAATTGTCAGCTGATGTAGAGGAATTATTCAAACTATATAATGAGTGCTCCGTATACCTATCAGCACCAGAAACGGACACTCAACCAACAAATTCCGACAAACCTACAGGATATAACGAAAGCATAGATGAGATGATCAATAATCCTACGAGAAGTGATGCTTTGGCAGCTCAGCGGTCTATTCAAAGTCTCATTGGTGCATCGGCTGGGTCTATAAATGATCCCATTCTAGTTGATGATAATGAGCTTCAGTATATGAAATTTTGATCCCGACAAAAGTAACTTAACAACGTGTATTTAAATAGCGTATTTACTTTATTTATTAGCAGTATTAAACCACATGAGTTTTTGTCAAGTATGGATGCAGTTGAACGCAGAAAACAACGGTTTGCCCAGCAGAAACAATCGTATGGGTTGGTTAGCAAGGGCGAGACTCAATTGAAGAATGATCATAAAGCTCAAAAGCAATTGTTTCAACAGGTTCAAAAAGATTTCCTGACGTATTATAGAGATTCCATTGTTATTGATGACAATTGTATTGATGATAGTTGTATAAAAGAGCTTATTGATAAAGATGTATTGGATAACTATACCGAGCCAGATTTTAAACGGCGGTCCACAAGTCCAGACATTCTCATGGAATTACGAAAGCTTCGAGAAGCTCTTTTATCACAACCTATTAGTCAATTTACATGTGATGTGTTTCTTTTTGCATCCCGAATCGGAATTCTACTCAATAATTATCAAACTTATTGGCCAGCCCTCAATTACCTCAGTCAGCATACGGCAGCTCTAGACCGAATTCAGCTATCTGAGGTGATTTGTTGCAAGGTCATCCACCAAATGTTGTTCGATGACGATTTCACCCAGGCCGTGCAAACTTTGGTCTTTATGGAATCAAAAATAGCCAAATCGGTTTCATGGACTCTCTGGACCCTGGCCGAATGTATGGGCACATGCAACTTTACGATTCTTCAACATTTGTTGAATGAACAGTCCAGTATATATGTATTGAAATTATTACGGGTTCTAATTGACGAGAATTTACGTGATAAAATAGCATTTCAATTGCAAAAATCTTACAGAAGCATATCAGTAGATTCTCTACAAGCTATAACGTCATTAAAGTGGACAACAATTAATCATGACAAACAATGGGCATGTGATAATAACATCATCAGTTTACGGAAAACAAAGACAAATCCGTCCAAAACGGTAGTCACACATGGTAAAAACTAACGCGACTCGATATCTCCTGATATATCCGGTAGTTTTCGGATCAACTTGTTGGTGATAATCGGGACGTTTTGTCAGGCTACAAAAATACAGCAAAAAATTTCACCATCATCTTCTGACAATCAACCAAATTATCTCTAGTATTTCGCCACCATGTCGTCGATATGGCTTTCTTCGGCTACAAGGGCCGTAAGACCTGCTCGAGTCGTTAGTAGTTTCAGGCAGGCCAGTATAGTACGATATTCTGCTCCAAATGATAATGTTTTGGCTAGCCGGAAGGCTTTTCATCAGGGAGCTCATACTAAACAGTCAACGTCAACAGCTACCACTCGAAATAATGTGGCTGTTTTTGATAAGGAGGTCCGCAATGCTCATTCTCAAGCTCTTTTGCAATTCACTGAGCTGTTAACCCTGTCGAATCAACGCTCTATATCTGGTGCTCAGTCTTTAGTAGATATCCAACGTGCTTTGGAAATTTATAACGAATTAAAGGGTCTTTCTGTGTTTTATCCTTCGGATATTGCCAAATTGATCCAATCAATTCATGCCAGTTCTCGAATGTCGCTCAGTGCTGCCATGAGAGGCAAGGTCATTTCTACTCAGCGCAAAGAAATGATGCACAATCAAATGCTTATGCTACTAAACTGCGTGGAATTGGTCGGTCAGGACATTCTAGATGGCCAGGTTAGCATTAATCCATATGGAATGATGCACTTTTTCTCCTGTTATTCTACCATGAAGAACCCATCTCGAGGTCTTGAATGGTTCTCAATGTTTAAACAAAGTGGAAATAAGCACCTTGTTGACCTTGCTCATAATCCAAAGGTTGTTGGGGCTGTTGTGGAACTTATGATCCAGAGCGGTAGACCCTTACAGGACATTGAACAGGTGTATATGGATTGCCAAGGTAATGATCGATCTGATATTAACCTGGATCAAACTCTTTGCAGAGCTTATCTATTCTTTGATAGAAACACCGAAGCTCTCAAGGTATTCAATCGTATGGTTACTGAGTACAATGGAGTTGCCGAAAATGATGGTTATTTTGCACGAGTGCATGACTCTTTTATTGGTGACTGTCAATCTATTGACATTGCAAAGACGTTTTTCACTGAAGCTGTCAATGGTGCTACTCCTTATGCTTGTTCCATTCACCCATCGTGTGTTCATCGTCTGATGGAACGATGCTGGAATGCCAATCATGATTTCAATGAAATATTTGGCATTTGGAGCGAATACCTTGTTGTTTTGGGCAATCGACGGGAACGTGAATATAATATTGTCACTTATTCTCTAATGCTGCATTTTATGGAGAAGTATCCCGTTGCTGATTCAACGTCGTACGAACGATTGAAGGAAATCATCTCTGTTTATGCCAAGAAGATGCCAAAGATCGGTATGATCTTTCTCAATACTCTGTTAACTCAGGCAAGCAAATGGCATGACATTCAAATCATCAACGAAATCATTCTAAGCTACGATGTTTACGGCATCGAAAAAGGTTTCGACAGTATCAGAGTCATTCTCAACTCTCTGCGTGCTGTTGAAGGTGTCTCTTTAGATCAGGTTCAAGATCTCTGGCAGCAGAGATTGATGCTTTCACATCCTCTGGAAGTTTTTGACTTCTTTTCATTGGCTAAGGCTTGTGAACGAGAATCATCCCCAGAATTCGTGGAGTACTTCGTTCAGCAATTGGATGCATTTTTGCTAAGCAATGCTCTGCGCCCTGATCAACGTGCTTCTTTTGAAGAAGGTTTGAAGCGATATTTGCGGATTCCTCGAAACAATCTACCAACCATTCGTGAAGCCTTGAACCTGGAAGCTCTAGAAGACACCAAGGACGAAACCAAGGAAGAACACGTCTTTGTGTAATGTATGCATTAGAACTCTATTATTAAACTTATTATTATGAATATATGCTTGCTTTAACTTATGTCTAAACTTTATAACGCCCACGTACTTGAGAAGCGCTTTTTTCAATTCCTCCTACCAGATATCTCTGTAGTTGTTTGTATGCCGCTGAAACAGAGCTTTCTGAAAACCCTTCTATTAATAGATAAAGTTTGGGCTCATCAGACTCTTCTACAGGGCCCTTTCCCGTAGGATAATAGATGCCTTTCAAGGTAAGAGACACAGAATGTGCTTCAATAACCTTTGCCTGATTAGACCGTGAAGTCACCTGCCACCTTGCATCTACAGGGAAGTCATTTATCTCCAGTTTAGCATGGAATGCACTAACGTCAGGTCCTCTATTATCCGGAGCAGCTCCTTCTTGAACTGTAGCAGATTTCTCCGACCCAGGTACAACAACTGCCTGTTTGAAGAGACTTTCAAGCGACTGTTCGGTGGATTCTTTGGTATCCTCTTCATTATCAGATTCTTCATGTTCTTCTTCTCCGCCTGCTGTCTCACCATATGCTCTCCTTTCCAGTTGTCGCTGCTGTTGTCTCGCTATTTCCAACTTCTCTAATCCTTTACCCTTGAATCCTTTTCTACTATAATGCTCCTTTCCAGCCTCGACTTTGGACATGAAAGCATCGGCCATCTGTTGAACTTTCTCAGGAACATCCACCTTACTCAGCTTCAATGCCTTTGCTATATCCACAGCAGCTCGCTCCTGTGAGGGAAGCAAGAATGTGACTGCAGTTCCTTTATTACCAGCTCTACCCGTTCTTCCTACTCTATGCACGTAATCCTCCATATGATTCGGTGCATCATAGTTAATCACCAAAGTCAAATGTTTAACATCCAAGCCACGAGCAGCAACAGAAGTAGCTATAAGCAGGTTTACAATGCCATGTTTAAAATCTGAAATCGCAGAGTCACGGTCTGCTTGCTCTTTACCACCATGAACAACCAAACTAGGATAGCCTTTGCCGATCAGTTCTCGAAACAAGGCGTCAGCCATTTCTTGCCTTTCAACAAATATCAAAGTACCTGTACCTTCAATTTGTTGGCCGAGTAATTGCAAAGTTCGAAGAAATTTAGCATCGTAATCATCAACAACTTCTACAATCTGTGTGATTTCCGGAGCTACCACGCTTCTTGCGCCAACTGTGATTTCAATTGGCTTACGGAGAATTTTCTTAGCAAGAGCCTCCATCTGGCGAGGAAAGGTTGCAGAAAACAAAACAGTTTGCCTGTCCGGTCGTACATTTCGGATTATTTTCATAACCTGGGGTTCAAATCCCATGTCAAACATTCTATCTGCTTCATCTAGAACCAAGTAAGTGACCCGAGTCAGATTAGTGACTCGTCCCTGGTTAGCGGTCAGCAAGTCTATCATTCTTCCAGGAGTGCAAACAACAATTTCAGCTCCACGTTTGAGCTCGGCAATTTGTTCCTTGATTGGAGCACCTCCATATGCACAGACAGCACGTAAACCCAGAATTTTCAAAAATGGCTTGCAATCTCGATAAACTTGAGTAGCTAGTTCTCTGGTAGGCGTCATAATAAGGCCTATGGGACCATCTAAGGCTGCTAAACTCGGTTGATCTTTTATATGCCGAAAGAGTGGCAGCAAAAATGCCATGGTTTTTCCGCTTCCGGTCTTAGCAATGCCGATGACATCTCGACCAGACATGATTGCAGGAATTCCTTGAGCTTGGATAGACGAAGGCTTTTCATACTGAAGACTATCATTGATCACATTCAATACAGATGCAGAGAGACCAAACTGAGCCCACTTGGTCGCAGGCTTCGGACAGTTAGCACCTCCTATCTTGATACCATCTAGCTCAAGCCTCAGTTGATCGACCTCAGCAGTGGTCATATCGGCAACTTCACGAGGCTCAACGTAGAAATTTTTCCTGAACGGCTCATAGTTCATTTTCGAGTGATCAACAGGTGGGATATCCTTCTTCTTCTTTTTCTCAAGCATGGCCATATATTCCTCGGGATTCAGCTTTCCATCTGGATCAAATCCGTCTGGAACTTCGCTCTCCTCTTCACTATCCGAGCTACTCTCATCTAGTAGTACAGGCTGATCGACCTCTGGAGTTTCTTCATTTTTTTGTTTCGAAAGATCTTCCATAAATGCATCTAATGAATCCACATTCTCGTCGTCAGAAACCTCATCTCGATGCTTCTCAACATTGTCAGAAAGTATAAGTTTACGTAGTCGACTGGGAGCTTTAAGCTGCTCGTCTTCTTGGTCATCATCTCCTAGGAAAAGTGCCGTTCTACTCTTTGCAAGCTTCTTTGGAGGTGCCGGTTGTGGAGTTTCTGATTGCACTCGACTGGGAACTGCAGACTCATTAGCCGGTGCTCCATTAGCTTCTTTCTCTTTCTTTGCCTTATCTTGTTTCCATTGTGCAATTCTAGCAAGACGCTTCTTGATCTTCTCCTGCTGTCTCTTCTCTTCTTCACTCAACTCCTTGCTACTATCCTGGTTAGAATTTGCACCAGCAGTACGCACTGGGCTCGGGCTTCTAGCCCTTTTTCTATACGCACCATCGACTGCCTGTGGCGAATGAGTATTGGTGGAGGTTTGTTCTCCTGTGATGGTCATTGGATAAAGAAAAGATGTTATCGGTTGATGGAAGAAATACAGATCAGAGGTCACGTGCATGGAACAAACCCATGGAACAATGGAATTTAACTATGGGAAATTACAAGAAAAGGTTATGACAGATGTACTTTTATTGATAATGTAACAATAGCATTCATTAGTTTTTTTTTGTTGTTGTTTATACAGCTTCTTTTCACTTAGTTTTCATGCAAAAGCTCAACAACCTTCTTAGAAGCTCCTCCAGATGTTGGCTCGGCTTTCTGAGATCCAAGCTTTTCTTTGGCAAAAACCTTAGAGTATGGATTGAGTCTCAATCGGACCTGTTCGTTCTTGAGAGGATTCTTCTTGAGAACATGGCTTCGCTTAGTCTTTCGAGGACCAGCAGGTCGTACAGCGGACTGAATTTCAGCCGAGTTGATGATTCGAGTAACGTCAGAGTTAGAAATGACGTTAGAAGGCAGAGTGAAGCCGGACTTGGATCCCCATACCGAGTCCAAGGTCTTGAAGGCAGATTCGGTCCAAATGATGAATCGACCAAGATGAGCACCTGGAGCAAGCTGAAGCAAGTTCAAATCCAAGACATTAGAAGTTTCGACACCAGGAATGTTTCGGAAAGCCTTAACCAAGCCACTGTCTTGACCATAGACAACCAAAGGACCTCGTCGCTGGGTGGTTCGTCGACCTCTCAACTTACCCTTACCAGCACGAATCTTCTTGGACTTGGCAACCTTGATGACATCTCTATGAGCACCAACAGCCTTAAGAACAGCAACAGCGTCCTTAGTTTTAGTAAGAGCTTCAACGTCGGAGGAAACGACAAGAGGAACCTCTGAAATGGTCTCGACTCGGTGACCTCGAGCAAGAACCAAAGGAGCCACAGATGAAGCAGCAATGGCAGAAGCAGTAGCATATCGCTTCTCATTGTGGTTAACCTTTATTTGCCATCTTCTCCAGGTCTTGGTAGGAGCGAACATTCGACCTCCTCGGCACATGTTACCAAAAGCACCTTGACCAGTTCGGTGAGTACCAGAACCACCAACACGGGGGATTCGGGCAACAGCTCGTCCAGTACCCCAGGACTCAGCCGAGGTCTGTTCACCGGCATTGGAAGCAACAGCGTAAGCTTGACGCTTGTTCTTAGCTACTCGAGTATAGACAGAGTGGACGATATCAGGTCGAATAGGAGTAGAAAAGACTTCAGGAAGTACTACACTACCGGTAGCAGCATTGTCCTTGCTGGAATAGACAGAAACTTGAGGTCGAGAAGACATTTTCGTAGGAATTTGTTCTCTAGAAGTTTGGTGAGATGGGGGAGATTTTGGAGAGTTGAATGAAAAATCATTGGCGTGGTGTTGAGAGTTACGCAGGGAGGAAGGGGAGCAGTCACAATTAAGGTAGAAGGAACATAAGAGGGGATGATAAAAAGGGATTGAAGATATTAAATTGAATAGCATACGAGGATATGAGCTGAGAGAGGCATTGTAAAGAAACCAGAGTGATATTTTGCTTTATTTAGGTATGCAGGGTTGTTAAATTCCGACATGTTATCATTGATAGGGGAAAGATACAATTGTATGAATACAGCACGACAACTAGGGAGGACGTGGTGTCAATCTTGATGATAATTATAAATTCAGACAAGAAGAATATATATCTATAAATACCCAAGACGTTCTTTGTTAGATTTCCTTTGCATATTCTCTCTATCTATCTCTCTTTATCTATTCCTTTATAAATCATGTCCTTTATCACTTGCAGTGCATAACGTATCCCCTAGTCAGTCACCCCTACCATAACAAGAATCTGGATCTAAAATAAATATAAGCACACCATAGTATAATTTAAACTATAAATGTAAATTTGAAAATCTTGATTCAATCAAATGATAATAAAATAAAATAAATAATAATAATATTTCCATCTTTATTTTTCCTCCTGCATTAAATTATTTTCAACATCCTGCACCGAAAATTGCTGACATAATCGGGCCAGCCCGTAAAAAAACCTGACTTTGCCTATTCTTCCCACTTACTCAACCAATTTACTAAAAGACGCACAATAACCATGTAATCCAAACAAACAATATTTTCCTATCCAATAGAAGCGTCGAATTAAAAAACGCAATGTTTTACCCAAGTTAAATGCCGATCACTAAGAAATGGGCCTAACCACGGAAATTTAATGACGGAACCGGGGAGGGGGAGGATTGTAGATGACCCAGGTTGAAGGCAGAAATAATAATGGCCCATAAAAATAACAAAATTACCCGACTGGTAATAAATCTCTCTAGAGAGGTTTCATCGGCCTTAGATATCCTCTGTAGATGGATAATTAAACCATTAATAGTTATCCATTAGTGATAACTAATATGCTTTATTGTCTCTTTTTTTTTACTGCCCAAAAAAAGAACCACTTGTTTTTTTTGTGCGGGGGGGCCACCCTTCTTTTTTTGCTCTAAAAAAAACAACTTTTTTTTGAGTGGTTTGGTGGCGTCCTGGGTTAGGGCACGGGCTTGCCGAGTCTTGTGTCAAACACAACAGCCAATAAGAAGCATTGGAGCATTGTATGATAAAATTAAATGCCCGATCCGATTGCTTTTTGGTGTCACACAAATCGCCCAGAATAGTAGTTTTGCTTGTCAGTCTATGATTGGACCGTTTATTTTGTGGTGTGGTATTACAAGGTGGATATTAAACGAAAAGCGTGCCCGGAAACAAAGGTATAGAAGAAGCGAGACCCGAAATATTTGAACAACCCCGAGCCGTTTTTTTAGCACTCAAGTTATATCGAGTGGTTTTTCGGCTCTATTTTCTTTCACCGTATTTTAATCATCCTGTGATTCCGGTTTTTTTTGTTATTTTTTTTTCTTTTAAACGTCTCTTGTGGCTGCCCCCTCACCCCGTAGTTGGCTTGCATAAGAGTATCCCTTTTGGCTTGATTGGAACAAAACCTATTTAACAACTAAAATATTTGGATAAACACTGTGAACTATATTAAAGTGAACTGGAATCGTTTGAATATCGTCTAGTTTGACTGCTTTTATCGCCTTTTGCTTCTTATCAGGCTCCCCCTGGCTCTTGCTCGTTCTATCTAAGCCATGTCTGCCATAGTAGAGCCCTCACCTTCTGGAGGATTTTATGGCAGTAGCGTGGCCACTGCAAAGGCTGATAGTCGAAATGAGCTTATAAATCCCTCTAATAACTATCGTCAGACTGATTGGAAGGCCTTTTATGGCAATGAGCCTCCGGAAGTGATTGTGATAAGTGATGACGATGAAACCGAGGATGCTTGCGACTTACTTCCGAACCATTATGAATACAGGGGACACTCGGATCTTTACGTCACTCAGCAAAACTCTTTGAATGACTCGAGCGATAGTAGAAAACGCATGTTGACCCATTCCTTGTCGTTTTCTAACATGTCTGGATCTTCCGACTATCGCGAACGGTCCTCTGTTTCCTCTGTTAGCAGTTTATCAGTATTTTCGGATGCTGCTGCTCCTACAAATTCACAGCAGTCGGTACGTCCTCTTTGTGCGCGTCAAAACAGTAATTTTCTCAGTGAGGATGGTCCCCAGACTGCCAAAAGACGTCGTTTGTCTCATAGTGACGTCAAGTACAGCCCCCCTCGCAAGCCTATCGTTAAGGCAGATGATGTGCGAGTTAAGAGAATCTATGATTCTCAGACTCCAATTAGTGGCAGTAGTGGCAGTGAGACTCGTTTGGAATTAACTGCTCCATGGGATGACAAGGATGGGCATTATGTGGTTAAACCGAATCATATTTTCGCCAATCGCTATCTTATTAATGAACTACTTGGACAAGGCACTTTTGGCAAGGTAGTTTCAGCATATGACGTCGAGACTGGTAAAAATGTCGCTGTGAAGATTATCAGAGCAGTGCCGAAATACCGTGATGCGAGTCGTATTGAATTACGGGTTCTGAGAACTCTGTCAATGTACGACAAGAAGAATAAGAACAAATGCATTCACTTGCGTGAATGTTTTGATTATTTGAATCATATTTGCATTGTTACTGATTTGCTTGGATGCAGTGTCTACGACTTTATGAAGGGTAATGATTTTGCTCCGTTCCCGGGTTATCAGGTTCAACATTTGGCTGCTCAGTTATTACGTTCAGTCATGTTTTTGCACGACTTGAATCTTATTCACACTGATCTTAAGCCGGAAAACATACTGCTCGTTGATGATTCTTATGAAACTAAGCCATATAAAGTTCCCTGGAAAAAGCATCGATCAGGAGACGGACCCGGGCAGGCCTCGCGCAGTGTCCTTCATGATACTAGCATTCATCTCATTGATTTCGGTTCGGCTGTTTTTGATGATGAGTACCATTCTTCGGTCGTATCAACGCGTCATTATCGAGCACCTGAAATAGTTTTGGGTGTTGGATGGTCGTTTGCATGTGATATATGGTCGATTGGATGTATTCTGGTTGAGCTATGCACAGGCGATGCGTTATTCCAGACGCATGAGAACTTGGAACATCTGGCTCTGATGAAGAAAATTGTCGGTAAGCAGTTCCCTAGGCCTATGTTACGCAAGGCACTTAATGATGTTACGGGATGTAAGTTTGTCAATGGACAAGGCACGGACATACTGTACCCATCATCGTCGACAGACTCGCAATCGAAACTGTGTGTTAATACCGCAAAGACCTTTCAAGAGAGATTGCGTCAAGCTCAATCGAGAGAAGCGTCTATTAGTGGGCATTCTGCTGCATCGATGGATGAGTTTTGGACGCAGTTTATAGACTTGGTGTCGAAGATGTTGATATTCGATCCGAGCAGGCGTATCACGGCAAGGCAAGCACTTGCACATCCTTGGTTCCAGACAGCGTTGCGATATTCTAAGAATACTCATGCCTCGTAGTAGGCTGGTTGGCATATATTTTATATATCTGGATATATTTATTGGACTTTGGTTTTGGGCATTATATTTTAATTTGGCATTTACCTTATAAATATACATTATATTACACTTTTATTTTTCAATTTTCCGTGTCCGTTCAATCTTCCACTTCTGATAACATGGCTTTTAATTCGTATTCTGTTCTAAATTTTTCGCTTAGTATTCCGAGTTGTCCAATAAGTGCAGAACAAGCATTCTTGACGGCTGCTTTTGGTGTATATCCATCTTCAGTTTGAACTCTCATGACGAAATTAGCAAATAAAGGATGCTCTACCTTATAAGCAGCAAAGATAACTCGAGGATCTTGTAATAGTTGTGCTCGAAGTAAGTTTCCTAAGGTGTGGTCTTCTCTTTCAAACTTGAGCACTGCTGAATTTGGCATACGAAGATCCGGTGTTACCGTGACCCTATGAATTAGCATCGTATATTTTGATCTTTGATCTTGTTTACTTACTTTTGTACCCCATCGGGCAGCAGAAACAGTTCGAATCTGTCTGGTGCGTTCATGAGCGGAGGTGGAGAATCGAAAAATATCAAGGTTGGGAAATTGGTGGGAAAAAGTTAGACAGAAGCAGGAGGGGAAAATGGCGGACTGTCATATGGATTTTTGGAACCTTGATGGAATGGTAGCCTAATTAGTTGATATTTTACTCAAATGAGACTTTATAATGGTCTTTGAACGGATGTTTTGAAGAAAATAGAGATGTTTACAAGTGATAAGGCTTGTATATAGAGAGATTCGTAGATCCGGCCGAAAAACAATGAAGTTATAGCTAATTTCCCTCTTTTGGTCTAATGAGCTGATTGAATTTGCAGGGACTGGGTTGCAATGTTTGCAATGTTTATAAAGCTATAATTCATCTGCTGATATCGCTGTGGAGCTGTAACGGCATGCCTAACAGTAGTAGCCTACAATGGTCCATTACACCAGAAACATGAATATAATTATTTATTTCGTATATAGACGTAAAATTTATTGTATTTCTCTAATTTTGATCACCATTTCTGCCAAATTTTCGTAAATTGTCTGTTTTCGTCAATAATACGGGTGCTAATTACATAGCATACAAAGGTGAACATTACCAAACAAGATGAAATTTTCATCTTTTTGGGAGTCAAATATGATAAATATGACAGTCCAGTAATAAAAAGTTAAATATTACGTTATTATGAGTCTCTCTTATAAAATGGAAATAAGCAATGTTTCTCCAAATTGTGTTTTTCGAACTTATCTGATAAGATACCTATCTAGATACCTAAAAAGATATGACAGAAATGATAAGCACAACCAGATGATAAAATCACACAATTTTCGAAATTTACAAAAAATATGATATAAAATTTCAATCAAGAGTAAATTTGAAAAGCAATTTGTTACGGTGAAGCTAAATGCCATTATTACTACTAAAAGTATACACTAAGTACAGAGACTGGAATCGTTGCCTTTAAGACAGAGGATCATATCGAAACAGGCAAAAAAAAAACTAACAAACTAAAAAGCCAGCGTCTCACATTCATCCGCTGGTCTCAATCCAAACGCCTTGGTACCAGCTTGCCAACTGAAACCAACCCATTTTCTAGCAAACTTTCGTAGGCCACTTTCATAATCAGCTATAGTAGATTTTGTCACATATTCAACGCCTCCAGCAGCTACAATCCTTCGAGCCAGATCAGCTGCACCGCGTAACGCAGTATTAACACATGATCCACCTGTAGGTGGCATATTATGGATTGCATCCCCTAGCAAAGTGACCCTAGACACAGGCTCCCAATCTGGAATCAGAGGATCAACTGAGCTCATTCTAAGGACCGAAGTCTGTGTGCGATCCTGCAGTTGGATCAATGATCTGATGGTTGGATGCCATTGTTTGGTTAGGGATAACACCAAGTCAGAAGACGCCTCATTACTCAGAGAGAAAACTTCAGCATCTGATAGTTGGAGATGATCTTTACGTAAAACCATCACCCAGTAGATATAGTCGTCGGGCAATGTAATATGCTCAATTGTCTTGCCCTGCGGAAATCGAATGGCTTCCAAAACCATTGCCTTAGGAGTATTGTCAGTAGAACCATCATCAAATAACAGAGCCATGCCGGATTGTGCATCGTGAACAAAATTCTTTTCTAATTGATCCGATATGGGTGTTTTCCCATACACAATTCTCATTCCAGTGTCGAGGAACTGATACGATGGTAACAGTTGTCTGCGAATAGCCGAACCAACACCATCGGCACCGACCAGCAGTGCACCAGTTTCTGAAGTCCCATCTTCGAAATTCACCGTGACCCCACTGCCATTGGTCGTATAGCTTGTCACATTCTTTCCAAAGTAAAGCTCACCGTCAAGCCCAGTAAGAAGGACATCGCGCATGGTTGTACGATCAACTGTATACGGATTTAAATTCCCCGAATTGGGCGGTGGTCCACCACCAAGTGCCGCAGTAGCTAGAGGCTCAGCGGTATTTGCATTAATACGAGCACCAGATCTAAACGGTTCAAAGACAGCACCAGTCTTATCGAAAAGAGTCCATATTTCTTGTGAAAGAGAGTATTGAAGAGACAATATCCCAAATTCTGAGATGCGCAAACGGTACCCTTGAGCGCGAAAATCACGCTTCAAGTCCTTGTCGAAGATTTTGAACGGTATGGAGTGCTTCTTGAGAGCCTGAGCAAGACATAAGCCACCTAGACCAGCGCCAGCAATGAGAACTGTATTGTTTTTTACAGTAGACATTGCCCGTAGAGAATGATTCCAAAAAACGGGATTTTTTGAGGTTAACGAGCACCTGATTATTTTGAGGCAGCTCATGATCGGAATGATATCGGCTGTTGCCGATATTACGGAATCAAATGTGCTAGTCGTTTAATCATTAAGTCCAGGATGAAATGCGTCTTTATATCATTAACTTTTATAGTTTTGAAACTTAACTTTAACAATGAATTAATACATTATAGTTAAAGAGCAAGAAGTCAAGGTGGATAAATGCGTGATATCTGTTGGTTCCCTTGTTGGTCAGCCAAGCACTAAAGAATTCCTTAGCATCATTTAATTTATAAACCTAAAAATTAAGACATTTCTACATAATAATATACCCAGCTAATATTTCCACTTCATTATTTATTGACGTACATCATTCAACATGCAAATACCCAATGCTTTGAAAAACCCTCTCTTATCTTCTCACGGACTTGTTCTCTGAACCAGCAGAGCTCATCTTTTCTTTAGATTTTCACAGCTCAAAACAGCTGCGATATAGTGGCTGAAACAAATTCCATCATGATAAACACGAAGTTGATAGCAATGGACATGACAGGACATAAATTTGGCCGATTGTAGTCGTGCATTGGTCGACCAATTGGTTTCACGTCGGAGCGACTCTGTAAAGCGTCAAAATCGAAAATCTGACTGTGAGCTGTGCTAAGAAACCTTTCTGGACCTTCGGCATTTCTTTTATAACAGCATGAACTTATCAGCAACAACTGTGTCATTTCTCTCATATTTGTTCTTGAATAGCCCTATAACACGATTAAGTGCTCTGGCTATTCGGTTCCTCTTCCTTTGGCGATCAACAGACTGAAATATTTCAACTGTGGTGACCGTCGCTTTATCCACTTGCGTGCTCTCTTTAGTAGCTTCCTCAGGCAAATCATCAGCCTTTCCCATGCTTTCCGATTGCTGGGGAAGGTTTTCTACGTAAGCTTCTGCTTCTAACCTGATAGAAGTACTGGATCGTTCTCTCTCATCTTCAAGTCCTTTCTTCATATTTTTCAATTGATTCTGAAGATTACCAACTTCGCTCTTCTCTTTGGTTAATTGCTTTTGAAAATCACTCACTTCGCTCTCCCTTTTGGCCAATTGCTTTTCAAGACCACGGACTTCGTCCTCCCTTTTAGTTAATTGATTGCGAAGATCAGCAGCTGAGCGCTTTTCAGATTCAGCTCGTCGCTTTTCAGCCTCAGCAAGACTATGCTCTCTATCAGCCCGGCGCCTCTCAGAGTTAGCCAATTCCTTTTCAGAGTTTGCCCGGAGTTTTTCAGAATCAGCACGGAGTTCTTCAGAGTCAGCACGGAGCCTCTGAGTTTGCCAGTCTTCGGTTAAGCGAACTATTTCGTCTTGTAGATCATTAGCTCGGCAGTGCTCATCAAAATATGCCTTCGCCCATCTGGAGCCATTAGCTTCATTTCTCGTGTCTTCGCTGTTTGCTTTGGTACTATCTACCTGTTCTTGCTGCCCATCTATGACTTTTGTAAGGGAAGAACTTCGAAATACGGGAATGGGCATCGAATCATTTAACACTGAGCGTCTTTTCTTAAGCTAACTTTTTCTATTGAGGCCCTAGAACTGAGTTGGCGGGGGCGACAGTTGCTGGATTTCAAGTTTCGAAAGCTGTCCAATGGTCCAGCGTCAGTTATGATAGTTTAACGGTCACTGGTAATCGAACCACTCAATCCTAAATCAGCACAAAATGAACAATTGGGAAAGATAGCGTTATATAGAAGCTCGGAATTATGGTCAAGAGGAGCCAATATGTGAACTTAATAGTTATGGCGGGTTTGACACCACCTCACGTTCATGAAATGGCTGACCCACAAACACCATCATTAAGCCTTACATCTTCAGTGTATGCTGCTTACATATCCTATGCAATATTATGGAGATGGCTTCATGTGATGAGATATAGGGAGCTGAAATCGCCAAGGTATACTCTGGTTGTTTATTATTGGACATCGGGCTCATCTTCTCTCTCATCTTTTCTCTCCCAATACGTTATGGGCTGTCTCTTTTGCATTGGAAGAGATCAGTCTGGCGCGTCATTGAACTGTCTGTTCGTACAACTGGACGGAGCATTGTGTTCTGGAAGTAATTCAAATTTCCACAAGCAATACTATGCGGTAATCAATGTGCCGGAACAAAGTTTATTAACTATTCCATGCATTGTCACGTTCATTCGCACTGTCCGATTTGCTTTTTGCAGTGAAAGCCTGGATTTGGATGCTTCTATTGAGGACGTAAAGAGTTAGCTCGGCTATTCAGCATAAATTATATACTTTTTTGAATAGATCAATAAGCATACTCGGGAAAATCAATTAAACGTAATTAATGATATTAGAATAAAAGATATAATTTGGAGCATTTAACACTAATTAGCGGCATTCAGTTAAATAGGACATCCTGGCCGATTATTTACTTGAGAAACCAAATAACAACTCACTTGAATTACTACATCATGTATCGTAAAAAGGAAATGCCAATAATTCTCAAATTCTTCGTTCTTGACTATTGGATATTTTGCTAATTCGACTCAATTGAGCCGTCAGTCCGCGGGCCTCTTTTAATTTTCCCTTCAGTCTTTCACCTCGGTGAGAAAACCAGCATTTTGACCGGTGAAAACAGCAACGACAAACGTTGTATAACGACAGTAGTGCTCAAACTAACTACCTATAAATCACGTGAACTATTCAGCTATTCTTTAATCTAATTGCCAAGGTTTGACTGGACTCTTGTTATAGAGAAGATTCAAGTCTACCATTAAAGTATCGGATCAAAGGAGTCAATCTTATCGACTGTTTCTGAAAACAAAAAAACCTCAGAAACGAGGTAGGAAACACCTGAAAACATCGCTATAATCCTCAAACAACCCGCCAACTATCATTGCCCAAACTAGAAGTGTCGGTGGAATCACACCTTGTATCTGTAGACATATATATACCTTGAGCCATGTCAGAAGAAGAACCAAAGCCAACCACTGAAACTGTGGTTCCTACGAACATTAACACAGTCAAATATGCTAGATTACGTCATTTAGCTAAAGGCATGGCATCCATCAGGGATCCTACCTTAGCAAGTATTGGATATTCATCGCTATTCGTATCATCTTTGACGAATTCCCCGAAACTCAAGAACCTCTACAGCATGATAAGCGATTTCCGAATGTTCACTCGTATGTGGGACACAGCTGGGCTTATGGAATGGGGAATTGACACAGTTGATAATGCTCATAAAAGTAGCAGTGACTTTTTGGACGAAAGCCTGGTGAAATTGGAAGCATATTCAGCCGTTCTCTATCAGGTGCTGGAAAATATCGCCTATCTGTCCTCAAAAGGTGTCATAAAGATCTCTTCGAAATTGGAGACCAAAATATGGATCTATTCGTGCGTCATGTGGGCTCTATATGTTCAGATAGAACTCATTAGGCTAGTGAGACAAGCCCTGGCTTCAAAAGGAACAAAAATCCCTTATAAACAATTGTTCGTGAATCTCGCTTGGCTTCCACTAACCTTGCATTGGTCAACAACAACCGGATTTCTCAGCAGTGGTGCTGTAGGTATTCTTGGTGCTGCTGCCAGTTTACCGGGTGCCATAACAGCTTGGAAGAACCTAAGCTAGTTCAAATGCAAAGAACGTTTAGCTGCATGTTTAACGAGTGGAAATAAATATATAGAATAGACGTCCTTATAACATGTAGTAGCTGTTCTTGGAATCCGCCTTCTGTTGTGTGGTATGCTCTTTATGCTCTGGAGGAGGTGCTGGTGCTGGTGATGCTTCTTGACGGTGAACTTGATGAGGATGTTCTCTGGCATCATCTCCAAGTGCAGCATTCTTTATATCGTCGAAAAAGCCCCAGAACTGGCCTCCGAGCTCTTCTACTACACGCTTACCCATGTTGATGACATCTCCATCTCGTTCAAAGATACCACTCTTGATGTTGAGGTTTTTGAATGCGCTAGAAGGAGTACTTGGACCTACTTCTTCACTCTCAACAGGCGGTCTGTCCTCAAGAGATGCCCTACTGGGTCTAGTCGCAGTATCCTGTGAGTTCCTCTTGTCATGAATTGGTGCAAATGCATTGGTTGCTTCTTCTCGGAACTTTATCAGCTCCTTCTCAGCACGCCGCAACTGTTCCTGTAATCTCTTGACTTCATCACGCAATTCCACCACATGACGCTCTTTAGAGGCCAATTCACTCAAATACGTATCGAAATTCAACGTTGGCGGACCTCCATTGACAGGACTTGTTACGCCAGAAGGAGATCGGGTGTTATCGATACTGGTGGTTGCCGTGGAAACACTACTTTCGCTTCCAGAAGTCTCATGCCGCGCCGAATTACCAGAACTTTTGGCGTCATCGGCATCTGAAGGATCACTCAAGAGACTCTTGGTACTATTAATAGCTGCTGGACTGTATAACAAGGGAGTAGACTGAGCCGACACGCTGCCTCGGCCGGTTCTTTGCGGAGGAGTACTGTTATTGCCATAAGGAGGAGCTACGGGAGGCCCGAAATTGATGCTGACGCGCTTCTTACGCCCTGTAGGAGTCGATGTATCTATTGCTTCTTTCGCCATGTTTAGCAAAGCCTTGTTCTACTGATAAGGCGATTGTTGTGTATGGCAAAGCAACGGGCTTTATCAGGAAGGCTTTTGTTCAAAACTGGGAGTGCTGACACGTGACTTTTCAAAAGCAATAACAATATAACATAAATAACCCGTATTCATTCGAAGACGTATGTATTACTGGTTAACGCATCGGCCTCATAAGCAACTTTCATCTTATTTATCTTCTATGCTACCTAATGCATGGGCACGATATGTATTTTATGGCATTGCTTTAGCACTCGCTGCAATTTCCTTAGAAGTGTGTGCAATAGTGAGCTACCTCATCATATACCGCCTATATATTCCAGCTTCTGCATACCATTCTATTCCTGTACATTTTGATTATGGTTTAAGAGCTGCATATGGAGCTGGTGACTCTGGAGCTTTGGCTATAGCACCAATTAATCCTGGGCTTCCAGTCAGAGAGAAATATGACATGAGTCTTGAGCTTCGGGTCCCTCGAGTTCAAAAGAACGTGGATGCTGGCAATTTCATGCTATACAGTCTATTTCTTAAGTCAATTGATCAAGATATTACAGTTTTGCCCTCAAGAATACGGCCAAAAGCTAGGTTAGAACGCACATCAGACTTCTCCTTGAGAGCTCTGTCGGTTCCAATCAAATATTCTTTGGTAGAAACAGTCCAGACGTTAATTTTGATGCCATTTTATCTTACTGGCCTTGTAGATCAGTCGGAACGCATAGTTACTTGGCTAACCACACTCCCTGATAATGACTATTCTCATGTCATGCTGGAATTGGACACTTCTGTTACGGTTGAGAGTGCTACACTGACTTGGACCCCACAATGGTCAGGAATCCGCTACTTAATGGTAAATTACAAAATAACGTCGTTTTTCGTCTGCACCTCGTTTTTCTGGTGTATAGAGGCTGCTATTACCGCAGTGGTAGCTCTCAGAGTTATACATGCTGCTGCTGTCGACCAAAAAGCCAGAATAAAAGCTGAACAAAAAACCAAGGAACATCGGCCATATCTTAAAGCCTCGCCAAAGCTTAGTCCTGCTTTTCAGAGCTCGCATCTTGGTCAACTTGACTCTCTGGGTCCAGATCCTCTGCTTACTCCATCAATCAAACAGGAGCATATTCAAGAGGCTTCTGATCTAACTCCTACCATTTCCTCTCATTCTTTAATCGATACACCTGATGAAGAATCTACCGCTGAAACTGCAACAACTTCGAGATCAGCCAGTGAACAACCTGAGGAATCTACAGCTCCAACGACGGCTCCAACTACTGCTTCAGAGGGCCTCAGAGAACGACCGTCACGGTCATCTCTTCACGACAAAAATGATTGACTTTAAATGTCAGAATTATGTATATTATGCAATTATTACGTATCAGTAGTATTCAATTATCCTATCCTCCAAACACACGTGCGGGAATCTCCGCTACCAAGAAAGGAACCTTTATATCCTCCAACCGAGAGGCTCCTCCAACGGCCTTGCTAGATTGTACAAACTCCTCAAATTCACGACAACACCTTTGCCATTCAGCCAACGAGCATCCTGAATACTTCCAATATCGGATTTCCTCAGAATCAAGTTTACCTGACGATGAGACTGAATTCAATCCCTTCACTTCCTTGCTGACCTTGTAAGTTTCTTGATCCGAGTAGCTGTCATCATTAGCAGCAAACGGCAGTTTCGCTAACTCGTCAAGTTCATCATCCGACTCTACTTTCGGCTCGACCTTGAGTCCTCTGACCAACTCTCTCTGCGCTCTTAGGCTAACTTCACATAGTTCAAAGCCAAATTTGTAAATGGGACGAGCAACTTGAGGTGCTTTATGGGTTAACTGCCAAGGAGGAGGAATTAAAGACATAGTGAGTGACTCGCCTCCAGTCGATGTTGAATCCGATACTCGATCCAGTTCATTGCCTCCCCGTTCCGGTAAGTTGACTGCGCTTCTCGCAGGCGACGATCTCTTCGTGACTGGCAACGAACTAGCAGTACTCATTCGTCGGCGCGCAGTTTCCGTCAACCTCATACTAGATATAGCAGGCATAGAATGCTGTTTCTGAAGTCCTGCATCTTTTATGCTATCCTTCTTAGAGGAGGATCGTCTGAACAAAGAAGTTATAGCCTCAAAGCCAAGCTTCTTCTTCTCCGCCTTGACCCTGACAGTTTCATCGGACGTTCTAGCATTGATAGCAGCACCAGCATTACTTCCAATACCACTCGGCTCCGGCTCAGGAAGTGGACTAGCTGAATATGCAATATCATCAAATACCTCAAAAGCATTCAATCGACCACCATTTGTCAGACGCAACATTGTAAAAGTTTCCGACAACGTACGATTCGGAAGTGGCCTCGTGACATTCTTGCTCGGGGGAGACTGCTCGGTCACTGCGCGCGAACGATTTCGAAGAACCGGTGGCATTTCTCCATGCTCAGCAGCAGGATTAGGACATATCGCGAAGCGTCGATAAGCTAGCGGTGAGCTTGCAATCAGCGAGACATCCTTTCCAACGTTCTTCATATTCTGGACCTTTTTCATAGTGCAATCCAATCTCTTAGCGATCAATTGACGAGCATCGGCATTATAATTTGAAAACAACACCGAGCAAAGAAGATCAGATTCGGGGCCAACAGAAGCCATGCGCCAGATGAGGAGTCTATGATAATATGCTCTAATAATTGGTTGCCAATGACAGAAGTATTTTTTCCAAACATCCGAAGACAGTAACCATGAAGTGCATCTCCATCGTAATCCTTCTCTATCGTCAAAATACACCTTAAACATATCAGGAGATGCTTGACCGGTTGCAGAAACTTTCCTGCCTCTTCTTCCATGACGCCGAACAGGAACATCGAAGGGAATATGTTCCCAGATATTGAACAAGAAAGAGAGACCTCGAAGCTCAGTATTTGTGTTATCAGTACAAAGCATTTTCTGGACAACACCAATCCAAAATTCCCAATCAATACTTCTGTCCTTGAATATTTGGACTTGCTGTTTGGTCTGAGGATGAGAAAGGACGAGAGAAGAGATGAACTCTTCTGCTAGATCGGCAAAAACCACACAGCAGGTAACATCATACAGCCTTGTAGAAAGAGCAACAGCATGCAGAATATTATCAAATTGTTTGCAATATCGATCATAAAACGGAATTGTCGTCTCATCGTTGTGCAGAATTTCTCGAATAGCCATTAATATCTTTAGATGGTCTACACGGGGTTTCCCAAACAAAGGCATCATATTGACAGCCATAGTGTCAAAATTCTTCCCAAAGTTGTTAATTTTGCGATTACCTGGCTGAGATACGACATGATCCAATTCGCAGAAAATGAAAGAGTGAAAGACTAATAAGCCAGGTGCAGCCAAATGACTATTCAAGGGCCTCGTAAGATTTTCACCTGCACTAGTGAAAATAAGAGAAATAATAGTATAATAATGCTTGAGGAAGGCCACAAAAGAATCAGAATTAAAACTTGCCCACCGCCTTATCCATGGTCCTGTAATATGCTCTATTTGTACATCGGCGGATTCTGCAGCGGTACTCAATTTTGATCCACCACGAAATCCCATCGCCTCATGAAGATGATCGCCAAATAAATGTTTAAGTTCTGCAACAGAGTCTTCAAGAGTAGGCGTGCTGTTATCAAGCGCAGGATCGTAGTCGAGATCGGGATCTTCATCGTCTTCACTCTCAGAATCAACAAGTACCATCCAATTCTGATTTTCATGTTTAAAGGAGCTCCGTATTATCTTATCGGTTTGTCTGGTAGAGATGTTCAAGCTGTTAATAAGTAATGGTGCGACTTTGGGTAAAAAGAAGAACGAATAAGCCAAGACTTTACCTGAGAATACAGAAATAGAGGGCGACACTGTCTTTTGATTCATCCGAGAGCATGCAAAACTCAATGTTTCAAATAAAAGTTGGCGATATTTGAGCAGATCATATTTCCACTCCGGACGGCACATTAGCCCTGATAGACCTTCAAGGAAGGCTGATCGATCAGAACCAGAGACAGCTCTATCCTTAAAAGCGTTAAGAATACCAGACCACCATTTATACAACACTTTTATTTTGTACTTTGAATTGGCATCGGCAATGATGATGTCTCCATTGGAGTCTTTGTTATTAGGAAACAAAATGGAAGATTCAGCATCACCAGACGATACAAGCCCCTTCTTTTGCCTGAGAAAAGATAATAACGCCAATCTGAGCACATTGGCCTTATGAACTCCACTTTTTGAAAAAAATCGAGCAAGTTCAGATTCCAGATACTTATAATCTTGAAGCCATGCAGCTCGAGCAAGCTTTGGCTGTCTAGAGTCCCATTTTTCCGAGCCAGAACCAAGATCATCAGTAGTGCTATAGTCAGTCCAAGGAGTCCCAAAAAGAGAGGAAGAATCCCTGAGAGAAGTATCTTTTGACGAAATGGTAGCCGACTTTGGCGAAGAAGAAATAGATAAGTCTTCATCACTAGTGCGATCAACAGTTATGGGTTTTTCAGAAACGTCCACAACATCCTCAGTTATTTCAGGAATACTTTGTTTGCGAAAAAGTCCAAACGATAGAATACTGCTACTTCTCTTTGGCGGCTTAAGGTCGGCGGCATCTACCGTCGTAGCAGACGAGATAGACTTGTTATCCCAGTGACTCCAAGCCATCAAAATCAATTAAGCATAAATAGATGAATAAAAGACTTGAAAAAAATATTAACAAAGGTAAAGGGGAGGTAAAAATAACAGACGATGACCAAGATTAATGCCAATAATACCAAGAGCAACAAAGCCGATCCGGGGAAACGAGTGAAGGCCCAGATATATTGATAAAACGAAAGATTTCAGGCCAATAGAAAATAGTACAGATGGCCTATGGCCATTTAATAAAAGGGTAGTTTCACTTTTCAATACAATAACTTAGGATATCGAAAAATCCGAAACTATGGTATTGTATGCTTCCTTGTTCCTACTGTACAATAACACTTGAAAGGGTACCAAAAGCAGATGATAGTCAAAGGAAAATAAATCCAGTAAAGCTCCGCTATAAATTCGGTCCCTTAAATTACTAAAGTTGTTTCCAAATTATTCCTGACGGAAAAAATGGGTATTGGGGGTCGGCGGCGGGCTGGCTGGTTACAACTGCAGCAAAGAGATCTGCATCAAAATGCGACAACCAAAGTAGCAAGTGAGGGACCATAAAACGAAAGCTTCAATAAAGAACTAACGAATGGAAGGTTTTTCTTTAATAGGACAAACTACCTAAAGGGCAAGAATCGGACAATAGGGAAATGTAAACAAAGAGTTAAAACAAGAAATGCGCTCAATGATGGGCTTGATATTGTTACTATAATTAAAGTTGAACAAATGGTTTAGTTTTCATCTATTTAACTCAATAAAAAAGCCATGGGCTGACGGGTATATAGGGGGGAAAGTTTATGGAAAAAAGGGGGGATAATTAATACGACCAATGCCGATAAAAAGTTCCTTGATTATTTATAGTAATTGTACAACTCCAGGGGTCTTTTTAATCAATCGTTTATTGGCCTGTTGCGAAGTTTGTGTCAATTTTGTCCACATGTGTTCGGCACGGCTTCAGCAACATGAAACTCAAGCCTGGGTTGGATCGGAACAAAGAATAGCCGAGTTTGAGGTATTAATTTCATTGGAGGATGGGAGTTTTCATTTGAGTCAATTTACGTTGTAAATTTTCCTTCTAAACAAAATATTTCTATTCTTCTGTTGAAATGTCCACTGATTGATAAATTTTTTATATAAATCTTCCGGTACATTATGATAACAGCCTTATCAATAACAAACAAGTCAAGCAAAAGGCTAAATATAAGCAATGTTTTAGATTCACATAAAGCCATGATATTTTTTAATATAATATATAATATAATTTTCAATATAAAACTCAATAATAATAATAATAATAATTTCTAATTCATATCACCCTTTATTTCCTATCATAATTCAAGGCGTCCATCATTTAGTTTGAAATGGCTGGATAGTATCAACCCACTTTGTCATGTACGGCAAAAGAAAAGCTGCCGCCTTACAAGATGTAATAATTATGTAATTCCATTCACAATAGCAACGCTGAATAAAAACCGCCTTATACCAAATCAGGTGTTGTCAATGTATGTGGCTGGTAGTCATTAGTCAAAGATTTGGACCCTTAAATTGGTGATGGCTGGGCTCAACACATGCATTTGCAGCATGGAAGTTATACACGCAGAATCCACGTTGCTTAATGCATAAGATTTTTATTGTACGCAGGTTCACACAAGGTGGACCGTTTCATAATGCAGTTTATTCCCTCTTATTACCAAGTGGTGTTGAATATATATCTTGTACCTTGATTTGTGGGGAAAATCGTTAGCTTTTAACATTAAAGTTAGCTATCTAAGACAAACTTATCAAAGAGCTAAAACAATCTACCCAGCCTCACTATAATAAACTAATTCGGAATATAACATACAAACAAGGCAATAAATGCCTAAAAAGCGCAAGCAACCTTTAATTAGCAAATTGAATAAAAAAAGAAACTCACCAGCCTTTGCTTCGCCCTGTACATCACGATCGCCAAAACTGTGCGTTCCCAATGCATTATAATGCAACTAACCGTGAACCTATTAAAACCAATGAACAATCAACATAAATAATTAGAAAAATCCCAGATCTTATTATAGAATTTAATATAAACCGAGCATTCATTTTATCCATAATTTTGCGGCCTTTTGCGCCATTATTTACCCTGGCTATTCTTCCTTCCCCATACTCTTTCGTCATTTTTTACGGCCTTCGTCAGCCCCGCCACCTCCCTCTTTTGCATAAACAGCCACGATCATTTCTCAATAAAGCTAATTTTGCTGCAGAAGAACACTGAGAACTAACCAGCCATTTCCCAAAATGTCTACAGCTTGCAGCATATATAAGAAGACTCTTCTCGGTCTTTTCGGCCCGTCGTCTTTGTATACTTAATCTTTGATATTCTGTTGAGTCAATCAACTGTCTAATATCTTGTGTTATTTATCTTTTTAAGGACATTCTCCGAACCTTTATTAGGCCTTGGACATTTTTTCAATATTAATCATGACTAAGATTTTTAATGCTGCTGCCCTTTTAGCAGCAGTTTTTGTCGCCAAAGTAAAGGCTGATACTGTATTCCATACTTATGTTGTTACAGTTACTGGTGACGATTGTACTCCACAATCTACTTATCCTATCGTCAACATAGATGGCTCTTCTTCAACCAGCACTCCTAGTAGCTCTTTGGATATTTGGTCTATTATTGACATTACTAGTACTAGAACCGCTAATCCTCAGACTATAGCTGCTACAGTTACTCCTGAAAGTACTTTGAGTCAAACTCAGACTCAGATTATTACCAGTAAAGTTGTTAGTGGTGGTTCTACTGTCAATGAGACCTTAACGCCGTCAGCCACCACTACATTGACTCTCGATGAACTAACCACCACTTTGACATCTACATCTACAATCTATGTTTATCTGACAAGCACCAATCTTTTGCAGCCTCAAACCTTGACTAGGACTGTCACTCCTACTTCGACAATCAATGAATGGCAGACTTCGACTCAGACTATCAGTGCCAACGGAACTGTTAGTACCGACACCATTGTGTTTAATCCTAGCACTACTTTAACTACTACTTTCTTAAACTCTACAGTTGCTACACCAACCTCGGCTCTGTATGGTAACAGCAGTAGTAGTGTTGTTGTTGAGCCTTCAACTACCTCAAGCGTAGCCAATGCTACGAGTAGTGGCCTTGTTTCAAACAGTAGTGCTACTAGTGAAGTTTTTGCTGTTTCATCGCCTGCTGTTAATTCTACTTCGACTGTCCCGACCAGTTCCGAATCTACTACTGCTATCTCTACTGGATCTAACTCTACTGCGGCTATCTCAACCGGATCTGCTTCAAATACTAGCAGTGCTATCTCGACACCTCCTGCTAGCTCGACTGGATCTAATTCTACAACTGCTATCTCGACACCTTCTGCTTCTACTGAATCTAATTCTACCACTGCTATCTCTACTACTGCAGTCTCTAGTAGTGCAATCTCTAGCAGTGCAATCTCTAGCAGTGCACCCAATACTACCTCGACGGCACCAAGTAGTACAATTATCGCTTTGGTATCAAGCCCTGTCAGCAGTGCCAGTAATACGAGCAGCTCTGCAGTTTCTACTTCATCCAGTGGTGTGATTTTCGACCTTAGTACTACGGCATCGTCGTCGGTGATCAGCACGGCTGCATCAGCAAGCTCGGCACCAACAACGCCAACCGTTAGTTCATCTACTGCATCCAGTACAAGTTCGTCAAACAGCACATCAGCATTATTGACCAGTCAAAGTTCTTCGCTAATCAGCAGTATAATAGCGTCTAGTACTTCCAACAGTACCAGCAGCAGTATTCCTAGCAGTAGTGCATTGTTTTCATCATCGTCATATTTGAACGTTACGGCCTCATGAACAGATTGAAGTGAAGATAAACAACAATGCATTAATACCTTTTACAGAACTTGTATATCTAAATACGAAGTAATATCTCTTTACATTTTTTAACGTTAATAGAAAAAGAAGAATTGTTTTTAACTTGATGATATTTTTTGCCGTATCAATGCCAACCGACGCCTTTGCGATGGACTCCAATTTTGTTCCAAGAAGAGCCTTTTGCATGATAATACAAAATAATACAAAGATCTAAGCCCCCCCAAAAGAATATTATTTATAGTTTTATGCACAAATAAATTAAATGTGCCCTTTACAAATTCCCATTTCACTCAAATATCCGCACCTCAATCGGCTTTTTTTTTCAGGGGCCTATGCTTGAGAAAAGGGTTTCTTGTCGAGGAGACCAAACCCCTTTCCAAAATTTGTCACTACTCCGCAATAAAACATATCTGCACCATATCACAATTCTACAGTGGTTGTTGCAAGGAAGATCTAAAAAAAGAAGTGGTCAATATTTTGTTTATTTTAGTTCGCAATAAGTACCAGATTAGTTTAAGACACTGTTGAAAGTTGATCTGTTGGTTTTTTTTTAAGACCAAAGACAGTTGATTGATTCGTCATTTTCAACAAACTAATCTGAACTATATAAGGGTATTTTTGCGGATCTAAAATCTCATATATATAAATAGCTTAGTATTGCTTTTTTTTTCTCTTACCATTCATCTCTCTAGTATACATGTCATCTCCTCCAGTGACGTTGCAGATATCCAAACGGAAAAACCTGCATATTTCCAACACTGGAGGCTATAATGACAGTCAGAGTACTTGGCTGGTTAAAAGTAGCCGAGAACGTAAAGATTTCAGGTATGTTATAGATTTGTTCTGGATTGTCATGGAAAAAAAGAACCAATTCTAACCTTTTTTTTTTAGGATCACTGATGACGAAACTTCGGGATTCGATGAACCTGAAATGCCTTGGAAAGGCTCGAATTTCGATCAAAGATGGTATCATGCGCGAAATTCAAGGGATTTCTCTTCTGACATTGAAGAAGCAGATAATCATTCTACCAAAGAACATCAAGCTCTTCCACATCTTCCAGAGTCTATCATAACGACATCATCGACTACCAAACAATCGGCACCTACTCTGGAAAGGTTACCCCAGTCTTCACAGAAGAAATCTCCTTCGATGGGCGTTGACACTAGGGTGGAGGAATCTGAAACACCAAACACACCTCAGGTGGCTCAACATGAAACTAGACACGAACCGAGCACTCCAAACACCGGGTCAGCCAAAACAGGGCCCGTTCTAAAGCGAATCATGGATAGTCCTGTGTCGCGATTCTCGTCCACTTCTCCAGGCGCTGCCAATGGCGCTTCTCGTCAAAGTAGCTTCTCATCTTCGGCTGTTGTGGCATCTCCTGCGGCCTCACCAGAGCCCAAGGTTAAATCAACAAGAGACAAGGCCTCGACATTGAAAAAATTCATGCGATTGGGTTCCAATGGTTCTGGAGGTATCAAAAACGCGTTTGCGAAGTCAAAGGACCTTGTTTCGTCGCGTAAATCTTCGGCTACTGTACCCGTTGTTACGAGCGATTCCATTTCTCTTCCAATCAACACCGAAACAACGTCAGAGACAGCTGTTTATTCGCCAATTAGAAGTAGTTCGACCAATAAAAAGGCTCCACTGCTTCCTGCTTTGGATATAGATTTGTCTGAGCCCGTTGGACAGTCTACCGGCACTAGTACTACAACTTCATCATTCCATGACATTCTAGACGAATATTTAGCAGATGAGGCTGAAGTTGCAGATAGTGATGATGGTTCAGTTGTATCAGACGATGAAGAAAATGGACTCAATGTGCCAAAAACCAGACAGAGATCTGGCACTGGAACCTCAATTGAAGGTCAACGAGTCCCATCCAATGCTACCGTTCATATGTTGAATAGCAGAGAAGATGCTGAAGAGATTAAGCAAAAGGAGAAATTGAGGAAATTGGACGAGGATTTGAATGCATATCAGAAGGAAATTAACGGATGGGAACGTCAGTTGGCTGAATTAGAGCCCAGTTTAGATACAGCTGAACTTTACAAGCGTACCAAGGAGGAGCGTGAGGCTCTGAGGAAAACATATACGGAGATCAAGGAAGAAATCGCAGCCTTGGAAAAGAAGAAACATGAAGTGGGCATTTTATATTCTCTGGCTTGGAAAAAAAGAAAGGAAAGTGGAGGAACAGATTTCTGGGTTCGAAATCATTAACATGATTGCAAAATGTTGTTTTATTTAATATCAGATATGTCAAAATGTGCTAGTGATTGGTGTTATTTAAGCTCAAATGCCACAATATATGCTGTTTAGCACGAGTGAGCTTGAGTACGACACAAAACTCCTCGATCAGAATAAAGATTACTCATATCTACCTTCGAGCCCTTACCAGTACGGGCATCGTATATATGACAGCCAAACTTGGATGCATACGGAGGGGTATACAAATGGAGAGATACTGCCACTTCGTTTGGATCTGGATTGACCATGCGATGCAGTCCCAGGTTATCGCTCATATATGAGACTTGGCCAGCACTGAACCTGGTCGTTTGAGTTTCTTCCAATTCTTCATTTTCTCCAGCCTGTGGAAAATTGTATCGGACTTCATCAAGAGTACCTTTAAGCATTTTGACTATGCAATGGGCATTGGCATGGTCATGGATCATTGAACCTTTGCCAGGGTTCCAAACCAGTATCAAGAGATTGGCCTTATGATTGATGTCATCAACACCGTTTCTCGTATAATTTCGACTGGGATCAGACAATGCATACTTGGACCATTCATGCTGCCTGCTTTGATCATACTCCCTCATTCTTTCCATGAGAGATTCTACATTGACGTCCGCTGAGTCCAGACCCGAGCTGGGGCCTAAAATATGCTTGATGTCATCAATTAGATCATCAAATGGTGTAATTGTAGAGGTTTCCAGAGCAAATGCCGGTTTAGAAGGAACAACTGAGAATTGATGCTCGATTGACGAAAGTTTTGAGTCAATGTCGATGAGCGGAGCCATTTATTACTGTATTGAGAAAAAAAGTCACGTGTGATGGTGCAATTCAGCGTGACTTTGGGTAGCGAAAACCTGCTTCTTTTATAATTTGAGGATACTGCCGGGTAACGGTTCCACAACCCACAAACTTAACCGGCAAGGGTTCAACTTAACTGGGGAGTCATTTACCCGAAAGAGCTAGTAAATTCTTTTGGATGTAAAATAATGCAGGCAAATCGTGTAAATATGATGAATCTACAGATTTATTTTATTGGAACTTGATGGAATGGTTTTTAATGTCTTGTGAGCTTATTCGATGTACCTTGTTATATGACTCGATCATACAATGACGTGGTTCAGATGCCTCTAAAAAACAGAAAAAAAAAAAAAAATACTTTGATCGGGGATTCTTAAATTACAAATAATCCAATATTGTTTATATGCTCTAAAATATTGAAAAATATTCTTTTTGAACGTCAAATGCTTCGGCCCACTGTTTTTCCCCGAGTCATGTGACCTGGGATCAATTATACATACAGTGTGGCCAATCTAGCTTTCTTTCCATAACTTCTGCAATGGGATCGTTACTTTCACTGGGTGATGATATTCTAATCGATGGTATTATACCATATTTGGGTCTTAGTGATATTCTTAATTTGAGTTGTAGCTGTAAGTACCTAAACCAAGTTGCTAATGCTCCTTCGGTATGGTACTCTCTATATATCCGTCTCTTCAAAACGCCCCCCGTATATCAAAGTACAGAGACATCCGCTGGATCAATTCCGTATAAAAGTATATTCCGTCAACGTTTGAGTGCTAAATTGTACACTTGGGGAGAGGCAAGCAATGGTAGACTTGGGTACTCTCAGTCGGAGATCACTGCTGAAGAACAGGCTGGATCCATTCCTACGGCATGTGGGATACCGAAAGTCGTTGAAAACGCTTCAAATGTTCACGTCTTGCAGGTAGCTGGATCTGGGTTTGCTTTTGCTGTATTATCTATTGAGGGCCATTTATATGGAATTGGCGACGTTAATTCTCATACCGGAGTAGTTGCTCTACCTTTTCGGGCTGTCAGAAGGGATGATAATGATCATGTGCAAGCTCCGCCTAATGCAGGAGGCGTCCAGTTGGTTATTTCTGCTCCGAGAGTGGGCGGAGCTCCTCGTGGTATGCTTGGCCCGGCTCCAAACACCATTCGTCCTTTGACATTGTCGGATAAAGTGAAACTGAAGAAACTGACCACGACTACTAGCGAGGTCGATAAAGCTGACACACTCTTTAGTCGTGTTTCTGGAGGTCGTACTCGAATTTTGGCATTAGACAGGTCTTCAACACAGTTGTACGTTTGGGATCGCTCATTTGGAGCTCCTGGAACATTACTTGAGTTTGCATACAATGAAGGGAAATCTCAACATGAAAAGATAAAGAGCTTTTCTTCGGGCTGGAATATTTCGGCGGCTGTGGTGGAGAATATTGGAGTTATCGTGTTCGGTGAATCAGTCTACCAACACTCATCACTAGATGAGACCTCTCCAGTTACAGTTGACTATCAAACGGTTCCTAATACAAATAAGGCAACCGGAAGTACAGAAGAAATTAGAGATATAGCAGCTGGTGAAAACTTCGTTGTCATGGCCACTGGTGGTGGCGAGCTACTTTTGGAAAAAATTAGAAATTCATCTCCTTTAGAAGAGCCAGAAGCCTTACATGCATTCAACCATTATTTGGAAAATTTGGCCGACCGGACAGCACGACCAGTTTTCACCAAAGTTTTTGCCGGGTTCCGACATTTCGCTGCAATATCTGACCAAGGCGACGTGCTTTTTGGTTCGTGCGACGACCCGACTCAAATTACGCTTCATCCCGAGCTTCAGGGCTTTAATAACGTCACTGATCTTTCAATTGGAGACCATCATTTTCTTGCTCTTACCTCATCAGGTAAAGTTCTTTCCTGGGGATTTGATATTGGCCGACATGGAGTCTTTGGTCTTGGCAAGTACGTTGAATCTCAAAATACTGTCAAGTTGACAAATGCACCCGATGATACTAGGTATGAAGGTCCTAATGAGCGGAACTGCCGTGTTTTTCATCCTACTGCAATTCCTTTAGATGGAACAGCTTTGGCTATTGGTGCAGGTGGACAGCACTCTGCTGCAATTGTCTCGTCATTATCTCTTTAATTATATTATAAAATATTGTGCTCTTCGCAAGAGGGCCGAAATCCTTGGTTTATGCTATTGATGAGCCAACTCTTATGAAAGCTTTTGTCTCAGCCATATGTCTCACTTGATTATCGGGCCGAATTCACCAAAAAAAATAAGCTTTAGATGGCCCCACATGATGCGCAGCGAAGCTGTGTGTACCTCTTTGTGGCATGATAACGGCAAGGGTAAAAACTATCAGAAATCCCGCTAGATGGTTACCTTGCAACTTGACTGGAAAGCCCTCAATATGTCAGAACAGGCCACGAAGATAGTTTTTGAGCTGAAATACCGGGTTTAGTGGCATATGCGACGGTTATGGCGCAGCATGGCTGGGCTACTCAAAAGAAACATGGCTAAGCAACATAAGACATCTATTCTAACTGAGTATGTTTATTAATATTGCACATGGCACAATGGAATTCTTTATATAAACTCCATATTATATATATGATAAATAAGTATTATCTGCAGATATTCATTTCACTGGAGTCGACGCGCCTGTCGGCTTCAAAGCTTCTCGTACTTTGGCGATAAAAGTATCTTCGTCTCCGACATTAAGCTGTTTTGAAGTCCAACCAAGTCGGCTCAAAATCTCGGCTCGTCCGACATAAAGATGAGGCTCCAGTGTCATGACTATTCCAAGTGCTACTCGTAAGAGGATTCCATCGCCCTCAAATATTAAAATATCCCATACTCGCAACACTGTGTCTAACTGCAGGTTTCTAGTGAAAAGATCGGCTAACATTGGTTCAATGAAATTAATAGGGGAGAGCTTGACTCTGTGAAAATGACGTGACAATTGCGGTACCTTATTATCAATAATCCTCAGAAACGATCCGCAATATGATTCTAAAGTTGGTTCATCATGATTAAATAAAGCAGAAAGCAATGGGCAACTAGTAGGATCTGCCAGAAGATTAACCAATGCAACAAAGGTGTTGAATGGCGATAAATTAAGCAGGAATAGTGCTGCCACAAGATCCACTCCTCGCTTATAGCCCAATTGCGCGCCATCATAAGCAGTGAATGCTAGTAAAACATCAACCAGATCTTTATGCAGTGGCCCGCATTTACTTCCAAATATTTGAAGGTCTGGAAAGACGTGGTTGTCAACATTCGTTGCGATTGTATGCAGATACTTTTGTCGGTCTGCTCGTCCCAGACATGCCTTGTATGTATCTTGCGTGACATTCAGCTTGTTACCAATTCTCTTTTTCCAAACAACAGATCGATACTTGGCAGGAACTCCTCGCCACCACATCTCACGAAGACCGGAATAGTTCTGATCCAGTTTCTGAAGTGCAGCATCAGAATCAACAAAAGTAGCACGCCATTGCAACTCATCTTGGGCAAGTTGCTTCGCACGCCTTTCACGTTCAGCATTCTTCTCGCCAGTCTTCTTCTGCTCACTCCTTGCAGTGAACTCCAAAAGTTTTTGAAATTCCTGCAAATGTTTTTGCTCTTCTTTCGGAGACTTTGGAGGCAAACCTCCAGGTCTTGAAACAAAAGAATCACTTGAAGAAGAACGAGAAATAGCCGCAGTGCTAGTAGAGCTGCGGAGCTTCTCAGCGCGCTTATCTTGGAGTTGCTGCAATCTCTCCGTTAAAAATGAATCATCACTGATTCGATCCATCGATTGAATGCGCTCTCCAGATTCGCCTTCATCAATAGGAGCCAACTCTGGTGTCTTTGACGTAGATGTGGATTTACGAGAAGAATGAGAAGATCTTCTAGGAACACGCGTATTAGGCGGGGTAGAGTGAGTTTGAGGAGCAGGATGTGGTTTTCGCTGCAATGCCGGTGATAATGGTACATTAAACATCCAGGTGTCATCGGGAAGAATATAATCGTCGCTATCTTCCATATCATAACGCATCTCAAGTTCATCCGTACTGAGACGCCTCGAAGTAGTAGAAGATCTTCTAAGTTTATTCATTGGCGGAGGTCCAACAGAGGGTGAGTCACTCGCGTTGGAAGACTTGAAGTGCGGTTCCATCCGAGGTAACTGATTAGTGCTTAGAGCTTTTCTAAGTAAAGGAGCACCTTTTGGAGGAGGGCGCCTCGAAAGCATTGGAGCGCTCATACGGGCAGCTTTCTGAGCGTATCCTGCCAACTGGCCATTGGTCGTGTTGATTGCATCGGCGGAGGCTCTTCTAGCCACTCTTGAAGATTTCGGTTGCTGACCCAAAGGAGAAATAGGAGAGATGGCAAAAGACTGGCCTTGAGGCGTGATTGGAGAGCTTCCATTGCTTCCAGGGCCATTTTTGGTCTTGAGAGAACGGATTGCGTACGTGCTTAAACGTGGACGGATGTCGTCTTTATCATTAGCAGTAGGCGATCCAAGATAAGTATGATCATCATCGGAACTTTCCTCCTTCAATACACTGGTCTGCACAGTATTTTGGGTATTATTATTAGTACTGTTGTCAACATCAGAAGGCACGGTACTACTGACGGAAGAGGAAGAATCTCGGAATGAAGACTTGACCGAAGAAGAATCGGAGAAAAAATTACTAGGACCAGACGTGGTAGAAGCTCTAGAATGATCATGCAGAGAAATATCCTCGAAATCAGCAACGATTGAGCTAATTGTAGCAGCATGTTTGGTCGCAACACCTTCTGATAGGGAGGCAGAGGACACCATTATGAATTAAGAGCGAATGAAGCAGCGGGAGGGGGATGTAATCTAATGAGATGGATAGCAAATTAATGAAGCAAAAAAGAATAAAAAACGAAAGAAAAATGAAAAGCAGCAGAGGCCAAAATGCAAGGCCCTTTTCCAAGTGATTCAAGCAATGCCCGTATGTGGTTTTTGGGAGAAAATATTCCTGGTTTGTTTTTTTTTTGTTTTTTTGTTTTTCTTTTTGGTTTTTGTTGTTGATGAATTTAATGAGGTTCAAATTCGGGAGGACAAAAGGCAAAAAAAATAACGGAATGGACGTGACCAATCAAAACAAGGTTTAAAGAGCAAAAATAGGTTATCAGTTAGATTTATTGACTTTACCCGAACGTTCCGAAAATGGTGAGATTTACAAAAGCAATAGTCTGCTAGTTGTCACCACATGTCAAAATACGGAAGATCGTCGGTTTCTATAAGGGGAAAATATGTCATTCCCGCAAAAAGAAACCATTGGGTGGTATTTACTGAGATGAATGTTACATGACTTATCTCGTATACAAACAATATCGTACATATATTTAATATCATATATTTTTCCATTTGTTATTTACATTTAGGGATCTCGTTTTAAAACGCGTTTTTCTCTCCTCCCTTGTCTATGTACATTTGGGCGCTCAACATGAATGAAGCGTTGCGTTGCTCTTTTGTCGATCACTTGGTGGAACATTTTGACTAATCCGGTAATCAAGCTGCGCACAAGGCTCTAAAAACGACCAAACTTTGTCCAAATTAGCCACATCGTTTATTTAGACTATGCAGGGCCAAAACTAAAAATATACCTGTCCCTGACCTTGCAGTCTATTTGGTGTCTTTATCGTCCTTGGCAGCGGCGTCATTCTGGTCATGGTGCACCAGCTTATTAAAAAGATTCTTCAGAAACCCCGGATGATTATCTGAATCCGTGCTATTGCTGTTGTGGTTGCTCGGATTATTGCCATTGTTGCCAAAATCCATTGTTCTACGGGCGTTTTTGTCTTTGTAAGAGTCAGCCAATGCTTCCAACAAAGCCGTTTGTGTGCTATTTGTAGCACGAGGGATTTTAACGTCAAAATTCACTCTGAGATCTCCATACATCCCTTTTCGATTAAGTACCTGTAACCCCTGATCGTGAATGGTGATGGTAGATCCTGCTTGAGTTCCGGCCGGAACATTTAGTTGAATACTTCGACCACCTAAAGTAGGAACTTCGATTTTCCCTCCTAATGCAGCGGTAGTGAATGCCACATTAGCTTTGTATAGAAGATCCGATTTCTGTCGTGTAAATACCGCGTGGGGTTTAACTCTAACTCGAACAAATAAGTCTCCCTTGGAAATTCGCACATTAGCAGCTGTAAGCACTGGTGGAGAGTCTCCTTCACCAGCTATACGTAATCTCATTCCATCAGAAATACCCGCCGGAATATCTACTGTAGTAGTTCGTTTACTTTGTACGACTCCTTTGGCATGACATGTTCCACATTGTGATGAATGCGGTATAGATACACCAGTTCCTTCGCATGTAGCACAAGTAGTAGCCATTTGAAAACCTCCTTGCATCATATGAATAGTTGATCCTGTACCTCCACAACTTGTGCATGTTTGTTTACTGTGGCCCTTTTTCAAACCGCTTCCATGACAATCTCCGCATTGATCCAAGGTGGTATATTCTACAGTCTGAGCTTTGCCAGTGCCCGCTTCTTCCAAAGTGATATGAGTGACAACTTCTACGTCATCACCCTTATAATGCATGATTCCAGCTGATCGACTACCTTGACCACCTCTTCCTTCACCGAATTCCGATCCAAAATTGAAGAGATCTTCAAATCGAAACGTGCCACCAGAAGCAGCACCGCCAAAGTTGAATCCAGCGAAGTTACCAAAAGGATTGAAGGGACCTCCACCCGGCTGACCCTGAGGACCACCTGCAGAACCTCCTTCGAATGCAGCGGCGCCAAATTGATCGTATTGACGACGTTTTTCCTCATCGCTCAATACTTCATATGACTGCTGAATATCTTGAAATCTCTTATCAGCACCAGCCTCCTTATTAACATCGGGATGATATTTCTTAGCTAACTGATAATACGCTTTCTTGATATCTTTAGCAGAGGCATTTTTATCTACGCCCAGGGCTTGATATGGGTCTTTAAGATTGACAGTTCTACTGGTATGAAACTGCTTATGATTTGCGGAAAACGAACCAGGAAGAACCCTAGGCCGCCGAGAATGACTAAATAAATTACGCAAGGCTCTAGATCGCGCTAACATAGGCGTAAAGTTCTATAAAGGTGATTGCCTGTGTTTATATGCCTAATAAATTTTGTGAATGATGAAAGATGTTTTTCCAGATTTTTCTGTATCTGGTAGGGTAATTTAACTTTTCAGGGCCAAACCGGCAAAAAAGGCAAGATAAGGTGCACTAAACGGGATTATTTGTCATTTTTATTTCATAAATTGAGTTAAATATCATTATTTAATTGACTGATGGTATAAATATTCAATTTAGAGCCAGTTTGAGCCAGTTTTTGGTCTCAATTTTGCCCTATAAAAGATCCCAAAATTCTTTTCATTTCAGCTACGGCCATATCCAGATGAAAATAAGACTTCCCGTCCGATCAGTCCTATTCAAGCATCTGAGAGCCTTACTCAGTACTATAGTGGGTGACCATATGGGAACAGAAGGTGCTGTAGTTTTTATTTTTTTTTTCTTTATCCAATTTTTTTTTTAAATATATTAAATTCAAAAATACATTAATTCATAAATTAAATAAATATCATGCTGGAATTCCTTCATATTCATGCTCAGAATATTTGTTGTACAATCGTTTCCATTTGGCTTGATGATGTCGAAACGGTATACGGTTCCACATGAGATATAAGCCAATGACGCAAAGCAAAAACGACACTGCACATGCAACTGAAAGAAGAGCTACAGCATTACGATCAACACTGTATTCCGGGTTATATGGACAGTTGACAGTGATTCCTCCAGCCACCCAGCATCCCTCTACTGCCAATGAGTTCCAGTTCATCCATACTCGATCTACTCTCGACGATTGCATCTTACTGAGTGCCAATCGTTGCTGTAAAGGAGAAGTAGGAACTCCAAATGTGTAGTCATCTGGACATACTTCTGGCTCAAAGAAACTGATACTTGTTTCCGTAATCAGGTATTCCGAAGTGTTGTTATTGTAGCATAGAAGTGGATAGAGTGTATAGCAGTCCTCAACAATCCAACCAGTAGCATCTAATGATGCACATCTGTATGCAGAAGGACCTCCTTTTTTAGAAACACGATCAGTGTCAGCAATTTGGTTGGGAGCCCAAGACCATATTGAGTTTTCTATTCCATCGGCCAGATCTGCATACGAATCGATTTTAGAACTGATGATTGGCGTATAACCACATGCTTCAGCATGTCTCAGAGAATCATTACTCCATGAAGAAGATATAATATCTGATATATGGCTTGAAGAAGTGCCATTGTTATCGCAATAGTAATCCCCTTCTGAATCAATATTAAGTATACTGTTAGAACTCAACGTTGACGTTTGAGTCATATTCAAGTAAACATATTTCTGTTCACTATTGATATCGTATTGTAACTGAGGTGAAAGTGACACATTACGGGCAAATGCCAAAGATCTTGCACCTAATTCAATGAAATCACTCTCTGTAGGAAGTGTGGGTCGTAACGAGGGTGTTAGAAGCCGTAAACCACCAACATTGGCTATAGATTCGGCAAAAGAACCGGCTTTATACTGTCCACCGTTACCAGAAGGATCTAAAGAATGCAAATTAAACATCATCATGACATAATTAGCCGTAGCATCCATTTCAGACCGCCCATTGTAACCAGCAATCACTGTAGCAATACTTTGAAGAGTGACATTGGTTTCACAGGTGAACGTCTGGTTTGAATTACCAGGCAAATTGTTTAAAACAAGCCCTGGAGTATTAGTCACAAGATTCGGAAATACCCCAGGACATAGCTGCCATTGGCCTTGATAATTATACAGATCAATCTCTATAGCTTGATATCCAAAATCCAAAGCACGGCTCAACCACGTCAAAGCGTCAGTAGTATAACCATCAGCGAATATGGCACTTGATAACTCGACTCCTAAAACAGGTATATCCCTTATACTGTCGTTTTTCGAGACATCTCGTTGTGATAATAGGTTATAGTAGGTTGTGTTTGACAGATAAACACACCGTTCGGCATTAATTTCACAGTCAAATCTCTCCAAAGTATCACATTTGACACATGAATAAAGTATGCTTAGCCACGTTAATACGTATAGAACGTAATTTGTGGTTCGCATGATGCAGTACGAAACCAGCCGTTTGAAGCCCTTCGAATGGTCGAAGGAACAAATTGGGTTCCATCATCATCATTAAACTAATGACAAGTAGAAATGCCAGGAAAGTCGCCATTTACGCTACAATGGCGGCATTTACCCTGAAGTTATTTCTTTCAGTTATAAATACCGTCAAAGATCCTTACATGGACGAGATATTCCATGTTCCTCAAACCATACGGTATTATGAAGGTGATTATCGACACTGGGATTCTAAAATCACCACTCCTCCAGGCTTATATATTCTTGGCTGTTTATATGGGAAATTGGTCAATTGGATAGCTTTATTCTTTGGAGAATCTCCAGAGTTTTTAGCTGTTTTAAGAAGTGTAAATTTGGTTGGAATAGTCGTGGTTATACCTGCCATATTACATTTGCTACTACACTCTGATTTCACCATTTTCACTATGCCGTTGATTGCATTTTATGCAAATTTATACTATACAGATGTCTGGTCTACGGTTTTTGTGCTTTTATCTTTAGGACTGGCAAGAAACAATCGTCCTATAGCTGCTGCTCTGTCGTCAGCTATATCAATCTGGTTCAGACAAACCAATATCATATGGGCTGGCCTCATATGTTTTGATTCTCTTGATACCGGAGAAATCAGAAGTACCTTTACCAATTTGTATAACAAGTTGTCTCTGACATTAGGCTTTGGATCTGTAGCTGTTGGCTTTGCAGTCTTTCTCAAATGGAACCAGGGAATAACTCTTGGAGACAAATCCAATCATGAAACTTCGGTCAATTTTGCTCAGATATTCTATTTGAGTTTATTTTACGTGTTTCTCTCCTGGCCATTATGGTTAAGTCCTGGCTATTTAAAGTCATATGTTAGGTTCGCTACTGGCCAATTATTCAGCACAATACTACAAATCGTGGCTATCGCCATGATTATTAAAATTTCTGTTCAAGCACATCCTTTTATATTGGCCGATAATCGTCATTATACCTTCTATATATGGAGAAGAATCATAGATCCTTCTTGGAGCTCATATGCCAAGTTCTTCATAGCTCCCATATATCATTTTGGCATTTGGAGCTTTGTTTCTTCATCTTACCGATCGCGGACTTCGGACATATCTTTTATTGCCTTTTTATTCTCTATTATATTAACTTTAGTACCGAGTCCATTACTGGAACCTCGTTACTACATAATACCATATATTTGGTGGAGAATAACCTCTCGTCCAAAACCCAATTTGCTTCGTGTCTTATTGGAATCTGCATGGTACCTCACAATCAATGGAATCACGGTATGGATATTTGTAAATAAGCCTTTTATTGGACCTGATGGTGAAGTGGCCAGGTTCATGTGGTGAATAAAACAGAAAACCCCAAACTATACATACATGCATTAGGCATTCTCGATACTAATGTAAATAATAAAACACTTTCAAAGCGGGTTATATAGCAACATCAGCAAGCTCCTCTTTGGCTTCATTTAAAACCGCAGCTGGCTGTAGTGTTTCACCGCTATCTTTAGCATTCGATTCAGGATCAGTTAGCTTCTTGCCCGTATCGTCATCGCCCTGTGAACCTTCCGTACCACTTTCTAACGACGAACTCGACACTTTTGGCGATGCCAATGACAGTTTTTCCACCGACCTCGACAGATTTGATGAAGAATGCACAGGACTCACTAGCCTACTACTTGGAGATGAGCCAATCTTACCGCTATTAGGAGTACCTGGACGCGATGTTTTGATGCCATTTTCAACCTTTCTAGCAGAAGCAGCAGCAGACAAGTGAGGCAGAGGAGGACCAGGCAACTTTGGACTTGGAGAATTACCCTTAGGACGTCTTGGAGGTCTATATTTCTGATCAATCTTCGATCTCAAAGCATGAACATATCGAAGTGGCCGTCCTTGCTGTGTGCACAAATAAAACTCAGCCTCTTCAAGATCTTCTTTGACATAGTAGTTACAAGTCTCCAAGTCATCTGCAAAAGACGCCAAAAATGCAGCCCACGAAGGAGCAATCACATACTTACGATCAAATTCACGACCAAAGAGAATCACCTGACCCCATTTACCTTTGGGACCAGGAGCTAAATCGACAGCAATGTTATTTCCTTCGTTATCCTTGGCCAGGGGAATCCAACCAGGATGGGCATACACCTTTTGGGTAGTGCCTTCCGGCAAGCAGTCTTGACGGTCCAGCCATGATGTGGGCTTGGGAGCATGTGCAGCAGATGCAGAAGTGCTTTGATCAGGGGTTGCGTTATTTGCTTTAGCAGCCTTGAGCTGGGCATTGACACGAATAGCAGCATTCTTCCAGACTTCCCATTCAGTAGCAATCTCATCGAGACCGAGGAAATAAATACCAAAGAAAAGACCGGCAGGACGACCGCCTTCTTCTTGGCCGTCATGAATCATGTATGAGTCGCGTACATCAATGGGCAATGTACAGTCCAAGTCTGACTCCAACTCATTCAAATCAGCTGCAGTAGCAGGTTCATTCATGCACTCGTAAAGTTCGGGGAAATTTGAGTCTAACCATCGCTCGATTCTTTTCCATGATACACTTAGGGCGGGAGGAGGGGCACCGTTTCCGTTATAATCCTGTAAAGCAATGCCACCGTTTCCAACCTGATTTGAACGCAAACCCGGGGTATATTGGATTCTACTAGAAGTCGAGGAACGTCTACTTTCACTAGAATTGGCTCTAGAAGAATCAGCCAAACGATCAGATGAAACAGAAGGCTGACTATACACCACGCCTACCGAGGCAAAGCCATCATCGGCGTCTTCTGAAGAAACCAAGCCCTGAGTACCATTAGCCGTGGATGAACGCGATCCACTGGAAAGAGACGAGTTTTTATATCCGCTTCCGTATGACGCGTATCGGTCATTTGTAGTGACTTCGTGGAAAAACGACTGAACCTGAGATATAAATCTGTCCATAGCAAATCACGCAGTTTAAAACAATAAAAATCCAAAAAGAAAGTTATGAACCTTAGAAAAAGCGACTGTCCTTCTTTTCCTCCAAATTAAGCAATATAATATATATATATATATATTTTTAGCAAGATTTGTTTCGAAAGCCCGTTGACTTTTATTGTTTTAATGCTGCGCTGCGGAGAACCAAATTTGTTGGTTTGAGTGTTTGTTAAAACACGGGAGAAGGCTGCTTTATAAAAAAGGAGGGAGGCCACCAGAGAGGTCAAACGACGCGGATGAAGGGTGGTGGAGAAGAGGAATGAAGGGATGGAATAGATAGAGGAATAAAAGGACTAAATGACCGTTTTTTTTCAATTTTATTATAATTTTAAACTAATTTCATTAATCTCCTTTATTAAAAAAAACTCTATCTAATTTGAGGTTGAAACAAACAGATCCAAGGTCTCGATAGTTATGGGTGGGAAAAAAAAATGCAACCGGGACACGTGGATGGTGGGAAAATTTCAAACATATCTTGCAATATTACTCTTTTTTTAACTTTATGTTAATCTTGTAGATCTTATGGTGATCCAGAAAATCCTTGCTGCTCTTGCTATCCTGTTGTGGTAAAGTCATAATGTTGCTGTAGAAACCCCCTCGGATATACCGACTTCCCATTTGGGAAGTATGTAAATACCCTGATCTTCAAACTACCAACTAAACTATACTATCTTTACAACCATTTGCTAACTTTTAATCAATTTGATCTTTTATTCATCATGGCATCTTTGGATAACACCAGCTCTAATCAACCTCATCATCCTCCTCCAACTGCTAGGCATCTTAGACAGGAATTCTTCAAGTACGTATATGATTCCCCCTGATTTCTACTCAGATGGAACCGCTACTAATATTCTAGAAAATCGTTTGAATCTCCTACTGATAAGATGATTTCTCCTTGCTCAGCAAAGTTGCAATCTCATAAGAATAAGCATATGCTAAAGTAAGTATCTTGTACCCTGAATCTTCATATTCATCTCACTAACAATATAGAACTAAGCCTGTATCATTGAACGACCGATTTCGACCCAAATGGGAGCCTCAATCGGAATGCTAAATTAGAATCTCTTCATCATAGCTTTAACAATTGCAAATACCATCAGGACCCTTGATCCTGGCTTTACTCAACTCATGAACATCACTAAACGCTTTTTTCCATTTCTTATATCGCCTATTGTACCTTTGATCCAGATTTCTCTGACATAATTTGTTCCATCCTCAAGTTCATTCTCCTCAATTCAACTTCTCTTATTTCCCCTTATTTCCTCGAACCTTTCTTTTGAAAAACTTCATAATCCTTTTGGCCTTTCCAATTCGTGGCTCAGGCCCTGAATGATCAAGAAGCGGCTCACTTTCCTCCGACGAGTCTACCGATGTCAAATTCCCCACAGCCGGTGAATCATAACCTTCTGGACTCATAATTGCTACCGGAAGTGCATTATCAGTGGTGAAAACCCCATCGGGCAACTTTGAAATTTCGGGAGGTGAATCTGACATTAATTCAGTGTCGGGATCTTGGCTAGGCATAGGCAGAGTCTTCATCACCTCATCGTCACCGACTGGAACTAAAGTAGCTTTTTCTGAGCTCATAGAAGACACCTCAGTACCAGTAGTAAATGTATCATCACTAGCGTTTGATTCACCAGAATCGTCATCGCCCCAAACATGATCAGCTGGCTCTTCCCGTTGGCTCTCAATATCAGAGCTTCTTTTTTCATCACTAATCATAGATGAGTAAGAAGCGAATTCTTCAAAAAAGCTTTTCTTCACATCTTTAGACGGATTCTGAGATAAAATAGGCTCTTCATCATAAAAATCATTACCTGGCATATTATGAGATTCTTCACGATCATGAGAATTATTATGAGAATTATCATGAACACTGTAATCAATGTCTGGAGCAGAACTTGAAGAATCAGAGTCCGAAGAATCTTCATAGGAGCCCTTAATGTCCAATGTATCTTCATTTAATGAGGCCAAGATATCTTTCATCTTTTGAAGTTTTCTACGATCCCCTCCAATCATATCCCGAAGCTTGCTTCGAGTAGATTTCTTGGGGCGATATATCGGTTCACTTGCAAGAGAAGGCTCCACAGAAGAAGGGGACTCCTGACGGAGTGAAACAGTAGGATCTACCTTGGCAGACCATGAAGAAGACCAAGGCGAAATTAACTGATGAGGAAGCGGTACAGAATTGCTATAGGGAGCACTGGAAGCAGTTGGTCCCAGAGAAAAACCGTAAAATTGCTTTGAGAAGGATGCTTCAAGAGCGGAAGCTGATTTCACGGGGCCATCCAAAGGTGAATCAAATGCAATGTTCAGTGGCTCGCTCATAGTCAGTAAAAATTAAAGTAAACAAGAATATCAAACAGATGCTAAATGACAAGAAGAATAAAGAATATGGTGAATCGAAAAATTCACAGGTTGGTCACCTTTCTTATATATGTTTGTAAGAGAGAGGCAATATTATGGACCAAGAACTGTTGAGTTTATGGGCCCCACGAAACAGTTTGTAACCTGCGCTGAATCGAATATCAAGCTAAACCAGAAATATAAGTTTTTTTAAAAAAGAAGGTTTAACGCGATATCGATTCTGTCATAAGAAAAAATAAGAAGAATCGTGCAAATGCAGAGTTGATTGGTGAAGAGACGTCACCAAATCTATGCAAATTAAACAATCTCAAAAGATAATACACCATGTAAATTTGAAAGTCCGGCAAAAAAATTCATAAGTTCAAAAAGTACCATTATTTTGGCAAAAGTACAGTTTCAATGGCCAAACTATGGTCAATCTGTGGTACTAGGAGTATCAGCAGTTGAACTTTCTGATGGTGAAGAGGTTGCAGTAAGAGTAGTTATGTTAGGCTGGTTGCTTTGGCCACCCATAGACTCGGTTCCAGGAAGATCCGCAGGTTCCAGATGCAAATATTTATACAGAGGGAATCTCCAATGTTTGCCAGGGATCATTTCATTCTGTATCAAAGCTCCAATTAAATATCCCAGAAGAAATTCCACCAAAGCACCTATAGGATGAAACAACACCAGTTGAGCAGCAATCAAATATATGAAAGATTTATCATTGAGGTGGAGTTTTGGCAAAGAATTGGTAGGGGATACCTCGAACCGATACACAATGGCCACCAGATTGTTATAAAGATACAATAAAGCAGCAATAGTAGTTATAGAGCCGGTTGGAATAGTGTTAAAATCCACATAGGGACATAGATTTATGAGATTGAACACAGCCGGAACTACCAATGAAGAGAAGGCAAATACCACCAGAACGAACGACAGGTACTTTCTTGGACCAAAGAAGCGTTCCAAAACCCGCATATTATAGATGAGCATAACACTCAACAAGACTTCTGATTGGTTGACATATATAAGCTGGTTCAATAACAATCTCCACCATTGATGCCAATATATTAGCTGAGGATCCACAGTCAGCTTGAACAGATACTGGGATTCAGCCAAAGAAATAAATATAGGAATAATCAATGAGAAATATACCCAGTACTTTGTCACGGGAGTATCAGCAAACCCAGATACTGTGGATGCAAACATAATGGTAGTTGAGGTTTAATGTTCGGTTGAGGTTCATGCTCTGGCCTTGATGGTCAGGGATTCAGCCGTGCGGTTCAAACGTGGTTATATAAGCATTGAGATATCATCATCCATCAATACTCGTCAACCTGTACCAATAAGATGAGTGAAGAGACGGAAAATTCTTTGAAAAGAGCTGCATTTGACGGGAAATCATTATTGGCAAAAGAAATTTTAAATCAATCCCCACAACTGCTTATACAGAAGGATCAGGATGGAAGAACTCCTTTACATTGGGCAGTTTCCTTAGGAAATACAGAAATAGTCAGTGAAATGCTTAAAGCGGCTAAAGGCATCAAAAAGTTTGATATAGAAGAAGAAGATGAGTCTGGCTGGACCGTTGTGCATATTGCTTCTTCTATAGGAAACTTGGAGATGCTCGAGATGTTTACCAGATTTGATCCCGATTGGAACTGCCAAGCTAGTATGGGTCAAACTCCTTTGCATTTTGCTGTATCAAAGGGCCATATTGATGTCGTGAACTTTCTACTTGAACATGGTGCCAGTGCTAGAACCAAAGATAAGTTGAGTCGTACTGCTCTTCATCGAGCTGCTAGTATTGGATCAATACCGATCATTAAAGCACTTATAGCAGCTAGATGCCCTGTAAATGCTACTGACGGGTCATCTTTAACTGCACTTCATCATGCCATGTTGGAAGGACACGGTGAAGCAGCATGGCAGCTGATAAAAGCTGGAGCTGATGTAGAACAGAAGGATGGGGAGGGCAAAACGGCATTGGAATTGGCAAATAGCGAGCAAGTGAGGAAGTATATAACGAGGCAGTTGGAGAAAGGGGAATAAGTGAGCTACTACAGCTATTATGAGCTGAGAAGCAGGGTAAAAATACGTCGGAGCCGAGTAAATACAAACACCAACATTAAACAGACACTAGTTCATCTTGAATTTGGCCATATATATATGCATTTTACTGCCTTCAGCAATTATACACTTTGAGCAGTTGTATTAACCAAACGTAATAATGAGATTTTTTTCATACTTTTTTTGGGTCTCTCTAGTTCGACTCTCTTCGTAAAAGGTTTTATCCAGCATTAATATTTTATATTTATACCTTGAAACCTCGCGATCTTCTTCGACCTCGAGCACTCTCAAACTTTCGGCCAACCGACTGGAGTCGAGGAGCCTTGTGCTTATGAGGACCAAAGCCAAAGTGTCGTACAGCTTCTCGAGAGTTTCGAGGACCTCGCAACAACAATGTGTTTTCACCCTTAGGAGCTCGTCGAGCAAGCTGATCGAGAGTGATAGTTTCTCCACCAGCCTTGAGAATCTTAGCCTTTGCACCAGCAGTGAATCGTAAAGCGGCAACGGTAACCTTGGGGAATTCAAAGATTCGGTTATCGTCAGTCACAGTTCCAACGACAACAATGGTCTTTTCAGAGGCACCCTTCTGAGCATTAGCTCGGGCAATTCTAGAGACAGACACAGGAGGTCTGTTGATTTTAGACAGAAACAATTGCTTAAGAATAACCTTGTTGAAAGAAGCATCGGTTCGTCGAGCCAAAAATCGGTACAACTTAACCAACAGCTTCAAATATACATTATCGGACTTAGGAGCAGTTCTCGCACTCTTTCGAGAGTGAGGCTTCTTATAATGTTCGATACCCATTTGTGTGGTTGATGATGGATGGAGAGGTGGAAAAAAAGTAGAGTGGGTGTAATGAAATTGAGTGGGAATCGAGTTAGGGCAAAGCCCTAGTTGGTCCACCCCAAAAGTTCCAAAGGCCCAAATTCAGTACGTAGATCGATCATCCATACAAAATGGCTGAAACACCACAAACCACGGAATTCAATGCCCGAGGAATTCCAAATGCTCCATTTGTAGAAAATGTAGAAGAATATGTCGGTCGGCAGGAAAACGCCGCTAAAGTTCTTGGAGGATTCCAGGATATGATGCAGAAGTACAAGTATATGGAACTAAGCACATTGAATCGAATCAATGGATTAAATGAAAAGATTCCAGACATTGAAAAGAGTTTAAGAATGGTGGAATATCTCGATACACTGGAAGAAGGACAAGAAATGGAAACCAATTATGAATTGAATGAAACTTTGTATACTACTGCTAAAATACCGGCTGGAAACACCGCTTATCTCTGGCTTGGAGCCAATGTAATGCTTGAATATCCGATCCCCGAAGCCAAAGAGTTGTTGACGGAGAAACTCGAAACTTCAAAGAAATCATTGGCTCAATGTAAGGAGGATTTGCAATGTCTTCAGGAGAATATCACCATAATGGAAGTTAATACAGCTCGAGTACATAACTGGGATGTTCAGAAGCGAAGAGAAGCAAAGGCAGCAGCATGAGGGAGGGTATTTATTAAGTTAGCATATAATGTAGTGTATGAATTGCATTGAATTTAATAGTAACTGCATTGAATTTGATATTTACTGCTTAAAAGTACTATTTCCTTTTGAAGTACTATTTACTGCTTTAAAATACTATATTTACATTTTCTCTTTCTACTTTGTCTTTCGTAGATCAGATATCACATCAAGCAATAATGACTTATTATCAAGTAATACTCGGTTGCCTGACTTCGACAATATACTGGCGATTTCTCGTGCAGTATCAATTCTCTTAAGTTCGACATAGTCATTGCTCTTTTTAATTGCATCTCCAATAAGTTCTGCTGATTTCGCCTCACCCTGTGCCTTCACAATGGCTCCTTGCTTTTCTTGACGAGCTCGTTCCACTATAAATGCTGCTCGTTGGGCTTCTTGCTGAGCAATCTGTTTGGCTTCAACAGCAGCAGTGAATTCTGGAGAAAACGTCATAAATGTCAACGAAACATCATCCAACATGATGTTAAATTTGCTTGCACGTTTCAACAGATTCTCTCTTATCATTCGAGACACTCTTTCACGTTGAGTGATCAATTGCGATGCATTGAACTGGGCAACCACACTCTTAAGCACCTCATTAACAATAGAAGGCAACACTCGTTCATCATAATCAGTACCTAATGTACGATATATGGTAGCCAGACTCTCCACACGAGGCCTACTAAGAACTCGACAGGTGATATTTACCATCTGAAGATCCTTTGTGCCTGTAAGGGACGCCACATTACGAGGCTTAGCCCTAACGTCATATATGATTGGGGTTTGAAACCATGGAATGGCAATATGAGTTCCTTCATTATATATCTGAGGTTGTACACCTTTCAATCGTGAATAAATGATGGCTCGATGACCACCATCAACATTGAACAAAGATGCCGATATCAATGAAGCTCCTACACCAAGAAACACCAGTCCACCTAAACCTGCAAACACACCTCGAGGAGGAACTCGGACATTACCAGCACCTTGTCTTCTGGCCTGTTCCTGAATTCTCTGAGCAATATCATTCCAAGCGTTTCGCTGACTCATTGCAAAACTATTGGATCTGATGCTATAATATTGACTTGAGATGCTGCTCTATGTGACGATCCCAGTGTGGGTTGGGTTCAAAAGTGTCAGTTACCCGGCTTTTGCAAGTCTTTGTTGTGACTGCTCCCAGACTACAATATTCTCATACACTCTTTTGCAACTTTAAACTCACATCACCAATTTTTGTTCACTCCAATCATCAATCACAATGCCGGGTGTTACTGTTAGGTAAGTGAGGACATTAAACAGCATATTTATGATTTATATGTATTAACAAATAACAGAGACGTTCCTGCCCAGAAATTCATTGACGCTTATGCCTCTTTCCTCCAGAGACAAGGTAAACTAGAGATTCCCGGATACGTTGAAGTCGTCAAGACATCAGCTGGTAACGAGCTTCCTCCTCAAGATGCTGAAGGCTGGTTCTATAAGAGATCAGCTTCTATCGCTCGTCATGTTTATTTGCGAAAAGATGTCGGTGTTGGCCGATTAAGCAAGCGATACGGTAACTCGATCAATCGAGGATTCCGACCTTCTCACCACAAAGATGCTTCAGGATCAGTTAACCGAAAGGTTTTGCAGGCTTTGGAGAAAATTGGTGTTGTAGAACAGACTGGCAAGGGAGGCCGACGAATTTCAGAAAATGGACAGCGAGATTTGGATCGAATTGCTGCACAGGCTCTGGAGGCTGAGGAAGACGAGTAAACAGACGTCCGTTTTATTCTTTGGGAGACCCAGGCTGGTGTTTGGATAAAAAAAGCAAGAAAAAAAAAGAGAAATTTCAGCGAATTTCTAGCATGAAATAATGTTATTAGTATGCACATAACTGTTGTGTAAGATAATGATGCACTTTACATTACATTGAATGGTCAATTGGGGTTTGAAAAGCCAGATATTGTAGTGATATTCGGTTCTTTGTATTGGACGTTGATATTTGCTTGTGCGTAGAGTTCTCCATTGGTTCCTTAGTCTTCACTTCTTACCATCTACTGTCCAACCATGCTCAGAAATCGCATACTTCCACAACGTGTTTCGTCACTTTCTATAGCTCGTTCTGTTAAATTTCAACCTATATGCACGTTTCCAGTAATTTCATTATATAAAAAAGCATATAGTTGTAGAAATCAGGCGTTCTTCAGCACCTCCGCTGTATGCTCGGAGAACCAAGAAAGCAGCAAACCAGCCAAACAAGGCCAACTGCGTTTAGATAAACCGTCATATCAATTATCATTTACTTGTAAAAAGTGTGGCACTAGATCGAGTCATAATATAACTAAACAAGCATATCATCATGGAACAGTATTGATCCAATGTCCTGGCTGTAAGAGCAGGCATTTGATGGCAGACCATTTAAAGGTGAGTAAAACAGATTATTATCCTTGTAATATTCACTCAGTGCTGACTATTCTATTTTTAGATCTTCTCCGATAAAAGCATCACTATAGAAGATATTCTAGCTGCTAAAGGTGACAGTATCACCAAAGGAACCGTTGATCTGGATCAATTAGCTAATGAAGATTTGCAGTTTGAGACTGTTCCTGAAGCACTTAAAGGTAAAGAAGAGAAATAGATGCAATAATATATTATTATATCGTCATCGGGTCAGCATATAACAGCTATGCGTAGTATATTCTTTTGACATCTCCTGTTGTGTTGACCTTCCGTCAGATCTCTTCTTCCCTTGATACCATCAACATCGTTTGTTCATGAAACAAGAGCTGAAAATTCTCAATGCTCACAACGGCTCAATTCATTCTTTGACATATAGCACTTCTGAGAATTATCTTCTTTCAGGTGGTCAGGATCGTTACATTCATCTGTGGAATATCAAAAATGGTACCAAAATCAAGTCATACCTTTTACATCGCTACGAGGTTCTCGACACTTGCATATCTCTTGACGACGCAGTGTTTGCTAGTGTAGGAGGCGATCGTACGGCTTATGTATGGGATGCTCAATCGGGCGATACTATATCGCGGTTCTCGGGCCATGATGCCAGAATCAACACTTGTGACTTCAATGACGATGCATCTGTATTGGCTACAGGAAGCTTTGATAAAACAGTCAGACTTTGGGATCTCCGTGGGTCCAATTATCGGCCTATTCAAGTGCTCAATGATGCCAAGGACGGTATCAGTAGTGTTTGCTTCCATAAAGGGACCGTGATTTCTGGCTCAGTAGATGGATCTGTTCGAATATACGATATAAGAAAGGGCCAACTTAAAAGTATTGCTATGAATGTTGCAGTAACTAGTGTGGTTCAAGATATACGAAACGAGAGGCTGTTGGTATCAACACTTGACAGTAACGTTCAACTAATTGACCCAGAAAACGGCGAAGTCATTCAATCGTATACTGGCCATAAAAACAGCCAATTACGTATTAGATCACGATTTGCTAAAAGCCATGAGCTTGTTGTCAGTGCTTCCGAGGACAGTAAGATCTACATATGGGACTGTAAGTCAGCACAAATCAACCAAACATTGGCAGAAAACAGTGACGCGACAGCAAAATCTCGCAGTACTTCACATGCTTTTGCTGTACCCCGTATCCAATTTGCAGTTGCTCAAGCTTCTGATAATGATATAGTAGTCTGGAAATGATACGGCTGAAGCACCATCGCGTAACTGGGAAATCAACGCGTTTTTCTATCTCTACTTCTACCAAACCTTCGAAACAACCATGGTATTTGATGAAAGTACGGATGGAGGATTTATTCCGGATTACAATAAGAATTCACAGGATAATAATTCTGGTCCTAGACGCGAACCTACTACGATTCGTGCAGTAACCATCAAGCAACTACAAGACGCCACCTCCAATAGCCCCGGAGATGCTCTCAATATCGATGGAGAAAAGGCGCCAAAAGTCAAGGTGGTTGGCATTTTACGCAATCTCATTACTCACGGAAGTCGATATAAATATATTTTCGAAGATGGTACCGGATCAATTCAGGCCATCAAGTACGCTGATAATAATGACGCCAAGATGAGTGGCCTGAGCCAAGAAGACGACGAAGAGGACTCGGGCCAGCCAAAGGTAGGCGACTACGTCGAGGCATATATCTACTATAAGATGTCTGCTGGAAATGAGAGGATTTTCTATGTCGCTCGCTGCTATCCTCTTTCCGATTATAATGCTGTGGTGTATCACTTTTTGGATGCCGTCAAGAACCATCTTTATTATACCAAGAATCCTATAGGAGACAAAAAGCATAACGATGACGACATATTCGTCAAAGATAATGAGGGAAATGTCGATGACATCAGAAATGCCATAATAAGCTCCATTGAGAATTATGGCGATAAGACCAATGGATGCTACATAGATACCATGTTTGAGACGATCCGATTCCCGCGATCTTCCGTTCAAACACAGATACAGGCTCTTATCGATGACGGTAAACTATATGAACCTGAAGTTGGTTATTTTGCTTTATGTTAATTTATCGTTATATATTCATGTCATTATATGCACCATTGAATTCCCCTTGGCTACTGAGTCTTCTTATGCTCGTCATGATACGTTAAGAGCACCTTGATAAGATCGCCTTTTTCAACTGTTTCACCGCCAGAAAATTTCTTGTTCATCATTCGTCCAACTGATTTCGTGAGCTCGTAAGAGTTGCCAACCTCAATGTCCTCCGTTGATAGTTCCTGAGAACGGCCCTTTTGTAGCTTCTTGCTGACATCTCGATTGCCATGAGTAAGAAATTCCAGCCGTTTTTCAGTGGCAAGTCGAAGAACTGCATCCTCTACTGTATCTCGAATGACAAATAGCCAGACTGTTGTAGGCCTTGTTTGTCCAATACGATGGATTCGTGATATCGCTTGAACTTCAAGGGCTGTATTGACCAAAGGCTCACAGAGATAAACATGCGTAGCATTTACCAGTGTTAAACCCGCGGACTCATTCTTAGCATGCAGCAAAAAACAAGCGTATTCAGGATTCTTCTTGAAGTCGTCCATGTGAGATTTAACCGACGCATGCTTGATTCCTTGGCTAGTCAGAACATGATCCAAAAGCTCCAACATTTCTGCCCATTGCGAAAAAATAATCACCTGGCAAGATGAATCGTTTGTTCGTAACCAGTGCAGGTGTTTCAAAATGATGTCCACTTTGGTCCCATATAGAGCAACATTACCCTCGCTTTTGTCACTGAGAATCTCATGAAGAGTCTTACGGGTCACCTCCCTGTATATAGGATTACTCCTATAAAGAGCATGTTCATCACTATCGTCTGTCTGAGATGAAGGTTCAACTTCCATATTCACATCCGCCACCTGTGATGATTTAACTGTAAAATTGTATATCTGGTTCGGCTCCAATCTCGTCTTACAAACAGGGCAAGCATTTCGATGCGCAAACCACTGCTGCAAACAAGCTCGACAGAATCTGTGCCCACATACAGTCAAAGATCCAATCAATATCTCATCCTGGCAGATGACGCATTGCCGATCATCTCGAGACAGCGTTCCATCTGGATTTTTCAAACTCTGGAGATATATCATTCGACTTTCTTCCTGATGGATCTGTTTGATGAGTCCAGATTCCTTGTTCTTGTGTTTCTTAGCCAGTGCCAGACCTTCTGCCCGTTCAACCTCTTTGCCCTCTTCAAATAAGGCCGTTACCGAATCAGAAAGCTCTTGAAGTTGCTTATAATATGCCACACGTGCATTATAAACGTTTCTAAAGCCCGCCACTTCTCTATTCAAAGAATTCAACTCTTTTTTAGCATTGGAAACCACCGTTCGAAACTGCTCCAACCAACCATTGATAACATCTTCATCTCCATGATGTATTTCGCCGCAGTCATCATCTTTTTCCTTGAAACTGGCAATCATCTCCTGCAACGGCCGTTGATGAACTGGGTTACATTCTCTTCTTTGATTTTCCACAGATAACTGAAATTCACTCTTCTGATCTTCCACAGTCTCATCCAACTTGAGTTTCTTCTTTTCTCTCATTTGATTCTTATTGTTCGAGTCCGGCACATCAGCTTTTCGAGCTTCTCGGCTATTCTGCGTTTTATTTCTTTGAAACTTCTCTGCTTTGTTGACGACAGGATCAAATGTTCCTGTTATAGCCTCTGAACGGTCTGAAATCATTTGCTGGAATACTTCAAGATAGGAAAATGCTTTTTCTTGGTCGTCCAAACTATCTCCATACTCCTCACCATCGGGGTCTGCGTTCTGATCAACCAGTCTCTGCGTCAGAAGTCCAGAAAGTTCCTTCCTCCATTCATTCATTAATTTAGCTTGCTGGTTAAGCCTCGCACCCATCACTTCAAATCTCTCGCGCAACGACAAGTCTGGTCGTTTGGCCAACATGTGTAGCTCATGGCTATTTTCTGTCATACCTGCAACATTTTCATTGATCATTTTGAAATTCTTTTTCAGCTTCTTGGTGCTTTTATCAACCTTCACTATAGCGTCCTTCAAAAGCTCTCGACGAAGCAACTCTGCTAACTCATAATAACGTGTTTCCTCATCCTTGAAAGCTTGGACTGCGGCACTCACGGCTTGAGACGCTTCATTTTCTGATATCGTTGACTTGATGTCTTCCTTCCCTGGTTTCTGCTCATCTTTGCCCTGATCGTCTTTCTCGGCCTCTCTCTTTTCCTGTTGAACTGATAACTGGTAGTTTGCTGAAGCGACAAAGAAGTAATATCGATGAAGTACCTCCAACCAAGATCTCAATCTAGCCCGTTTGTCCTTCGTTTCATTATCCTCATCCTCTTCATCAACTTCTGCTGTATCCTCACGATCCTCACTTTGCTCCGGCTCTAATTTCCTAGCTTTCTGAGCGTCTCTGGCAGACTTCACTTCCCATCTCAATTGTTTAACTACTTGCTCAACACCTTGCAAACCCTCTTTCCATACATCAAGAGCGTCATTCGGAAGTTTGAGATGCTCATAAATTTGACCCCTTTCGATCATTGTGAGAAAATAATTTCTCTGATGTGCCGAGAGAGCACTGGATGCTTGAACCAGCATGCCATCAAGAAGATCAACTAGCGTTTTCATTATGCTACCCCCAAACGCTCGTCGACTACTTGAACCAACACGAGGGTGAGAGCATGCCTGTCTAAACCGTTGAAACCAGGAAGCAAGTTTGCCATGATCCAATCCATCTAAATTATTGTCTCTCAAAGCGGCGATATTGCCATCTGCGTCTCTGCTGAGATTCATAGCCTGCAAGAACTGCTTATAAAGATCCTTGTAATTAGTGTCTTCAATTGGACTGAATTGTAAATGCACGGACACTCTACTCTGCCGTGGAATAACGATATCATTTTTGACCATTTGTGCAGTGTGCCTAATCGCTAAATGAGAAAACAAGTCGCAGAAATCAGTAGGCGATGCAAGAAGTTGCTTCCAGGCAGAATTGGATTCGGAAAATATAGGATGGCGCATGAATATGAGAATTCCTTGAAGATCATCTAAGTTTCTCTTGACTGGTGTACCGGTAACAGCCCATGCATGTACTCGAGGAATTAATCGAGCCACACGAGCAGCAGCACTGACCCCAGACGATACCATTTGAGCCTCATCTATAATAACTCTCCAGAACTCTAGTTGCATAAGTGGCGATTTAAGAGCTTCCAGATCTGGATGTATATAGTTTTGTCTGGTGTTTCTAGCCTCAGGGTTGAATAAAGCGTAGTGAATTTCAGCGGAAATAACTCTGTAATGCGTAACAATGACATCGAAATTAGCCAGCTCGTCTACAGAAAGAAGATCTTTGGCGTGTTTGACTCCTTTATAGTAGTAAACCTTTAGCTCTGGAGCATGCTGCGCTATTTCATCGATAAATTGACGTGAAATAGATGCCGGAGATATGATGAGAGTCGTCTTACATTTCAGTACAGTTCTTGCTGCATGACGATCATAGACATATTGACCGAGCTGTTCTTGTGGTCGCCTGTTTAAAAGCATGAGAGCGATGATTTCCACGGTTTTACCGAGCCCCATTTCTTCAGCCAATAGTCCACCAGTAAATTTATGCGAAGAAGTGTCCTGTAAATGCTGCTGAAGAGCTTCTTCAGAGCAAACCACACCACAGTAAGGATTTATCCATAAAGATTGACCGTCATTTCCCACAGGCGAGGCATTTCTCCAGCCAGCAGGAGGGGACACAACATTGCTCAGGATTCCCTGGTCAATATCCACCACATCAGCAGAGCTCTCAGTAGCTGAAGATTCAGTTGATTTGATATCGCTAATTTGCAAGTCTTTGCCTTCCTTTCGAAGCATCCATCGTACAGTTTCCCTCTGATATCTCAACAAATGACTAGCCAATTGAGGAATGCGTATGTTCTGAGGTACGCTGAGATTCTTTGGCTCAGATATCGTATTATAAAAGACTGTTGCATCGACAGCAGGGGAAAGTTCGCCGACTCTTTGTGCAAATATTTCGTCACCAGTGATCAAGCTCAGTAAACTAGCAACAGAGCTCGATCTCATCGAGAAATACCCCAGCGGAGTTACCACATCTGGCATATGCATAGAATAAGAAATATAACCTTCCAGATGCAGGCCTTTTTCGTCCTTAGAAACCACTTGGAGTTCCAAGTGAGGAAACTGAATAAAGAGAGTCATGGATTTAGGGTATGTTCTCTGAAGAAGCGACACTTCATGCCGAACTCTCTGGCTGTTTTCGAGTACCTGGATCTGAAATAACAGTGTCGGACTAGAGCTTGATTTGGCGTTTCTTTTTCGTTTGAGCGGAGATGCTTCGGGCTCAGGACCTTGAACAAGCACATCTATCAAGGTTGGATCGCTCGATAAGCCAAGCAAAACAGGCATGGAAATGCCATGCCAAGCATTTTGCTGAGATCCTTCAACAGGAAAAATAATCCCAAGCGGTATTCTGTTATCTACCAGAGTGACTTGCTTGTAGTCAGCCGAAGATTTTCCTTTGGACTTTCTGGTCTTCGACAACCCTAACCCGGGACTTGTCAAAAGCTGCTCAAAAAACTTCTCATAAACAAATAATACATGAGGTCGTTCTTCTTTGAAATAAATATCTGAATCCATTTGCTAATGCCCCGTTAAAAGAAGCTAGGAAGACGGTTTTATCGGATATTTCTACATGGCACGGCTGAACAAAATGGGTTTTCCCCTAAATAACATATACGACCTACACGATACAAACAAACCGTCCTTCATAACTGAAAACAATGCCAGGAAGGACGACAAGGAGAAGTCAGCAAGCGGCAGATGGAATTGCACCTGAAGTGCCTGCCTCACCTGTGAAGAAGGCTGAGAAAAGACCCGCCAAAAAGCACGATACTAAGACGTCATACGATGCAACCAAAACTTTATCTGGAAAAGTCGAATACGAATATGGAGGCCCAATAGGAAACTTGGCAATGATGACTGGATTTCCATTGCTTATGTGGTATTTGGCTGCTTGCTATAAATACAATGGTTGTCAGCTGATTTGGTTTGAAGAAAACGAATCAACTGCCGAGTTTTTGGCTCGATTGGCTCACTATACCTATGAAGGTGCTTATCCTACATGGAGAGCATGGAAAATTGAAGGCGGGTTTCTTATACTGCAAGTTGTGAATGCTCTTATAATGCCAGGTCTACAAACTTACGGAATCCCCGTTCCTCATTTGGGTAATACGCGTCTACCATACTATTGCAATGCATACGCGTCCTTTTACTCCACAATTGCTTTGTCTCTGGCTCTTCATTTCACTGGGGTCTTCAAATTGCCGCTGGTTTTGGACATTTTTGGCGAAATCATGTCGGTTTCAATGATCATTGGCTTCTTAGGTTCCTTTTTTATCTATGGCCAGGCCATGTATCAAGGAACTGCAGTCAGAATGAGTGGAAATATCATTCAAGATTTCTTCCTGGGTGCTCCTTTGTACCCTCGATTTGGAATAATCGATTGGAAACTATTTGCCGAGGTTCGACTGCCATGGTTCACCATTTTCTTCTTGTCTTTGGCTGTGGTCTTGAAACAGTTCGATGAGCTAGGATATGTTAGTGAACCAGTTTGGTACTGTCTCTACGGATCTTGGCTGTATGCCAACTCCTGTGCTAAAGCTGAAGAATTAATTGTTCCATCATGGGATATGTTCTACGAAAAATTCGGCTTTTTGCTGATCTTCTGGAATGTAGCTGGTGTTCCCTTTAGCTATAGCTACAATGCTTTATATCTGGCCAGCCACGATCCTTCTGAGTACAGTAGATCTCCTTATTATGCTGTATTTCTATGGATTTTAATATCATCTGCTTACTATGTGTTTGATATTGGAAATGCCCAAAAGAATACGTTCCGACTGCAAATGTCTGGCAAATTCGAGCCTCGAAATCTGTTTCCTACATTTCCTGCGATATTCTTTGATAATCCAAGTTACATGAAATGCAAAAATGGATCTGTACTACTTACAGACGGTGTTTTCAAGTACGCAAGGAAAGCTACATATACTGCGGACTTTGTACAAAATCTTTGTTGGGCTCTCAATACGGGATTCAACTCTCCATTACCATACTTTTATCCTGTGTTTTTCTTCGTTATGATTCTTCATCGTGCGAACCGGGATCTGACGAAAATGAAACGAAAATACGGGGAAGAATATGATGAGTATTGCAGACGATGCCCGTGGATATTCATCCCTTACGTCTTTTAGACGTGTACATTACTAGCAGGACCCAGGGGATAACCTGGTCTAGCTTGATCTAAAGAATAACTTGGTCTAATGAACTACACAGTTAATAGAACTAAAGCTGATCAAAAAGCCTGATCTTTGGCTCTTTTCCATGCACTGACCTTCCTCCTCTTATGTGAATGGCCTCCATCCTCATCTCCTCTTCGTGAAATGGTATCCAAAAATCCCCAATCTTCGCCAAAAAGGTTTTTACCATTGGCATCTCTCTGCCTTTGCTTGGCTTCTCGTTTCGACTGTTTCTTGGACATTCCAGGCAATCTCACGTAATTTTCTTCTTCGTAAGTTTGAATCTGTTCCTGCTTTCGTCTCTCTTTTTCTGTTCTTTCACCACCACGTCCTCCATCCATAATGGTACTACCGATGGAAGGAGCAGCCATAGGAGCTCCACTAGCAACCTCCAGATATTCTTCAATAGCACCACTCTTTCCACGCCGCCTCTCACGACCGCTTTCTCTGTCAGTAGAAGGAGCAACAGCCGAAAGTTTAGGTGCGACATATTTCTCATTTTTATCAGTTTGATCTGATTCTTTGCTCTTGGTAAATGCTTTTGGATTAGGACGATATGATAACGCTTCTTCGTCTGAATCGTCCACTTCTCCTGAAGGTTCCTCTTGCCTGCTAATTTTTTCTTCTGCGTCCTTCTGTGATTTCATGTATGCTCTTAGAACTTTTTCAATTTGATATGCTATTTTCGCTTCCAGACCCTTGACTCCTTTTTCCAGTACCACTCTGTGAACAACACTATTTTCTATGCATTTATCGAGTTCGATATTATCGTCTTCTTCATTTGATGATGATCTTTCTATCATACCGGCTATAATAAGTAGAAGCTGATGTAAATATGCTAGAAGACTGTGGTTTTTTAGAGCAAGTAAAGAAATACCATCTTTACTGAATTTCAAGTCATCTTCGACATTGATTGCTATTCCAGATATCGCTTCATTAATGGTATCTAAAAGTTTATCCATGGCGATAAATGCTTAAAACTGACAGGTTGAAAGCCAAGGATGTATGTATGGCTGAAAAAAAAATTATCTCTAATGGCACGGCTGAAACCTGAACAAAAATTTTTTTATTCCATCAAAAAAAGCCCTTCAAGTATCAGCATCAATCATCAACAATGCCTCAGAACGAATACATTGAGGATCATATCAAGAAAAATGGAAGACGATTGGATTATGAGGAGCGTAAACGAAAGAAGGAGGCTAGAGAAGGACATCGAATAGCCAAGGATGCACAGAATCTCAGAGGCCATAAAGCCAAACTATTTGCTAAGAAGAGATACGCAGAAAAGACAAGCATGAAGAAGAAGATTAAACAGCATGAAGAAAGTAAAGTCAAGGGCCCCAGTAAGCCTAAGGAGGATAGTGGAGAAGCATTACCTACATATTTATTGGATCGTCAACAACCCAATACAGCCAAAGCATTGAGTACATCTATCAAGCAAAAACGACTAGAAAAGGCTGACAAATTCTCAGTGCCATTGCCTAAGGTACGGGGTATTTCCGAGGAGGAAATGTTCAAAGTAATCAAGACCGGTAAGAGGCAGGCCAAGAGTTGGAAGAGAATGATCACCAAGCATACATTTGTCGGCGAAGGATTCACCAGACGTCCGGTAAAGATGGAACGAATTATACGGCCTAGTGCGCTCCGACAGAAAAAAGCAAATGTCACCCACCCCGAGCTGGGAGTTACCGTGTCATTGCCTATATTGTCGGTTAAAAAGAACCCACAAAGCCCAACCTATACCCAATTGGGCGTATTGACTAAAGGAACCATTGTTGAAGTCAATGTCAGTGACCTAGGACTTGTTACAGCTGGAGGAAAGGTGGTATGGGGAAAATATGCTCAGATAACAAACGAACCTGACAGGGATGGATGTGTAAATGCTGTTTTATTGGTGTAAATGAGCGCCACTGCGGCTTTTTGATGCTTAATAAGCGGTACTAAGTAGCCAAGAAAAATGTGCAAAATTATCATAAACAAAAAGGGTGATAAGGGAAAAAAAATTTCTGAGACAAACATGTCATCTCTTGACCCAAAGAAATCTATCAAATAGTCAATGTATTTAATTCCGGTTTTGTCGTTTTACCCATTGTATCCTTCTTTATACTACATTTTCTTCCAAACATTCCATACATTTCTTCATCTCCGATGGTGGCAAGGTGATGATTCATCCTTTCGGACTGCGGAGTTTGTTCCCAACTAGCTTATATATTAGTCAAAGCACCACAAAAACCCAAGTTATTCTTATTCCATCAACTTCTTTGTTAACAAAATGACTATGATTAACGACACGGATTTCAACGAGTTATCACCTGTAAATTCTCGCAGGTGGGAAGATTATAATTTCGGTCCTTTTGGTGATATTGATTCTGCTGATCAGTATGAAGAGGCTCCTGACATGATTATGGATGAGGAAGACTATAGCATGATTGATAATGGAGCAGACGGCAACTTCGGAATCAATCCAATGGTTCTGAGTGGCTTATCTGATCATAATGCTGAATCTTCTACCTTTGACTTCAATTCACCGCAGGATTTTGAGAATATCTTCAAGTCTAATTCGCCTTATGCTGCTCCTGACCAGTTTTCTATACAACGACCCCCTAACTATGACTTCCTCACCATGATGCAATCTGCAGAGGCTTCTATGAAGGCTTCAAATGACATTTACTATAACAAGCAGCTGGCACCTGCTCCGGGCCTGGAGTCTGACCTACAATTTTATGTTGACCCCAAGGAGACTACCATTTCTGGACCCTTGAATCAAGCATACTTTGAGAACCCTGAAGATGAAGAGGAAGAGGACGACGATGATAATGAGTACGAAGACTATGACTTATATACTCCGTCGAATCTGGATAGGGATGCCCCCTATTCGGTTGACGCCACCCAGGGTACGCAACCATCTTTTGCCACCGCCGACTCCCAAACAGCATCTACCATTGCATCATCGGAATCCTCATCTGATGACGATGATCAGGAGTACAGTGAATCTCCAGAAAGTATATATAATGCGCCAACTGGTAGGAACAATTATAGAAAGAGGGTAACAAGTTCGGGTCCTCATCGTTGTGAGTTGTTGCATCAGAATACTGGTAAACCTTGTAATAAGGTTTTTTCTCGTCCTTACGATTTGGTGAGACATCAAGATACCATTCATGCTGCAGTGAAAAAGACATTTAAATGCGAACTATGTGGAGATGATTCAAAGACATTTAGCCGGCTCGATGCTTTGTCTCGTCATATGAGAGTCAAGCATAACTGACGAGTGTTTTTTTTTGCCTTTCTCTACTCTATTAGCATTGCACCATTATTTCTTTGGTTATTTATTTTTTCCTGCATATTTTTTGCAATATAGATAAATACAGACTTTTTTCTTTTGTTGATTCGATAATAAAATGCCCACCGTAGTGATATTATTATATATATATCAGGTTTAATGAGTTTAAGAAACTTTCGTATCACATTATAAGATTATTATATCCATCCACCCACCGTATCAACCCATTCATTTAGACAAGAACCTTCTTTTCCTTCAACATCTGGAATATCCTTATCGCATCTGCATCTGCAACCGACTCCATTAGGGACTTCCGGGTCAAAATGTGCCCAATAGTCATCTTCTTCAATTTCTGCGGCATCCGTGGGATCTTTAATATAAGGAATATGCTTTCTCTGACGTTGAGGAGCATTAGCAGGGCAATGTTGAATAGTTGTGTGACGATATCCAATATCCCGGAAATAATGTATCTGCTCAGGTTCTAAGAAGAGGCCTGCAGCCAAGGAATGGATAGGAGCATCACCCCAACGTTCATACCAAAAGCCTCCAGTTTTATCCATGGCTTCGAAATAATCATTATACTCTTTGGAACGGAAAAAATCCAAACGAGCAATTTCAAAGTTTGACCAAAAGTGGCACATGTTGTAAGCTTCTTTTTCCATGTTATCTGGGGATACCGGTAAATCCGCTTCAGATTCTGGAACATCCATAAGCACAACCTCTTCCGGTAACTCTTCTAGCATTTCCCGGATTTCCTGATCCTTTTTAATCTTCTCCTCTCTCATTTTCTGTATATTTTTTCTTCGGACCGATCCAGAATCCTTCATTTGATCCTGAAATTCCTCCAAATCGGGCTTTTTAAGAAACAGCTCCCAAGACCGTGTACTATTAATATTATTGTTCCTTTTGTATCCTGAGGTATACCTGAAAAGATTTGGCACTGTTTCCACCAGTTCCTTAATAAAGATTGTGAAGCCATAGACCTTATCATGCCGTTGCATATAGATGAAAGGATCATAGGTGATATCACAAAAATACTTGACTTCTGGCTCTATCCTCCAATACCAGTCATACTTTTTTAGCAATTTATGATTAAAAAATTTTCCCGAATAAAATCGGCACATGTGATGATAACTTTCGGTTCCTCCGTACATGATGGCCGCGTCACCCTGACGAGCGATACCTTCAGCGATCTCATCGGGATCAGCCCATTCAGGGAAATCCCAGTCCTTTGGTTCGATTAGACCAAACTCAAGCTCTGAGGAGGTGACATTTCTGATGCCTTCTTTGAATTCGTCTTCAAACTCTTCATCATTTAAAAACACATAGGGGTAATGAAACCAACGATTAAAATGACGCTCCAAAGAAACCAACGACTCCAAAACACCATCTAACTCACTGTTTCTAGCCAAAACAACCAGCACAGCATTGGCGCGTGGCTCATTGACAGCCGGTTCTACACATCCGACCACAAACGGTTTGTCAATAGACGGATTGATCTCTCGAACCTTCGGAGGAGCCCTAGAAACAGGAAGAATGCCCCCATGCTGAGAATCATGCGTAAATATAATAGCCAAAAACGTGAAAACCAGACTGGCTGGTATCAATGCAACAAATAATGGCACGGTGATAGAATTTGAAATGAGAATGCGGATCCTTAGCAACCAACTTATATGCTTATATACAAGGCTGGCCCATCGGTAAGTCCTAGACCTATATGCAGAAGGCTTTACAGTCTCTTCCTCATCTACCGGATATAATATCCTCGACTTGAGGACGGGCATCCTTTAACAAGTCGGTCGGTAAAAAGAGGGATTTTTTTGGGTGTTGTGAGTTTTAAAAAATTGAGCAAACCAACCAACATAGAAAACATCAACAAAGTTTCTTGGGCTTTTTGCAACATTTTTGATAAGATAAAAGAGAAAAAAAAGAGAGAAACTAAAAGAGTAATCTACTACAATCGATGTAATATCTAGATAAGTGTGTGATATATGGTATACCATTTTCTAGTTTTTATATGCTAAATTAATAAATAATATTTTTTTCTTCTTTCTTCAGTTGGATATCATATGTTTGATGCCTGTTCTAAGCTCATTTAGATCATCAGCCACTTCATCCGGTTTAGCTTCTAAAACTCCATGATACATTCCTGTTTGATGTCTTGTACGACTATTAGTTTCTTTATCTTTTCCAAATAAAATATCCAAATCTCCTCTTTCACTAAGTTCCATGTCACTAGCTCCCGAACCCGGAGTGTCTTTGTTATTACCGAAGCCTCTCCTATTTGGCCTTGAAGACCAAAACCCACTACTAGCTCGACCCTCACCTCCAGATAATCCGCTGATTTCATCAAAGGCTGAAAAATCTCGAGATCTTAAGGTTCTTCTGTCTGGGGATCCTGGTGTACCATTACGTTCACCTCCAGATCGATCCCCGGGGTCTAAAATGGAGCCGTTCATGCCAGTAGCTGCCCTAGTACGGCTATGCTTGCTTCTTGTGCCTATATTATGACCAGTAAGGAATAATGAATGATCATTAGCAATATCCAAAAGAGCCTTATCTTCATTGAGCCGTTTCTTTTGTGATTCTAGTCGAGATATCAACCGTTGTCGAACTAATTGCATCTTTTCTTGATAGTCCTTATTAGCAGCTTCAATGTCTCTATCAAACATTTTTTCAACAAATTCAGTCTGATACTTTTCCCATAAATAAAGCACCATTAAATTCTCATCTCGAGTCTCTTCTATATCTGTCAAAGCCTCTCTAAACTCGGCATTTTCTCCAACATGGAGCCCATATAAAGTCGTTTGTAACTTATGAAGCATTTCCCTATAATGGAAGTCCCTCTCGACTTCAAACAGATCGCTTACCTGATGTAAACGAAATGCAATTCCTTGCCTTCTCTTATCTCTCTTTGGAACCAGGTCGTCGTGATCTTCCATTGGGCTGTTGTGGTTGGTTTTTGACGCTGTGGATGTGGAAAGGCGAACAAGTCGTGTGAAGCGTGTGGCTTTTTCTCTAACTTTTCATTACAATTTTTTATGAGAAAGCAGCGGAAAAAGCTGTAGGAGGAATAAAAAACAAGCACAAAACGACAAAATGTAAGAAAACGATAAAGTCTGTCAAATATGATCTGTATAAAATGATCTGTATGAAGAATGATGAAGGTATAGAAAAAGATAATCATTGAAACTGTGACTTCGTTGCCGTTGGTTGTTTTAATCGTATCACATCGAACTGATCAGCTCAAATATTACCATCTTTTCACCTTATCCATCAAATACCCCGTTATCATCAATCATTAATGTAGCATGTCAAAATCAATACCAATTCCTTTGTTGTCTCACTTTTCTGACTTTGATTCTTGGCACTATTGTGCAATCACAAACCGTTTTCTGCTAATAACATAGCGGGAGCCATTATCTCCATAGCTGCGACAACTTTAAGGTAGATGTGGTAAACAGAGCTCCCAGATCAATATGAGATGTAAGCAGAAAGGGCAAACTTGTTAACTTAAGGCAAAGGTTTGTCAGATTTGATGACATCTAACATTAGCATAGATCATAGCACTATTTAGCTTAACAATAATTGCCATTTATTATTACACCACTTTTACTGTCTTACACCACCTTTGACTTTTGGAGTGGTGTAACTCTTTTATTTTTCAGGTTGCAATCGGCACATGGACTGTCGTCATCGCATCTCATCTGGAAAAATTTGTCACCCCCATAACAATGATTTAAATATAAATTCACCCCGAACCTTTGGCAAATTTTTCTAGGACCATAATATTTCTTCATTGGATTTGATATTTCTTTTATTTTACGAATTTTTTTGTCTTTTATCATCTACGCTGTTATAAAATGAGCGAGAAGATTCTGTTTGATCCAAAGTCAAGTCTCGACCCTGATGCATACGATAGTCGGTCCACTACTACTGACGAGGAAAAAAGCCAAGCCCAATTAACGAAATCTGTGGGCATTTTTTCCGCCTCGTTTCTTATATTTAATCGAATGATAGGAACTGGCATTTTTGCTACTCCTTCGGCTATTTTTACCGAGGCTGGTTCTGTAGGACTGTCTCTGATTTTATGGGTTGTTGGAGGGCTCATTTCTGCGGCAGGTCTACTAGTGTACCTGGAATGGGGATCTCAGATCCCTCGCAACGGCGGTGAAAAAAATTATTTGCAATATTTTTACCGAAAACCTCGACTCTTGGCAACGTCTATGTATGCTGTGTATGTCGTCTCTCTCGGCTGGGCTGCCTCGAATTCCGTTGTCTTTGGTGAATATATACTTAATGCGGCTGGCAAGGAGGTCGATCGATGGAACCAGCGAGGAATCGGTGTAGCATGTGTTACTTTTTGTTTTTTGATTCATGCATTTGCTAAAAATTGGGGGTTACGTTTACAAAATCTTCTTGGAATATTCAAATTGGTTATTATTCTTCTTATTACTGTCACTGGCTGGGTAGCTCTGTCTGGACGTATTCATTCTGTTACCCCTACCCATAATTTCTCAGACGCTTTTTCAAATTTCGAAGGTGCTCCAACTACCGCTTATGGAGTTGTAACTGCATTGTACAATGTTGTTTGGTCTTATGTTGGTTATTCCAACGCTAATTATGCTCTTGCTGAAGCCAAAAATCCTCGAAAGGTCCTCACCATTGCAGCCCCAGCAGCTCTCATCACTGTTACAGTTCTGTATATGTTCTGTAACATTTCTTATTTTGCTGTGGTTCCTAAGTCAGAAATAGTTTCGTCAGGTAGAATTCTCGCTGCCAGTTTCTTCAGAATTGTGTTTGGAGCCAGTGCTGAGAAGGCTCTGTCTGTTTTCGTTGCTCTTTCTGCTCTGGGTAATGTTTTATCTGTGATATTTTCTCAGGCTCGTTTGGTACAAGAAATTGCTAAAGAAGGTATCTTGCCTTTTAGTGCATTTTTCTCTTCCAACAAACCATTGGATTCCCCTGCAGCAGGATTGTTTGAACACTGGGCCGTCTCATTGATCATCATACTTGCCCCTCCTCCCGGAGATGCCTACAATTTCATCCTTAATCTTGTCACATACCCATTGTCGATTGTCAATTGCTTTATTGCACTCGGAAGTTTGATTTTGCACTTCCGTCCATATCATGATTGGCATCCTTATATTCGAGCTTCCTGGCCGGTAAGCTTGTTTTTTCTTCTTGCATCTTTGTACCTGGTTGTCGCACCATTTGTACCACCTGACGCTGGACAAAACATTTATAAGTCTTTACCTTATTACCTTCATTGTGTAGTTGGTCTTGGCCTGTTTGGATTTGGAGCCTTGCTATGGCTGGTAATGGTCATAATAATCCCCAAAATACGAGGATATGAAGTGGTTACCCGTGAAATACGCAATGATGAGAATCTTATTGTAAGACATAAGATAGTTAAAGTATTTGCATCGGGCAAGACTAAGGAGGGTTTGTTTTGATTTAATGATGGGTAAAGATTCATGTAATCCCGAACTAATGAAAAATAAATAAAAAAAGGACTTTGATAAATTAATAATTAATCAAACATTTTCCTGTAAACATTTTTATTTGAATTTATTTGAAAATTTTCTTTAATTGGCCAAATTCGTCAGCTTGGCTCCTAATGGGCTAATTTGAGTTGGGTCAAGCGTGGGAAAAAAGCAACTAGAAACGAGAATGAGAGCCATAAGAGAGATAACTCGATGAAAAATAAGTATTTTTTTATGAAATTTGTCAAATAAAATTTTTTTATCTAGATGAATAAATTCATCAATCTTTTTTGAATAATATGCTCTTCAAATCCCCATTTGTTGTCCCTTACCCTTCCAGATCCAACCATATGAATCATCTTTGGACCATCTCTCATCTCTCCAACCTCCATCATCAACTTTATGCGCCTTGTGATCATTGATGGCGGCCTTGGTACAGAACTGGACTCTAGAGGATTAGATGTAACGAGTAAACTCTGGTCAGCCTTGGCAATCTCACAAAGCCCTCGGGCAATTTATGACGTTCATTATGACTATTTGAAGTCTGGTGCCGATGTGATCATCACATCTACTTATCAGGCAAGCATTCAAGGATTTATTGATTCCGGTGTAGCAAAAACTGCTCAAGATGCCGAGAAATTGATTGCAACTTCTGTAAAAATCGCTAAAAAAGCCCGTAATGACTACGCTTATGCTGCTGATGGTAGAATGTGTCGAGTTGCCGCCAGTATTGGCCCATATGGAGCCGTTCTCGGCAACGGAGCAGAGTATACTGGGGACTATAACGGTATTAGTGCATTGGATTTGAAAAACTTTCATTCTTCTAGATTGGATATTATAGTTAAAGAAGACCCTGATATTCTGGCCTTGGAGACAATCCCTAGTTTTGAAGAGATCAAGGTGCTTTTGGATCTGGTAACCACCCTAGGTATCCCATATTGGGTTTCATTCAGTTTACGAGATTCATCTACTTTGGCTGATGGCACTTCATTGGAGAAGGCTGTTAGATATGTTTTATTGCACCAAAACCCTGACAGTAAACTACTTGCTGTAGGTGCCAATTGCTGCCCTCTAGATATATCAGTGCAAGTTTTATCCAATTTAAGCGACATTACCGACGAAGTTCCTTTCATCATTTATCCTAATTCTGGTGAGCAATATCATCCTGATACCAAATCATGGAGTGCACCGAAATCTGGTATTTCTTTGGCTTCAGAGGCTTGCCGATGGTATTCCAATGGTGCTCGTTATGTTGGAGGCTGCTGCAGAACCAGACCAAGTGATATCAAGAGTTTGGCTGCATTTGCAAAGACTTTATAATCCTTTTATAATTGCTTCTTGTATTCTTGAGGCTAATATTGCATGATCATTCCGGGAAATGTCCCGTGACACTATATATCTCTAGCTAATCAACGTGTTTCTCACGGATTCTTTTATATTTTATAAATCAATACCATGTATATATATATTTCTCATAAAAGTAGTTTCACAACTTGGAGTAGAATGCACGACCATTCTTAACCTCGTTATATGCCATGACCATTCCTTCTTCACTTGATAGCGGCACAATTTCTTGATTGGCTTCAATTCGATGGTTGATGAATTTCACTATTACATCCACGCATTCTTCGGGCTTTTGTAACGGAGCTGCATGACCAGCACCGGGTATTATCACCTGTTGGCCGAACCTCAACTTTTCCACAAGGCCGTCAATAACATCCTTGGTCTGCCAATCATATATATCTCCTACTATCTGCAAAATCTCTTGACGCACGTTAGCAGCAATATGCCATCCGTATTCGATATTTTCGAGAGCATTTATATATCCAGTGAGTTGGTGTACATGGGGTGTCACCATAGCATAAGGCTCACCATCTTTATGAGGAAGAAAAGCATTATCCAGAAAATCTTTTCTAACCCGCTCGTGAAAGGTTCTGGAGATATGTCTTTTTTCCAAAAAGGCCTTGAGTTCTTGTTCAGTGTCAAATTTATCTCGAGCTACTGACTTTATCTTGGACATTCTTTCATAGAAAAGCTTGTAGTATTCCGGGTGTCCAACATAAGATGGGTTCGTATAAATAATAGGATCAAAGGCAATGACAGAATCAATGAGAGCAGGGTCTAAGAAGGCCGTATATATAGCCTGGGTACCGGACATGGAGTGACCAATGACTATAAACCGTCCCGGTTCATTCAACTGATGAATGAGTGATACATAGTCTCTTCCAGCATCAGTCCAATCAGTAAAGAATGTCAATCCCTCCTTGTTAAGAAGATAAGATTCTCCATGATCAATTGCATCGGGGGCCACACAAATTCCAAGTTTATCACCGAGTTTCTCATACAACAACTCTATATGATACCTCCAAACTTCTTTACTCATTTGAGAACAATGAAGAAGCAACAAATTGATCTTCTTATCGGAAGGAACATGGTTAGCCGGTTTCCAGAGCTCATAAGCCTGTCTGAATTGAAATCCAGGCTTTTTAGCATGGTGTGCATTCCGTCGCGTTGGATAGCATTTGCTAATACCTTTATGATAAGTCAAATCAATCGTCATGCTTGCAGTTTATCCAATTGAAGCAATAAAATGGAAAAAAGGTTTGACAGGATGATGTGTTTATATATGATAAACTTCGGTTAATTATTAATTGTTACCCCACCATTATCCAAAATGGGTCACATCTTCAGTGGGCCTTCTCCGGTTGAGATGTTGCATCGGATGCAAGGAACCGGAGTTGGATGGCTTTTCGGGTAGGCTGCATTACAGACAATTACAAGTTTGCTGTCAATGATCAATTCTTATAAAGATTTTATATTTTAACGATAATCATGTGATAATTAGTACCTGGGGGTTTGAATTCTGTGATATTTCAGTTTACCTGCGGCCATTGATAAGCGGAATATGTTACCGGTTCGTGGAACCTCGGCTGAAGAGAACTCGGATACATGATAATTTGAATTATGGTAAGCAAGGTTTGAAGAAAAGGGAAGTATGATAATAAGTTTATGATAAATTATATAACAATAATATATTCAAAAACAGTTCATGTTGTGAGCATCACTATATTATTACAATGGTTCGTTCGTTCAATAGTCATCTACTGTGTATAGGTACGGGGTGCATGAGTTCTTCCGACCAAATCTCAATTTCCGCATGTTCATGGCTCATCTCTAAAGAGCACCACCATGAGTAGACCCTAATATCCGAGGCTTCTCGGCAAGCTCTAGAAGTTGCTTATCTTCTTAGCTCAATTATCTCTTCTCTTGGTTTTGATAACGCATCTAATATGCTCCCACCAAAATCCGGGGAAGAATTATGCTCTATTCACTCCTTGACTCGTCCCTGTCTAATTGACCAATTGCTTCTAATAACTTCTCTGCTCGTCAACTACAACAACTGGCATGCTGACCATCCGCTACTGTTGAACGAGCAAAAATCAATCTGCAAAATACTGGCCAAGGCACTGTGCGAAGTTCTCCTGCTAAAGGTCTCAAGAATTTATCAATGGCGCCTCCCAGCGAGTAAGCCAAACAAGTCGGTGTCCACAGGTTATAAGGAATACCACTTATTATCAAATCACTCTGATAACCTGACACCTGAAAGACAAAATCAGCAGCATCGGCGGCATGACGGGTTCGTCGTGAATATTCCATATAATTTGGCTTTTGTGACGACCCAAGATCTGACGGAGCTTTCAATTCCAAGCCGGGGAAAATATTCAATGCTTGCTTCTCTGTAACAATGGGCCTTCCAAAGAGTATCTTTGCTTCAGGTGAATAGTCTGGTTTCTGAGTTTTCCGAGAAATTGGCGATTTTGTTGGCTGGGGATGAAGGTGCGCTGACTTACTGTCTACCGACTCGCTATTTGACAAATCCTGAGGCTCGTTATGCAAATATTTCATGAATTGATTCGTCTGATTTATGAGCAGATCCAATTTCTGCTCCATCTGGTTCATCTTGTGGTATAATTGGTCCATTTTATGGTTCACATGATGCATTTGCCGAGCAATCTGCACTTCAACTTCTGATTCAGTGGCCAGAGAGTCTTCGATATCAGACAAGGCAATTTTGACAATCTTCTCCGCTAACATTGGCGGCAGATCTATCGTCTTTTTGGGATATAGCCTAGCAATTAGCTCAGGTGTAAGCTTACGTTCTAAAGCTTCCCATTTGGTAGTATCCTTACGAACATCGTTAAGTAAGCTTTGAAGACTCGACTTAACTGATTGTGTTGGAGATTTGGCTTCTGTCGTGATATTGCTGTTTAGGGCCTTTGAACTGTTCAGACTTTGACAAGGATCCTGACGAAAAGCCCATCCAGACATTGTTCTTGGAAGATGATCACCTGTTAACCTGGTTTTTAGGTATTCAAAGATAATTATAGGGTAATTACTATATGAATTGTTGACGTTAATGAAAGTTCATTTATATCTGAGACTTGCAGGCTCGAATGAATCACACTCAACGAAAGAAACCAATCAACAAATGTACTCAATTGTTACAGGGATCTCCAAAAAAGGAATATGTGTAAATGGTAATCGAATGATTTGAAAAGTGAAAAATATATATGAGTTGTGGTAACAGGTCAAGTGCAAAAGGTAATAGAATAGAGACATGTACAGCTTCTCCGTGGAAAAGCGCAACAGAAGATGATATAATTGCTTACTGTGAACAGAAAAATATCATATTTTAATGATTAGCTAATTACAAAAGCAACAACAAAAGCATTTAATGACAAATTACTTAAGAAATGTCTTATAATTTCAAATTTTGTTGGATAACCCATGCTTGTTGACCCCCTGGCTAGACTCTCAATTACACTTCCTTAAACGGCAATGCGAAGCAAACCATGAACATATCAATCAGTTCAAACTTTTACAATAAGTTATTATAACAAACACACATCTAAGCCTTTTTTTTTTGCAATTTTCAATTTTAACTCATATCCTAATGTTCATTCAAAATTAATGCATACGCACAATGCTAGCAAAAGTTCAAATTAGAAAGATGCAAAAATGGGCAGTCTTTGACAATCACCTTGCGGAAAGTTCCATTTCAAAACTATAAATCAAACACGACAAGGACGCTGACCGCGGTATTCTAGTTCAAAGCTGGTTAATTTGTACCAGATGTATTTCGTCTAGTTCTGTCTCTGACGGACATTTGATATCTTCTTTGTCTCGCAGAAGCTTTACGTGACAATTCTGCTCCTCTGGGCTGTTCAGTTTGACCCTCGCTATGGCCCTGATCTTGGGGATTACCAGACCTGCTACTGCTTGCTGTCATTTCCATCTCTTCAATGTCTGACGAAGTGTCGTAATCAAGCAGTTCCCCTTGTATTTCTCCCCGCTCAATCAATTCGTTATATGACTTGACTGCATCTGCCACTCTTTTTTGATTATCAGACTTATAGGGTCTTGAATCCTCATATTCCACAGTTCTATGATACTTCGATGCCTCAAGTGTAAAGGCAAGCATCTTGCCAGCTCGACCCTTCTGGGCATATTCAAGAGTGCCCTGTCGATAATGTCCGTCTGTCATACTATCGACATACTCATATTCAATCACTGTTTTACCATCTTGCTCTTTAGCATAAAGAAACATGAAGGCCAAACCCGTGGTAATCATGCCATGCGACAGTTTGTATTTCTTCATGCACTCGAATTCCTGCGAAATTAAAGCAAGAATTAATATCTGGCACGCATTCTTTAGCTGGTCTTCAGTCATGTGGCTTCTGCTAAAGTCACCAACATTGTCAGGGTGGAAAATACCGCGTGCCTCTCCATTAGGAAGCCCATTTCGAAAGATCAAAAGAGGAAACTTATGAGCGGGCTTTATGTCCACGCAAAATATAATTTCCGACAGTATATTCACTAGAGAGAAGTTGTCTGGATATAGACCACCTGCTATATCAAATTTCTTACTGTTGGTATGGCCAGCAAATGACAGATTTCCGGTGAGATGAAAATACTCTTTGAGGTCAGGAGCCTTCGCCAAGGTATTCACAAAATCTTGGATAGGAAGGAATACACCAACAAAAATAAATGTTCTCGTCAAGAATTGGTTATTCACTAGTCCAAATCCATCAAAAAACCTAGCCATGCCAGTAGGAATTGCTGTAAACGATTGGCCGATTGGCCCTCTGCCAAACTCATCTAGTTTCTGCCAAATTTCATTTTGCTGATTACGAGGAACAATTTTGAGTACCACGTCTGATACGATCTTGTTTGCTGCATTGGAGCCATCAGCAAGTGAAAAGACTTTTAAGTCTGAGAGAAGCAGTTGAATGCTATGGATGCATTTCATAGGACCGACACGCGGATCGAGCACTTGAAGTTGTAAAGCTCCGAGTTTTAATTCGGATTCAAATAGAGCACTTTCAGCTGCATCGCGACCACCTTCAAGCACGATAATCATTCTCCTGTACTTATCATTCTCCTGCTTATACTTATCATTCTCCTGCTTATACTTATCATTCTCTTCCTGCATTTTTTGCAACTCTTCCTCAAGTAGAGTATTGTAATTCAATCTCTTTTGATACTGTCTATGCCAGTGCTGCTGCTGTCTGTGCGTTCCTTCAAACTTCTTTCTCAAGGTATATGGTAGACCGGCATAGTCATCTACAGAGAGCTGGTACGTATAATCAAGCAATTGGTCGGACGAGGTGGATTGCTCGGCCATTTCTTGGCAAGGATTAGATATATGGTAGTTACTAAGGACATTGAGTGCAATTGGGGCCATTTTCTCTTCGATATATGTTATGGGATGAAGGTTGACTCCATATACCTACACAGTTTTAGTACGGGTTTCCTAAAACGGGGTATCAGAGCAAAGTATCAAAAAAATAAATTATAAAGTGGGCATCAAAGTTTGAAAAATATGGAAAATCATATATATTTATATAATAATTGGTTTGCATGATTTGGAAATAGTAGCATATTTGTAGCGATGAGCTCTGTGGGGTTGACATCTCAATTAGGAAATTATCATGATGCTTAACCTATTGTATTCAAACGCAGTGAACTATGCTCTCTATAACGACTGATAATATAATTTGCTCAGTCTTAAGCACAATATCTCTCTTCCAGATATTTAATTGTATCATTTAGTTCATGTACAAGCTTATAGGCATGAAGAGCAACTTGACTTCGTCAATTACGGCACGCGACATGTCTAATATTCACCAAGATTAAGCCTTATTGAGATTTGTAACGAATTATTGAAGAACTATAGACAGCAGTTTACACGGAATAATGCATCTTCTGTCAAAAAGTTCGATATGTATCTTGAATATCGGTACGTGGGCATGGATACAATGTAGAGCATACATTAGAGAGCACACATTATAGATTATATACCGTAGAGTATATAACAATCGAAATATTACATAATATTCATCAATTTGAATGAGAAAACGAAATCACGCTACTACTTGAATGGTTCCATGTCGATACAAGTCCTTAGCTGACGTCACTTCTATGTGTCACTTGTTCTGTGGCTTACTATGAAAAACTAAACTAACATCAAATCTTACTTTAATCATAGTTTATCAACATCATCACCATGGATCTACTCAGGGTAAGTAAGCACGTATTGCCTGATTTATATATATATATCCAATTCTAATTCTTCATATAGAAACTAGCTACCTTTGTAGATATACCGGGATTCAACTGGAAATTGCTCATAATGGGCTTCGCTGTAAGCGACTACGTGTTCACAAATTATCTGGCATTTCGTCAATATAAGGTTTTGGGCCGAAAAAACCCTCCTTCTGTGTTAAAAGACGTCATAAAGAAGGATACATTTGAGAAAAGTCAGGATTATGGCAGAGCAAAGGCTCGATTGGGCTTCTTTGAGTCGTTTTATAGCCTATTGCTCAACCTAGGCATCATTCACTATGATCTGCTTCCAAAAGTATACAAATTTGCTACTTCTGTCATTAATACTTGGTCTCCTGCTTGGCTCAAGGGCTCTATTTCCACTGCTGTGGTGTTTTTCTTTGTGTTTCAATGGGTTGGTGAAGCCTTTGAATTGCCTGTGGCTGTTTATAAGACGTTTGTCCTGGAAGAACGATTTGGTTTCAACAAACAAACTCCGAAATTATTTATAACAGACTTACTGAAAAGCCAGGCGCTTTCTATTGCTATTGGTTCGCCTCTTTTGGCTGCCATGCTCAAAATAATGGATTACTTTGGTAACAAGTTCTTCTTCTACATCTGGGTATTCATGGTCGTCTTCCAATTAACTGCTATGACTTTATATCCAACATTGATCCAGCCATTATTCAATAAACTCACTCCTATGGAAGATGGTGAGTTGAAAACCTCGGTGGAGAAATTGGCTGCTTCTGTCAAGTTCCCTCTGGCTCGGCTTTACGTGATCGATGGTTCGAAGCGATCCTCTCATAGTAATGCTTACTTTTTTGGTATGCCATGGTCCAAACGAATTGTAATATATGATACGTTGATTGAAAAAGCTTCTGTTCCCGAGGTGACTGCGGTTCTTGCTCATGAAATTGGCCATTGGTCCAAGAATCATATCACCCGTATGCTTTTATTTATGGAATTGCACATGTTTCAGATTTTTGCTTTATTTTCTGCATTTATCAAAAATCGCAGTCTTTATAATTCATTTGGATTCTATAATGAAATGCCTATTTTGGTGGGATGGATTCTTTTCAGTGATATTCTAACCCCAGTGGGCAATGTTTTGAATCTTGTCTTCAATATCATGCAACGAAAACATGAATATGAAGCCGATAGATATGCTTATGATCTTGGCTATGGCAAGGAATTGCAACAATCACTTATTCTGCTACATGTAGAGAACCTTGGTACTATTGATGCCGATAGTTGGTACTCTGCCTTTCATCATTCTCATCCTATATTACCGGAACGACTTGCTGCTTTGCAGTCATATGAAGAAAAGAAAAAGTGAAAAAAAAGATGATTGCCAAAAAAGAAAATAATGCTTTAGATGCTTTGTGAGTATATAAAAATATGACCCTCTTCAATCAGAAGACGGAGCCACATTGGCACTGCCACCTTTCTTTCTACGGGATGTGAGCCAGCTCAGAACAGATGTGATATTATTGGCCTCTTTTGCTGAAATGGAATAACAAGAAACTGAGTTTTCTTTAATGCTTTTTAGATCCATGGCTGATATGACTTGATCCACATTGAGTGAGTTTGGCACGTCATTCTTATTCCCCAATACCAACAATGGTACACCTTGTACACCTGTTTTTTTCAAAAGTTCGTGAAGTTCTGTTTTGGCCAGGTCTATTTTGCTTGAATCAGCTGAATCTACTACAAATACAATGGCGTCTACTCCTTTGCAGTATCTTTCCCACATTGAACGGAACCTAGGCTGACCACCAAGATCCCAGCATTTCAGGGTCACAGAGCCAGCTTTTATTTTTTTCATAGCGAATCCTACAGTTGGAATGCTATCATGAGGAAACGAGTCGCCCTGAGGAAGTTAGAGATTGAGCATTAGATTAGAGACTAGACGCCTCAGTCAGATAACATTTTCCAACATACCACAAGGACTTTTAGAAGAGAAGTTTTTCCAGCATTTTGTAAACCTAAAACTGTGATTTCAAGCTATTTTTAATTAGTAAATTTTCATGTCAAGGTCATATTGCATTGCCATCATACCTCAGAAGCCCTAAAGATTCATGTTAGTAGGTTACCTTTATAATAAAACCAAAATAATACGTACCAAAATAAAGTTAATAAATACTCATATAATCCTCTAAACCAATCCCAGACAGTCATTTAATATTGTTGTCTAAATTCTAAGGATTTCACTGTTATATATGTCTTAAAGATAAAAGCTCAATAGATGAAGCATTGTTTTGTTTTTTAAGCCTGCTGATCAAAAAAACTATCAACAATATAAAGAGTATGAGGAACAACATCAGACGTTAAAACAACAACAAAGTACTAAATATTCCAATTGATAAGAAGAACCTTTAGAAACACCCTTGTGCAATCATTCCCCCCATCAGCGGCAAAATTCGGCCCATTTTTTCACGCCTCATTGCTAACCCCATGCAACCATCCCCAATAAAGCACTGATCCCAATATCTTCTTGAACTAACCTACCAGATTTTATCCTTATAACCATCAGGCCAAAAATGATGAGAATTGCCGTGCGTCAATTCACAACAACCGCCAGGCGTGCTGCTGAACAAACCGTTCCTCCGCCAGTACTCAAACCAAGACGAATTGGAGCCTTCAGAGGAGGGTTAGTATGATTGATATTTGCGGTCCCGGGACTTCCAACTAACTTATAGGCTCTTGGGGTTTTTACTAGGAACAACTCTTACTGGATTTGGCTCTTATTATTATCTGTTTGATGAATACAGAAACGCAAATGGAGCAGTTTTACTCGACGTTGTACAACTTAATGACTCTATTCGCCAATTGGAATCGCATGTAGCAGAGCTGGAGAAGCAACTACCTAAGCAATAAGTCAAGTCTGGCTTTTAAGGAATATAAAACCCACAAAATAGCAATGCTTTCATTGTCAAAAATTCACAGTTATATCGGTCATTTTTTTCAAACTTGTTTATTGTATTGATATAATCACGTGTGTAGCTTTTGCTCATCGTTTATATACCATTATTAGTGTGTATGCCATTAATGTCGGTTTCTCTTCTCATAAGTCAGCTCACGATTGAACACCTATCCATTCCAAGACTCTTAGAATTTCTCCTCGATGATCAATTTGCCGTATGCGGATATTAGGATTATCCTCTACTCTATGAATTACTTGTTTCCACAACGACGACTGACCACCGTCATTAAACATAGCATCAAGATGCCCAACTGACAGAAAGCGTGGCGTTAGACCCTGTTTATCATTATCAGAAACCCTGGCTTGTTTAATTAGAGCATTCAAAATACGTTCTGCTCCCTTATTAAGTTGATGCCTTCTCCTCTTTTCATATACAAAATAGAACCGACCAATGACTAGTAAACTCGCTATTGCGACCAGTGAACCAAGTTGCTTTCGATAGCGTTCCAATTGTCCTCGAGCGTGAAGCTTGATCCTACAGCTGATCGAGACGTTGGCGAGCGATGTCGACTGTACCATAGTTTTTTCGTCGATTCTTTCCTCGGTATGCTCTGTCTCGGGATTCCAGAACTCGTAGTGATTGCTATACTTTTGTACCTAGACCGGGTCAAGTTAGTATTAAATCTTGTTCATCAAATTATGCTCTTTCTTACATCTTATCTTGCCTTACAATAACTTCATCTGCGTTTTCAACTCGCAGGATTGCCATTTCCCACAGATCTTCAAACTCTGCGTCAGTCAATGTAGGGGCTTTAACATTGTATAGGGCTTGTCGCAATTCTTTCTCATCAATCTCTAAGGGTTCGTCCGATTCTCCACAAGTAACTTCTGCCGTTCGGTCACGCAATATGCTCAATAGCTTTTCTTCAAAAAGCAATATGCGATGCTGCCTTTCAGGATCCAGAACACAAGATGGCTGTAGAGGAAAAAATCCAAGTACTGATAAAGGATTCCTCATGTAGGCATATCCCTTGTCGCAAACCGCTTCAAAGTCAGGATAGCAAGTTGCATGCTCGGGGCATTCTATACAAGATGGCTCGATATAATTTAGGAAATGCTCCAATGGCGTCTCTGGTACCGAATTATCATTTAAAGTTACGCCGCAGTAACCAATCTTGAACCGTTCCTCTCTCCACCACGCCACATAGGCTACCGTGCCAAGTACTACAGCAAGCCTGAATAAAATAAAGAAAAACCATAATAGCCATGAAAAAATCTTTTTGAAATTAAAGCTAATTCTTGGCTCCTTTTTTGTCTTCCGCGATGTGGATTCCCTGTTAATTTCCTTCTCAAGCTTAGTAATTCTTTCGTCAGTGGTTTCAATTTGGTCTGCTTCAGGCTCTGTGCCAGATTCAGATTCCTGTTCAGATTCCGACTGAGATTCAGGTTCCGCTGCTGATTCTGCCGGCGAGTCCACAGTATGCGAATTTTTGAGAATTTTAGCAAACTGATCAGATATCTTCATGTCACCTATATCTGGAATCAGACTCTTTCTAGCTCTAGTTTTAGGAAGAACTTCAGCTTTAGCTGAAGATTTCCTAGGCTCGGTCTGAGGAAAGTGTTTGCTGGGTGACTCCTCAGAATTCTCGTTTCGCGTAGCATGCAAATGCACAGGTTTGCGCGGCTCAGGAGTTTGAAAATAATTCGTAGAAGAAAAGTGCCCATCGATGTTCTTGGAAGACTTCTTGGGACTTGGTTCAGGTTGTTCGGCCGTGGATGACTTGCCGCCAGAATTAACTCTTTCAGATCTTCTGGTTGATCTGGTTGATTTCCTTGGTGAATCCAGTAACGGAGAGTCTTCTTGTTTTTTGAGCAGGAGAGCTGACTCGTCAAGAGCTTTATGAGAATTACGTGTTCTTGCCGCAGGCGTGTCAATTGCTTCATCGGCGCGCTTTCTAGGCGATTCACCAGCACCAACGTCCCTAGTAGTTCTTCTAGTTGATCTCTTAGACGGAGAAGCACTTCTCAGCAGTTGGCTTTCCTCTTGTTCCAGCACCTTCTCAGAGGGTTTTCTGGAACGCGTGCTTTTGCGCTGGAATGAAGCATCAACAATTCCACTTGAATTCGGCACAATATCAGCTCTTTCCGCAAGAAGTTCAGAAGCCCTCGGAGCGATTTCCTGTTTGAAGATATCGACTAAATCGGCCTTTTTAGCTGTGGCAGGATAATCGACATTATGAGCGAGAAAGATGCTTCGCAATTTGGACATGGTCACCTTTTCGGGTGCGAACCCTAGGGAGAAGTCAGCGGATAACGGTATAAGATTATAGAAATACGATCATTTTGCTTTACTTACCTTCCTCAAGATAGGAGTAATCCTCCATGATGCTAAAGGGTCAATTGATTTGATATTCAACAGATGTTTTATTGCAAATAAACAACACAACAATTCCAACGTTATATGTGAGGAGAGGTTGCTGTGACAACGGGGATATGATAGATAGATGTAGAAGTTCATCAAGTTTAAGAACATAAGGATGAAATATGAGGATTTTTCAATATAAGATTCATTTATGATTATTATTTCATTTTATATTCTTAATTTTGTTCATCCTGTGAACTGCCATCGCATCTTCATCCGTACCTTGATTCTGTATTATCTGTTTTCTGATTCTAACAGATATCAACATGAATATCAGCCAACTATGCCTTACAAGACACCATTTAATAGTCCTTATATTCCTAACACGTCAATAACACGTCGATTACGTACTTCAATTAATTATCTTGATATCATTTTCACCCCTTTTATTGCGCGATTTTCATCAGTTCCACGTCCCATTCCAGCTTGGGGCATGCCATAAAACCCGGCTTTGGTACACATTTTTCAACCGCACTTCCCCCCGGAAAGCATGGATGATATTTACTTTGATGACCACGAAAAACTCGAGTTAGATGATGATGACGATTATACTGTATTGAGAAGAGGAAGGGGCGTGTCACATTCTGTGTTTGATGAGAAACATCTCCAGGATATATCGGCCAAGATGCAAGCTCTTCAAATGGCTTCATCTCCAACTCATTCTATAGCACTGGATAAGCCGGCGGCTCTCACGGGAACTTCCGATGGGCCTCAGAGCGAATTCCCTCAGTTGCCGCCATCTGCGTCTCCGATATCCATGAAATCATCCAGCTCCAAGTTGGGCAACCTGCCCTTTCAAATCCAAGCTTCTCAGGGAGGTTATGGAGCTGCAACTGACGAGGATCCTCAGATCGCGTTGGAATTAGGAACTATGTTTGATAAGGTATACGACAGTTTGGCTCTGCGAAGAAAATATCAAACATTGTCTCTTCAAGGTGAAACTGATAATCCTAAGAACTATGATACATGGAATATCTATCCACCGCCTCCAAAACCGTCTTGGAAAGAATCGACCAAGGAATTTGACCATGGGTCTAGACAATCTCTACAAAAAATCGGTGAAGGGTTTGATTTCAATGACTGTCATATTCCTACCATAGAAGATTCTATGACATTTGACACCAATAGTGAAGGCGTATACGAAGTTTTTTCTAGCGACGAAGATAAGATTTCTCAATCTCCAATTGTTAAGGTACCTTCTTTACGGGAATTCTATCTTGATTTAGAACATATTATTGATATATCTTCAGACGGGCCTTCTAAGAGTTTTGCATTCCGAAGATTAGAATATCTCGAAGCCAAATGGAATCTTTATTACTTGCTCAATGAATACCAAGAAACTGCTGAATCAAAGAAAACTCCTCATAGGGATTTCTATAATGTTCGAAAGGTGGACACTCACGTTCATCATTCTGCCTGTATGAACCAGAAGCATTTACTGCGTTTTATCAAGTATAAGATGAAAAAGTCGCCCAATGAGGTGGTTCTTTTTAGAAATGATGAGTTGCTTACGCTCAAAGGTGTATTTGAATCTCTTGGTCTAAAGGCATATGATCTTTCTATTGATACTCTGGATATGCATGCTCACAAAGATACATTCCATCGATTTGACAAATTCAACTTGAAATATAACCCCATAGGTGAATCCCGATTGCGAGAAATATTTCTCAAGACAGACAACTATATCAAGGGCAGGTACCTTGCCGAGCTTACAAGAGAAGTCATGGAAGATCTTGAGGCAAGCAAGTATCAGATGGCTGAGTACCGTATATCTATCTATGGAAGACATGCAAATGAGTGGGATAAGCTTGCAGCTTGGGTTGTTGACAATAAGCTTTTCTCAAACAATGTCAGATGGTTAATCCAAGTTCCTCGTCTATACAACTTGTATAAATCGACTAAGGTGGTTGACAATTTCCAACAGATGATGGAAAACATATTCAGGCCACTATTTGAGGTCACTAAGGATCCTTCTAGTCATCCTAAGCTTCATATATTTCTACATCGTGTTGTGGGTTTTGACTCTGTAGATGATGAATCCAAGGCTGATCGTCGGGTTCACAAGAAGTTCCCTCCTGCACCAGAATGGAATATCCCGAACAATCCCACGTATTCATATTATCTCTATTATATCTATGCCAACTTGACGTCGTTGAATAATTGGAGAAAGATGCGAGGACAAAACACGTTTGTATTTCGACCTCATGCGGGTGAAGCCGGAGATCCTGAACATTTGGTGGCAGCATATCTGACTTCTAAAGGTATTAGCCATGGAATTCTTCTGAGAAAAGTTCCATTCATTCAATATTTGTTTTATTTGGATCAGGTTGGAATTGCCATGTCTCCATTGAGTAACAATGCTCTATTTCTGACATACAACAAGAACCCCTTTTACAATTATTTCATGAGAGGTCTTAATGTTTCATTATCATCTGATGATCCCTTACAGTTTTCATATACTCGAGAACCTCTTATTGAAGAATATTCAGTCGCAGCACAGATATACAAGCTTTCTAGTGTAGACATGTGTGAATTGGCAAGAAACTCGGTTCTTCAATCTGGATTTGAAGCAGCACTGAAAAGACATTGGATTGGCAGAAATTATCTTACTAGAGGCCCGTTTGGAAATCAAATGGAAAAAACCAATGTTCCTGATATTCGTCTGTCCTATCGAGAAGAAACCTATGTCCATGAGATATACCTGATGGAGAAATATTCCACCAAAGCTAGAAATGCTGCACAAAGTGCCTCACCCTAAGAATTAAAGTATAAAAACATGATAGAATTTTTGTATATTTAATTGCTTCAAAGTTACCCGTTTCATCGCTATGATGTTTCCCATCCCAACCCATACCGAAACTATCCATCTTACCATGCCACAACCATTGATCTACGCATACTCGGAATCCCAGGCTGTAGCCGACGCAGTTGCTGAATTTGTGATAAAAACTCAAAATGAGGCGTTGAAGAAAAAACCTCATTTCGACGTTGCTGTTTCCGGAGGTTCTCTAATCAAAGTGCTCCGAACCGGCCTATCGAGCAACAAAGAGGTTCAATGGAACAAATGGCGAATATTTTTTGCTGATGAACGAATTGTTCCGTTGGATCATGAGGATAGTAATTATGGATTGCTGAAAAAGGACTTACTTGACTATTTGGAAGACGGAAAATCCCCTGCAGTGTTTCCTTTAGACGATTCAATACCATTTGACGGTGAATCGCAGTTGTTTGCTCATTCATATCAACGAACTTTGACTGAGAAACTTGGTTCAAAACCAGTGTTTGATTTAATATTATTAGGCTGTGGTCCAGATGGACATACTTGTTCGTTATTCCCAGGACATGCTCTACTTAAAGAGAAATCGTTACTGGTAGCTAGCTTAGATGATTCACCAAAACCTCCACCTAAACGAATCACACTAACAATACCGGTTTTGGAAGATGCACAGGCAATTGCCTTTGTCGCTGAAGGTGCCAGTAAAGCTCCTGTTTTAAAGCAAATATTTGAAACGCCTGAAAAAGGCTTACCTAGTGCTATCGTTAATGGCATCGCCAAGAATCCCGTCAAATGGTTTGTCAATACTCCGGCAATTGAAGGGGTAAATGTGAAGAACAGTGCATCGCAGAAAATACTGCGAGGTGGTTTTTAGTGCATCGTAGAGAAAAGGCGATACCGTTCGTTGTCGCATTCATATAATTTCATAGTTTATCCATATTCTTTAAAGCTCGTGATACGCTTCGAACATCAACCTTGCCATTATCAGCCTCCAAATCATTAATAACGTCGACAATATCAGAGCTATCGAACCTCGTATGCCGTGATAACGTTGTATATGCTTCAGAACAGGAAATGCACAAGTCAGATGGGTTCTGGCGTGGTTTAGCAGATGCTAATGATATGCAATATAGTGTTTGAACAGGATTCGCCCTGCACTTATCACAAGAACCCGAGACAAACTTCGAGACTTTATTATTGATCTGAATCTCAGTCGCCTCGAGCTTAGGAAGTTCCTCGACGCCGGTTTCGACGTGAGAATGTTCATCATCCTTGCATATACAGTCAGAGGCAGTCAAACGACAGAAGTCGCACTTATGATCGTCTGGACCTTCCAAACCGACTGTTCCGTCTTTTGCATCTGCTTCTCTAGCTGAAAACAAAGATTTGATTCTCTTGACGTTTTCGCTGTTTGTTTTGGGTCGTTTCTTGAGCGATATTGCTTCTATGGGCTCAAACAGGTCTAAATCAATCTCATGAGCCTCCAAATCAACAGCCTGAGGCTTTTTCGAGGAAAAATCCCCTTTAATACCAAGAGCATCACATGCACAGGCTCCACCGGCATCGCACCAACCACAGTTCATGTTTAAAGTTCCTTCTTTAGTATGCTTATGATCACCATGGGTGCCCTTGATCTGAGAATTTTCGTCTATATCCACCGTTATTTTCGGTACTATCTTTGTTTCTGTCGCCTTTATCTCAGTAACTGACTCGCCACCTTCCTTTTTGGCATTATTTGGTCTGCGACCACGTTTAAGCTTTGCGGGTACCTGCCAGTTCTTTGAGGCTCCGATCTTCATGACTCTCGGCATGTTCTCGGTCTTCTGTATCACCATGCTATTATTTGCCGGTAGTATTCTTTCTACAGCCATTTTAAATATGAATAAATAAGTTTGAATGCTCAATATGAATATAAATACTAATACAGTGAAATTTTCATTAGAAGTTGAATGACGGGATTGAAAATTGGGACGGGCCGAGTGAAAGCAGGGAAAGTTAAGCGAATGCGTTCAGCAGTATAGGTTAATTAAGAATGAACTCAGGCGATATTTGGTTATCTTAGAGACTTCGAAATTAACGATAAAATCTTAATCAACTCTTCAATTATACAATATCAATCCGCTTCAACAAATAAAATCATAAACGACAACCTGCTCACCACGTGACCTATTCCCCCGTTACCCTCTCGTTATCAGCCACTTTCCAAGTCCTCCACCAACTTTCCAATCAACGTGCAAATACAAGCCGGTGGAACATTTTATCGCTTCAATTATGGCTGCTGCAACTGCTTCATTGAGTGACCAGGAACTCTGTAAGTATCTTATTCATGTACATTTTCGTTAGCCAGCTTGAAACTAACGATTAGTCAATCTTAACAAGAAGGCAGCGACTGAAGGTTTCAGTGTTCAGCCTAGATTGCGATATAACACCGTCAACGGTGTAAATGGTCCTTTAGTTATTCTGGATAATGTCAAGTTTCCTCGTTTCAATGAAATCGTCAATCTGACTTTACCTGATGGTACTGTGAGGTCAGGTCAGGTTCTGGAAGTTCGAGGTGACCGAGCTGTTGTGCAGGTATTTGAAGGTACTTCGGGAATCGATGTCAAAAAGACCACTGTGGAGTTCACAGGTGATTCACTGAAAATTCCTGTATCTGATGATGTCCTAGGACGAGTGTTTGATGGTTCAGGTCGAGCAATTGACAACGGTCCGAAAGTGTTGGCTGAAGATTACCTGGACATTAATGGATCCCCCATCAACCCCTATTCTCGAATATATCCCGAAGAAATGATACAAACTGGTATTTCTGCAATAGACACAATGAATTCTATTGCTCGTGGACAGAAGATCCCTATTTTCTCTGCGTCTGGTCTTCCTCATAATGAAATTGCTGCTCAAATCTGTCGGCAAGCTTCTCTGGTGCGACCAACAAAAGATGTCCACGACGGTCATGAGGACAATTTCGCCATTGTGTTTGCTGCTATGGGAGCAAATTTGGAAACTTCTCGATTTTTCAAACAAGATTTCGAGGAAAATGGCTCACTTGAAAGAGTGTCTCTGTTTCTGAACTTGGCCAATGACCCTACAATTGAACGTATTATTACTCCTCGTCTAGCTCTTACTACTGCAGAATATTTGGCTTATCAGACAGAAAGACACGTTCTGACTATATTGACTGATATGTCGTCGTATGCTGATGCCTTGCGTGAAGTTTCTGCTGCTCGTGAGGAGGTTCCCGGTCGAAGAGGTTATCCTGGTTATATGTATACAGATTTGTCTACCATTTATGAACGAGCAGGTCGAGTAGAGGGTCGAAATGGTTCCATTACTCAGATTCCGATTTTGAGTATGCCTAACGATGATATCACACATCCTATTCCGGACCTGACTGGGTACATTACTGAAGGTCAGATTTACGTTGATCGAGCTCTGCACAACAGAGGTATTTATCCTCCCATCAATGTGTTGCCATCACTTTCTCGTCTGATGAAAATGGCTATTGGTGAAGGAATGACTAGAAAAGACCACAGTGATGTTTCTAACCAATTGTATGCCAAGTACGCCATCGGTAGAGACGCAGCTGCTATGAAGAGTGTTGTAGGTGAAGAAGCACTTTCTACAGAAGATAAGCTCTCGTTGGAATTTCTTGAGAAGTTTGAGAAGTCATATATCAGTCAAGGTAACTATGAAAACCGAAGCATTTTTGAATCGTTGGATCAAGCATGGTCTTTGTTGCGATTATATCCTAAGGAGATGCTAAATAGAATATCACCAAAGATTTTGGATGAATTTTATGACAGAGCATCTAAGAAGCAAGCAGAGCCTGAAGAAGAGTCTGCTGGGGCCGAGGGGGATAATCTTATAGATGCCTAAATCTAATAGAGTGTGTAGGTGCACATAATTGTCTTGATTTGTATTAAAACATGCTTAGAGTTCCGTTTTTCCCTCCAGTATAAACATGAGCAGGACTTTGAACCATTGCCGTGGGTACAATTTGATGAATATAACATGAATGTTCGTATTTTCCCGATGCTGTTGGCTGTAGCGAGACTGTATCGACGGTACTTTGATCCAGTATTGTCACTTGGTTGGATGTTTTGAATGCAATGTTTTGTATTGATGAGCGATATGAGTCTGATTTGCTCATTGTATGCAAAGGCTTTGATAGTGATCGTATATCATATAAATAAATCAAGCCTTGGGTGGTGCCTAGAGCTACAGATGATCCAAGAGTAGTCATAGCTGATATCTGACCCTCAGCGCCGCTGATTTTGGCCAAACTATTGCTGGAATCTCTAAAATCCACAATAGAAACGCCGTTATCTGTGGCAATAGCAAGAGATTTGTTTTCAACGTCATAAAGGAGATTATCAGCAGCTCCAGTTGTAGTCTCCCATGGTATAGAACCAACACCAACAATAGGACCTTCATTCTTGAATTTCCTAACAGCATTACCTGAGCCACATTCCCATAGGATAGTAGTACCGCCTTCATCTCCGGATATTATGTTTCGTCCTCGACCAATCATTTCCAGGCATGAAATTGAAGAAGTATGCCCTACCAGAGTTCGTGGGTTTGATCCATCAACTACACTCCATATTTTGACACGCATATCGCTACCTGCCGAAGCAAGTACCTGGCCCGACGGAAAGAATTTCACAACCGACGTGTGAATCAAATGCCCATGTAATTTTCGGCGTAGCGTTCCTCCTTCCTTGATCGAAGATATATCAACCGCACCAGTGACATCTCCAGTCACCAGAAGTTCATCATTAGGACAAACATCCATGCAGCTAATGTTTGCAGTTTTCGAGGACAGATGCACTGGATATTGTAAAATGGTAGAGTTGTCAACATGAAGTGACCGTGGTTTACGATATTCTGGTGTCGATAATTGACCCTCAGAAACATCTAGGCCATACTTTGAGATGCTGACAATTGAGTTACTGCCATTGATTTCGACCCAGAATCTGTTTTCGGGCACTGAGCCACTGGAAACTTCATGGAATAAATGAGGAACATCGTTTTCAGCGAGCACTTGATCTATATCAATGTTTGGTTGTTCTGGCATTGGAGTTACACAGTGGTTAAACAGTGGTCAGACTGGGCACCCACCTGCGCACCGGTGATTGGGACTCACTCCAACAGAAAGCTCTCAAAAAGACTACATAAGGCATGCTCTACTAATGAGATGTTGCCAGATACGGTAGAGAGAAATCGTTAAGAATCACCAGATTTTGTAAAACATATCAACGGGTAACTCATAGAGTGGTCGAAGGGTATTATCTGAACCGTTGATGATAGCACAATGTAACTTTGCATTGTAAACACAGAGTCAAATTTTGGTACGGTACCTGATCGGCTGGCTGAGACGAATGAAAGACGACTGAATGAGCAACAAACATAATGAATTTATAATTTATGAAGCATAATTATAGGAATAAATACTCAATATCGTATCAGTAATTCTTTATCTTTATCTACAACTTAACTCAGGTATCAGTACTACTCCTTTCCCGTCTCCTCCTCACTGTCTCCTTGTGAAAAAATAAAAATAAACTGTGCGACGAGCCATTTACAGCCTTGCTTATCCTTAAGAAGCAACATCCAAATCAACTCACCATCGCTATAAAAACCACCACTTTTCCCCATTGGTTTCATACTGTTGTGGTCTCATAATAATGTTGCCTTTAAATTATATAGCTGATCGTCTGAGGTCTGTACAGGACTATCGAGGGTATCGGCTAGTATCAAGTCAATATGAAAAACACCGGCAACTTCCTGGAGATGCTTATCGCTTTGTTCGTCCTTTTCTTAATAAAACCCGGGTGATAATAGTCACTATATCGATTCTGACGGTATATTTTCTGATATATTTGGCTATTCCTACAAGCCAATCTAATCTTCAAAAGTACTACTGCTTTGGGCCCGCAATGTCTCCAATGGATATGGATATCAACACATATAGTGAGTGGAATCGTCATGGAGGAACTCCCGTTAGATTTAATACGCATCAGCCTTTGGCACTAAAGAACTCATCTATTAATATTCATGATCTTAATGTCATTTCAAGCACCAAAGATGCCAAAAAGAAGAAGGAGAAGGTCCTTGTTTTATGCCCTGTCAAAGACGCTGCTCCTTATTTGACCAAATTCTTTGAGCTTCTCATGGCTTTGACATATCCTCATGAACTTATTGATTTGGGCTTCTTGGTCAGTGATAGCACCGATGATACTCTTTCACTCCTAACTCAGGAATTACAGGCCATACAATCAGGTTCTAATCCGTTCAGAAGCGTGGAGATTTTTCAAAAGGATTTCGGCTTCGTTCTTGACAATCTTGATGTTCAAGAGCGTCATGCATTTGAGGCTCAAGGGCCTCGAAGAAAAGCCATGGGTAAAGCTAGAAACTACTTATTGTACTCAGCTCTGAAACCTGATCATTCTTGGGTCATGTGGAGAGATGTAGATATAGTGGAAAGTCCGCCATCCATCATTGAGGATTTAATTGCTCATGATACAGATGTTCTTGTTCCTAACATTTGGTTCCATCGATATCAAGACGGCAAAGATATCGAAGGACGATTCGACTACAATTCTTGGGTCGAAAGTGAACAGGGACTTAAGTTGGCTGATTCCCTTGATAAAGATACTATTCTTGTTGAAGGATATGAAAAGCATTTCAAGACGGGCCGTACTTACATGGCCCGAATGGGTGACTGGAGGTACAATAAAGACGAGGAAATCGAACTTGATGGTGTAGGAGGTGTTAACATTGTTGTCAAAGCCGACGTTCATAGAGCCGGTATTAATTTCCCTGGATATGCATTTGAGAACCAGGCAGAGACGGAAGGGTTTGCCAAAATGGCCAAACGGGCTGGTTATCGAGTCGTTGGATTGCCCAATTATGTGGTATGGCATATTGATACTAATGAAGTGAAACAATCATGATATAGTAACGGGGGGTTGATTTGAGAAAAGTCTTTATAAATAAATAAATACAGTCTTGGTATCGTTATATGCGGTATTACCTGCCAAGTCCTCCATATTACCTCCCTAGCTCCTCCATGTCTTCTTTCCACATCTTTTGCTGTCTAATAAACCATTCAGGAAGAACATCATCTGGAGGTAATGTCAATATCAGGGGTTTCATGTTTGAATCTGTGTCTAAAGGAGCTGATATTTTCGCGATTTTCGGCCGTATTCCTTGCTCGCTTTGACGTCTTTTGACAGCTTCTTCATGAGAAACAACCCCAACATTCATAAGTTCCAAACCGACCTCGGTATTATAGCTAGAATTATATTCTCCATTAAACGCTCGATACTCCATCAAAATTGACGTATAAGTCCAATGCTGGATATGGCGTAAAGTGCCTACAAAGCCGTTAGAAGCATCCACCATAAGCAATGGGTAGTTTCTTTTATCCAAAATATATGTCAGAATATCTTGAGAAAGTCCTTTCATTACAGCATTCCAATCCGAGGCCGATTTCCATGGCTGAATGCCCAAATGAACCAAATCAATGTTGTTTTCCGATGCAAATGTTCGAGTCGACTTATGCAGCCTGGCTGGATTTAACGATATTATCACCGATAGTTTTAAGGTCGCTAAATATGGTAAATTTACAGGATCTAACGTGCTACAACGATATATGCCTTCTTCCACGCAACCAAAACCCTCGGGCGGCGTGAGCATTGTAAGCCGACGTTACGTGGTTGTTGGTGAGATTTTGAATCAATTGATCCATTGAAGAAATCTCTGCTTTTATATTGCATTTTATTACAAACGTACCCGGCTATGAATCTTCCGATAGGCCGGGTAAAAGGATTAGGGACATTTAAATCAGCTTCAAATCCTTTTCGTTTATTCTCTGCATCTTGTTGTTTTAAAAGAGCCAATCCATGGCAGACTTCTTCCTTCCAGGAACCAGGAACTCTTTCAAAGTTCACTCCTCTGCCAAACAAATGGCCATATGGTGATCAATTATACGCAGGACGGCCTGCTGGATCAACCAGTCTTGCTTATTATGAGCAATTTCTAGACTCTTCTGCAATGCCTAGTCGATCTAATGTCGATGCTGATATCATGAATATCCTCAATGCTAGACTCAATGAGCGACCTGAGGTTCTTATTGGCCGAAACATGTGTCAAATATGTGATTTACATGTCGGTGACATAATAGAAGTATGCAGTCGTCATGGCAAGACCGATATTGGAGTGATAATTAAGGAGCATGGAAGAACCGTCGAGTATTTGACCATAGATTCACATCAACAACCTCTTACAAACAGGTCATCATTGGTTATGGTAATCAAGGGTGTATATTCTCTAAGTACAATACGGTCATTTCTAGAAAAATCAGATACTTCTCCGGGTTTCATTTGGCATCTAGCTCTTCATCTACGTCTACTAGTTCATGATTCAATGGTTCTTCGGCAGAAAATTTCCGCAAAAAAACTTCCCGTTTTGTTTTCGCATTTTTCTCGTCCTTCTAATTTGAGTGCTCTAAGCATATATTCTGCAGCTGCTGTCTTGAGTCAACATCATACAAGATCTGCTGGTATAACGGTACGGAATTTACTAGCAGCATATTTCTCTCTAAGCTTTCAAGACCTCAGATCATGTCGCTCATCTCTCAACACTGATTTCCTATGCATGTCTTCGAATTCATATCATGCAGTGAACAAGATCATGAACAATCTATCTCAGCTGGAATTCGATACCTATGTCGATCTACTTTCCCAAAAAGCCAGAGGAAACTCTCTTTCCGCATATGAACTGTCTACTTTGACACCTCTTTTGATATTTTTTCATCATTACATTCTTTGTGCTGATGTCCGTCTGGCTCCAGCCATTAGCTCGTTCATGTCGAAACTATATCCGGACATTGATTCGGATAATTGGCTTACTTCTCCTTCAACTGTGCATAAGCTTTTGGTTTCTTGCGGCTTCTCAGATCATGACAATCCATTTCTTACCAAGGCATGTGGCGTTTGCTGGAAAAGCCCATCAGGGAAGCTGATTGATGATTTAGAAGACAAGATAATGGAAGATTACGAGAACAGCTTAGATTCACAAGTTGGAAGCTCGTCGTCTTTATCAGAATCATTTGATAAATCTAAGATTATTTATACGTTTTTACAAGCAAAAGACATAGCAATAGCCGTGGAGTTGAATGACAAGGATGGAGAGACGTTCTTCTCAGCAAATTTCTCTACCATAGAGGAACAGAATTTTTCAGGAGCTCTGAATATTTTGCTTCCTGATATGACTAAACTGGGGCGCTTTGACTCATCACTAATCGAATCTGTTTGTAAACGCTCAAAGTCATTGGTTTTGCCTCAGGGACGATTACATCTTCTACCGGAAGAAATTCGCAAAATGTTCGCTTTTCATGGTAACTTGGAGGAACATCCAATGAATAGGGTGATTTCCTTATCAATTCCGTTTAGTAAAAAAGACGGGTTCTATGAGCTTGACTGGAGTCTATGTGAAGTGAATTTGAATCATTTAACATCCGATAACATTATTCAACTTGTGGATATTCGAGAAAAACAGGATACGTCAGAAGAATTAAAGGTATGCTATGATATTTTGGGGACATCGTTTGAAGATCGTCTGAGTAAAGGATCTGTTCTTGATGTTTCAATGGCATCACAATCATACTCATTGCCTTTGTACCATAGTAAATATTCTCCGCTGCACATGATTCAAGAAGCAAGAGTTATGGCTGGACGGATATTTGGTCAATTTTGTGCTACAAAGAGTATTCCCGTAATGTATTTGGAGCAAAACAGAAGAGAGTGGTCGGATGATGCTTTTGAAGTTCTGCGAGTACAACGAGCTATTGACGGTACAATATCTGATAGCTGTTTAGCTCAGATTGAACAAGAGCATCTGGGAATAGAGACGTATACTACTGAGAAAAATACTTGGCATGCGGGCTTGGGATGCTCAAATTATGTGGATATTGGATTCCCACACGATAACTCATTGCATATACTGAGCCAGTACGATTACTTGCATTACCTCAGTAAGAGTAACAACAGATACAAGCGGTCTATGCAGCCGTCATTGAAATATCAAGAAAATACCTCTGCTCAAGGCCGACTTCTAGACTGGTTTAAAATGCGCCAAGTTGAGTTCTATAAGTTGAACCAACTACAACAGGAATTGGTCAAAGCCGACGAAGGCTATTATATTTTTCGATGTACTATTATTGGGCAGACAAAGTACCCAGAACTAGCCAGAGGATATTGCCAGGAGCTTGGTATGGTTGTAGATATAGCATTGCATCCTCATACAACCGTGCATCCAGGCAATACGGTAGTATGTACTGAGATTCTCGAGCTAAATCCAGTAGATGGATTGCTAGTTGTTGGATTGTAAATAAAAGGGCCGAAGAGCCAACGATGTAACGAAATGTGCATAAGTCATTTTAGTTGAGGGTTGACTATCAGATAAAGAAACGATAAGGCCATCAGATAAGCATAAATTTTACATTTAACCCCATTTCTTGAACGTAACATTCTTTCATCACTTATTTCTCTCTGAGAATTAGGTTCAGAAGTATTGGAATTATGAAATACCAATAAATCCGGCATATACCACAGTAGCTATGAATTCTTCCATAATAGGAATGACTCGCACCGTCACGACCACGGACATTTCCGTATATCACGGACTTATCCGAACAGTAAACCACTCATATCAATGAATCTCATTTAAAAAAAAAATCCCATATTATCGGTTTTCCCCCGGTTTTTCTGCTCACTTCTCCCCATCGCTCTCCTCCGAACTTCCCGCGGGTGGGCCGCGGAACATCAACTGGCTCAACCATTATATATATCTGGCCACACACCGACCAATTTGACCTCTTACATCCACTATATTTTGTCATGTCTACTACTTTAACATCTACTATCACTGTGGAACCTCTTAAAAATGCCCCTCTAGGTGCTAAAGTGACTCTTCCTGAAGGAATCTCCGATCCATCCAAGCTCAATGACGACGATTTCAAGACTTTATTCAATGCTCTTCATGAGCATCTTGTTCTGGTCATTCCCGGTCAAGCTGAATTACCTCCTCTTAGCCAATTGGAATTAACTAGACGTTTTGATCCCAGTTGTGAGGGTGCTTACGGTCATTCCAAGGAATTCCGAGACCCCAAGTCTGTTCTTCGAAAGGACGGAGTCTCAGTACCAGATGTTCCTCAGGTGCAAATTCTGGGCCAAGGCCATGTCGATACTCATGCAGGTTTGGATAATTTCAACCTAAGACATCCTATTCATGACGGATTTCATAAACATGTCCTATCTAAAGAGCAGCAGGACCAAGGATATACCCGATACTACCGATGGCATATCGATGCTGCTTTATATGGATTATCTCCTCCTATTTGCACTACTTTGCTTGGTATCAATGTCCCTCCTTCTGACAAGACCATGACAATCAAATATGAAGATAATGGTGAGGAGAAGGAATTGACCCAAGCTTCTACGGCATTTGTCTCAGGTGCAAATGCTTTTGACCTTCTTAGTGAAGAGGATAAGGAATTGGCCCTAGGAACCAAAATTGTATATCCTCCTCACCCGTTTATATTTATATCCGACGCCAAGGCGACTTCTGATGGTCTCACCATGATCAGTGAAGGCAAGGAGCTCTCTCTGGATGAACTCCCTGCATGGGAAGAGAGTAAAATAAAAGTGCTACCAATGGTATGGACAAACCCGGTTACCGGTAAACAGCATCTTCAGATTCCTGGATGTGCAGTTAGACAGCTCATAAGAGCCGATGGAACTGTGTTGGACTTGGAAGATGCTAGAAGGGAGGTCCATCGCATAATGAGGCCGGCTATTTCACCTAAGCACGTTTATGCACATGACTGGAAGTCTGGCGATTTGGTGATTTTCTTCAATAGAGGTGTCTGGCATAGTGTTACAGGACAATTTGGGCCTGGAGAAACGAGATTGATGCATCAATGCAATTTATCGTCGGGATCAGACCCAGTTTGCAAGGTTTAGTAGGGTAATATTAGTGTTAACTATTCGGGGTTTTAGTTTTGAGTCTTTAACTTGCTTTATTGAGCGAATTCTAATAAACATCCATGAGTGCCATACGGCCGCCTATTAACCGATACTTTTTCAGAGTAATTATCATCACCGTATAGCGGTCGTCTGGGCGGTGACTAGCATGACTAACGTAGATCATTGTCGTCACCTGGTCCATCTTCTAACCCACACGTGCGACTGATATGCGCCATTGTAACCTTATGTCTCACAAAAATTATCCATTCTCCAGTTATAGTTTGCATTGAATCTGTAGCCATGCTCAGAATTATATTCACCTGTCAGTATGGAGACCCGTCTGTATCAAATCCTTCCGATATGCCGACAAATGCCTTAGCAATCGTGTTATTAAGATAAATATGCAAATCACCAAGATCAACAACAACTATACTCATAAATATCCGATTGGAAAGAGCGTGAAATATGGATGCGTGACCCCATCCGGAATTCCACGTACTCAATTGCCCTTAAACAACCTCAATTTTCCAGTAACATTGTCAACAGCACTTTTAGGTGCTGGACCGACTCCAAGAACAGTAGCTGATCCCGAAGCTATTTCAGTTCTACCGGCATCATGTATTAATCTGGCAGTAATACCATCATGTTGAGCAACTCTCAGTAAGCGGATCAAATCTGCCTCTGAAAGACACTGTAGTACAATCTTTGCCGTTCCAGTATCTTTCCAACGCTGTAATAAAGCAGGATTTGATCTCGAAATAGACTCATAGCAAGCAACAGCAGCATGGCTGCACTGAGCTGCTACTTTTCCTGCACTCATGTTGAGATCAGTTCGTACTACCAGAACCATTTTGCAGTCCTCAGTAGAATCTGAGAATTTCCCTTCAGGAGCATCAGATTCAGCCAATCCTAGAAAAGATAGGAGATCAAACGATCCAGCCAAGTAGCCAATGATGGTAGCAGCCGTTGTGGCAAGAAGAGTGGAGTTGTGTACTCCAAACATTAGTGTATCAGTGATAAAATTTTGGGTGCATGTCAGGGCAGATAAAAGGGTCACAGCGGTTCAACCAAGCACTTTTTTGGGGGTAGCACGCTTCTTTTTCGCTTGCTTGGTCTTATAATCACGCCAGGTATTCACACGATCGTCTCTAGAGTCTTCCCATGCTTTGGCTCGTTCTCTTTTGAGCCTTCTTTGCTCGGTTTCCTCCTCCAACCGGCGTTTCTCGCGACCTTCTTGCTCCATTTGGACCCTTTGCAGTTTTCTTTTTCGAACTTCATTTTCTATAAGAACAGCTTTTGTTTCGAGACGCCATTCCGCCAGAAATTCAGCGCTTTTAAGCCGTTCATCGTCATAGCTCCATTTCTTATCTCTAATCAACATTCTTCGCGCATCTGTAAACGCTTGATCCAACAGTTCTCTACGTTTATCATCCTGTAAAGTATCCTCAGCCTTTTTTAGTCGATCGAATGCATCAGGTGCTTGAGGGTTTTTCGTTCGATCTGGATGAATCAATAGGGATTTGGCTCGATATTGCTTCTTAATGGCAGTAGAATCACACCCAGGCTGTAAATCCAGAACCGAATAAGCATCCAATGGAAATGCTTTTAATATACGATCGATTTCCTGGTCTTTTTTAAACTCTGAAACTTCACTGTTTAGCAGTTTTTCCAGATCATCATCACCCGTACTGCTCATTATAGTATGGAGGATTGACAAAAAGATAACTTGGATTTACAACACTTCAATGAGTATTGAACCATCAGAAACATTATATATTCGCAACTTGAATGAGAAAATAAAGATCCCTGCACTGAAAGATGCATTGAAGGACAAGTTTGCCGTGTTTGGCGAGGTTCTAGATGTTGTAGCTCATAAAAACATACGCATGAGAGGTCAAGCCTTTGTGGTATTTGATGATATTCAAGCTGCTGAAAAGGCCAAAGAACAAATGAATCATAAGGAGATCTTCAATAAGGAAATGCTAATTGATTATTCGAAGAAAAAGTCCGATGCAATAGTGAAAAAGTCCGGTCTGGAACCGTTTCTGGCTCATAAACAGGCCCGGCTGGCTGCCAAAGAGCTAAGACAGCCTTCTTCAGCAGCTGCAAAACGTAAAATGCCTACTACTCCGGTAGTCAAAGAACAGACTAAAAGAAAGAAACCAGACAATGGAGTTGCTGTTGGTGAAATACCAAATAATATCCTGTTCTTGGAGAATATCCCTACAGAGGTAGACAAGGAGCATTTGGAGGAGATTTTCTCGAAATTCTCGGGATTTACAGAAGTGCGTATCTTTGCAGTACGTCATGTTGCATTTGTGGAATACGAAAATGTCGTTGAAGCTACGTTTGCTCGAGAGGAGACGTCTGAGCAGATGACAGACGAGGGGATCAAAGTGACATATGCAAAGAAGTAATGCATTTTGGGGCGGCAAGGCATATATCTTAGGAGTATATGTCCTACCGTTAAGTATATCCCGCAAAATTCTCTAGCATTGCCTCGGTAATCTATCTATATGCCATTCAACTAATTTTTATGTACAATAATATAATCTTCTACGACTGTTTAGCCCATCCAAACGCCGTTGTCCATATGCTCTTGAGGAAATTCTCCTTCTTAGCCCCTTTGTTACTTTCTGCTACTATTTTCTGATAGTAATTGGCATTTCCTGTAGGATGCAGGCTTCTTTCCGATAAAGGATACTAATGTTAATACCACAATACACAAAACCCCAAAATATTTGCTCTACTTACCGTCGTTTGATTCAGATTTCGCTCTAAAATACTCGCTGCTGTAGCCTCATTGTCCAGAACATGTCCTGGAGGTACTTTGGCTGCACTTCCTCCTTGAAGAACCTTTTCATATTTATCCAACAGGTTACCCTTCATTGATATTACCGAATATACCTTATGACTATCATCAGGCCATTTACTTAATTCTTGAACCAATCTTCTTATGCTGTTAAGTTTGGCACCGAGTGACATTTTGTATGAGGAAGAATTTGATGTGGTTCGGATAGTTTACTGTGGAGTAGTTGGGCCGTACGCTGAAAACTGTTAACGACAATCATAAATCTCATATTACAGATACTCATATATTCTAATATGTATATTTAATCACTCGTCCAATTCCTGGCTTTCAAATGGCTTGAGATCTTTGGTTCCTTCTTCCCATGATGCTCCATCTTCTACAAGTGTCTTGATAGCCTCGAGTACCTGTTTCTCTGATCCACGTACTTGTTTCGTGCTGTCTCGCTCTCGAATCGTTAATGTGCCATCTTGAGCAGATTGAAAATCAATGGTGATACCAAATGGCGTTCCAAGCTCATCGTTTCGAGCATATCGCTTTCCAATTGAAGCTGCCGAATCATCAACCTTGGCAGGAATTCCGAGTTTACGAAGTTTAGATGCTAAACTTGCCGCAATAGGATCAAATTGTTCACTTCGAGACAATGGCACAACTAATACTTTGGTTGGTGCAATCAATGGTGTAAATGACAGAACACCTCGAGCTTCATCAGCCTCTCGACTCCAGAACGACTGTTCAATCAAAGCATAAAGCACTCTTCCAAGTCCAAACGATGGCTCAATGACATTTGGAGTATACTCCCGTATATGCTCAATTCGACTGTTCATCTTGATCTGGACAAGCTTGTCATCCAATTCCACATCACCATACTCCGGAACAGTGAAAGAAATCTTCAACTTCTCTTCAAGTTCCTTAGCCAGGTCTTCGCGTTCGCATTGAGTTCGTGACAGAAGCCAACTTTCCACCTTTGACGCATCTTTTCTAAACTTTGGTCCAAACTTCTTCTTGTCGATAATTACATCCAATTCTTCAATTTGCTCTGGTGTATCCAGCTTCTCACGAACAACAAGTGCCGTCTTAGTTCTGGCAGAGTGAACAGTCAAGTCATAAGCTGAACGGTCGGCACAGCCAACACATTCAATCCAGCCATATGATGTTTGCAGCTCACAATCCCAGCAGTCAGAAGCATAATGAGCCATTTCATTTTGCATATGCTGTCTGAATCTCATTCTATCGGGATCGATGCCGATTTTGATCATGAAGAGGTAGATTCTGGCCACAAAGTATCCCAGAGTCTCGTTGTCTACCATTCCAGATGCAACTGCTTCTCCAATGGTTGTTTCGGTGACGGTAGTATCACCAGCAGACTGAACATCCCGAGGCCACAATTTCAGCTTGATATCCTTGACTTCGTGGAATTTGTGATGCTTTTTATTAAGAGGATCAGTGAAATGTTCGACTTCAGCCATCAAGAATTCTCGTACTCGCAAAAGACCAGATCTAGGAGAAATTTCATTACGGAATGCTTTACCAATAGAGGCAGAGGCAAATGGCATTTTCAAATTGTTGGATTCCAGAAGCTTGGAAAAGTTCAAAAAGTGTCCCTGAGCAGTCTCAGGCCGCAAATATCCTTTAAGTTGGCCAGAAGGACCAATGGCAGTTTCAAACATCAGATTGAATTCCCTTGGAGCTTCCAGTGGTCCATCGGTGGCAGGGTTATTAATCTTGTGTTTGGTCATGATTTCACCAAGCTCAGGTCCAGAGTAACCGTCGATTTTGGCAAGAATAGTCTCGTACTCGGAAATAGTTTCTGCATCGAGCTTGACAGCCTTGATCTCTTTGACCTTCTTCTTTCTCTTCTTCTTGTCATCAGATTCCTCTACTGGTTCATTGGTAATTCCTCGAGCCTCTTTATCACCTTTAAGACGAGACTCAATGACTTCCTCAACCAAATGATCAGCTCTGAAAATCTCACCAGTAGCAAGATCTCTGCACATCCAGTCGGCAAACTTATCTACATGACCAGATGTTTTCAAAACCTCATGAGGAGTAAGAGCAGTGCAATCGACCTCGAGCATATCTTCCTCAAGAATGAAATGTTTTCTCCAAGCATCGATTATATTGGCCTGAAGAGCACATCCTGGAGGTCCATAGTCATATAATCCAGACACACCTCCATATATATCAAAGGCAGGAGCATAAAAGAAGCGTCTTTTGAGGACTTGCTCCAAATTTTCACGATTGAACTCTTGATTAGCGGGCCGCGACATTGACGAATATTTAATGTGAGAGTAAGAAATAGAACGCAATTGACAAAAAGGCAATTTGAATGCCGGTAACCGAGAAATGCGCTGAGAATACGTGGTGAGTCAATTGAAAGATTGAGTTGATGCCAAAATGACAAAAAAGTGTCAGGGAACATCCGGGTAAAAATGATAGGTGATGAGCAGGGTCGAAGGACATATTCAAACGTCGCTGAGTTTTATGATATTTTTGAAATATTTGAATTCAAATCTATTAATTTATTCTTATAGTTCTTTTATATTATACAGACTAATAAATACCGTGACATCTCACACCTTATATCTAGAACTATAATCCCTAGGCGATATTACCAAACCTTTTCCTTTACTAGCTCCTCGATATACCGTTTCTATTATATCTATCAATTCTTGTTTTGAGTCCAAAAAGAAATTCAGCTTATTGTTATTACCAGTACCGAAATCTATCAGCATATGCTTATTCCGATAAAAGAACATTATTGTCATTGGGTCATATAATTCATATATCTGATTAAATGCTGGGACTTCATCAATATCACAGACATAAATAGCGGCGAAATTACGCACTTTGTCGGCCACTGAGTACAGAAGCTCGTCCATTCTCATACAATCTGGATCATTATCTCGGCCAAACCTGATGACAACCACTCGGTCTTCTTCTGATAATATGGCTTGATCTACATGCCATCCTGTTTTAAGATGCGGTATGAAAATGGAGCCCATTTTTGGTGGATCAACGGAAAAATGCTTAAGTTGATGTAAATCTTTTAAGATGTTAATCTTAAGCCAAAAAACCCCACACAATTGAACATTCAGCTCTACGCTGTACAACTGTACTTGTAAGAACTATAATAGTTTTTATTGAGTGATATTTGCGATTGAATATCGTCTGCAATTCTCTTGTATTATATGCTTCTAGGTTGTTTGTCTTCTCTTTTGGCCCTTGATCTGAGCTTCGACCCTTGTATTAATGTGGAGAATTGCTAGAAACACGTCAATATGGGCTTCCAAATCTGCATTTCGTCATTCTCATATCGCCCTACGTTATGCCTCGACAGACGGCCGTGGTTATGCTGCTGCGTTCCGTCGTCTGATTGGTCGAACTAGAGGAATCTTAGGCAGAGATAGAAACGAGGTACCGCCAGCGGACCAAATTTCACGCAGACTTAAGGAATTTGTTCGCACGTCACAGAATCTGAATGATGAGCAAAAGCTGTATCTTAAACAGCTGGTTATGGATCTTGTAGGTCAAAGCTCGGTGCTGAGTTTTAGAGACATGAAGATATTGGACCAAGCATTACCTAAAAACATTGGATATTTCACCGATTCCGAACTTAGTCAGATATTTCACAGCTTATTTTATGATAATAAAATGGGCGAATTATCTAAAGACCCCAGTATACGGTCACTGGCTACTCTGTTATTTCATAACCTCAGTCAGAGCCAGACATTAACCAGTGACCAGCGTTTAATCAATGGCATAACCTATTTTGGGCTTTTACGTGCATCAGGTCGAATTGATGAATCTTTCAAATTGTTGGAAAGTTTATTGAATGACTATGATCAATATTCGTTAACTATGACTAAGAGCAAATGCATGCTGAGAGCTCTCAGTTTTACGACCGAATTTTCTCCCGATATTCAGACGGTAGAACTTATAGCCGATAGTGTTCCAAAAGATGTCGCCTTATTTCAAGCCTCAATACGCGCTTTGGCAGACATCAGTGCAGCCAATGGTTCTGAGGAGGTTGGATCAAAATTTAGAGACACTGTCAACAAGTTCCTAACCCACACATATGAAGAAGAAGAATTGAGCATTACCAATATCACTCTTATTCTTGATACTTGCTTAGAACTTGATGAAAACGTTTCAGAAATGCTGTCATTGTCTCTACTTCGCGACAATATCCTTCCAGACTTGGGTTCGCATCAGTTTGAAAATACTCAACAACAGCTGGAATTTTATGAGCTCTTATTACTTGTTTGCTGCAAGTTTCATCCGCAGCTTATGAACGAAGGTAATATCATTTTAGATCATCTGCGTAAATCTGTCGGAGATTATGATATTGAGAAAGAAACATGGGATGTTATTGCCAAATGGGCTACGCTTAATGGCCCTTCTGATACCAAGACTGTGAAGGATACGGTACAGACTCTTCTTGATAATGATCATGTTCCTGACCAGCATACATTGAACTCGATATTGGAAGTAGCTTCCTGGAGATCAGATAGCTACGTGGAAGAAGTCGTAGAGTATTTCAAACATTTAGGCGTATTTGGTGACGTCAAGACATTTTCCTTGCTTATGACTCGAGCTCTTGATAGAAGAAATGTCAATGGTGCACTTGAACTATTTGAGAAAAGTGTGCAATCCTACGGTTGCATATGGGACGAAAAGCAGTATCTGAAAGTCCTGGATCGTCTATTGGTAGAAATGGAAACAGATTCACTCTTTGACGGTCCAGAACTATTTGCTGTATATCAGCAAATACGTGTGTTTACAGATAAGGTTGGATATACGGCCAAATTGGCGTTGTTATATACACAGCTATCACGAAAGGAAGGGTTTATTGATGACGTTGGCCGGCTTTTATCAGAGGAATTCTCTGATGGTGGGAAGCCTGTTCCTTGGTCTGAAGTTAAAGAGGCGTACTCTGCCATTTTAGAACGACTTTATACCTTGAATGATAGCATTGAAGCATGGCGACTGTTTGGGTATATGAACAAGTACATTAAGTTGCCGCATGAGTGCTATGTTCCTATTATTCAAAAATTCTGTTCTATAGGCCGTCCAGATGCTGCATTAACCATATTTAAGTCCTATCGATTACGTCACAAGGAAGAGCCAGATTTGCCGCCTCCTGGAATTGGCATGTACCTTACTCTTTTTCATGAATTTGGCAATGTGCGTTACGAAGATGCTGTATTTCAAGTGCACGCATTTCTTAAAATGGATCTTGAGATTGAAAATGATATGCCACTTATGAATGCTGTCTTGGATGCCTACTCCAAGTTAGAAAATCGGTCGCGTACCATGGACACATATATGGATATATGCACTTTTCCCCCGGGGCAGTCTGTCAACAATGATACTGTTAGCATTATGATGAGAGAGTTTACGAGAAATTATGACTCTTTAGCCCCAGAAATATATTGGGCAACTGTCTTTGACGTATACAAGCTGAGTCCTACCCCGGATAATGTCAAAGAATACATTGTAGCTAACTGCTCTAATGGCTTGTACATTCGCGCACTCGGAATAGCCCAGCATTGTCAACAGTATTATGGATTTGATGTCAATGCATCGATTCTGGAGAGCTTGTATAACCATACATTACTAGAAACTCGCAAACGTGACGTTAAAAGCTGGGCATTGGAAAGCTATCCCAGTCTTTGGCAACAGCTGGATAATGAAAATAGACTAAAGCATGATGTGATCATACCTGCTGGAGATGGAAATTATAGAGAACTACCAAGAGAAGTTCAGCAGAAGATCACCGAACAACTGTTAGGTCCAATGGAAAACCTAACGCACTTTTCGGGTAATAATGAACAGCTTAAAATGCTGAAATAAGATATATTATATTGTACATATAGCAGCTCGAAAAGTTTACTTTTTCAAACTAACATCATTAACCTTTGTTGCAAATCGTAAAGAGCTCAGAGTTTCCGCAGCATGTGTTTCCAGAGGAGAAATATTCACAAACATGAGCGTTTTGCTATCACCACTGAGGGAAAACTGTAGCAAATAGGTCAGTTTCGAGTTTCTAAAAGGAACATGGCCCTGTGGTTTGCCGTCTTTCGATGTTCCTAGAGCATAAATAACATCGCCAAGACAACTTAAACTCTTGTTGATTGCCTGTGTCTCTTTGAGTCTATCACCAGTAGCCTGCGATGAAGACAGACGCTCGCTACCAGCAAGATCTATAAGGTTCAAGGTACTATCGCACTTATGACCAGTTGCCTGGTATTCTCCCTGTATTCTCATCATGAAAACGCTATGAGAACGAGACGATCTCTCGTTAGAAAGAGTTGCAGCTACTGAACGTTTTGAAGCCGCTTTCTTCAAGACTGCTTCAACAGTGGCTGGTGAGTCTAATGCGACCGATGTTAAGCCAACAACCGTGGTTTTCGACGATTTGGCATCGTGTCTTATTTCTAATTTGTTGGCCAGACTTTCTCTTCTTGAAGACGAATTCGCTGACAATAAATCATTTAGAGTTTCATTGTAAATTTCAACAAACTGTCCCTCTAGATGATAATTCCAACCATTCTCCTTCAATCCTTCTGCTTGCTCGAATATCATATTGACAGCTCTTGGCACCATGCCACTCTGTGATTCTCCCATGGTATATGTTTTTCCGGATCCTGTCTGTCCATATGCAAATATAGAAACATTGTAACCATCCAACGCGGACTGTACAAGTTGAGATATCTCCTCGAATATTTCTCCATTGGTTGCACAAGGATTAAATACTTTATCAAATTGAAAGGAATAAATTTTGCTTGATACATTACCCAAAGCGGACTCAAGAGCTGGGCCACGCATGGTAATTTGTTGCCCCTCAAGATCCTCGTCGGGAAAGCTCATATTGACCTGATTTAGGCTCGACTCGTTCGGCAAACGGGGTCTGACTCTGCAAAAGACTCGTATATTACCTTTAAGTTCCTGGATCTTGTTGTGAAGCTTTCGGCGAATAATCTCCTCTTTATGCAGTTTGGATGCAGCCAGGTCTCGAGCTGCCAAAGCGGATTGAAGCTCCTCCTTCTGTGCTTCAAGTAGTTGCTCAGTCTCATTTATTCTTAGTGCATTGCCTGCCTGAAGTTCTTCTATTGAGAGTTTTTCACTCATGGCAGAACCTAACTTTGTCTTCAAAAGCTCATTCTCCTCACGATATTGATTAACACTTAATGATAATTGCTGCTGAGATATTAATGATTGATCAAGATCCTTCTTCAAGTTTGTTTTAAAATTCGATGCATCGGACGTGACTTTCTTCAACTCTAGTTGTGTTTCATCTAGCTGTTGCAAGATTCGTTGTCGTTCAACTGCAGCTGCCTCAACTATGCTCTGCTTTTCAGTAGCTAGTTTTTCTTCCAACTCTCTTTGGAATTTTTCATTAAGCAGAGCAATTTCCTGAGCATGTTTATGCTGCATTTCAGACAATGCTTGAGAGTACTGCTGTTGAAGGGAATTCATTTCTTTGGTATGCGTATGCTCAACATGGCGTAGATCTGAGTCATATTGATTACCCAGAGCCTGAATATCAGAGTCATATTGACCTCTAAGATCATTGTACGCGTCCTCGGACTTTTGCTTATCAAATGCCCACTGGCTCTGTTCAGTTGTCAGGCGATTGACGTCTTTCTGAAGCTCATCCCGCAAAGCATTGGAATTCTCTAATTCGGCCTCTGTATTTGCCAATTGAGTCTCCAGTTCAGTTATACGTTCAGCCCGATTGATAGAATTGACAGTAGGACGTGGTTTTGAAGAGGAAACATTTGAAGGTCGGTTAGGCTGTAGAGTGCCCGTAGCAGCCATCAAGGGCCGTCTTGCATTAAAAACACTCGAACTAGTAACTTGAGGCGCCAATGTACCTTCGGAACTGCGCCAATTGTTGGTTTTATCCTCTAACATATGCCTTTTGACGCCAGCAGACGGCTTGGCTGCCACTGGTAGTTTGCTATTTATAGTTGTTGTTGAGAATTTAGAACCTCCAGGATGAAGATTCTCCAGTTCCCAGGAGTCAGCAGTATTTCCCATCACTAAAACCGAAAAATGAAATGCTTTTGATATTAAAATGTAAGTGGTTGGAGTGACTGTTGGCATGAGGGCCAAACGCGGTAGCTTTGAACAAACAAAGTGTGTTGATGGATGGTTGCCGGGGCAACGTGAATTTTTATCAAAAGCGAACCAACGTTGAAAAAAAATTAGAAAGATATCAGAAAGATGTCTAAAAGAGCTGGAGGGAAACAAGAAGAGAAGCCAAGTAAAAGAGTAGAATTGGACGAAAGTGATGGATTGCATTCGGAGGATGAGAGTGAATTGAGTGATATTAGTGAGGATTTGGTGGACTCAGAAGACGAAGGCATAGAAGCAGATGAACTATCCGACGACGAAGTATCGGAAGATGAAATGCAAGAAAACGAGTATGAAAATAAACGTAAAAGATCCAAAGAGGAGCAGTTTGGCTCAGCATTTAATGCCATTCTCGGCTCAAAAGTCAAAGCTCATGATAGAAGTAATCCGATATTGATCCGAAGTCGAACGAAAATCAAAGACCTAGAGTCTGACAAGCTGGAGGCAAAGGCAAAACGAGCACTTACACAAGATCGAAAAGCATTGGAACAGAAAGATCGAGTCAAGAATATATTAGAACCTCGAGATGGTAAGAATGCTGCTCAGTTGTTAGAACATGAGGTCAAGCTCAAGAAGATTGCTCAGAAAGGTGTAGTCAAATTATTCAATGCTCTTTTAGTTAGTAATCGAGTTCAAGATGTTGGGGGAGGAGTCACGAAGAAGGAGGAGAGGGTAAATGAGATGAGCAAGGAGAAGTTTTTGGATTTGATCCGAAGCAGTGGGGGCGAGAAGTGAGAGGGAGGCATTCAAACCATATGGTATATATATTCCCTATGGCAACAAGATCAGAACGATCTAACAGTCACATTAGTTTAACTTTCGAACTAATACCATATATGCATTATGTCACAACTATTTACATGTCCAGTTTATACATTCCAATCTATACATCCTTCACTTGAAATCCCCAGCTTGAAGATTCCTCGTCATAGCCGGTAGTGCCACTCGAATTCCATCCAATTTCTTGGACATTTTCACCTGACATCCCAATCTTGACGTCTCTGTAAGTCCAAATGCCAAATCTAACATATCATTTTCATCGTCGCCGGGCTCCTCCATCTCGTCGTAAAACTCCGGATCTACTATGACATGACATGTAGAACAAGCACAAGAGCCTCCACATGCACCCTCCATATCCAAATTATTAGCCTGAGCAATATCTAACAAATTATCGCCTTCTGCTACTTCATATGTATGTTGTTCGCCATCTTTGGTTATAAATGTTATATGAAGCTCTTCACCAGGGTTCGGCTTATGTACATGACCATGCATTCTAGGTATATTGCTATGAAATAATCTGGTTCGAGCAGTCGTTCTGACCGGTAGCCGTCCTGTAGCCCATTTCAATTTCACTGGCGACGTCCCCCTGATTACCGTTCTCCACATAAGGTTTTCGGATGAAAATAAAATTTGAATGATTGGATTTTGTCCGTATTATATAAACAAGATTGAATGAGCCATTCATCATATAACTTGGCCAGTTAACTCCCCACCCCGAATTCGTAATGTCTTCTCCGACTCCACTTAAACCTCAAGAGTCTGAAGGCGGTAGAATGGGCTCACCTGAAGATGCTAATAGAGGCCGAACTCGCTCTAAGACCACCCAGTCGGCTCAAAGAAGTACCCCGCACGATTCAAGAAAGGGCCGTCTAAGCCTATGGGATTATTTATTAATGGAAATTCATGGAGGTCCATCGGACGTCATGGGGTCTGGTGAGGAGAAAGTGGAGAATCTTCTAAATGTCATATCTATTCCGTGGTATTTGGAGAAGACCGTCACCTTCGGCATGCTTACATGTTTGGATTCCTTTCTCCATGCATTCACTGTTTTACCTCTAAGAGTAATTTATGCTATATGGGACGTTATTAACAAGAGATCATTCAGTCGGTTAAGATCAAGCCCAAAATATACAGATTTGATCAAGGCATCGATTCTAGTGGTATTATTCTGGTGTTTAACTGCTCTAGATAATAGCCGGATCTATCATTCAATTAGAGGTCAAGCTGCCATCAAGTTATACGTCATGTTCAATGTATTTGAAATAGCTGACAAGTTGTGTGCAGCTCTTGGTCAGGATATTATGGAATGTCTGTTCTCCAATGGAACCTTAAGCAAGAACTCCAAGACAGCTGTGTTTTCTCTTTTATTCTTGGTTTATGCTTATCTTCATTCCCTGGTATTATTATATCAGATTATTACTTTAAATGTCGCTGTCAATTCATATTCAAATGCTTTGCTGACTTTACTTCTCAGCAATCAATTTTCAGAAATCAAAGGAACTGTCTTTAAGAAGTTTGAGAGAGAAAATCTCTTTCAATTGACTTGTGCAGACATTACTGAGAGATTCCAATTACTCATCATGCTTCTTGTTATTGGCGTACGAAATGTCGTCGAAGTAAGTAATATTGGAATCATCCCTGCTTCTTGGGCAGGCTGGAATCGATGGCTGGGTGCTCTCTTTGGTCCTGCATGTGTCGTCGTAGGTAGCGAGATCATTGTTGATTGGGTGAAGCATGCTTATATTATCAAATTCAACAATATACGTCCTCGAGTCTATCGAAAGTTCCTCAGAGTATTGGCGACGGACTATGCTGAAAATGCCCTATCAGACCAGGCTCTGACAAGACGTACAGGGTTTCCTGTCATTCCTCTTGTAGCTGTGACTGCCAAGATGATTGTTCAGTCATATTATATGATTGTTGAACAGGCTACACCTACAAGTACCTTTCCGCTATCTTCTTCAAGCACCAGTCAAGGTACAGCCACTTCTGCTGCTGCATTGCAAAAGTTTGACAGTTTTTTCATCCCCGGTCATTTTAAAGTTTCTCTTTCGACTATTTACTTTTTTATTACTGCAAGTCTAGTATTTGGAGCCTTCTTCCTTGGCATGCTGCTCATGAAACTTGTCTTAGGAGTACTTCTTTTGGATTATGCTACACGACGGCATCATCATATTAGCCCAAAGTACCAAACTAGACGTTCGAATGCTGCCGAGGGTGTCAGAAACAACTCAGCTACCGCAAATGATAGTGATTTTGCTCCTGATAAGAGCAGTGGCTTTGGTGTTGTAAAGGTGGACGAATCTACCAGACAAGGCCTCTATGAGCCGGATGAAAAAATCCCAGAAATAAACCATAAAAATACAGACGCTACTACTATAGCGGAACTATTTACAGTCACCAGATTCAAAATGGTAGCCAAGAGAATCTGGTGATAGCGGGGCAGGTCTCCGCTTCTATTTATATAATATGTACATGATGAACAAGCTTATTTTTTGACTGTAGCTTTAGAAGAATTGCTTATTGCTTTAATCAGCCATAAAATCCGAGTTCTAGGAATTTTAAGACTATGTGCGAAGAAGAGCATTCCTGTAAGCAAAGCTAAAGCTCCAGCCTGATGAGCAGCAGCCACGGGAACTGGAACAATGTAAATAAGTGTTGATATGCCAAGCGCAGCTTGTAATGTCACCAAACCAAATGCCATTCCTCCTGTTTTGATAGCTCGTCGGGGTATTCGTCCTTTGAATCGAAGGCTATAAAGATGAGTGGCTCCAATAACGCAGAAGGTCGTTACAGCCATGATTCTGTGATTGAGCTGAACGGTTGTAGGGTTTTCAAGCATATTTTTCCAAAACAAAGTCCACTTGGAAGTTGCATCAGGTGCGTATAGTTGGTTGAAAAGCTCATTTTGACTTGGTATGAGTCCATCACCCATCATAGGAAAGCTGTTGTAGATGAGACCAGCATCTAAACCAGCTACAAAAGCACCGGAGATAGCTGTGACAAAAGTCAGAGCTGTAAGACTCAGAGCTATTTTTCGGAATCGCTTAGATATAGGTGAACCCAAGATTTTGAATTCTTGTAAAGCGGCCGCAGGGTTACTGACCAATTTGGCCTCCTTTAATATGCTCAGCCCACTATTGACCATAGCTATGTAAAGCAGAAGAGCAGCGCCAAGATGAGTAGCCAATCGATACTGAGACACACGTGGATGAGCATTATCCTTTTCAAGGAATTTTTCATTTAGGCCAGACTTGACCATCCACCAGCCTATGAAACCCTGTAGACCAATGAGTAGGGATATTCCAATCAAGTGTCGAGTAGTCTGAGTTGAAGTTCTCTTTGTAGCAACAAACCAAATAGCAGGAAGTACAAATGACAATCCAATTACTCTGCCCCATACTCTATGAGCCCATTCCATATAATAAATGAACTTGAACTCGTCCAAAGTCATATTGACATTGAGTACTTTGAACTCTGGGGACTCCCTGTATAAATCGAATTCTTTTTCCCAATCTTTTTGAGAAAGAGGAGGAACAACACCAGTAACAGGTTTCCATTCGGTTATAGAAAGTCCGCTTTCGGTGAGTCGCGTCAACCCTCCTAAAACCACTATGCCGAACACCAAACCGGCACTGCCGAGTAGCCAATAGCCAACAGAACGAGCTGAATTGACAGGAGGCCCTTTTAGCCGCTGTTTCTGCGTTCTGAACGCTTCAGCAGCAGCCTGTAAATCAGCAGACGATATAGCACTGCCATTGTTCAAAGTGTTGGAAAAAGCACTGAAATGTCTCTTTGGAGTGGACCATTTGGACTTCAATGGAGACGAAAACCGCAAAATCCTGGAAATTGGCTCGGTACGTTTAACCTGAGAAACAAGAGATACCTGAGAGCCACAAGAAATAGCGGTCGAAGATATCAGCTTGTTCTTCAGAAAAAAAAACTGCGATCTTACCAGAGGCATTGAACAATCACACGATAATTTGGCGAGGCGCAGAGACAGAGATTTTTTGTCCCAAGCAAAATTGTCTTGTCTCTGATTTGATCAAGACTTTCATCATAATAACGACATGTTGTTTTTTTCGTTTTTCAAGACGTTGATAGATCATGAAGTAAGTGGATTCGATGGTCTATTTCATGTTATAATGCTAATTATAGATAACGGTGGAATTGAAAAATGATATATCCATCAGAGGAACCTTGAAATCTGTAGATCAATACCTAAATCTCAAGCTGGACAATATAACCACGGTGGATCAAGCCAAATATCCGCATCTTAGTGCAGTCAAAAATCTATTTATTCGAGGCTCTGTCGTCAGATATGTGCATCTTCCTTCGGACGCTGTTGATACAGCATTGTTAGAAGATGCTGCACGACGGGAAGCTCTTGCACAAACAGGCCGAGCAATTGGAGGTCAATGACCTGCGAAGAATATAAATGATATGTTTGTTGCATTTGTTATGAAGCTGAAAATTTATTGTATAAAAATCTCTGTATTTATGCTGGTGGTAGATAGGCACTGAATAATACTCCTTGTAGTAACAGCCACACCGTTATATATGTAATAATGATAGTGGTTTCATATGGGTCTCTGGATTTCGTTTGTGAAATATACCAGTAAATAGTCGGAAGGCATGTTGAAATTCGAGTTATGGCTTGAACATTCCAGACAAACAATGCTGAAAGGCCCATTACTCCATGAATCACCAAATATGGTATCAATTCCCTGTGCCATTGTCCCTTGAAAATGGCCCTATACATTATAGTAAGTGTAGGTAGTGCAAATGCAAAATTAGGAATATTGTTGGGGGTCCAATACTTTAGAAATCCCACATTCCAGTACTTGGCCTGGATATAGCTGTAGATCAAAGGTAGACGATAGCGACACCATTCTGGACCTGTATGAACTGTTGTACAATATTGTTTATATGCAAGATATTGCATACCAAAAAATACAGATCCAATTAAAGATCCTTGAATAATAGCCTGTATACCTTTGAGTATATGTCGTGTACGAATGGATTCGTATAGATCAAACAGATAGAAGATACCCCACAACAGCCCGTTGCTTCTCAGGCCCACAGTAATAGCAAATAAGGGCCCTGCAAGCCACCATTTTCCTGTTATTCTATAATACATGGCAGAAAATGACAAAAATGCAAACAGTGGCTCAATATAGGCAGACATCATGAACATGCCTGCTGGAGTCAATGCATATATAATGGCAGCATTCTGAGCCAGCACTTTGTTGCCATTGAATAATTTATATGTCAATCGATATAATTGCAATCCTGCTAAATAATGCGAAATATTGGCGATTGCTATTCCAACCAGACCGTAATAATATACAGGATCCAAGCTCTTGTCGATCATGATCCAATGAGGAGCAAAAAACCGTATTATACTCGACCACAATTGGCTAAATGCCCATTCCTGCTCATATACCAAATGACCCTTAGAAGCAGCACTTATAAAATAAACCGTGTCCCATATACATAATCGTTCAACGAAAGTGGCTATGAATCTGGAGATGAAATTTGCACCAATTAGACAGCCTGGAAAGAACGTGTCTGATGAAGTATCATATTGTTTAGGAACTAGAAACAACAAGGAAGATAAGATGAATTTTACTTTAAGGAATGTTCTGGTATAAGTTTTATGAGTTTTATCCATGTTGATAAAACTTGTTAGGAATAGATAGTTTGAAGCTTGATTGACAGACAAGTTGAAAATCACGTGACAATGCATTTTTATCCTAATCTTTGACTGACTATCTGTTTCTCGCCAGCATTTAAGCTATTATATATATTCACGAAATTGGGCTGTTTTCCAATTCCTTGTAGCCAATTCACAATAATTTGTTGCGTATCAATATCGGAAGCATGTCCTTCATCGGCTACCTCCAGTATGTCTTCCCAGTCGTCGTCCATTTCTTCGTTTCCAAATTTGGCTGCAGAGTTGACCAGTTTCTCTTCTTTGCTGATAGATCCAAGCTCATTTATGAGAAGCTTGACAATCTTATATGGCACCGGTATCTCCGTATACTTGAGGTTCTTACTCTTTGATCTGGTGATAATGACATCGGCTTCATATATAGGATCACCAACCACAGTTATAGCATTAATGCGAGCATCATCAAGTTCATAAAGTTTCTGCAATGCAAGAACGTTTTCCTTGATATACACATATCCACGTATGATTTCAAAACTCTGCAGCCATTTGGCAAGTACACCCTTCAGAGTGGCTCCATGGTCAATATTGTAGAGCATATCAACAACTTCTGATGCCGAGTCAATGACCAATTTGCAGAAAACCATGACTAGATTCTCGGAAAGAACAACGTTTTCCGATACCACCAGTCTAAATGCACTGGCACGGATGATATCCAAAAGAAGATCTGGAGTGAATAAGTTACCAAAACTAGACAAAATTGCCTGAACAATTTTTCCAGCATTGAGTACTCCTGACTCGTCCTCACGGCTAGGATCTAGTAGTTTAGAAGCTATTTGTAGAACCATCTCTGGACCATTAGTGTTTTGATAGCTGAAATTGCTTATTGAATCAGATCCGTGAATAATCAGATGAGTGAATGCTTCAGAGGCTGATTGCAGAACCTGATTATCAGAAGACTGCATAGTTGCCTGGTACAAAGAAGGCAAAACCGTGTTAACAATTTCGGCAGAGATTACCGGAGGTGACTTGGAAAATAGCGCGCTCAGAACATCCAGAGCCAGAACTAGATCGGCAGAATAATCCCACTGCTTTTGTTCGCTTACCTGCATTATCTGTAACAGCTGTGGTAGACTGCTGCTCATTACAATATCATAACAGTCCAGGTCTGTTGAAGATTCTGCCAGTAATTCAAAGGTATCAATCACGTTAATATTCAAGTCCACTTTACTAGTATCCTTTGCGGCCAGGGCGAACAACAAGGTAACAATAGATGGCTCCTTGACAGCAGTAAGCAAATCCAAATTAATTACAGACGTCAGAACTGTTACCAGTAATGACGGAGTTTCATCGTCGGCTTCATCGACCAGCGAGGAGATGATTTGAAATAATTGGCCCTGATACTTGACAGTGTCTGGAGGCAAGATTGCTGAAACTCTATCAAATGCCATAAGCGACGAGATTTTTACCACATTTGTAATATCAGCGGATGTTCCGAGAAATATAGCTGTCTCCAGTATTTTATCTACGCGTGTAGGTGTCTGGGTTGACGCGTATTTACAAACTAAGGCACCCGTCAAGAGACCTCTGCTGCACAATAGTGAATCTGCCTTATCGAATGTGCATCTATTCGTCAAAGCTAGAATATCCGAGCAGGCTTGATCTGATATAATCTCATCATCGACATCAAGAAGATATGCACCGAGCATATATAGAGCTGCTTCCATTGAATGCCAGCCCTCGTCTTTACTAGCAACTGCCAGTATATGTGCCACAATATCTTCAAACTTTACTTGGCCACGAAACAAAATTTGTGATAGCATTGGACGGATGCGCCGATCGGTAGACAGCTCCAACTCTTCTGCTACAAAGGAATTGGAGTCTTGTTCCCAGTCAAGAATATCCTGTAAAGGAATCAAGGCAAGACGGTTCACTACCTCTAAGATCTCAGAATCTGACGCTATTCTGGAGACAACAGCTCCGACAGATTGCAAGTCATCGTTGCTCAACGCTAAAGTGACGGTTTCTACCAGACCAATGATCCAATCGGTGACCGAAACTTCTTCATTTACCCCAATGATGTTGTTGGAAGGCGCCGAACTAGAAAGTAGATCCGTCTGAGAGTTATTCACAGATATAGAAACATAATTAGGAACTGCTCTCAGAATATCTCTCCATAGTACCGGCAATAGTTTGTTAAGCAAGTATGCATCGGCAAACCAGCTAAAAGCAGAATCGGCTTCTCGAATGAGATTAAAGATCTCCAATTTCAACGAAATAATGGGACCAACAATATTAGGGTCGTTCAGATTAGGTATTATCACATGCTCGACCCAGCCGTTCATTATATTTTGAGCGAATTTATCCATTAGTTGTTGCTGCTCTTCGCCAACCATGAGAAAGAATTGCACGCACGACGTAAAGCATTGGACAGCCAGCGTCCTATTAGAAACATCAGCAAGGCCGTTTTCAGCTATTTTGAAAAGTACCTCGATGATATCATTTCCGACCTGGAAAAAATCTTGTTCCGAAATGGCGTCGCTTAACATGTCACGTAGCAGAATCAAACCGCTGTTTAAAACCAATTCTTGATTCTCATGCTCGGGATTTGGAGTAATAAAATTCACTAGTAATCTTCCAAGATCAGGCCATTCGTCAGGAAACTCAACACTAGCGATTTTGGCCAACATTGCTGAACATGCCAATCGGATCTTGGATTCAGGAACCAGCATGAACTGCAGCAACTGTTCCCTTACCTGTTTCTTGGCACCTTCACTAACAGCTATTGGACCGACGTATTGATCGAAAGCCGCACTCCACGACTTTGAAATGGCATTCTTTAGAATTAGGAGAGCAGACTGGCGGGTGGTGAGATCCTGAGTAGACCCGGCAATCTGAAGTAAAGACACGCAAAGCAGATCGGAATTATTTTGTCGTAGGCCTTCAATTTGCTCCTCGGCTATCTTTCTTATATCAGCATCGTGAGAAAGCACCTCCGAGACCAGTTGTGGAAGTCGTGTTTCTGCCATTGTTGATGTGAGGATCAGAAGATCATTGAAAGAAGCTGAGAGAGAACGGCTGAGGAGAGAGTATAGAGACAGGGATAAAAGCCGCGGTGGTTTAGAGATTTTTGAAAACGAGGTGGATTGTTTTTCTTCTTATTTCATATTGATATGAAAAATGAGAAATTTTGATTAATTACGAGGAATTATCGGTTGATTTATATTTACAGCGGTTTTGGTTTCGAATCCGTCGTTATGGCAACCATGAGTGGTCTTATATATCTTCCCCACATTGAACGTGTTTCTTATCTGAATGTACACTTTTGTTGAAGTTTTTTTATATTAATGGAAGCTTAAGATTCTGTGCTTAGCTGTAGGGTCGTATGCCTATAAGAAGTCATTATCTAGTATAATATGTCGTAGCAAATGGCTCCGTAATTATGGTTTATCGCTGGATCTGGCCTATCATAACTCGTATAAATCTAAGTGTGTCATCAATTCTTGGCAGAGATGTGTCATAATTAGGTGTATCATATCTTGAAAAGCGTAGTGTAGTTATCTATTAGTATATCTGAATACCTCAAGTTTGATGATACTCTGGCTCTCTCAAGTCAACTTCTCATACTTAAAAGATGACATCCACCATATATTTAATTTAATCAAAAATCATTTTCTTTTATTTCATTCCCCATTAAACTAGATCAACATGTCACTTTCCTATATAGTCTGATCGTTCAAGCCTCACCGCCTTTCGTTAAGGTCCAGGCCCCGGATTGGTTTGCAAGATTCCATCAAGAAATTGTACGATCAGATAAGGAAAAAAACCCCATGGAAAATATAGAAACAAAGAGATACAGCCAAGATGAAGAGCAATAAAAAAATACAAGAAAAAATGGAAAAATCGCCAATCAATTAAACATCCAAAATATTATCAGCATTCTCTAGTGGCAATGATCGACCGACATTCAAGTGACATTACTAAGACAGGCCGGAATTCCGGTGTTTGGCTGACAAAAGCTCAAGAAACATTGTTAAGTTTCTACAGCAAACTGATGGAACAAAAAGGCGCAAAATCACACGTCAATCAACAATTCTTTATACCAATTACTAAAGAACATTGAGGGCTTGTTGAGGATATTCATCAATCTCGAAGAAACCCTCCAGAAACCTGTAAACCCTCTGTTTTCCTCATCTATCAATACACTTTTGGTGGGGCCCTCAAGCCGTTAGACAGGTCCCGTTGCCCAAAAAAATAAATTATTACCAGCCCCAAAGCTAACGGTATTCCGGCCGCACTGGTTTTGCCAGTCGCGAACTAGTTTAAAAGGAGCTTCCCTTATATTTTCGGTACGCACACAGATGCGGGAAACTCTCCGAGAAAATGCATTGAGCTCGCCTCAAAAGAGCGAATCCACTTCGGATTTCAATAATAGTGATCATGGTGAGATCGAAAGAGGCAACGAGCCTAACGAAGGGCATAATTACTATGCTGCAGAATTCTCGGTTCCTAGAAAAATCCTCTTTGTATTCCTGCTCATGTTTGCTCAGTTGATGACTCAAGCCTGCTTTGGTCAATCTCTGGCTCAAATGGTCATTGTTGGTGATTACTTCAAGGTGCAAAATAAAGCCGAGTTGTCATGGCATACTGCGGGATACTCTTTGACTGTCGGGACGTTCATTTTGATCGCCGGCCGTGTAGGCGATATGTTTGGCCATAAAAGAGTCTATTTAATGGCTTACGGTTGGCTTTCACTATGGTCCTTGATCACTGGCATCAGCTATTATGCTCACAGTAATATTTTCTTCTCTGTTTGTCGAGGACTTCTTGGTATAGGCCCGTCGTTTCTGTTGCCTAATGCTCTCGCTATCTTAGGCAGGTCTTTTCCACCGGGGTTTGAAAAGACAATAGCTTTTTCAGCCTTTGGAGCTTGTGCACCATCAGGTGCTCTTGTCGGCATGGTCTTCTCTTCAATAGCTGCTCAATTATTAACCTGGCCATGGACTTACTACTGGTGCTGTATTATTACTGCTTGTGTAACTGTACCGGTTTATTTTGTTATACCTCCTGATGATATTCATTTTGCTCCTGGCCAAAAGCCCAAATTCGACTACCTAGGCTCCGCCACAGGAGTAACTGGTCTGATTTTATTTAATTTTGCTTGGAATCAGGGTCCTGTTGTGGGTTGGTCTGTTCCTTATAATTACATTTTATTGATTGTTGGAGTTCTGTTCTTGGTTGCTTTCTTCATAATAGAAGGTAAGGTAAAACAGCCACTTCTTCCAATTAATGTTTTAAATTCATATGTTGTGGTGATCCTGTCTCTAGTCGGTTTAGGCTGGGCTTCATTTGGAACCTGGGTCTACAATCTGTGGTGGAATTTCGATATGGTACAGCATATAACCCCACTTGACAGCACCTCTCGATTTGTACCAGTCTCTATCATGGGATGTGTTGCATCAGGCACCTGTGCTATCATGTTTAAAAATCATGTGCCTGTCATTTTTGTCATGGTGTGTGCACTTACGGGATTTACGGTAGCCAACCTTCTTGTGGCTGTTTGGCCCATGGGACAGATATACTGGGCCCAGACATTCGTATCCGTCCTTATAGCACCATTCGGAATGGATTTATCGTTTCCGGCTGCAACTATAATGATGTCCAGTATTTTGCCTCCTGAACACCAAGGAATAGGCGCCTCTCTGGTTACTACTGTGGTTAACTATTCAATATCAATTGGTCTAGGTATCTCAGGTACTGTTCAACATTACATTGAGGGTGATCCTTCTACTCCAAGTGAATTCTTACGCCAAATAAGAGCAGGTTTATATTGCTCTGTTGGCCTCGGCGGTCTTGGAATATCAATAAGCTTAGTAGCATTTTTTAATGAGCTTTATAGAGGTCGAAAGAAGAATTCGACATAATCTTGTTACAAAATCAGCATATATATATAGTTAAGGCGCTTAGAAAATTTTGTTATTAGGTCGTTTGCCAATTTTCTAATTATAGCCCGCCTAGTTTGAATTGAGTATCAACTTGCAGCCAATTCTCAAAAAAGGCCTTGAAGTATCGTACAGCTAACCATACATCTCTAGAGCCGATAGTTGCTCTAATGCTATGCATTGACCATTGGGCAACACCAATCTCAACTGCTCTGATACCAGTTTTGGCCGAGATCTGAGGGCCAATCGTACCTCCTGATCTTGAGTCGTTTCTGATCTGAAAGTATTGCAGAATATTATCAGTCTGTCTTGCAACTTCTTCCACCAGAGCAGCCGAGACTGCATCCGTGGTCATATGCGCATTTGGATCAAATGATAGGCCCAGTCCCTTGTTCAGTATTGGCTTATGGTGCTCCAAGTAAATATTGGAGAAGTTGGGGTTGAGTGCATGAGTTACATCTGCTGAGATAAAGAACGAATTAGCAAATGTTTGCTTCAAATCATTGTCAACGTAATCACCACCAAAGACGTCGACAATACGCGAAATAAGACCGTCAAGGAAGTTGGAGTTGGCTCCCTGTCTAGTCAAAGAACCAATTTCCTCATGATCAAAAGCTCCAACAATACTCAAAGCAGATGAGTTTTCTATGCTATCCAAAGATTCCAAGAGACCAAATATGGCAGTATAGGAGCATACCTTGTCATCAATTCGAGGGCATGAGAGAAGATCCTTATTCAGTCCAACAATTCCGCCAGGCTGAGTATCGAAAATCTCCAATTCAACCTGAAGGAAGTCCTTTACCGGTACTCCGGAGTATTCAGATAAAGAACGCAAAAGCTGCAAACTATGTTTGCCAAAGAGAGGAGACTTCTTTTCGTCCTCGGTAGCTGGCGTTTGATCACCTTCTCCGGTTAAACCCAACACAGGAACAGTCTGAGTTTCGGCATTAAACGGGCCACTGGCCGGCGTACCAAAATGTGGAGCTAATGTCGGGATTTTTGCAACAGGATGAGGAATTCGCACAAGTTTGGATACAATTTTGCCACCATCTTTGGCGATGATTCTACCGGCAATACCCAAATCACGATCCCACCAGGTAGAGCTGAATGCGCCGGCATAGGCAGCGGCACCAATCAGTTCATAACCTTCGACGGAATCCTTTTTAGAAATCGGCTTGACTTTTCCTGTCAAAGCATCAATGTGAGCTCCAATGATAGCAGCACCTTTTCCGGGAGTCCAATCTTTACCGATAACAAAGGCAATTAAACTGGAACCATTTCTAGTAGTATACAATTTTTTATGCTTGTATAGCAAATCATCCCAAGGCTCTCTTTCAGGAGCATAAACAAAGCCCTTTTTCTCCAGTTCTTTCTTCAAGTAATCAACGGCGTGCCAGGTGGTTGGACTGGTATCCATAAAGTCAATGAATTGGCTGGAATATTCCTCAGGGGAATAAAACAAAGGATCGTTTTTCTTTGGTTTATATTCACTTTTGTTACTAACGGGCGATTGTGAGTTGGTCATCATGTAAGAGGGAACGTAAGTGTGCATTAGCAGTATAAGTTTTGGATTGAAGTGGCGGACTCCTATAAATCTTGACTCACAGCCATTAACCGCATTGATAAATGTAGTAAACCAAAGAGATAAGTACAAACCAATCACTCAATTGCATAGAGATATCACGACATTTAACAATGACATACAATTCAAAATATTTATTTGATATATTGGTGGATTTAGTGGTTAATTGAAATTCTCGAAGAAATGTATGGTTTTGTTACAAGCGGAACGCAAAGTCATGTGATTTCGATTGATGCGGTATAGACTTCCGATAAGCGAAATTGATAGGAGGAGCCGTGTGAAAGTTCAGAGTAGGGAAGAGCATAGAGGAGTATAAGAGATATTAAATTTAGAGAAACTATTTGTATATGAAATTTATTGATCTAGATTATTCAATGTCAGTTTATCTCTTTATTTATTATTACTTGATATTTTTCGAGTCTTGCCATATTTCCCCTTATAGATATCAAGCATCATAAAAAGCTCATCGTACATGCATGCCGCACGTTCCGCGTTCTTTTCACAAACCAAGCAAGATACATATATAAATATGCATATACATATAGCATTAAAATCCGATTTCAATGTCATTATTTTGCTCGAGACTCAAAACCCAAAAAAACCAATATATTTCACTAACCATCTAGTCATCTGACTACTAACCCATGTCAACCTATCGGATTAATTCAATAACCCCATGAAAAAATACCCCAGGCTACGCAAAAACCCTTGAAAAGTCATTACAGATATTATATGGATTTCAGAAAATGAAACCACTAAATAACAATCCCATCGATTCCGGCCAGCACCGGTAATTTGATGTCTACAATTAGCAGCCGTACCTGGTTTCTCCATATGAAATTCCGGGCGTTTTCTCGGGGTGCCGTTCACCCCACCATGTGGAGAAACTTCGGGACGCGTGGAAAGCAAGAATCAGCCATGCATTGGAATTTGGGCTCCTTGGATCAAAAACCGTCTAAATTTCAAGCTACTTGAATGGAAAAAATTGTAATGCTTTGTTGATACCAGCGGCAAAATGATATTTTTTTTCCAAGAATTTTGTGCATCTTTTTCCAGTAATTTTACGTGGACCCACGTTGGTGGGGAACTTGCTATGACCCTGTGCGGGGAAATGAAAAGGCAAACTGTATATAAATGCTAATTGTCTTTTTCCCTCTGGCACATTGCACGCATCTTTTATACTCAATTCTTTTATAATGGCACCCTACGACGAAGAATCTCGCATCGAGTCTGTTACTCCTCCTACTACCAGTGCAAACGAGTTAGTTGCACCAGTCATCACATCAGGTGCTCAGAAAGAATATATTCACATTGGAAATACAAAGGTTCGAAGATCAGAACTAGTTACCGCTTTTGGTGGTGATCTGTTCCCTTCTTATCATGCTCCACCGTCGAGGAAACTTGCTAATGCTGCTCCACTGGGACTGTGTGCTTTCGCACTGACCACCTTTGCCTTCTCTTTGGTCAATGTTCATGCAAGGCATCAAACTCTTCCAAATGCTTTGCTAACAACTTGCATCTTTTATGGTGGAATGGTTCAGCTGCTTGCAGGTCTGTTTGAACTGCTCCTAGAGAATACCTTTGGTGCTACTGCATTGTCCTCGTATGGTGCATTTTGGTTATCTTATGGTACTATTCTTCATCCCGCTTTTGGTGTAGCTGAAGCTTATAAAAGCAATCCTGCCGATATGGATGAAGTGCTAGGTTTTATGTTAATTGGATGGTTCATATTCACTACCCTCATGGCCTGTTGCTGCATCAGATCTACTGTGGCCTTCTTTGGAATGTTCTTTTTCGTTGCGCTTACATTCCTTTTTCTGGCAATTTCAAACTTTACTGGCAATGTTGGCTGTCAGAAAGCTGGTGGTTGGGTAGGTATTGTTGCCTCTGCTTTGGCTTGGTATAATGGAATGGCAGGTATATTTACCAAAGAGAACTCTTATGTTCGATTCAAGCCGATATTTATGCCATTCAGTAATCCACCACCTACTACTGAAAAGTAAAGTTTAGCAAATTTTCTGGAATTGCGTGAAATGTTTGTCTGGGTAGGAGTTATTTCCTCGGGGTACTCGTAATGCACGTCGGCTCTGGAAGTCGTGTCCGGTTGTTTTGTTTATAGCTTTGTGGTTTTTCAGGATAGTCTCATTAGCACATATTTTTTGAAGATTTATTGGCTGTTTGTTATTGGATATTAAGCTAATTCAGAGTGCTTTTTCTTGTCATTCGGAATTATTTGTTGCTCTTTTCTACATTGCTTTAGATTTGAAATCGGGTACGTTGCTGCTGAAAATTTATCATAAATCTGAAAGAAATATTTTAAATATTTTTCTCATATGGCAGCAATAGTAGTTAACTGGGGTTGCTTCGTTATTCGTACGGTATTTGTTTCATTGTAATGGAGGGGGTTGAAATAATACGCATCTATAATCAATTCAGCTTGAAGGTATTAATAAAATGATTCTATATTTATTCTTATTTTCGAAGCCCAGCCTTAGCTGGAGTAAGGTGGCTGTTGGCGAAGGCTGCTACCCGGCGGGGTAATTGTAATAAGTTACACATATGCCGTACTTTCGTACCAGTATTACGCTCAAAGTGAAAATATCTTGAAAACATGTCATTAAATGCCTGCGGATCTTTATTTCACTGAGCAATCAGTTTCGAAGTGATTATACATGTCGCTGTCAGTTCAATGAATAACTCTCAATTACATTATGACCACATATATTAACAAAAACATGTAAATTATACGTTCAATTTAATACTAACAATAATTCATCTAGCTTATAACTAATGAAATTCATCGTAGAAAGATTGGTTGACATGTCGACCTCAGATAGATAAGTCAAGGTCATGTGACGTGAGATCTTCAAGGCTTCGTCTGTCTTGGACCACAGTATTCGTGTTTTAACTGATTTATATGAATGCCCTTCTAACTGATTTAAAGTAAAATTCTACATATATACTTTTTAGAACGGCCCTGATCGTCTCTGAATGTTATACGGAGCTCAGCACTAATGAGGCTGTCTATCAATCCTCCCCTCAGTTTCTACACCTTCACCGAGTCCAATGAGTGATCGCGAGATACAAACATTAGTTGCAAATTATCTCAAGAAGAAAGGATTTCAACATGCTTTTAGAGGATTATGTGAGGATATACCCGGAATTGAGGAGGAATTAGATACTCCAGAAGACTTGGAGAAGATACTAGGTGAACTCCACGGATTCATGCTTGATCCTCAACCAGCAGAAACAGCGCAGAAGTTAGTGGATATTCCCAAAACTTCAGTCCTTCTCAGTTCATCTACTGGGGCAGCTGGATTTGTTGTAAATCTGGCAATTGTGAAGGAATATTTGGTTGTTTCGACAGCAGATCGAAAGCTTCAAGTCTTTCGCCTTGATGGAACATTGGCATACAAGTTTGATGATTTGCATGGAAATGCTGCTGTACGTACAATCAAAGAGCTTGAATATGAATATTCTGGTGGTACTCCATTAATGGTTACTGGAGCCATGGACGGGTCTATATCTATCAGTGAGATCAATGGTACTGTTCTGACCACCACCAAAGTGCATTCCAAATTCATAAATAGCATTGATGTTTACAAAGATTTGGTTGTAAGCGCTGGCTATGATAAAACGGTCGCTTTGTACAAATTTGACCCTGGTAGTCGGGCATTGGTTCAACAAGCTGAGCTTACATTACCTTCAGTTGTAACCTGCATCAGATTTCTTCAGAACGGGCCTGATTTAGTGATAATACTAGGACGTCAGGAATCTTCAAAACTTTTTTTGTTTTCCACTGAGCTTAAAGAACTAAAAACTATAGATTTATGGGATTCTGAGTTTGGTTCGTTTGGTCAAACCTTCTGTCCTATGTACCTTTCGGTCGATAGAATGGGACAGAAAGTAGCTATTGCAACGGATCATACTCCCTATATGAGAGCTATAATTATCGACTCAATAACACATGATGTTATTGATAATCTTAACACATTTTCTCCACAAACCAAGTACAGTATTCCAGAGATATCCTGGAGCATCGATAGCAATGGTCTCTGGATAATAAGCGATGACGGACTTATAAGAGGGCTTGATTTGGCTACTGGCAAAGTAGTAGCTAGTTTAAAGGGGCATGACGATAGAATTAGAGCACTTGCAGTAGCCAATGATGGATCATTGATATCTGGTGGAGCTGATAAGAAAGTACTACTGTGGAAGCAATAGAAACGAAAGTCATATATATATATATATATGTATTAATTAGCATGCAGCCGACTCTATCAATCTAAACAGGGCTAACGATGGCAAGACGTTTCTTCAACAATCTATAAAGCAATATCAAGAACAATTCCACTTGATCTTTAAACATGAATAGAAGTCCCTGGACTATGATACCCTTGGAAATCTGAGGCCCAAGCCCCTTCCACATTCCAAGAAAACCTTCATTTTTCAACAAGTATGCCAGAGCTTGCAAAAATGTGTTGAATGGCTGTTTTCCTTTCTTGCCCGATGATTGCTGCATCACCTTAGCAACAATTAGCGGTTGTGTGGAAACGGTGGCCATACTTTTGGAAATTGCGCCCAATAGAAAGTTCTGACGGGGACTTAAAGTAGAATAGCCGGGATATATAAGGGTTTTCAATCTTTCAAACATGCCATAGGTGATTGATGGGTTTACAACCAATACAAGAGACGCTTTCAAACCTCTCCAAAGACCCGTGGGTCCAGATTCACGAATTATCTCACCACCCGTTTCAACAAAACTACCATGATCCTTATCTACCTGTTGTCTAGTCGCTATAACTGACACAGGGATCGTAAACATTTGAGCTATAGCAGCAGCCACAGCACCCAGGGTCAATTCAGAAACAGTGCTAATATTTGAACCGTATCTTTTGACATAGGTTCCTCTAACTAGTCCATACCAGTAGAAATAGGCAAAATTCGTTGAAGCTGTTCCAAGAAGATTTGCCGGTAATCCTGTATAGAGACCGGGTATACCCTCAGTCTTATATATCTTCACAAGACAATCCCAAACACCATCATATCGTTCATCTTCGGAGCTCAGATCACTATCATTTTGAACCTGTAACTTGGTTTTTACACTAATATTAGATACCTGAATATATATCGATAAAGCGATGACATTCCGAACCCCACAAGCACTCATATCGGCTCAAATATACTTACATATCTAACGGATAAACCAAGGTATTTGCCAGCATGGCTGCAACTGAGCCCGCAGCGGCCTTGCCCCAAGGGGACATTTGGACTTCTTTTGAAACAACTGTCATTTCTGGCGAGACTTAACCGTCTTTCTGCGTCCTTTTATGCCCGGCTAAGTCAAAAGAATGGAACAAGCCGAGGGGTTTTGTGCAAGTGCGGCTTATCGATAATCACGTGAGAGTTGGAATGATTCTTTTTTCCTCAACTCTTTGGGGTTGTAGCCCTACTGCCTCCGTATCTGTGACTGCTCTTTCAAAATTCCACCACTCAGTTTTATCATTTTGGGCTTTTCAATCAACTTAGAACTTCAACCCATCAACTTAAAGAAATGCCACCAAAGGTTAGTGAAATTGTTGATATAATATTTGGAAATCTTGCTAACTTACTCTTCATAGTTCGACCCAAACGAAGTTAAAATCATTTATCTACGAGCCACTGGTGGTGAAGTAGCTGCTACTGCAGCTTTGGCTCCTAAGATTGGTCCTCTTGGTCTTTCACCCAAAAAGGTTGGTGAAGATATCGCCAAAGCTACCAAGCAGTATAAAGGCATTCGAGTCACTGTTCAGTTGACTATTCAGAATCGACAGGCTACTGTTTCGACTGTTCCTGCTGCCTCATCATTGGTGATTGCTGCCCTTAAGGAACCTCCTCGAGACAAGAAGAAGGAAAAGAATATCAAGCATAACGGTAACATCCCTCTGGATGAAATCATCAACATTGCACGAGAAATGCGATCCAAGTCTTATGCCAAGGAACTTGCTGGTACTGTCAAGGAGGTTCTTGGAACTGCTCAATCTGTCGGTGCTAGAGTGGATGGAAAGCCTGCTCATGTTACCATTGATGCCATTGATGCCGGAGAAGTTGACATTCCTGCCGAGTAAATATATGCAAGAGAAAAAAAGAATGAACCCGGACAAAAAATCAGTAATGTAATATGAATGGATTGAAGAAAAAAGTTAAAAAAAGTTTTGTTTTGTTGATTATTTAAAACATGAAAGTTTGCCAACACTCTGGTACTGGATTTTGCTCTCTATTCAGTTCCTATTTTGGTGCAAACGAGATTGATTAAGCCGATTACTCACCATGTTGGTCTTAAGAAGATGATCAGGATGGTCCATTTCAACTGCATACAGTCCAAAGAGCGTAGAAGTGCCATGCTAAGGCGTGTAGCATATCCAGATGGTTAAAACAGAAGTGTAAATGTGGCATTTAACTGTAAGATGATTTTTATCGAAATAAGACGTTGAACTGCACTTGGACAGGCGTCAGTCTCAAGAGATCCAAATGCCATTGATTCCATTATATATTACCCCTACTGTAAATCCTTCTTTTTATAACTATATCGAACATTCGGTTCCTCCCATGTATAACTATTCTTCTTCAATGATTCTCTTAGCTCATCTCTTTTCAATGGCTTCCTCATATCAAATGCATCCTCACCTCTATTGCCCTTTCCATCGGTGTAATACCCCAAGACTCTCCGAAACACCTGAAATCCAAACTTTTTATACATGTCTATAGCAGTATGGTTAGTTGCTCGTACAAATAAATCCATGAAATAGCAATTCTCCGACTCTTCTTCCGAACACAGCTGTAGATAATCAACCAGATGCTTGGCTATACCTAATCTTCTATACTCAGCATCTACAGTAACTGCGGAAATATGAGAATGAAACTCTTTTCCAGGTCCTTCTGACTTTCCCAACATATATCCAATACATCTATCATAAGTATTGGAAGCCTTGAATGTCATGGTTGGCCATGTTATGAGATATTGAAGATAATATAGAAGTTGATAGTTTTCAGTAAGAACATCGAGATTAACGGAATTTAATGAAAGCAGATCAGTCGCTTGGAATGGGAGAATGGAAGTCATGTGATCGGCTACAGCAATTCTCGTTGAAATCCTCGTTGACTTCCCCGTGGATTTCTTGTCTCAAAATCGCTGTTTTCAAACTTCCCTTTCAACAACTGCAGCATCTCCCACCTCACTCAACCTCTGAAAATTTGTCCATCCAAACACACCGAAAATGTCACAATACATTGGCAAAACGATATCGTTGATATCCAATAGCAACATAAGGTGAGTAATGGAAGATATATCTGGTGAATTGTGGCCTTTTACTAACTTGAACTCAATAGATATATCGGTATACTTCATGAAATCAATTCTGAACAATCAACAGTATCCTTAAAACAAGTGCGTTCTTACGGCACTGAAGGTCGCAGAGGTGGCCAGGGCGAAATTCCTCCTTCTGACAATGTGTATGAATTCATTGTATTTCGAGGTTCCGATGTTAAAGATCTCAAAATCGCCGATACGCCCTCACCTGCTCCTCCAACTCCTTCGTTTGCTGACCCTGCAATCATGGTAAGTTTATTTGTATGATCATGTTCTTATGATGAAGCATTTCGGATGTAAATTTATTCTTGTCTGAGTGCGCTTTTCCTTGCTGAAATTTTCCGTTGCCTTCCTTCTGAAGAACTGTGTTGTTTGACTTCTTGGATCCTTTACTAACCATTTAGAATGCTCCTCAAGGTATTCCTTATAGTTATCCAGGATACGGATTCGGAGCACAACCTATGCCATATCAGCAACCTCCTGGATCTGCTGTTGTTCCTCCAATTCAAGCTCCTTCGTTCAATGCACCATCGCCTGTTGTACCTAGTTCTGCTACTCCTTCTTCTGCTTCTACTACTACAACAGAAACAGCCAAGCTTAAGCCTAAAGTTGAAACTAAACCTAAAGCTGAAGCTAAACCTAAAGTTGCGCCTGCTGCTGCTGCTCCTGGTGCCAAAGTAACTCCCGCTGTTCCAGCACCAGTTGCACCTCCTAAGGCACCTACCACGAAGCCCGTCACTACTACCGCCACCGCTAAGAAGCCTAGTCCGGTGTCTCAGCCATCTAGCAACGATCATGCACCTAGACAACCACAACAGCAACAGCAGCAACCTCAGCAGCAGTCTGGGTGGACAACTCGGGGCAATGACAACAGATCAAACAAACCAAAAATTGGATCTGACTTTGACTTTGAACGAAACAACGCCAAGTTTGTGCCAGATGCAGAGGCCAAACAAAGCGTTATTCCAGATGGTGATGGTCCTTATAACAAAAAGACGTCGTTTTTTGACAATCTGTCGGCAGGCCAAAATGACAAGTCCAGAGATGAACGAAGAGATGAGGAGCACAAGCTTAATTTAGAAACTTTTGGGCAATCACATGTTTATCATCGACGAGGTAGAGGAAGAGGAGGACGAGGACGAGGAGGCCAACGAGGCAATTTTAGGGGTGGAAGAGGCTATCGAGGAGCAGCCAGATGATGAGCGGATTTTTCTACAACTATTTATATACATGTCCTCTACGATTGGTTTGATTCCACCATTTATGGAACTTATCTGTAATAGTTAGCCTACTATTTGTGTATTAACATAGATAAAAAAGAAAAGTATTCAGGTACTTACGGCCCCATATTGATCCATTGTTAGATGCTGCTATGGACCATGTTGAATATGATAGTAGAATGAGTTTCCATATCAAGCCTTGACCTAGAGGGAAAATCACCTGATCTCGTATAGTGATTACTGCGATCCAAAACCAAGATCCATTAGCACTCGCAATGGATCTTCTGTAGGTTTGCTCGTACCTTAAATCAGGTAGAACTACCGGCCGTTTGCTGATGTTCATGGCCAGTTGGGAAGAAAAAAGACCATGGAGGGAAAATTTCAAGTCAACTTTCTTTGCATCTTTCAAACCATGGAACAGGACGGAACACCGAAGGTTAATGTACGAAAGGTCGGGAAAGAAGAAGTTGATTTTGTTCTCTCTGATGTGGACTTAGCGTAAGTAGCCTGATATTTGTTAGTGGTGATAGAATATTAACGTGTTAGGCTCGCCAATTCGCTGCGACGAATCATGCACGCGGAAATCCCTACATTGGCTATTGATTTGGTGGAAATCGATATCAATACTTCGGTATTAGCCGATGAATTCATAGCTCATAGGTTGGGCTTGATTCCTTTGGATTCGACTTATGTGGACGATTTGGAATATACCAGAGATTGTACATGTGATCAATATTGTGATAAATGTTCCATACAACTCACGTTAGATGCTACATGTACAGGAGATGCAACGATAGAAATATATACTCGAGATTTGATGGTTGTTGGCGGAAGTAATAGGAGAGATGACAGTATAGGCAGGCCTGTTCTTAGTGATCCAAAGCAAAAGGGTGTTTTGATAGCCAAACTTAGAAAGCATCAGGAGCTTCGATTAAAATGTATTGCCAAAAAGGGTATTGCTAAAGAACATGCCAAGTGGAGTCCTGTGGCTGCTATTGGCTTTGAATATGATCCATGGAACAAACTAAAGCATACAGACTTGTGGTATCAAGAAGATGCGGCTGCTGAATGGCCCAAATCCAAAAATGCAGACTGGGAAGAACCCCCGATTCCTGGTGAAGTGTTCAAATATAATGCGAAGCCTGAAAAGTTTTATATGAATGTGGAAACTGTTGGCATGTTGAAACCAAACGAAGTTGTTGAGCGTGGAATCGCAACATTGCAGAAAAAACTGGCCGAAATAGTCCTGTCATTGGATAAGACTGATGGAAGAGGTATGGAAGCTGGCGAGGATGCCGCCATGGATGAAAATCATTGGTATTAACGAGGGGCAGTGCGAGAAGACATTATGGCACAAGTTATGCCGTCGTACTGAATGGTTTATTGTAAAAGATGGGGTCTCATAACCCATAAATACCCCTGCAATGCTTGTATTGTATAATGTGGCCTTTTTATCATATCATTATTTATCACTTAATGCAATCGGTTCCAGGCAACCACTTGTTGGAACTCCACCTTATTTCCACCAAATATATCCAATGCACTTCCATATGTAAGATCAACTTTTCCTCCACTTAATGTTTGTACCAATTCCAAATCAGAGATAGATTTGGCTCCTCCAGCATATACTGTAGGAATGGTAGTCCAGTTACCCAAAGCTTTAACTAGCTCCTCATCTATGCCATTACATGAGCCTTCTACATCAGCTGCATGTACAAGAAATTCACTGCAGTATTCAGAGAGCATATCTAATGTTGACTTCGTGACAGCCATGTCTGTCAATGTCTGCCATCTGTTCATAGCTACAATCCAGCTTCCATCGCCTTGTTTACGACAGCTTAGATCCACAACAAGATGATCTTTTCCAACTAGTTGACTCAGCGTTTGAAGACGTTCAAGGCTAAATTTGGCTTCAGGGAATAGGAAACTCGTGACAATAACCTTGGCTGCCATATATTTATCCAACCAGTCCTTTGCATTGTCTATATTAATGCCTCCTCCAATCTGAAGATGCTTTGGCCATGCTGCTAATGCTTTTTTGGCAGCTTCATCGCATCCGGGCCCAAGTTTGATAACATGAGTTCTATCAACGTTGTTCTCTTGGTATAAAGTACCATAAAACTCCGGTGGTTTTTCGGCCACAAAATTCACCTTGACGGTATCATCATTATCTGTTAAAGTACCTCCGACTATCTGTTTGACTTGTCCATTGTGAATATCTATACAACCGCAGAACTTTGTCATTTGTTTGAAATTTCAAGGAAGGCAAGGCTGAAAAAAATCCGGGAAGGCTGAAAAAAATCCTGAGAAAGGCTGAAAAACTTGACAAAACCAACCAAATCGTCAACATGGCTCCTGATGCTATGGAGATATTTCGGAAGAATTTCGAGAGTCAGTTTGGAAAGATAGAAAGTTCAAAGAAGGAGAAGAAGCAGAAGGTTGCAAAGAAGGCGAAAAAAGTGAAAAAGGTGGAGAAATCAGCTACTAAACCCGAACCAGAAGAGCCAAAAGACGGCCCAATAATAGTAAAGCATCATGAGCCGGAAACCAACGATATCGAAGGCTTGTTTATGGGCAAAAAACAGAAAAAAGCATATATGGTAAGTGTTGTTTTATAGGTTATTTGATGTCCAAACTCTAACAGGATAGAGCTCATTTGCACTAAAAGATCAAGAGATCAAAACTTCTTCTGAAAATAACAACACTAAAGAAGACAAAGAAGACATCCAGAACGATCTGGCACTTCAACGTTTAATAGACGAGTCTCATATTCTGGCTGAGGCTTCCAGAAAGGGTCATTACAGTGGAGCCGATATCAGCGGACCAAGTGACATTAATTTTAACCCTGCGGGGAAATACCGATTACAAGCATTGGATGCTCGTTTGGGGGCATTGGGCGTCAAGAAGAAGCCTGAAAAAGTTGCAATGCATATAAGAAAGGGCATGACGGCCAAGAACAATCAGAGGCAGACGAAGATACAACAGGAAGCCAAGGAGGCCGGAATTGTACTGGCACGTCCTTCGTCCAAATCCAAAAAGGGCTCTGTTAAAAAGCGAGAGCGTGGTCTCCAAATTGCTTCTGTGGGCAAAAATACTCGGCATGGTTTGATCATCAGTAAGCAGGAAATAGCCAAGTACACCTCTGGGGGCAAAAGGCGGAGATGAGAGCTTTTGGAAATGCATACTTCAAACTCATTACTATACTATACATGACATTAATGCATATGGCCATATGGCCTTTATGATGCAGATTTCTGCATCTGACTTTTTAACTGGTTGATCTGCTCCTGCAACTCCACCACTACAGCTTCCAGAGCTGCAAATCTCTTAGAAGTATCACTAGGACTCGGATTCAATAATGCGCGTAATTGCTCCGAAATGTTATTATCCATACGATCAGAATTGGCAAACTCGTAACTGTGAACGCGTGAGATATAGAAGGTGAAATGATCCCGCAAATGATCCAGCGACTTCGGTGTCGATTTATACATTCGTCCTAACCCATTCCCACATCTTGAACAAAAATACTCGTAATAAGTGCTTCCAGAATCCTGGGCCTCCGCGTCATAGGGAGTGATGAGTAGTTTAGGCTCGATTTGGATGGTTTTCTCAACGACTTTTTTCAATGAAAATACCTGCAGATTCTCCAGTGCACCTGCCCATTGACTACTATCCCCAATGATCAAGTCACACTTACCACATTGAAACACAGTTGGAGTTGGCCTCTCCATCAACGTCAACACGGCTCGGATGCTATGCCCGAAATATTCTCGCCGAGGAGGATTACCCGGCAGCCCAACAAATGGTCCCAAAACAAGCTTCAAACACAAAAAAAGCTTATTCCATTAGGAAAAAAAATCCATCAGCTAAAGAGACCAATCAGATTCAACATAAACACACCGCTGGTTGGAGCGTCTGCGAGTTATCAACTATTCTTGACGGCATATTTGTTTTATTCATCGTAGACTTTCGATTCGACTGTGCGACTCTCTTTGTAAACGATAAACCTTGCCGATCGGGCAAGCTTGCAGCAATCAAAGCCCCCTTTGTAGCATATCATTATGTCCGATCCAATACATCAGGAGGCTCAGTTCGCCGACAACGAACATAATCACGACTTGCATTTGAATGATTTCAAGGATAACGATGAGCGTACTGCAGCCCTGTTTGCGGAACAGTCGGCCCAGAATGGTCATGTTGAAAGGCATAATGCGGAGTTCAATGAGTTTCTCCAGTCTCTTTTGACCAATCAGCAATACGACAACGGAACTATGCGTGTTTTAGATCATTCGCCATTTCTCGGACCTCAGGATGATCGTTATTCAAGTGCCGAGAATGATTACCGTTATGAGGAGGACAAGACATCGGAGAACCCATCGGCTCAGCATAATTTCCGCCGTCAGTCCGTCAACCCCAACGAAATATTTCATTCGCCTTTATTAGCACCAGTATCAAACAATGATCTCACAAGGGATAATTCTACGACAAATTTGTCGGTCTTTTCTTCGGGGCGGTCTGTTGACGATGGCTATACTCCTCTGTTATCTCCAAACACTACTCCAGTAGACATGACGAGAAACGGTCCTATTCCGACAGATTTCCAGATGCCTTCATCTTATATCAGTCCTGTTCTATCTCCGAAGACTCACTCACGTCGTTCAAGTGTTTCCCGCCGACAGCCAAGCTCAACTAAGACGACTCCCATATTACCGGCCACGACGTCCCGTGTCACCAAAATGTCGCCTGCTTTGAGGCCGATTACAAGAAGAAAATCTAGTCAGCAAAACACGTCAATACAGCAGTCGCAATTTCAAGGCAATCAAGCTCGCAGCAGTGGCTCCTCTGATAGTGTTTCTCCCCCAGAAGGACTTGAGGAGCTCATGATGCCTCCACCTTCCGGTGGCAGTAAAACAAGCAACAGAGACTCTATCAGCAGTCCTGGTACTCCTGCGACGCCGGCAAGTCTGATGAATTTGCCTGCTGGTCAAGCAAACAATTTGATGGCTAGCAAAGAAAAGATCCAAAGTGCAGTATCTGCAACGCATAATGCATCAAGAAATGTCAGGAGATCCAGTTCGGCTTCTTCTATGGCATCTCAATCTTCATCTCTGCATAAAATCACTCCGCCAATAAAGCCCAAGTTTCAAATGGATCGAGACTCTTCATCTAAAAGCATAAGGTCGCCGGCAATCAAGCCTAAAGTCTCTGATTCACCATTATCTTCACCAGTCATCTTATCAAGCGGAAATATACAAACAAGGTCACAGCAGGCAATAGCCAGTGCGGGTTCGAATAGTGAGGTTTTAGAGCTTTTGGCCACTAAGTCAAACTACCAAAACATTGTGGAAGGAAATCATAGTCATCTCGGTCTCGATTATCATGTGAACCTGAATGCAGAACTGACACTGAAAAAGACAAGTCATAAACTGGCTGAGCAAGGCAGAAGAAATCGAATCAATAGTGCACTTTCGGAACTGGCAGCACTCATTTCTCCGACTATACCGTCGAATTCCAAGGCTGGAACAGTAGAGAATGCCATTGTTTACATAAAGCAACTTCAAGACGAGCTGGATACGATGAAGAAAAAGTTAGAGCAGTATGAGACGAGTGATGGAAAGTAGTTATGATATATGTTGAGGAAATCGATGACGTTATATAGTGATGATGTTTTTTTTAATGATAATACATGATATTCGGTAATGCTCTATATCTATAACGATACTGACGGTACTTTGGGTTGGCCAGCCGTCTGTAAAATAATTGGATCGATGATTGAATAATCACCGCCATTAGTTTGATGGTTATCGTCGACTTGAAACGAGTCAAAGCCATTAGAGGGCATAAATAATAGAGGCGAAGACGTCAAAGATCGGGGCAAAAATGACCCGTGAGCACTCTGTAAATGGCGGTTTAAATCGTATTGTCTGAAAAATCGATAAGGGCATCCTTCAAATGTACAAGGGGTATCTCTTTCTTCATAGCCAGCACCAGTAATGAGATCAATAACATCCAGATCTCTGCCTAAAGAACGTCGATAGCTTCTAACCAGAGGCTCCGCAGAAGCCGGACGACGTAGAAATAGTTCTGTATCAATAGGTTCCATCCATGCAGCTGGAGTCGTTGGACGATTGGATTCGTCGTCCTCCTGAGTTTGTAGTTTATTATTATCATTGTTCTTCATATGAGTGATCAACGTTTCAGGCACAAATCCATGTTCCTGCTGATAATGAGTGAATAATTTAGCAGCAATATCACAAGTAAATGAGCAACCTTGTTGTTGGCATTGCCAGCCGACCTGAAGAGTCATATCCCCATGCACTTCCTTAGTATGTTGACGTATAGCCGTTGGACCAGCACAAGGCTTTCCACAAATGTTGCAGGGGATTTTCTTGTGAGATGATCGAATATGTTGCTGTAATGCAGACCATGTAAAGAGTTTTTCCTGACAATTCTCATGGCCACAATGATACCGAGGCTCACTGGAATGATTCTTGAACACATGAATATCTAATCGAGATTGATGGTTAAAGTCCCTATCACAGCCTTCATGAGGGCATTTAAATCGCTTTGACATGGTGTGAATCTCAGATACATGCTTATTAAGTTGAGAATGACGTCTGAACTTCTCATAGCAGTTTTCATAAGGGCATATAATGGTAGCAAAGTGAGTCTTTTCATGACGGTTCAAATGCTGTCTTGTATTAAATCCTTTTCCACAATGTGTACAAGTCAATGGCTTGTTAGTAGTATGAGAAAGCATATGAGCTTTTAGATGTGAGTCTCGAAAGAAGGCTTTGTCACAGCCATTCCACTGGCAAACAAACGGCCTACTACCGTCATGTGAACGTTTATGTTGCTCCAGAAGACATGGACGAGAATAAGCTTTATCACAGCCGTCGATATCACAAAGATATTTCTTTACTCGAGGTTTTGAGACTGGTTTTGGACGTTTTAGAGGCCCAGAATCGCTCATTCCAGCTATAAAGCAGTCAGAACAGAGAATTTTTGACAAAAGTTACAAACTGTAAATTATACATACCGAAATATATCGTCCGCTTTCTATCAGTAGTTTCCAGCATCGTTTCATTACGGTTGGCGATAGTTGTCATTGATGCTGAATAATTTGAAGTAACAAAATTTTATTTTGTGAGATTTTCAGTTCAAAACCAACGAAGGAGCTGCCGGTGAAAAAAACAACAGCAACATGTCAGACGACGACGGAGCGTAAGTAGAATAAGGTGGAGGGGATATTAAGCAGAATATCTGGTAGCTATATACAATGATAAATATCACGTCGTATGGCATTGGCAGCATTCCAACTAACCTTGTAGCTTCGACGATGGCTTTGAAAATGCATACGATGAGGCCGATTTCGAAGAAACTTTCTCAGATAACGGTGTTAATGATGATGCCGAGCCTAATGAAGATGCCGTCAAAGACGAAATTGCTGCAGACGGTAGAACCATGGTGGCATCCGATATGGCCAATGGAGGGTCGGGTGCTCGACGGAAAACAGCCAAAGAATTGGCAATACCAAAGGAAAAACGCATGACTACTCCGTATATGACGAAATACGAACGTGCAAGAATACTGGGCACGCGGGCGCTCCAAATCAGTATGAATGCACCAGTTCTGGTAGATCTGGAGGGAGAAACTGATCCGTTACAAATAGCCATGAAGGAGCTTTCACAAAAGAAAATCCCTTTGGTTATTAGACGATATTTACCAGATGGTGCTTACGAAGATTGGGGATGTGACGAACTTATACTGGAAAATTGATGTTGCTGTGAAAATTAAATGTACCTTAATATATATTCTACCCGGGGAAGGGCTCTTTAAATAGCCTCATCAACATGAAGAACATTGACAAAGTCTCGGTAATTATACCCATGTGGATTACGGAATGGTTTCATGGCTGCTTTGATGTCTGATGCCGACATTCCTCGTTCGGTGAGCAAATCTTCCAGCTCGTCCGTTTCGATGCGCCCTGTATGGTCATCAAACACTTCGAATGCTTCTAGAAGTTCTTTTCTCGATGATAATCTGCTCAGTTGACCACTCATTATTGTCAGATAAGCTGAAAATGTCATGTTGGATGCTCCATTGTCCAGCATGCCTTCTATGGATGGCAGCTCCGTTTCCAACCCCAACGATATAAACATTTCTTCCAAATCCATATTCCCAATCACTCCATCTCCATCCTTATCTAACAAACTAAAAGAATCTTTGAGTTCTTTGATGGCTGCTGGGTCAAGCTGACTGAATGCTCCTGAAGTCACTCGACGGCTGGTCATTGGACGATTCTGTGCTGTAGGAGCTCCTGCAAGTTGTGCCTTTTTCTTCGCCTGATTGTTAGAATCATTTTTATAATACTAAAGTGAATTTTCTTCTGTTTTACTTACCATTGTTGTGGATATTTTGACTTCTCAGACAATAATGAAGGTAAGTTTGAAGAATTACCGGATTTGGGAAGGTAAACAAATGAACCCCACAGGGCAATAACAGGAAGAATATCCAATTTATCCAATAGAAAAGAATGTAAAAATAGAATTTAATCAATGCTAATCAATAAGTCTATGTTATAACAGCTTACTTTAATCCTTCTGGTCCAACTTACTCAGCATCTCAAAGCAATCCCGGAACAAATCAAGCAATGTAGCAGAACTCCATGCCTGAGTAGGCGAAGAATCGGCACAGAAACTGCCTCCTTCATTAGTCAGTTCCGTCAATCCTGCATATGGAGAAGTTCGCAGCCATTGAACATGTCCATGCACTCTATCCTTGATGTTATGTAGAGCACAATAAACCTGTGTCTTGGAAAATCCTCGGCTTTTCACGTCAAAAAGTAGCATCGCCCGGAGATAATACCCAGTTGGCCATAACCACTCCGGACCTTGATGGTAGTTTCTTCCCTTGGCCGTTGCAAAATCAGTTGAATCTTCTCCATTGATGTAGTTAGGTCGATAATTCAGATCTGAAGGATCCAAGGTAGCCATTCCGACAGGCCCATGAATAACCCTATCTGCAATGGCAATTGCATTACAAGCATGTTTAACGTCAAAGAGCTCTGGAGCAGCACACATTGCAATGGGGAAATTCGCTCGTAGCTGATAATCCTCGTAGGGCTTGCCAGATCGATACAAATCCTTGTATATCCCTCGTCGGTGAATGATATTTCGATCAACATCGTACTTATGATCATCCGAAGGATTTTCAGGGATATAATAACATCGCTCGAAATTCTGTTCAATAAGGGACTCCCAATCCTTCAATTTCACTCGATCTCCATGCTGATTAGTGACATATTCCCAGCTGAACTTGCCCTCGTCAAACAGCTGGTTCACCCATCGCAAAGCTGCCTTGAGAAGACCTGTAATTTCTATAGCTGCACCATCACGAGGAGTTCCTGGATATCCTTTATTTCCAGCCAAAGTGCTTTCACCCATCTTGTCCATCCAGGTGCCGCAATTCCATTGGTTTCCTCCAAATACAAACCCGTTCGACCAGTCTACATATATCTTCTGATTAAACCCGGCATCTGACATTTGAGAATCCAAGTTGGGGCCCGCATTTGCCTCACGGAATTCAATGCCTCCGGCATGACGCTGAAGGATCTCATAGATAATCTCTAGAATCGACGATGTCTCTGAAAAAGCTCGTTGATTATCAACAGGCACCCAAGTGTCATCTAAAGGAAACCGCCTTGCGACCTTTTCATAGAGTATAGCATCACCTTCATCGACTTCATAGTAATATCGACGAACGATATCCAGGAAAAACCACGAAGCATCTCTTGCATTGTATCTGGGGTTATTTCCAGAATCCAGAAGATTGGGAATCAGGCCGTGTTTCAGAGTAGCAGCAAATCCCAGAATATGATGTCGAGCTTCCTCGTGTCTACCCAAATTCAGCAGCAAGCCTGGAACAGAAATGAACACATCTCTACCCCAACATCTCATGAAACCACTACTGAAATGAGGAAGACCAGCTGCCATTGAAGGCACGTTCTTCTTCGGATAAACAGAAGCGCTTTTCGCAAGGCCAACCATTTGAACAGAAGTCAGAGCCAAGTTCTGAACAAATATGGAACTGCGTCGATAAGGCGTTGGAATCAAGGCCAAAAATCTATCAACAGAAGCTTGCCAAAGTGTCGCGCTAATGATTCCAAAATATCTTGGTCGAAGAAACGAAGGGAGTAGTTTATATTTCTCAAATCTCACATTCAACCAATCAACAACTGACTCAAGAGCAGGCAATGTCTCAAGATACTTTTTCAAACGGTTGACAGAGTAATCAGCTGCCCATGTTCCTTCGCGCAAGTTATTGCATATCTCAGCTCCCAGATCGTTGTATTCAACCACATTTTCCAACAGCAGCATCCAGCCAGACAAGCCTGCATAAGAAAGAGGACCAAAGTTAGGTATAGTGTACACACCTTCAGACCCATCTCCATATTCACGTTCTTCAACATCAACTTTATACAAAAGAGCATTCAAATCAATCAAATCGAGCTTGGCTACTGCTTCTTCAGCACCCGAGCGACATAATTCATCGAAGTCCTTGCTCACAGAATGCTGATATGTCTTAAACAAAGCAATACTTCCTTGAGGAAACTCATCTGACGGTAACGGATTAATTGTTGTCCCGTTAGTTTCTTCATTGTAGTCAATTCCGGGATGCTCCAAGTCAACTACGTCCGTTTGAACTCCTTTCAGCTCTTTCTTATCGTCCACCTCGGTACTTTTAACCACGAGACTGTTAGAAGCAAGACATTCAGCTCTAGTACCTTCCAAGAACACCGGTGACAACTGCTCATCTCCTTCTGGAGCAAACTTAGTCCGAGCTATCAGAAAATATCCCACACCGCTTTGAGGCTCGACTCGATGAATAGTAATATACTGGCCCTCATGATGAATGTAGCACTCGTCAGCATCTTCTTGCCCCATTTCCGCATGTACTTTATACAACAAAGACTTGATTTTAGAAATTCCACCGCCAAAAGTGTAGGGACGGCTCTCGCCTACCACCTCAGGAGCGTGAGGATAGCATTCGTCATATCCAACAGTTGAACCTACTGCACAAGCGCACATAGCTACCAAAGCCGCATTAGGCAGCGTGTCCTCCACCGTTCTTTTATCTGCAGGAAATTGATTGTCATGAGTGCAATCCATAAACCAAGCATGTATAGGAGCAGATCTCACGATATGAACATCGTTTTTATCCAAATTTTCGACATTGCTGCCGGATTTGACCACTGGAGATTTCGAAAACGATCCAATCGGTCTTCCTCCATGTTTATTGCACAGCGCAGATAATTCCTGAACAGACCAGGCTTGCATGGCTTCTCTTATCAGAGCATTCAAGCCGAGCTTTTCTACAAATATTGTATCCATCTCCTCAGATCCAGTAAACAGCTCTGCAACAACATAAAGATTGGGGCGAGTCAATCGGGCTTTATCAAGAAGAAACTGGCCCACGTGAATTGGAGTGGAATGGCAATTATCGATTCTAAAGCCATGAAAATGTTTGGCCAATAGTTGGACATAGCTGGCCATATGTTTCCACAAGTAAGGAGAATCCTCGGGACCCAATCCATAGCGTAGTTTGACACAATCACCCCAAATTATGACTTCTCGACGCAAGTAAGCTCGTGTTTTGTTGCTAGCAAAGTCTACAAGAGGATTTCCAGCCCACACCCAACCATTGTTGATCAAAGCCACTTCACCGTCTGCGGTTTTAATCCTAGAAAAGTACCGTTCCCCGAGAGGAGACTCACGAGATATTGGTCCGAGTTTGGGCCCATTGGGGTCAAGTCGTGTATATTGGCTTCTATTGTGAAGTTGGGAAATGATGAAGTTTGATTCACTGTCGTATTCCTGGTAATATTGATCATTGACCTCATCCAAAAGACGGCGAAATTGGACCTGGGGATGCTGAAAGTTCAAAGATTTACCAATAGCGGCCAATTTGTTGGCACCAACGGATCGAATGAACCGAGCATGACCAAACTTATCATCGCCAAAGTTACTTCCAGCGAATTCTTTGAGGAATTCCGCCATACCTTTTAGCGAATGCTTAAACTCAGAAGGAACCTCAATATCAGGAAGAGCATCAAAAGTGTCGGAATTGTTCAATAATTTCAAGGCTTTACTGACAGTCGAATCAACGTCCACAACGTAATATTCCCATAGGCGAATGGGATCAAATACAAATTTTCGTATGCATGCGGTGATACGGTCAAGATCTCCAATAGATTTTGGCTCAGAAGGTAGGCCAAGTTCGGGCAATTTTGCGGAAAACTCTATGAGCTGATTCTCAAGATCTAGGGCAGGGTTCAAATGCGGAGAATTCTCAACAGAGTAGCCGGAATCAGGATGTTCAGAGAGCCAAGCGGAATTGTTAGCAGTATGATTCAAAACAACATCGGACAATGCAAGAAGACCATACTCAGATTCCATTTTGGTGACAATTGATTGGACATCTGCTTCTCCATTGGGGAAACAATTGGGATCCCATGCCAGCTGATTGTAGATAGAAAACGGGGAATCCGACTCTCCACGATGCTGCAATGGGGTGAAATGAATCATATTGTAGCCCTTATTTGCAATACTTTTGAGCTTGTCGGGCCATGTAGCTGAGGGACCCATGTTTTTGGACATTACCGACTGGATCTGCAAGGCATCATGCTTGATTTCAGCATCATTGAGCTTGAATCCCGATTGGACAATGAAGTAATATTCATCTGTTTTCTGGCGCTCAAAAAACTCATCATGAGGAATGGTTGAACGGTAGTAGTCTGGGTGGACTGATTCATACTCAAAGTAGTATGAGTATGAACCACCTTTGGTGATCTTAACATCTATATAAGTCTCACTACCAAACGCATGATCAAGCTTGAATTCATAGTATTTCTTTCGCTCAAACGGAGTCTCAGCATCAGGAGGAACATTGGTATATAGAATGGCATTATGACCTATAGGAGACCAAGCATAGACGACGAACCGCAAGATATATGGCTCCTTGGGTTCCGGCAAAAGCGTCAATCGCCCATCTCCGGCCTTACGAGGCCCTCCGGAATCCTCTAGTGCAACCACATGAACTTGCATGACTGTTTCTCTGTAGGCTTATCGAAAGCTGGGGTTTACAAGGTTGATCCGATAAGTTGCTTGTCCGGGTGGTCCAATTTAGAAGCTGCGGCTCAGGGCTTTTTTCTTTTAATTGCTTGAGAATGAACGAATAAGAAGAGAGAAGAGAATTTCAAAGGAGGATTTTTGGATATGATTTTGAATGAGTTTTCATATGATATTTTTATAATATTTTTCAAATAACTATGTCCTTTTGTTCGTTCCCCCTTCCCTTCTTCAGCTTTGCTCGTAATTTCGTATTGAGAACCCTGTTTCTAGACTCTTAACAAAGGCATTCGTTACCCGGGTGTCGCCACAGAGCCGCCCCCTAACGGCTTCCATCACTTTCTTTCTCAACTTAACGTCCGCCAACACATTGATCAAGTGGGCTTTATAACGAGTTTTTGGTGAATTTTTTTATTTTTTTTTTTCAGAACGATATCCATTTAATTTGGACCATTTTCGAACTAGCACTGTTTCTCTAGTCACTTTTAGGTTTCTATTTGATAAGTGGATTTTATCCTTTTTAACCTTAGCCTAGGTTGGATTTGTAAGCACTAGAAATCTGGACCGGATAACTGTTAAAACTTCTACAAACTTGGTATCTTTTACCTAGAACATTTATTTCTTGGCTTTTACTTTTCATATTTTTTAAGATAAATATTTTTTTCAAGAAATCATGTCGAGCGGCCACTCTTTTGAGGATCTATTAACCGGTCCTTCAGGCGCAGATTTCTTTGATGACTATGACTATGATGCTGATACCAAATCCAGTATTGATACAGACGCTCTATCTTCTAGTGGTCATATCCAGCAGTCAGTGACTGTTCCTTTGGCTGGTAATAAAAGATCGTCTGATGGACTTTCGGAGTCTTCCCGAAGTGGCTCGACCAAACGACCGGGGCGCAAGATTGATGCTTCCGAGCCTGCGACCAAGAGAAAGGCTCAGAATAGAGCTGCACAAAGGGCATTCAGAGAACGTAAAGAAAAGCATCTTAAAGATCTCGAAGACAGAGTTAGTCAGCTGGAGCATGAGGCTGCAGCCACCATTGATGAAAATGAGCTTTTGAAGAATCAAGTTGAAAAGCTCCAGGGTGAACTTGCTAAATACAAGTCTCAGGGTGCCTCTCCTGATTCAGAAGGTTTCAAGCAACTCAACGAACGCAGAACTAGTGGTGGCAGCAATCCGAGAGCTTGGAAAGTCAATTTTGATTTTCCTTTTTTCCAAGACAGCAACAAAGCTGATACATCCAAATCAGGCAGTACACTTTCTCGCACATCATCGAGAAGCTCTCCTCATTCTTCGGGCTCACCTCATTCTGCAGCGTCGACCGTAAGCAAGCCGTCGTCCTTGAGTCCTGAAGATGGCGACACCGATGAGTTCTGCGATCAATTATCGTTAGCATGTGGCAATACCAAAAATCCAGTTCCACGGGTTGCAAAGAATTCGAGTGCCAGTCAATCTCCTTTCGGTGATGTAGCACATGGTTCTAAATGGCCAGTTTCGCCAGCAGCTTCAGCTGATTCCGGTAAAGATCGCCTCACGGAGAACAGAAGGCCCACCAGTATTTCAGAGTCTACAGGAACTTCGCTTCTGTCGCCGAATTCTTTCACGAATGATTTCCTAAGTGATTATAAGGGATCGCTGTTCGAAGGAGATTCTTTCACTCTTCCTGTTTTGGATAATGAATATGGCATGTTTGATCCTATGGAGAATCCTATCATCAATAGCAGTTTTGATCTAATGGCGGATGCCAATAGCAAATCAGGCTTTGATTTGTCTCCTGTGCATGTTAAAAATAATCAAAAACCAAAAGCAGCAGCTGATGATGGTGATCACATACCGGAAAATAGCAGCAAGTTCATTACATGCTCTGAGGCATGGGAGAGAATTTCATCGCATCCGAAGTTCAACGATATTGATATTGATGGGCTGTGCTTTGAGCTTCGATCAAAGGCTAAATGTTCCTATTCAGGAGCAGTGCTTACTGAGGATGATCTCGATATTGCCTTGGAGGGCACAATTGGGTCGTAGACACGCTACGAAGATTCAAATCATGTCGATAATACAGGAGAAATTTTTTTATTTATATGTTGTTGGCTGTTTATATATAGCATTCCCCTAGTTAATGCAAAGGATTACCGGTTCGATATCCTCATCTCCACTGATGGAGATGTTTTTGTTCGATGTCCATTTAAACTTGTAATATCCAGTAGCTCGTAATGGAACTCTTAGTATTTTGCTTGGATATAGCACCGTTCCAGCAGATGGTTTGTCCGTCATAGATGATTCGTAGCTGCCTGATGAGTTGCGTACTGTCAAGTTTTGAAACATCGACATGATTCCAAATGAAATCTTCCATACTGCCATGGTAACTTCGACGCGAGTAGCCGTTCCGCTGCTTGGTGAATTCCAGTCTGATGGGTTCTCAATAATAGCAGCAAGGTGTTTTCCATCTTGTGAAAATTCCATTCTTTTGCATACTGAGCCTAGAGGAACACCATTTATGCTGGTTGGTTCATCAACGGGCTTTTCTTGCTGAGGATCCTTTTTCGTCTCATAACTGATAGCTAGCGAGGAGAATAGAGCACCAGTTCGTAGATCATATACCAGAGCTAGCAAGCCTTGGTATGTTAGAGAAGGCGGGTCTGGAACTACAGCCACCACCAAATGTTGCTGTCCCTTATGGAATGCCAAGTAATCTGGATATCTGCTGAGGGCCATTGTTAACAGCTGTGTAGCTTCACCAACGAGCGAAGTGTTGGCTAAATCAGGAATACCCTGAACAGACATCTCGGCATGATCCAAGCAGCGAGTAACAGGCGATATAATAGTCGCTAGATATGTTGGCTCGATGAGCTCCTGTGTTTCTTTAACTACAAAAAGAAACGCAAGCAGTCTGGTGGCTGTGATACGTATATCGGTGCCTCGTAGTTCATCGCCCAATCGCGCCACTAACGTTGATATTAATAGTGTGACGTTATGTTTAGCAATATTTATCACACATTCAATGCAGATATCAATATGCATGGGAAGTTTCTCTCGATTAAATAACTGTTTCTTTTCCAGTTTCGAAAAGCCATCTTTGTATAGATGTACCAGCAGGGAGTCAACCACTACAACTGGATTATCGAAGTTCTGCCATATATTCCAAGAACGTCCGATAATTTCAAATCCTAAAGCAACAGCATTATCCGGTGCGTTGCCAGTTATAAACAACAGCAAAGATTTAGTAGCCTCTCTTGCGCATTTGTCGTAAAGTTTGCCTCTGGTTTTATCAATATCGCTGGCCATGATATTAGCATAGCAACTAATAACTACCAGAGATTTTTTGCTTTCAATCTGAAACTGCCTATTGGGTGCTCTAGAAGGAAGTAGCGGAAGCCAATTGTGCTCAATATCTTCTTGGATCGCTTCTGCGTCAGTCTCATGATGGTTCCAGAGTATCGACTCAATAATTCCTAGACATGAGACGTAAAGTCTTGATCCGGGCTCCGCCCGATTTATACACCAGTCGAGGAGCTGAGGGAGAGTAGAAAGTTGCGCATATGACTCGATAATTGAGGCAATTTCCGACGTTTTCTCTAGATTCAATGCGCATAAGATGTCACTTGTCAGCCTGGGACTAGCAGAAAACCGTGGGATTTGTTGGAAGTTGATATATGTTGTTGACGCAGTAGTTTTATCTTCATTCAAGGAGACAAGTCCAAAATCCCCGTTAAGAAGTTTATCCGTAACGATATCTCTGGTTGCCTTATTCTCGATACGGTCCATTTTAATAAATAAGGTCTCACAAGTGTTGCCATGAGTTTCTGAAATCGAATATGTTCCGTCGGCTGAGGTTGTGGTTTCCAGGCAGTCGAAATCAGTTCTGCCATGAGAATTAAGCTCATGAACTTCACTCCCTGTTCTCAAATCCCACATTCTCCTGCTTTTGATCGAATAGCACATATTTATGGTAATATGTGATGTTTCATCATTTATTGCTAATGAAATTTTCTCCAGAGGTAAATAGTTTCCAGGAATTACAGTCGGAGGGCCCTTCTTTCTCAGGTCTATGACAGCAACAGTACCATCTGCAGATACCGCCACAGCTAATTCTTTTATTTCATTGGGTAAATTATTCTCATCAGGTCGCAGTAACCTGTTTAACTGCGAAGCAAATGGCGTTCTGGTACTCAGCGTGGCCAATTGCCCTTCAGATAGATGCAAGGTGATTATTCTACCCATTTTCGTACCAGCGACTATAATTCCACTGGAAAAGCTCCTTGGGTCAAGTTCTGAAAATGTGTCATTAGGAACTTCAAGTTCATATGAATATTTCGGTGTATTTTGCAGCCAGGCTAATGCACCTGAGAAAACCTTCAAACCTGTGCCGACAGCTTCGAACATGTACAGTTCGGTTCCAAGTGATAGCAGCTTCGTTACTCTGTATGGTATCATTTTTCTTCCTTCAACAACTATAGGGTCCTTTTTCCAAGTTACTTGTCCATATTGGTGCTTGGAAATATCAAGAGGTGCCCGATATAGAACCAACTGTCCATCTTGATCGACCAATGCCCATAACGTATTGTTGAAATAATGAATATTAATGATAGCACCGTTGTAACTTGGTTCAACAGGAATCATCTGGTGCTTAATGACAAGAAAAACAAGCCCATCTCCTTGAGTTAAGCCGAACATATCTTCAGCCAGCGAGAATGCTGCCACCAAAGGTTTGGTCATGCAAACACCAATATCTTTGACAAGTTCACCATTCTGCCATTTAAATATATTCCATCCATGACGCTGTACGACGACCCAAGATGTTTCACTAATAACTAAAACATCGATAATCAGATCAACGTTATGGAAATGGCTTGAAGACTGCGGTGGTTCACCAACCAGGTCCTGCAATTCGGTATTTTTGATCTGAATTGCATCCCTAGGAGGTTCTTCTTCAACTCTCAACTTCCATTGGCATGAATGTCCACTTTTAGCTACTAATAAAAGTTGATCGCTGAAGAGAGGAACTGCTACGAACCAGTTTGGCAGACATGTATTCACTCTAATAAGCACTTGTAGAGTATCCCAGTCCAAAATATAGCATTCATTCGATTGTCCCCATGCGATTATTGCATTCTTCAGTCCTCCTTGTAATTTTAGATCGCAATTAAGTCCAGTACAGACGAGGTTCAATTGAACCGTGGCGACTTGGATACCAGTGCTCAGCTCGTACTTTGCCAATGTACAATTTTCGAATCCTACGAATAAATAGCTCTCACCAGTATTGAGATTTGATGCAGTTTTAAGAACAGTTGGTTCTGTCCGGGTTCCTGGCTCAACATGAGCTGCTATGGCCAATTGGTCCTCCACCATCTTATATATGCGAATATCGCCATTTTCAAAGGCAATTACGAGATGGCCATTATAGATACTAGATTTTACTACGGGAATTGAGGGATTATATTGTGGAAATGCGTGGTTGAAGCCAAAAATCAATCCTCGTTTAAAATCCATCTGGTGATTTGGGTTGAAGTTTGTGTGGAGAGACACGCGAGTTATTTAGGCAGTGTAGAAATTTAGGTTTTGAAATTGAGGTTTTTTGGCGATTAAAAGAGATAATTGAAAGTATTTGAGGCAATAGAGATGAATTATACAATTAGAACTACATGTTGATGCCTAAAACTTGAGTATCTATTGGTTTTCTAGTCGTGGGTCCTGATGAGACGAACGAACTTCGGGAAAGAGACACAAAATGAGAAAAAAGGTACAAAAAAAAATTATACATGCAAATGAATCAAGTTGAATGAAACAAATTGAATGTACATGATCTGAAATTTAATCTAACGTGGATGTATCAGGTACGAGGACGATTGGCTGGTTGAATGACAGTAACGGCTGTCAGCTCAGGAGTACAGACGTATAGATAAAGAACGAAAAAGTATTATAGCGAAAACCCCATCTTTCCATATCTTACTATCCATGCATCATTTCTTACATCTTTTATACAAATCCCCTCCCGCCTAAATTTCCAATATCATAATTTCGCTACAGAACTGACATGAATTCCCAAATCGGAAATAGACCGTGCAGATCGGCAGAAAATCACGTGATTTTTGGCCCAACCTTTAAAAACTACATTTTGCCCACCATTATAACTAGTGGGGCGGTGGCTCAATGGTAGAGCTTTTGACTCCAGTTACGGCTGTTATCAAAGGGCTGCAGGTTCGATTCCTGTCCGCCTCAACTTTTTTTTTTGAGAGCGTTAGACACAACATAAAATCCATCTTGATTGCAATATTTTCATTTCTTATGTTCAAGAAATATGATTCAATTAGTATTTTATAATTATAAATAATCATCAGTCTCAGAATGACATATCTTCACCACTGCTGGAATACCCGCTTCCAAAATCCACCGGTCCATTCAACACCTCATCCATAGTCTGAAGTGACGAGTTTTGATCATCCTCGACAGTATTTGATAGTCTGTCTTGCTGAGTTCTTCGGCGTTGCTGCAATCGCTGAAGCAGTTGATTCTCCTCTGCTATAACACGCACTGATTGACGACTCATATCAACACTTGGAGCATCATACTCGTCCTCTGTCATAAATTCTTCCTGATAATCACCTTCATTGTAATTATCTCCGGAATTCTCATAGTAGTCATTATCGCTAGCCTCAGGGATCTCAGCATCTAAATCTGCCGGTTCATCTTCCATATGCCCCTCGTCATCTCCAGCCAAAGAAACCCCAGGAGCACCAACTATCCTTCTATCCCATTCCTCCTCGCTTTCACCGTCTGGCTCATCTAATTCCGCTTCTTCCACCAGCCCTGTATCAATATTGGTGAAAGTGGCATCAGTTGCATTCATCTGGCCATTGTCAGCATGATCTCCATCTTCATCGCTTGCTTCCTCCTCTTCCATAGCTTCCATAGTTCTTGTGATTCCAGGTGGAAGCAAATAGTCGTAGCCAAATGAGCGTATTTCCCCTCGATAATGCACTCTCATAGCATCAAGGCCCCTGATAGGCAGGCCGGAGCCTACACCATCGTGATTTCGCACGCGGATCTTCTTGTCTATATAGCCCCATCTTTCACGATCATTATAGAAATCAGCAACTGAATCGCATAAACTTCTTAAATAGGCCCCTGATGTGCGACTGGTTCTTATGACATGGCATTTCTGCTCTGGAGTCCAGGATGACCCCGGATGTGTATGTGATATGCTATGATACATGAGGCATGAGGTTGGGTTGTTATGAGAGTGGATCTTGGCTGATATCCAGACGATCTACTGGACATCATGATAAAACGTCAATTACACAATCTCTAAAATACACTCGTAATCATATTAATATATACATTTTTTACTGTACATCTTTTAATGCTTTGGAATTATTGTCCTCATATCCAAATATCGTATTCAATTGATCCCATTGCCGTCTCTTATGAATCATAGCCAGTAATAAGATGGCCGGCAAATGAATGACACTTCCCCAGAAAAGTTGTCTAGCATGAAGACATATGGGTGCTGGTGCTCCTAATTTAAGAGGCTCAGTGTTCTTTCTTTGTACAAGCCAAAACCGATAGGCTGTATAAGTCAGCCAGGAATTGATGAGAGCACTGTCAACTACAAACATCCAATCGGTGACATTCAGATATGATAATGCAAAGCAAATAGGAAACATGGCCAAGGAGTATCGTAGAGCCACACGAGCATTTAAAGCTGGGTTGGTCCAGCATGCCATGACATGTCCTGCCTTTTGATACTCGCCTCTTATATTATGACTGAGTGCCATGAAGTGTGGAAATTGCCAACAGTATAATAATGCTGCTAAACACCAAGCTCCAGGGTCTTCCAAAGAGCTCGAAGATGCCCAGCCCATAAGTGGAGGAATGGCTCCAACTATGGCTCCTATCCAAGTATTTACAATAGAGATACGCTTAGTACTGGTGTATAGCCATGCATACAGAAGAATATTCGTAGCTCCTAAAGCAGCCACTGTAGGATTTACACCAAAATACAGAGCGCCAACACCAGTAATGCCACAAATAGCAGCAAATATAAAGGCGTTTTTTCGAGTTAATGCTCCACGGGCAACAGGTCTGGATTGAGTTCGTTTCATCAGTTTGTCAAACAAGCCTTCTCTGCCCATATTGATAGCATTGGCACATGAAGAACATAAAGCTGTTCCAACTGTCAGAAAAAGTAAGCTAGGTAAAGTTGTAGAGTTTGGGGCCAATGCATAGGCGGACATGGCTGATAGTACAACCAATGCACTCAGTCTCGGCTTGCTTAACGCCAAGTAATCGTTGACCACGTATTTCCATGCAGTTCGACTTATATTCGGGTCTTTCAACTTCACGGAAGGACTTCCAGGGAATATATCGACGGAACCAGTTTTGGTCTGACAACTTGCAAGATTCTTGGCTATATCTATAGCAGTACTTGTCTCATTTCCCGTGAATTTATACGCCGTTCTAACGTTATTTCCAGTCTGAATGCTAGAATTGGAGCTGAAAAGAAGATCATGTCGGCTTATATCCGAAGCAGCAGAACCAGACCTATCAGGACGAAAAGAGAATCTTCTATGCGATATATTTATAAATATGCCTGATTTCAAAAACACAGGCTGCCGAAAGGCGGCTCTTCTCCAAGTGTACATGATCACAATGAAGAGGTTGAGATCACCAGGGAAGAGTTGATGCAGGTGGTCCAATGGGAAAATGCCGATCTTCTGTATGGTGAAAAGTTTCGTGGTGTGAAGGGCCAACGGTAGAAATATCACCAAAAGAAAAAGGTCGATGAATAGCTAATTTATGGTAAATGGCTAATTTATATGAATCATTTAAATGAATCAGAAGAATCCTGAAACTCCCGTAATTGCCCGGCCAAGTATCAGGGCATGGATATCTGATTGGCCCTCGTCTATTACTAGTTAGTAGAATATTCAGCATCAAAAAACTTACAGAACTTACATGTTTGTGCTACCCATAGATTATGAGTAATTCTTCCAATATGATACTCATCACTAGCAGCATTTCCGCCGAATATTTCCATCAGTCTATAGTTAGTAGCTGTAGTAGTGGTCAAATACCTTCTGTCACTTACAACCTCGAATGCTTTAAAGCATTATCACAATTATGCCGTTTTATCATGCTTATCTGTTCAGGTGCTGCTTTCCCTTCATCTTTTAATCTACCAACTTGAAGACTGGCAAGCAATCCATATCCTACATCAGTCACTGCATCTGCTAGCTTCTTTTGAATCAGTTGATACTTTGCCAATGGATTTCCAACAAATTGCTTTCTTTCCAAAGAATATTCTCTTGCAAGCTTAATTGACTCTTCTAAGGCTCCCATAACACCCCAAGATATTCCATATCGAGCACTATTGAGGCATGTGAACGGTCCCTTTAAGCCCTTGATTTCAGGGAACATGTTTTCAGCCGGTACTTCAACCTCGTCCATTTGAATCATTCCAGTAACACTTGCTCTTAGACCTGTCTTATGTTTTATCATGGGTGTAGCTAAGGAACCACTTTTGACTTGATCTCTTTCAATGAGAAATCCTCTGATTTGCCCATCCAATTTCGCCCAAACCACCAACAAATCAGCAATAGGCGAGTTTGTAATCCAATTCTTAGCACCTGACAACACATATATACCATTTTTAGTAGGATGCGGCTTTGCTACTGTCTCCATAGAGCCTGGATCAGAGCCCTGGTTGGGTTCAGTCAGTCCAAAGCATCCAATCAATTCACCGGTTGCTAATCGCGGCAAAAACCGGTCCTTTTGTTCCTTTGTGCCGAATTCATCAATAGGAAGCATCACAAGAGATGACTGTACAGACATGGCCGATCTGAAGCCGGAATCAACCCGTTCGACTTCTCGAGCAATTAGCCCATAGGCCACCGAAGAAACACCGGCACAACCGTATCCTTTTATAGTAGCACCCAATAGGCCCAATTCACCGAATTCCTTGATAATATTTTTATCAAATATCTCGGTACGATATCCTTCTAGAACTCGAGGATACAGTTGTTGTTGGCAATACTCTCTAGCTACATCGGATATAGCTGCTTCATCCTCAGTAATAAGCGATTCGATCTTCAATGGATCTTGCCAATCAAAAGGCACCGTAGCCGATCTTAAAGGACTCGTAGAGAACCTTCTTAGAATACTTTTGCGAACAACAGATCTCACATTCATTGCAAATTTAAGCTGTTTATTCAACGGGATAAATGATCTGACAGTTCAAGCGGGGATGTTTATTTAGAGTCACGTGCATTATCATGTGACTGAAATTTTTCTCGTTAAAGTTATACCGGTTTTCTCTTCTATCTAAGCCACAATTTCTAAAGTCTTGGCATGCAGTTTTATATATTCCATTATTAGAATATATAGCCGTCAAATTACTAATCGCCCTAATATTATTCATTACATCTAAGCCACCTATGTCAGTTTGTTTCTAAGCCACTTCCAGGGCGACGCTTTGAAACTTTCTTCTGAGACACATAGCCGAAATGTCTCAATATTGCTCAAATTCGGAAACAATCCATATTATTCATATTCCAAAAATAAGAATTTCCATGCGAATCGGGCCATATTTGTTCCATGTATATGCCCATTAATTCGTCATTAGGGTATTTTGCTCGTGGCTAATGTCTCATGAGCACATTATATATTGCTCGTTGACCACCCTGATTTTTCATATAACTTGACACGAAATAAACTTCCCGCTTATTGATCTTTTTTCGGGCCATTGCATCTGTAAATATCTCTTATCATGAACACAGACTTTGATCAAAATGTATTCTACCAAGATGGTAAACCCTATGTGTGCTCCAATGTCTTCACTGACAAGGAATACTATGCTCAGGGCATGGCTACCTCACTCAAAATAGTGTCTGAAGAAGACCAGAAGAAGTATCCTCAATGGATAATGTGGTTTTTTCTCGGTGTGCTATTTCTTCGACTTCTTTATCGATTGTGGTATAAAATTAGCGATAGATGGTATTCCAGATCTGACAAGCCCAATATCTTTTTAAGTTTGCCGTTAAAGTTTATCGCCCTGAATAGATATATCGGATATAGGCGAATACCCTACATTTGGAATTTGCCGACCTCGCTTGGCCATATCCTTCTTGTCGCTGGCTTTTTTCTCTTTTACGCCTTGGTTCTCTTTGTTCCTCATCCATGGTATCGTACCTGCTTACAGTTCGGCAAGCCTCCTCTTGCTATTAGAGCTGGTCTTATGGCTAACAGCCTTATTCCGTTCATTTTTGCATTTGCCGGTAAAACAACAGTCATTACCTGGTTAACCGGTATCAGTTATGAAAGGCTCAACAGCTTGCATAGAATGCTCGGATATCTTTGCTTTGTATCGATCCTGATTCATATGATGCCCGTTCTCCTTCGAGCTGTAGTCGAAGGTGGAGCACATTACTTGCACTATGTGTTCTGGCACAAAACAGTGATGCCATATACAGGAGCAATAGGTCTTACCTTCCTGTTCATTTTATGCTTTTTCTCCCATCAAAAGATCCGGGAAAGATGCTATGAGCTCTTTTTGATTTTCCACTGGCCATTTGGTCTGGCTTTAGTTGGTGTCATATATTACCACAGCTTCGGTGATCTTCAATCTAGAATTTACCTCAATACCACTTTGGGAATACTCTTCAGTGGCTGGTTATACAGATACTTTGCAAAATCAAATTATCTGCGATTGAATGAAAACTGGCTATGGTCTGATTTGGCAACCATTACTCCTGTGGCAGATAGGGCTGTTAGGGTGAACATCTCTAGTGCCATAACTCGTAAATGGACTCCTGGACAACACGTTTTGATTCGATTCACTGGTCTTCAACCCTTTGCAAATCATCCCTTCTCAATCTACAGTATTCCTTCTGATGATCAGAAACACGCAGAAATGAAACTTCTGATTAATCCTCAGCATGGAATGACCAAAGCTCTTGTAGAGCATGTTCATCAAGAAGAAAATTCAAATTTGAGAGTATTAATCGACGGTCCTTTTGGAGGAGTCGACAGAGATCTCAATGCTTTCAACAATGTAGTGCTCGTTGCCAGTGGATCTGGAATAACTGCAGTTATCCCGTTCTTGTTACACTTTGCGGCAAATCCCAGCCCCAATCTGAAATCAATTCATCTTTTATGGGCTGTAAGAAACTATAATAAGGTCACGTGGATGAAAGAAGAGTTGTCAAAGAGTTTGGCGGCACTTGGCAATAAGTTAGATCTCCAGATTCATATATCGCGGACCCCACTTGATTCAGAAACAGAATTCCATGATTCAGACAACAGTGATATAAGCCAAGATCACATTATAGAGGCTGTTGAGGAGAAGCATGAAGTGCAGAATGTGAAATCAACCATAGATTCCGAATTTGCACCTTATTTGCATCAAGGAAGACCCGATATCGCAGCATTTTTTGACGAAGTCAGTTCAGAATTGGGTAGCCGAACATTGGTGTTTTCTTGCGGAGTTCGGCAACTGCTGGAAACTACTGCAAGTAAGGTAGCTAGCATGCAGAGTTTGGTTCTTCAGGGCAAGTCGAATAAGCATGGAGAGAAATATCAAGAAATATTTCTTCAATCCGAGGTATTTGACTGGTAAGCCTTTTGTTTGTTAGATGATATCTATTTTTTTTTTTGTTTGAGTTGCTTGTATGGTGAATGCATAGAAATTCCACGTTTTTTGAGCTAATATTTATATCCCTCAAACCCTGGTCGTAGAAACCCATGACATCCGATACAAGAATAGAAATCTGTATTTTCCCAAATTAGATTTCGTTTATTTGGTGTCAAAACAAAATGATTTTTCCGTTCTTGTCAACGATTACGTACTTTACGGCTTTCTCCACAGTAAACTGATAGCCAATGCATAGACAGCAACTGCACAGTTATTTGTCCTGTTTTTTCCTATATTCATTGCTTAAATATATAATAGGGGGTATTTTACCTGATATTTTATTAGCAGTGATGCTTGGATCAATGGCATTCCGGAGCTTTTTCAAGGTCAGCAAGTCCAACCAGGATATTATTGATGCCGTAGCTGCACTTTATGCATATAAAAAGACTAGTAAACAGATAATTGATAGAAAAAGGTATCTTTTTCGAAAAATGCCCATTAAACATCGTCAATTGGCTATAGATGCCGGTTATATTGATCGACTGAATCAAATTGATCTGGCATATTCTGAGAATGCAAAATTCACCACTGCTGTAGCTAATTATGCCAGTAAAGCATACGGATTATCACCTGCTCATATACGGTTGGCCAAAAGAAGACAATCTTGTATTGAATTATTTGAATTACTCGTTAGAGACTGGTCTGGTCATCCATCTCTATTGAACTTCATCATTGAGTCCCTAACTAAATACGTTCCTATTTCAAATGGAAAAAAACCTAAGGTGCTTCTTCCTGGAGCAGGTTTGGGTCGAGCAGCTCAAGAAGTAGCTGATATTGGTTATGATACAACGGCAATTGACATTTCTTATATGGTGATACTAGCATCTCAGTTCCTTAATGACAATGCCAATAGTTATACTATTCACCCTTATTCCCATCAATTCTCTCATCAAGTTTCTGGGAAATCACAGCTAAGAACTGTAACAATTCCAGATATGAAACCAAGCATTTCTGTACAATATGGGGATTTTCTGACGTGGAAATCCGGCACCAATGACAAATATCAAGCCATTATAACTCTATTCTTCATCGATACAGCCGAAAATCTCTTCAGTTACTTAGATAACATCGATAGACTCTTGGCTCCTGACGGAGTTTGGATAAATCTCGGTCCTTTGAAATGGGGTACAGCACCTCAAGTGGAATTTACTTTAGAGGAATTGAAGAAGGTCATTGGTAAGTATGGGTTTGAACTGGCTGATGAACTTCGATCTACAAACGAATACTTCCCTGATAACCATTCATTATGGCAAGGAATATATAAACTCTCAGGATTTGTGGCATTTCGAAAAAATAGCATCTAATATTTAACAAATAATGACGATATTGCATATGAGTTAGTGGTTTTACATGCTGAAAAAAATTACAAAAAAAACCGACGCCTGCAGGACTCGAACCTGCAACCTTCAGGGCCGAAACCTACTGCGATGACCAATTTCGCCAAGGCGCCAACCACCCAACCAATGGGCTAATTTCCGGAAATTCACGACGATTGGGGTCTTATAAGGGATTTTCCCAACTATCGCTTTTACTTTACTTTACTTTATTATCTGTTTAACGTCCTGAACTATATAGTAGTCGTAGCAGACGGATCAAATATCAC